>CM055092.1:47880286-48500928 GCA_029204225.1 Diphasiastrum complanatum | reverse complement strand
TTGGAGCACAAAAGCTCCTGGGGATCCTTTCTCCGCAGCAACTGGGATTTGAGCCTGCATCTTCAAGGCTTGATTAAGGACTCTTATCGAACTCACTACTGCGAGGGATACAGTTTTTTAACCAGGCATGCCTGACTCTTATTGAACTCGAACTCACTACATGCTGATACAGACTAGATGTGCTGCTGAGAAGCAATTTCGTGATGAGGTAAAACGGTGGGGTTGAACAAGAGATGTATAGAAGTTGTTCAGTCAACAAAGTTGCTTGAAAATATAATCTATAAATCTTTAGACTTGGACAGGGTAGAAAAGTTCCCTGACGCTTTTTACCCATGCATGCCTGATACGAAAGAACACCGATACTGTTAAACAATTAACAAAAAGCCGTAAGACTTCTCATCAAGAAGACTTATGGTGTGCTAAACAACCACCGTCATCTATACAAGCATATGGTTCCTGTGGATCGGGAAACTGACCTCTTTGAGAGAGTCCATGGCTGGTGTATTAGCAACATAAATGGCATTATATTTATTCGCTGCCTGCTCCCCCCATCCATCCAGGATCACCACGGCAACTGTTTTGCCCTTCTCGATCTTGGGATGATCCGCCAGCTTCCATGCATCGACCTTCCCTGCCATCGCTTCAATCTTTCCGCTGCTTCCGACGGAGTAAAGGCGGGGAAAGGATAGAACTCAATATCAGATCTGGAAAACTATGAACCTGATAGTAAACTAGAACAAGGTCGGAAGGGTCTGAGAATGATCTATACCTTGTTCTTAAAAAGATCGTAGAATGATTCTAAAAAATCAATATACTTTGTTCTTTATAAAATCGCATAATAAGAATACTCAAATGTTAAACTGATGTTCACTGAGTCTTAAACGGGATCGGACAACAAGTATATACCTATTTCTTCAAGCATCAATATTATTATAGCATATTGTAATCACCTCAATAATATTATAGCATATTGTATCAGTTTGTTCATTAACAATGAGCAAATGCACTAAAAGAGTTACTCAGAAAAGGGGTAAATATTATAAGCAGTTTGTTCTTGAATATGTATCGAAAGAGTTGCTCAGAATAGGCGCAAAAGCAAGGCGACTTGAAGAGTCGGCTAATATTACGAATGACAACAAAGGAATGATATGCTAATTGAAACTGTATTATAAGTGAATGAAATAGCAAAGATTATGAATGGGATTGAAGTAATCAAAGGCACAATGAGTTTGTATTATAAGTGAATGGAAAAGATTAGTTTCATAATTGAATGAAGGGTCAATTTTAAACGAAGAAGTTCACCATAACCGCAGCAGGCAGTTGAAAAACATGACAAAAACAAATGAAAGAGCAGGGGCGATCGCTGTCCCTGTCCAGCCCAGGCAGCATTAGCGCGATCCGGCGGCAGCCGTCTGATGCACAAGAATCGATCAACGACGAAAAGTAAGCCATCTCCTTTCTCACCATTATATTACTTGGAATACTCGTATAATTCTACTATTATACCTACAATACTAGTATTATACGGAAACGTGAACTTGGCTTGGCATTTTGAAGCTGCAATGCACGTCAAAGACCTACTCGCCTTTCAATCTGAAATAAGGACAATGCTCATGAAAAATGCGAGAATATAATATTTATAATAAAAATATCTGAATTTCAGTGGAAGGTATAATTGAAAATACACGTCATGCGAAAGGTACAAGTAGAGGAATTCTTTCAAAACGAAAGGAAGGCCAGTTGTGCACGTCAAATGCGAGCCTTGCAAAAATGAGCATGTACGTGTCAAAGCCAGCATCTGGCACCTTCCTGCACAAGCTCTCACACAAAGTTATTATCCACCACACTATGATCTTTGGGTTTTCTTTGTTTGTGCCATTTCAAGTAGAATGCATTTGTTATGTACTCGAAAGACCCATATTCAAATATTAATTGTTGCTTAAATGTGATACATGAGAGCCTTGCGCTCCAAAATTTTCAAGGTCTATCTTGGATGTAGAGTGTGTACACTATGCATTGTCCCATTTTGCTAAAAACTAACATTGCACATGTGAGACATAAAAACAAGAGTAGTAGCGACAGGTGTGGATGGCGATGCACCTAGAAAATACAAAAAGCTCCTCACCGATGAAAATACACATCAAAATATCAATGATCAAGGCATGACTTTTGAGGTGACAGATTTTTCTCACATTCTAAGAACTAGCTTTATTGAGCGCTTGTGAGTGGTAAATTTAAATCAACATGCATCTGCTTTGTAGAAGCTCCTCCTATGTGGCCTTCATTGATGTTGTCTAGCTGTTGGTGTCCTTTTGGTTGCATGCAATAGGATCTAGGTGGATCTTCATGTGGCGATCATTATAGTGGTATCAGAACAAGGCTTTGCATCGATCAGAAAGTGGAGTTGCTTTTTGTTTTTTCTCATCTTTTTCATATTTCCTCCTTGCTTTTACTTCCTGGTAGTGGAATTGACCTCCAAGTGATTGGCTTCTCCAATTTTGGTTTGCTTTCAGCCTAATGATCATTATTATGGGAATTTTCCATAGAAAATGATGGAAATTTATGGATTTTTTACCGTTTGTTGCGGTTTTTGAGCTAGTATTCCATGTTTTGGCTTGAAATTCATCAAAGCTACTATTCATGAATGTTTTTCAAAATTGTACTTGTTGTTTTCTAGTCATTATGATTGATTCTAATGATTGCATGCCATGGTTATGGTCAATTTTTGGTCAAAATCTAGTGATTTTGGGCTATAAATGGGCTATATGAACCATGATTGACTGAAATCAGAACTTTTAGTGCTTGCATGTAATTGAATTACAGTAGATATGGTCTGATTGCACTTGCATGTGGGTTTCATCCACAAAAAAATTGCAAAAATAGTTGAAAATAGTCAATAAAAACATGGTTTTTTTGTGATTTTTTCAATGTTTTTGGTGATAATCTTAAAATTTGTTGGAGGGTTTGCGGATCCCAAAGCAACCCTAACCCTACTTAATAAGTGAGGGGGGTGGCACCCTGCATGTGTAAGTCCAACCCGATTCCTTTTTGGCTTTTTCATACTTTATTTGTCCACAATTATATAATATGAATGTGTCAATTTTCTCTTTTAATTGAGGTGAAAGTCTTTTTTGCACACCATTTCCTTGTGGTACTTCACCCTTAACACGTTCATCTTCTTCTTCACACCACATTTTTGGACTTGCAGGATGCAATTGTGAGATTATTTCGGTGATATAAAACAAAGATTCTTGTACAAGCCAACTTTCTACAATGCTACCTTCTGGCCTTGCCTTTTGTCTCACAAAGCCCTTCAAAACTTTCATAAAGCGCTCAAGGTAGAGTTAGAATTAAAGTAGAATCATTGTGCTACTATACTATGGGTCCTATCAGTGGATAAGGATCAGTTGGCCTCGCCACGAGGCAAGTCGACGAGGACACGCGTCCCGCCAACGGCAACCTGGGTCATGCATGGGTTGCCTGAGTGAACAACTATATGTACATTGTAATTTCTTTTTGAAAAACACAGTTGCTATGTGAGCTTGCTGTGGAGAGTGTTTTCTGTCTGTGTTACTGTGTAGCATGATCTCTGTTCCTATGCAAAGCAAATTCTAAGTTGGTATCAAAGCCGTACAGGGAGTGTACATAGTACATCATCGCCGTTGAAGAGAGCTTCGGGAGAACTGTCTTCTGAAAGTTCGGGGTTTACGGCGGGTTGAAGACGGAAGGAGAAACACTGGTGCAGAGAGTTTAACACACGAAAGCTTAGTAAGCTTGAGACTGTGTGAGGATTCAGAGACAAGGGTTGTCGATTGAATCAGAACCTCAGCAAACGGAATTTTGAAATTCCGAAGCAGGCTATTCGGTGTTTGCAGTCAATATGCAATCAATCGGACACCGTTTGACAAACAGTGTGAAGCCTCAGCTTTCCAGTAGTAGGGCAACCTCAAAGCAATTGATTTGGCCAGCCAGAGAGCTATGAAAAGCAAGCCAAGTTCAAGGCTATGAGAAAAACCCTGGTCTAGGGTTTGGAAGCCAAAAAACAAAGTTTTCTCTCTATTCTGAACTATTTTTTGAGCTGTAAAAGCACACAGAAGGGCGCCCTAGCACTGCGAGCCTGATCAGGAGTGGTCGTGGACAGCCGCGACTCACAGAGAGAGAGATTGCTGAAAAATCCTCAAGGGAGCCATAGTTGGAAAACGTAGAAGGACGAAGAGCCCGCAGGCAAATCGCGCGCGGTGGAGAGAGGTGGGTTCCTAGCATTTCGAAGTGAGTAGTGCTTGTAGGCACGTGGATCAACGCACAAAAGCATCTAGGACCATAGGATGAGTCCCTATGAAGATCAATGATTGAGATCATGCTTTTGAAAAGCAGTGTGAGCCTTTGGATCGGAATAAGCCATTAGATGGCAAGTCAAGGGGCTGTGAAAGTTTGAAGAGCAATTGGGCCTTCAATTTCATTAAAAAATTTCATACTGAAATGGGAGTTGGGTCCCTTCACAAGTGAAGAGTGAAGTTTCTTCAAGGTGAAGAAACAGTTCAAAAACAAAGAAAATCCATATTTTTGGGTCCTTTGCCTGTTTTGACCCAAACGAAAGGCTATAACTTCCAAACGAAGGGCATCCGGACTGTACCTACAAGTACGGTACAATAAAACAGAGTGATTGCAGTGGAGAAAGTGTTTGGAGTGTGCCATAAGTGATTTCACCATTCTACTGGGCACGAAGTTGGGAGTTGACGACTGAGTGCATTTCGGAAGGCGACGTCGATTTGGCTTTCAAATTGGTAGACAAGCGGCGAGTGGCCTGGTAAGGGAAAAAGTGCAGTCATTATTTTCAACTTTGACATCACTGTTGGCCTCGGCATACTGTTTTTACCCTCTGGCAGAAGTTTCAAGCAGTTTTGCAATGGCAAACATGGGAGAGTCCATTTTGAGTGAAAGTAGCAAATTGGACGGGATTTCCAACTGTGCAGTGTGGAAATTCAAAATGAAAAACATACTAATGGAGAAAGACGTTGGGAAGTCGTGATAGGTGATGAGAGAAGACCGCCAAATGAAGCGGATATCAAAGTGTTCGGACAAAAAGATGAGGAAAGCTTTGACCTTCATTAACTTGTCAGTGAAGGATCACATCATTACCCACATATGTGATGTTGTGACACCCAGACATGCATGGGATGTGCTAAAGGAGCAGTTTGAGATGTCAAATCCGTCAAGAATCATGTTTCTGAAGTCAAAGTTGAATAGTGCCTGCATGGAGCAAGGAGAGCACATTCAGATGTACATGACCAGAATCAAGACAATGAGGGATGAACTGCATTCTATTGGTGAGCGCATATGTGATGTGGAGCTGGTGCACAATGGATTGTGCGACATTGCAGAACCCTATCAGATGTTTGTGAGCGGAATAGCACCACGAGAAAGGTTGCCAACCTTTGACGAGCTCATAGGAATCTTGATGCAGGAAGAGCAACGGCGAGAAATGGTGAAAGCTAGACGTCAAAATACTAACGATCAGGCACTTGCGACACACCAAAAACAAGGCAAGGGCAAGGGCAAGAAGAAGTCTAAGCAGCAATTTGCCAAGTCTCAGGAGGATGAGGGATCTTCCAATAAGACCAAAAAGAAAGGCAAGTGCTTCCATTGTGGTAAAAAGGGCCATTGGAAAAGTGAATGTCACAAATTCTTGGCAGAACAAGGCAAGGGGAAACCAAAGCAAGCAGGTAACCTTGTCGATGAGGGTGAGATTGAAGACTCTAGAATCTTCATATCTGCATTGTCATCTAATCAAGATGATCAAGAGTGGTATATTGACTCAGGAGCCACAAGACACATGACAGGTAACAAGAATTGGTTCAGTAGCATGAAAGTGTTGGATAATGGAATGTCCGTTTCACAAGCAAATGGCGAGGTGTACAAGATCAAGGGGATAGCCACTGTTTCAATCCAACTACCTGATGGAAAAAGCAAGATGATCAGGGAGGTACTTTACTTTACTGATCAAAAGTTGAAAGTAGAATTTTCCCATGATCATTGCTTTGTGAAGGATGTGAACCAAAAGTTCAAAGTTATTGCGGATGGAGTAAGGGAGCTAATACAAAATTGTATAGGTTGAATGCTACAATCAAGGGACAACATTTACTTGTATCGTCCATTCCATCGCAAACTGAGTTGTGGCATAAGAGGCTTGGTCACTTGAACTTGGGAAGTCTTAGTGTGATGAGGAAATTGGAGATGGTAATAGGATTGCCTACCATTGAAGACCACTTGAAATCGATGTGCGAATCATGTGTAAATGGGAAGCAACATTGAGAGAAGTTCAATAAAGGGGGTGTTGCAAGAGCAAAGAACATCCTAGATTGAATCCACACAGATTTATGCGGGCCTATGAGGACCATATCCTTAGGTAAAGCCTTCTATTTCATGACCTTTATTGATGATATGTCACGAAAGACATGGATCTACTTCTTGATGAAGAAATCAGATGCATTTGACAACTTCAAGAGCTTCAAAGCATTGGTCTAAAATCAAACAAGTAGGAAGATCAAAGTCCTAAGATCAGATAGTGGAGGTGAGTAAAAGTCTAATGACTTCAATGATCTTTGTGATCAATGTGGGATTAAAAGACAATTTACGCAAGCTCATACTCCTGCTCTCAATGGTGTAGCTGGGCGCAAGAATCGTACGATTGTGGAAAGTGCCAGATCTATGCTAGCTTAGATGAAACTACCAAAGGATTTTTGGTCAGAAGCATGCAGTACGGCAGTCTATCTTCAAAATAGAAGTCCTACCATTGCCATACCAAAGATAACATCTGAGGAAGCATTCACGAAGAAGAAGCCAAAGGTGAACCACTTGCGAATCTTTGGATGTAAGGCCTTTGTACACGTTCCTAAGGAAGAGAGACGCAAACTTGATGTGAAAGCTATCAAGTGCATATTCCTAGGATATGATGATCGTGTGAAGGACTATAGATGTTTTGATCTAGTGGAAAACAAAGTCCATATAAGTCGTGATGTTATCTTTGATGAATCCAAGATATATGAAGACGACGATGCTAAGAAGATAGACACATCCAGTGGGAAAGATGGTATAGTGAGAATACCACCTGATGATGATCCATTCATTGACCTTCCGTGTGATGAACATGAGGATACATCTCAGGATACTACTACTCAATCTCAAGAGACAGGTTGGAGAGGTAGGGACAAACCTTTTGGTGCAAGAAAGATTGAAATTGCAGGTGACAAAAGCAAGGAGAAGGATGTACCATGGGATACATTTTCACCAGGAAGTCGATCACCTGACAGGAAGCTCCCTAAGTGGTTTGAGAGATTGTTGGAGAGTCGCGACATGGATGACTTTCCAGGATCAGCTAGCCAGGGAGAGCTACGAAGATCAACAAGAGAGAAGACACAACCTGAAGGTATGAAGCAAATTATGCTCTCTTGTCTAGTATTATTCAAAGCAAAGGAGCTTCGACTTTTGGTGAAGCGAGGGGTGATGACATTTGGGTCAAGGCCACGGGAGAGGAGATGGAGTCAATTGCTAAGCATAGCACATGGGACTTAGTAGAACCACCAGTTGGCAAGAAAGGGTATGCACAAAGTAAAGGCATCGACTATGAGGGGACCTTTGCGCCGGTATGTAAGTGGAATACTCTACATCTACTTGTTGCTTTAGCTTCACATTTTGGTTGGCCTTTGTATCAGATGGATGTGAAATCTGCTTTTCTAAATGGTGAGTTGGAAGAAGAGGTGTTCATGGATCAACCAAGGCTTTGTAGCGAAGGGAAAGGAAAATAAAGTATGTTGCTTGAAGAAAGCACTTTATGGTCCTAAACAGGCACCACATGGTGGTATAGCAGGATTGATGCCTACTTTCGTTCAAAGGGGATGGTGAGAACACACTCTGATCCAAACCTATATGTCTTATGTGGTTGCTTTGATTGCTCTTTATGTTGATGACTTGATTATTACGGGAAATAATCAAGAGATGATAGACATGATCAAGAAAGACCTCATGGAACAATTCGAAATGACAGATCTCAACCTGATGCATTATTGCCTTGGAGTAGAGGTGTGGCAAAAAGGACACGAAGTGGGTTTAACACAGGTGAAGTATGTCAAAGAGTTGCTGCACAGGTTTAGGTTGCAGGATTGCAAACCAGTGAATACTCCTATTGAACCAGGTAAAAGGATTTGTAAGCTTGATGAGTCACAGTCATTTGATGCTACGCTGTATAGGCAGTTAGTAGGGAGCTTGATTTACCTTGACTAGACCAGATGTATGCTATGTTGTTGGCATTGTAAGTCAGTTTATGGCAGCACCTACGGAAACGCATTGGAAGGCAGCTAAACGAAGTTTGCGTTATGTGAAAGGCACTTCAGAGTATGGCTTGATTTACAGGAAGCATGATGGTTTACCTGAGTTGTGTGGCTATGTGGATGCGGATTGGGGAGGTGACTATGATGATCATAGATCCACCACAGGGTATGTATTCCAGTTTTGTGGTAGTTGTTTTTCCTGGTCTAGTAAGAAGCAAAGTACAATTGCTCTTTCAACCACAGAGGCAGAGTATAAGGCAATGTGTAGTGCAACACAAGAAGCTATATTCTTGAGACAAATCTTGGAAGTTGGCATGAAGCACAAATTACATAGCAACAGTCAGAGTGGCATTCAGCTAGCAAAGAATCCAGTGTTCCATGCGAGAATTAAACACATTGAGATTCAGTATCACTTTATACATGAGAGGCTGCTGAGTCGTGAAATTCATGTTGGTAATTGTAGGACAGAAGAACAACGAGCTGACATTTTCACTAAGCCACTTGTTGGAGAAAAGTTTGATAAGTTTAGATCAAAGTTTTCTGTACTTAAGTTTGTTGACTTTAAAGCTATGTATACAACTGTATATACAGTAGACTCTACTTTAAGGGAGAGAGTTAGAATTAAAGTAGAATCATTGTGCTATTGTACTGTGGGTCCTATCAGTGGATAAGGATCAGTTGGTCTTGCCACGAGGCAAGTCGATGGGACACGCGTCCCGCCAACGGCAACCTGGGTCATGCATGGGTTGCCTGAGTGAACAACTATATGTACAGTGTAATTTCGTTTTGAGAAATACAGTTGCTATGTGAGCTTGCTGTGGAGAGTGTTTTCTGTCCGTGTTACTGTGTAGCATGATCTGTGTTCCCATGCAAAGCAAATTTTTAAGTGGTAGAACATCCACCTCGTGTGCACAGGTCCTGCAATTGATACTTCTTCAACCAAATGCACTAGAAGATAAACTTATATATCCAAAAAGAAAGTTGGAAAATTCTTTCCAACAAACATACCATTTCGATCATTTGGATTTTCATGGAATCCAATTCACTATTTTTTATTTCTTTTGAGGAAATCCACCTGCAAGATTGATAGTACATTAGGTTGTTTAACACATAAAAAAATTGAAAGATCACGTATTTATACAAGTGCTTAAAAAAATATACAAACCCAATCATCGATGACAAATTGTAAAGCGTATTTTGTACGTCATCATTGAAGAGATCTCGAATAGAAAGTGGAAGTATGAATTGCAACATCTTATGCCAATCATGTGATTTCAATCCACTTAATTTGCCATCTTTGGTAAATGACTTGCATAAAGAATGTGCATAGCCTGTTGGAGTTCTCAGTTGTTTTATGACATGTTTAACATATGAGAGTTGCTCTTTTGTAAGAATCCACGGCACGCTAGGTAGAATCTCATCTCCACCTTCGGTGTATTGAATCCAATAGGGTCTTTTCACATCGGCCGCTTGTAGATCTTTACAAGCTGTGGAGTTGTCTTTTATGCCAATGATGTGGTTCCATAAGGATTCATCGACGTTTTTGAATATGTGCATAAGATCCAATAGATGGTTTATCAATAAATTCCTCCAATAGGGTAATTTATGAAAAATAGACAACCATTTCATACCATCAATGGATTCATTCCATGAAGAATTAACTTCGTAATGTTTAAGCCATTCACCATGCCATTCCGCTACTCCCATGCGTGGGGGTGGTGGTGTAGTTAGAGGATTATCTCCTCACCCTCCAAAAAATCACCTATTCAACCTTCGAAAATGATGACCAAGCGGCAAGTATTTGCGATGATTTTCGTACACCACTTTTTTTAACATATTTGTGCTATGTTGAGCCTCCAAAAGTGGTCCACAAATATAACATGCATTGTAACCCGATGTGGTTAAACCTGCATAGTTCATAAACCAAATTAAACATAAGCTTAGTTAAATATACTCAAACGTTAAACCCTAAAACGGATTAGATTCATCATATAGATACCTGAACATTCGCTTAAACTGGGGTAGTCATGCATCGTCCACATTAGAATTCCATGAGTTGTTGTAAAGGTCTCGAGATGTCGCAAGCGTGAATACCATTCCAAAGAATGCACAATTCATCGATCAAAGGTGCAAGATACACATCCATGTTCTTGGCCTTGTACTCTCCTGGAATCAATAAAGCCAATAACAAGTGTCCCGTTTTAATACTCAACCATGGAGGTATGTTGTAATTAACGAGCACAACTAGCCATGTGGACCAAGTTGATGCTTGAATGCTAAAAGGATTTACGCCATCCATAGCAAGGCCAAATCTCAAATTACAAGGTTCGTTTTTAAACTCGGGCCATTGGTCTTCAATATGTTTCCATGCAGGTGAATCACTTGGTACTCGCATCACATCATCCGTAGATCGATTTTTGACATGCCAATCCATTAGTTGTGCCAAAGATTTACATCGAAATAAACATTGCAATCGTGGGATAATTGGAAAATGTCGTAACACTTTTCGTGGCACTTTATCCCCTTGTACGTCTTCTCAAAAACATGAAGCATTACACATGGGACATTAAAGCTTTTCTGAATGCCCACCTCTATATAGAACATGGTCTTCTGGACATGCATGTATTGTGTCGTAATCCATTCCAAGCACGGTCATCATCTTTCGTGCTTCTTTTCGTGTTTTAGGTATCACATTTTCTTTCGGAAGTATTCGATGCAACAACCTAAAAAAAGAGCATTGTGAGTTGTTAAAAAAGAGAAAAAATTAACTTAATGTAAATATGCTATAGAGTATAATAGTTGTGTTATGCGTTAAGTACCCGAATAAAGATGGCACGCTACGATCACTCCATTTGTATGTTGCTTGAAGGTTTAGAATAAGAATTGATGTAGCTAGTCTCGAAATGGATGCTCCAGGATATAGAGGAGTGTCTGCCTCCTTGCGCAATAGAATCTCGTCTTCATCCATCTCAAATTGTTCGTGATCTCTGTTTTCATTAGAAGATGCATGTATATCATCATTCTCATTTGTTTCAAAGTAAGATTCAAACATGTTGTGCATTGCTTCATCGTGTTGCACCTCATCATCATAATCATTAGAATCAAGTTGATTATTCTCTTTTCCAATTGTGTTTGCCTCTTCAATTTGTTTTATTCTTTATTTTCTCATGTCTATCAAAACTTGACGTTGATTGTAATTAAACACGGATGGATCAACTCCGTGGAATGGCATTCGATGTATTGGCTACACGCACGAAACAAATTTCATAAGTGACATATATAGATTGACGAAGATTATAATAAAAACAATCATATAAAATTAACAAACTTCAACGTCTTCCAAATTCGATGGTTGACCTTCTTCTTTTCGTCCAAATGATTTTCAACAATGCGTCTTTCACACATCTTTTGTCCATCACACTTGAGGCATGTGCACCATATTTTATTTTAAAAATAATTTCTCTACGAGAAACAAAAATCAAGTACATGACTTTAGCACAATATTCTAACTTATAATAACAAAGTTTTTATGAACAAGAAAACATGCATGTTTATTACTTATCCTTTTAACTTGAGTAGTGTCTTCATCGCTAGACTGATCTGAATGTAATTCATCTCGTTGTGATAAACTGCGTATATGCACAAGTACAAAACACAAATAACATAAAATTATTGTATGATTCTAATGTTTTAATTTTTAGATAGTACTATTCTTATACATTGTCGCTTATATGATTCTTTTGCATCTTGGTGTAGGTTCAAACTCTACACGTATATCTCTCTTCTTTTGTTAACACGGGTATGAAAGTTCTACTCCAATATGCATTAAAGTTCTGTAATCGATTTTCTTTTCTACTTCATTTCAATATATTAGGGTTTATTGTAATGTATTGTATGTTTATGAATGTAGTAATCATGTCGAGGTCAGGCGATGGTGAAAGTTCGAGAGACTTTGTAAAAAAATTATATGAATCATTAACTTCTGATCAGAAAACACAACTGCAAAGTATGCTTAGCCAAGATGAGGGTGGTTTCTCACAAGCGGACGCGGATCCCGCCCCCACCGAAGAGTCATCCACAAATTCTTATTATGACATGGATCCTCAAGGCAATATAATTGCCAATAGAAAAGGGAGGGTGGTTTTGGACCGACTCTATTCTTTATGTCAACGCCATTTGATGACAAATTATTTAGTAAATGGTCCGAACAACCTGCCGCCGATAAACGATGAGCTTTTGGATTAGGCATCGTTCATGGTAAGTGAACTTACACTACTCTTATAGTTTATCTTTGATTTCATATGCTTTTGTTTTTTAATATGCATTATGACTAGCTGCTTCAACGTAGCCCTAAATTAATTTCAACTTAAATTGAATGCATGGATAGTTAGCGGACTATGGACGTCTGCCAACTAAGGAGGAATACGAATATGCCTACAGGGAATCGTACGATGCATTAGTCGACAAACTAAAGAGCAAGGGTCATCCTCCAAATGTAAGTACAAGTTTTTGTATTCATACTAATGTGGTTTGTATCATGACGTCAATTTAATTTTATTTAATACGATCAAGCATTAAATATTAATGTAGTTTGTTTGCTTGTGTTCATACAGACTGGACGTCACGACAACGACGAGTAGATTAGATTTATAAATTTTAGTTGATGTTAGATTCAGAAAGAATCATGCGACATTAAAGCACAAATTTTGTAATACATTGATTCATATTATGAAAATATTATTATTGCAAATGATCGTGCTATATTGCCATTGCTTTTATATGTGCAATGTTCTTTTTTTCAAAAATTGCAATGTCAAATCTAGGGATGTGGATTGACGTAATAACCAACTAAGAAATTAAAACCATGTGCAATGTCGGATTTCAAAACAACAATCAATATCATATCTAAAAATCTAAATGAAATTTATGATGTGCACAAAGCAATGCAATAAAGTATGTCATTCATAATGAACATGAAGTAATGCAATAAATATAAAATGAAAAGTAGTTTAAGAATGAGAAGTACCTCATGCTTAGTTTGTTGTTTGATCCAAATGTTGAATGCAACTCAAAAATATTGTTTTAAAAACAATTCACGAACATCGCTTCTCCAAGAACTCAACTCCAAGAACAACTCGATAAAAATGCGCGCACTGTTTTTTACGCATTTTTTTTATTTTTTTTTACCTAATTTGGGACATCAGAATCCGACGTCCTAACACGTCGGATAGACGTCAGACACACGTTAGACATTTTTTTGATCATTCTATTAACAGACGTCAGACTCCGACAACTTTATGGGACGTCGGATTCCGACATCCAAGCATACGTCAGATGGACGTTGGACATTCGTCGGTGAAATTTTGGCATCATTCTGTGATTACAGTCGTCGGAATCTGACTGAATTCTGAGACGTCGCAATGCGACATCCACGTTAGAGTGTTTGCAACGTCTTTGGACGTCGCAATGCGACGTCCACGTCAGACGTCGCATTGCGACGTCTATGTCAGATCGGGTTTCCGTATCGAAAAAATACGTTTCAGAATTCGGCACGTTGTGGCTGTTGGAATGCGACGTTTTTTAAAGTCGTCGGATTCCGACGACCTTATAGCGACGTGTTTTCCGACGTCCGCGACGAATTAAAAAAAAAATTAAGCTCGCAATTCACGTCCAAAACACGTCGCAAATTGTGGCGGGTGTTGTTGTGTGTCTCGTTATTCCAAACAAGGCCAGTATTGTAATTAATAACCTTGAGAGGGCCTAGACACATTAGTGGAGCTAGTGCATGGGTCAGGATTGCTTTATGCATGTGTAGAGTATCAATAGTAATGGAAGTTGTTTTTCTCAACTTGCATGGGCACATGCACAGAGGTTCTTGGGGCCTATATATGCTTGTGGAAACTTGCCCATCACATGTTGACGCTACTCTATTTCGTCAGCTAGTTGGGAGTTTGATATATCTTACAACTACACGTCCTGATATCTGCTATGCTATAAGTTTGATTAGCCAATTCATGTCATCACCCACTATGGACCATTGGAAAGCTGCAAAAAGGATTTTGAGGTATGTGAAAGGTACACCTAACCTTGGCCTAATCTACAAAAGACAAAGTGTTTTACCTAAGTTGCAGGGTTATGTTGACGCTGATTGGGCAGGAAGTATAGATGATAGAAAGTCAACAACAGGTTATGCCTTCAATTTTGGAAGTGGTTGTTTTTCATGGTCTAGCAAGAAGCAAGATACTATTTCTCTTTCTTCTACAGAAGCTGAATATAAAGCATTGAGTTCTGCTACCCAGGAAGCTGTTTGGCTACGTAAGTTGTTATGTGAGATTGGCATAAGGCAAAAAAAATCCTACTGTTATTTTCTGTGACAGTCAAAGTGGAATACAATTGGCTAAGAATTTTATCTTTCATGCAAGGACAAAACATATTGAGGTAAAATATCACTTTGTGCGTGAGAAGCTAAAATCTGAAGATATAAATATTGTTCATTGTTCTACGTTATTACAAGTTGCTGATATATTTACGAAAGCTTTAAGTAAAGAAAGGCTTGAGACTTTTAGAGCCAAACTTGGCTTAGATCTGGTTATGTAAAAGGCCTTTACTTGTAATACTATCATGGAGGTATGTTCCATAAATAGAGTAAACTCTAAAAAATAAGAGAGACGTTGATCATTGAGGGAGAGAGTTAAAATAGCAATGATCGACTTATACAGTGCTTTCTTATTTTGACGGCACCACATGTGCTTAGTTCTAGAGTTATCGGGTCGTCTTTCTTTTACGAGCCCTTTGAGTGCTTTTAAGCAACTTATCTTTGTACTTACTTATCAGTTGAATATACAGTTTGTGGAGAGCAATTATGTTGTCTTGTCTTGTTGCCTTGACGTTGTGTTGTGGTGATTGATTCGGTCGGGTGTTTAAGCTGTGTTTCTTAACTTGGAGATGGGTCAGAATTGCCAGAATTTGGAAAAAAAATTTGTTGGATTTTTTCAAGTGAGAGATAAGCACTTCATTCTTCAATTTTGAAGTTTTGTCTCTGTTGTAAATTTTTTTTTACATTTTTCATTTTGAAGTTTATTAATAAATAAATAAAAAACCTAACCTTACCTTTCCAACCCTAACCTCCACGCGGTCTAAACCTAACCTAATCCTAATTCATTTTTATCTAACCCTAACCCTAATTCTGCACCCTTAATCCACCATTCTAGCTACTAGGCAGTAGTGCGATCAGCAGCTTACTCGAAAGATCGATGTTCATACTATCTTGTTTCTTTGTTGTTGATTCATTTGTCTTTTTTTTTTTTTAATATTTTTTCTGTAATTTTCAACGTTTTTGTCTGATCATCCCGTTTTCATTTCTTTTCTAATCGATGGAAGTACCAAAGTTCTTGGAAAAGACTTATTGAGTGTAAATGTGCTGAGATTTGAAATTTTTTGATTGATTCCTGATCTAGACTTGAGTGTATATGAATTGAGTCACACAAATTGCAGGAATTTGAAAATTTTGTGGCAAACTCTTAGTTAAAAGAAAGTGAAGGACATTCACCAAGTTTTATGTAGTTCCACATGCTGGATCTTCCCGGAGAAAGAAAAGAACTCCAAAACGTCCAATAATTGAAATCAGATTCTTAGCTGATGAAGCGGAGGTGGATTGAAATGATTACTCTCTCTCTATTCCTCTCTGCTCGATTACCTCACGACCCTCACCCCCTTGTCTTCAGCTTAGTCAATCCGTGGACTCCTTCCCACTCGACTCGGTCGAGATTATTTCCTCGGCTTGGTCGAGATCCTTCACGCGCTTCTTTCCCCGGCTTGGTCAAGTTCTTATCTCATGCCCCTCCTCCTCGTCTCGGTCGACATCTCATCTTCATGACCTCCTCTTCCTCAGCTTGGTCGAGATGCTATCTCACGCTCGGTAGAGACTCCTCACGCCCATTTTGGCTCGGTCCACATTTCAAACCCCTCCCTCATACGTTTTCGGCTCAGTCGACATGTCATCCATTCACGTTCCTCGACTCGGTTGACTTCATACATAAATTTTTTTTACTAAAGCCACTTTTGACTTTAAAAAAAGGAACTTTTGCCATCACTTTCATGATATTTTTTTTTGTAGTTCTTTTATTTGATGGGCACTAAAATAGTTCAAGGATTTCAAAGTCCTATTCATTTCAATTTGTAATTTTTTTTTTTTAAATATATACCCCCGTTTTCTAAGTTGAATGCAACTCATTTATCTTTTCTTCCTTTGAACTGTTGTAACTTCCTAGTGTGAGTTCGGATTTCAGTGAAGTAAAGACAAAAAGTGATCAGAACGACGAGCCTTGACTCGACTAAGTTATTGAAATTTTGTAATTATTACTTTTTATTTTTCTTCCAAGACCCCTTTTGACCCTCGGTCCAAATTACTTGTATATTAATTGCTAATTTTCAAATCCTCATATCATCTCCGTCTAAGCTCGGAATTGAATACTGTAAAAAGAAAAAGTGCTCGATTTTATATGACCTACAAGTTTTTGCCTCTTCAATTTCACTCATCGTAGAATTTTGAGTTTTAAGTGGGTGGAGAAAAGAGCATTTCAGCTATTTATCAAAATCCTGTTGCACATAAACTTCAGCTTACTATACCTGTAACCTTACCAGCCCTTCAATTGTCAAGATGGACGTGGATTCCGATTTCGAATACATAAATGACGGTGACTTTGAATACGAAGATCAATCTAACTATGATTTTGAAGATCAGTATTATGAGTACAGTGATGATGAATCCAATCATTGTGGCGAATCCAATCAGTGCGGACAAGTGTCATATGGAGACTATGTGGAACATAATGAAACACATTTTGATGATTATGATGATTAACAAGTTTACCAGATCAGTCAACATAACCCAAGTGGTGGTGTCTATAGTAGTGACAGTGACAATGTCACTGGTGTGCTCACTTTATCTCTGCTAGAAGCCCTTTTGAGTGGAGATGTACTGCATCAACACCTCAAGCATGACATCAACTAACATGGCTCTTGATGGACTTTTGGTTCAGTTTGAGTTAACTTCTGTGCTAATACTTCCTTTGCATTTGGCACCAACTTCAGAAACTCTTCCAACGTAATATTGATCTCACTAGACAAAATATGAAATTTTGATAGAATTTAGTGCAGTATGCAGATCACATCACACAATTGGGCCCAACCTTAGTTTGACAGGTGGTAGGCCAATTTTAGGACACCTGCCTTTTCATGCAGTTTGTGAATACTCTATATGTACAATGTTTTTTTGTAATTTATTAACTTTTGTTGTGCCATCTTTGAGAGCTTGTGAGGAGTGGATATGGTGATTGTGTGATGTGATCTGCATACTGCACTAGATTCTATCAGAATTTCAACTTGTATCAGAGCGTCAGGGTGATGCAGGTATGCACGATCTGGTGGAGCTATGGAATAGCGTCTTTCACCAGGAGAAATAGCACTCAAAGCATTTTAGGAGAGAGGACTCCATACGGGGTATCGGCAGTCTGGATGGCTAGAGACAACAAAGTTCCTTCGATCGGAGCTTCGAGAAATATCGAAACGATCATCATAGGTGGATTTCAGGGAGAATTCATAGAAAATTGCTCATAAATGGCTTCAAATGACTTTTACGAAAAGCTGGCCAGAACTCTCTCAATAGTTCCTCGATTGCTGAGCTGAGCAGATCGAAAGGTGGAGCAAGGTAGTGGCAACCCAAGGTTGAGTGGATTTTGCGATCCATTTACAGTGGGAGAAGAAAGAAGCAATTCTGGGAATTGGCAAAAAGCGGCTAGTTGACGAAAAACGTAAAGCTGCGGATCTTTCTCTCTGCTTGATGGAAGTGGGCACTGTAAATTGCTACCCAGTATCTTACAGTAGGGGCCAAGCTTATGGTAATTGTTAGGGATATCCAAGAAGCAGGAGATGAGCAATTGTACCTTCTTCTTAGAAGCTATGGAAAGGGTCAGCTAGGGTTTACAGGTGGAAAATCATAGTTCCCTTCATTATGGAGGATGTTTTTAGGATCTGTGAAAGGTTGTAAAGGGGCGCCCTAGCATTGGTAGGAGGATGCTAGAAGGCCGCAGATGGTCGTGGATCACAGAAGGAGCTGGAACCAATTCTTAGTAGGGCGGCCATATCCAGCAAGGAGGCCATAACAAAGAGGAGGAACAAGGAGATGGAGAGGAGCTCAAGGGAGGCTTGCGCGTGGCCAGTCGCGAGGAGCGCATAGTTGCTTATAATGTGTAGTAGTTGGAGGACCCGTTTCAGAGTGCAGATGGGCATAGGGCCATCGGATCTGGATCCATGGAGATCAACAGTCATAATGTGCTGCTTGGGGAGCAATCTAAACCATAGGATGGGTGGTAGCCATTGGATGGCAAGTGAAAGGACACTTGAGGTGTTGAAAGGCATATTGGGCCTTTACTTCATTAAAAGTTTTCAGCATGCAAAGCGCTGAAGGGACTCGAAGTCCAGAATGGACTTCACTTCATTAAAAATCTTCATCATGAAGAAATAGTTCAAATTTGCAAGTCACCCTTTGGAAAGGGATAACTTTGGCTAGAGGGCACCTATTTTTGGCCATCCTTGGGCCAAAATGACCCCTGAAACTGGCTGCTCAGAGCCAGCGCATAGAGTGATGTCACAGAGCAGGGAGAAACGCATTTCAAGGAGTTTTCATCACCATTCTATCGAGCGGAGTGCGGGGGACCTAGTGATGGGCTACATTTGCTATTTGGGTATCGTAGGGCCAATTTTGGAGAAATTTTTGGCTGGTGAAACCTGCTACAAGGTGGTACAATGAGGCATTATCACTTTGGAATCATTATTACTTACTCTTGACAGGGTAACAGGGTGTTTAGAAGCAGTAAATGCAGTATGGGAGCCAATGGTAGCGGAATCGTGTGGAGAAACCTAGTTTTGGCGACGGAAGTGCAATTTGGCAGCGTGACTACTCATCATTGGCGACAATTTTGAGAGGGCAAGCAATCATAGGTGAGAGGTAGGCATGGTATGCCGATTACAGGTGAAAAATTCTTGTGACAGATTCAACTTTTGGAGTTAGAACCAACCAACATCAAGTGGCATTTTTGGGGGAATGCTCTCACATGTATGATCGGTAGTGGCATTGTCAAGTCAGGTGATAGCTGCATTGACACACGCATTTGTAGCTTAGAAATTTTTCGTTCAGAAGGAAATATGGGCTAGCTTGGAGGTACACACATATTGGTGGTCACAGGTGATGGAAGTGCGAAGTGGTGTCAATTGAAAGCCATTGGGCAAGATAGCGGACTTGCATTGGACGAGCTGTGTGTGGGACACGCAAAGGATGAAGAACGGGTCGATAATCACACTTTGGATGCTCTTGGAGAGTGTTGAGTGTGATGATTTTGCGGTTTTGCAATCGGTAAGTCAATTTTGATCAAGTCATTTTAGCTATGGAGCAGTGTATCAGGTCTGTCATCGAGCAGATACACTTCAACTGCCTAATCTGTGTAAGTCAAGTCAATTTGCCATATCAGTATTGCATCAAGGATGCAGATTTCAGTGATGACAGGGTGTAGATCATGTGGTTTGGGCCATGGAAAATCTCACAAGTTCACTTGGAGGGATATTGACATGCACAATCATGTGAGGGACTTGATGGTGGCTTTGGAGTTCACATCTCAGTGTATTCTCAGGAAGTGGTTTGGAATCATTCACAGGATCAGCTAGGAGCTAGCTTGGGGAAATACAGGTGGGCACTACAAGGTAGATGCTCGGTAGAGGTAGCACTGTAGGATGACATGGGATGATCATCAGGGGCAGCTATTTCATATTGGACTTGAGTCATTAGCGTGGACAGGACTTACAGGTGGGATTCATGATGGAATCAGGAAGCTGCAAACACAAATGGTCAAAGCATGAAGCTTTGTGAGCCAGCTCTAGGTTGGAGAGCTGATGGAGATCGCACGGGGTGTGATCAGAGGGCAAGCACCACGATGCGTGTTTTGCTAGCGATCTACTATAGGGGACACTGATGGCGAGGACTTCATGGTGTGCTCATTTGGGAGTACATGATGGCATTACAGCAGGGGGCCAATTTTGGACATTGCATCGATGGGGAGGCATCTACCATCACGGGCGTGGATAAGCTACCTATAGCTTCCATGCATTTGGCTATATTTGCAGGAGTCTAGGCTTGGCACAGGTGTTGGAATTTCTCTGGTGCAGATTCTCAGGTGGTGAGATCATGGATAAGCCTAGAGGGAGTCACTCAGAGCCATATTCTTCAATACGATCAGGGAGACAACAGTCTCGGGATCCCATGAGCGGCGACTCAAGGATATGCTTGCGTTGGCATGGTGTCGGGTGGCACATAGCCAGGGAGAGTGAGCAGATGCTAGGAGCCAGGTGGAGTAGGTGATGCTTTGGAGTTCGGCTTGTCTAGCAGGATGGTGACCAGGATCGGAGACATCAGGTGAGCATAGTATGTGGATGACGAGTCCATTGGGGTAGCACTCAGGGAGATGCTACAGTTGCTCATGTATGATATGTCATTTGATGTATGGATGATGATCTTCAGCTGGTGCATCATGTGGTGACCTATGAACGGGTCAAGCCTATTTGGAGGTAGGTCGCATGGAGTGTACCTGGGGTGGTACATATCCTGAGGGCATGGAGTGCATTAGGGGTGATGTGGATCCAGCATACCCATGGTTGTGAGCCAGCAGGATGGAGATGGTTGCTCAGAGAGTGACAACTGATTTTTGGCGAGTGATAAGGTGAGCTGCATAATTATATGCACGATAGTCTTCAGGTTGGCATCACATATTGTTTCTATCCATCATTATTTGGTAAGCAAGATGCAATTTTTGGTTAGATCCATTTGGAGTCTAGTTGCACTACAGGTGGACAAATTCTTGGGGAGCTATCAGCGGGTAATGGATACTTGGTGATCAAATGGTATAGGGTACAGGGTTCTGGAGCTATCCTACCATCATGATAGTGGATCTAGTTTGCATTTGCTTTGGCTTGGACGCTATGATGGATACAGTGTTGGTGAGATAGGCTTCTTGGTGGGAGGCCTATGTACTGGTCAAATCAGAGTTGACAACGTCAAGCATGGAAAGTTGAGCCTACATGGGATGTAGGACAGGCAGATCATCATCAATATCTCTGGGAGGTAGGAAAACTACTCAGGTATAGCCTATTGAGTCCTTGATAGACTCTCGTGCTTGGAGCATGGGGAATGAATGGGGATCAGCTTTCAGGACCTATTGGATAGATGGATATGCTTGGACGTGAGAGCATCTTGGTACAGGTGCAAGCCATGGTTGAGGACCTGATTTGGTGACCAATGGTGTAGCAACGGATCTACAGGTGGCACATGTGTTGGTACGACAGGATACCACTTATGGGCAGGCCTTGGTCATGTACTTGACACTTTATCATTCGTGTTGATTTGCATGAGTGTGTGTGGGCTTGCATGTTGCCTTGTCACAAGGGTCTAGATCTGAGTTGGAGTTTTATGTGGTTGTGCATTTGCTACAATGAAACAAAGTAGTCATTTATGCTCATTGACTTGTCATTGTCTACTAGTTGTCTATCTAGTGAGGGTACAATCTTATGGTGGCAGTAATTTCCTCAGGTTGAGCCACAGTCGCTCATTTATGTCAGCTTTACAGGTTTGTGCTTGTAAGTGCCTGATGGGATGTCAGCCTAGTTAGATGGAAGATGTAAGTCTCATGGTGGCAGTGGGATTTTCTCAATTTGAGCCATGTCGCTCATGTGGTCCACTTGTGTTCAAGTCGGATTGGGGACGAGTCAGTTGGTCGAGAGTGTGGTAGACTCTCTGTATGAGCATTGCGGTTGCATGATACTTTGTGAGTCAAACCTGGTGGTCTGTTGGTGTGCTTGAGTGTGAGTCAAGTACAAAGTAGCATGGACATGCATAACATCTTTTGGACACTCCAGACGCTGCTGTAATATATTGTTTTTCACTCTTATCACATTTAAGCTTAAGGGAGAGAGTTAAAAACTAGCTTGTGATTTGAGTCATTAGTATAAGCTCTAAATGTGATGATGTAATAAGTGTACCGTTTATTTGGTTTACTATATATGGTTGTGATCGGGACGTGACCCGTTAGGATATATTGATCGGGCACTGATCCCATAGACGGCTACTTGGGTTAGCCGGGTAGCCATACATAGGAAGAATTAGCCTGTACATAGTTATTTATAGTACTTGCTATACTTGGGGCATGTCCCAAGTTTGTCGGTCAAATTTGGCCATATTGGGCCCGACCTTAGTTTGACAAGTGGTAGGCCAAATTTAGGACACCTGCCTTTTCATGCAGTTTGTGAATAGTCTATATGTATAGTGTTTCTTTGTGATCTATTAACTTTTGTTGTGCCATCTTTGAGAGCTTGTGAGGAGTGGCTATGGTGATTCTGTGATGTGATCTGCATACTACACTAGATTCTATTGGAATTTCAACTAATTGTGCATGCCAATATCCCTCTAAGTGAACCTATGAGATCTTTCATGGCCCAACCAAACGATCTACACCATATTATCATTGAAATCTGCATTCTTGATGCAATCATGATATGACATATTGACTTGACTTACCGACGAACTCTCAGACAAAGAATCTGACTATAACATTGAAACGAAGAAGAAATATCAATCGAAGAAGAAAAAGGGCATAGGAGAACGACGAACCTTTAGAGCCTTTACCTTCAAAATGCTCTTGTGAATGAGTTTTTGATACGATGCTAAAAGCATCCAAAAATGGAGAAGAAGTGACCGAATTAGAATGGGAATTTGTTCGCGGGTGTGGATGGAAGATTAGTGTAATATTGTTTATGTGAAGTTTTGTATTTGTACTACTCAATATATGAATAGTATTTCTAATTACACACATTTGTTTTTTTTTTTTGTGTTTTAGTATACATCATACACTGCCATGTGGGCATATGGACACCATTACCGTGTTGAGAGAGTTGACAACAAGCGACGTACATATGATTGTGGTATAATGGCCAACTTTCAACAAGAGAGTAGTTCTAGTGCAAGATACCCTAATGTCATTTCAGGCGACCTAGACTATGTCGGCACATTGCAGCATATTTATGAAGTCGATCACGAGATTAACGACAAATACTTTATTTTTGACATAAAATGGTTTAAGGTCATCTATCGTGGAAGCAACACCACGATTAGAAATGATAACTCGAAGTTTTTTCAAATCGACTCAGCAAAATGTATATCGATGGACTCTCATGACACTTTAGTATTGCCACGACATTGCGAACAAGTGAAACTCTAAAATTTCAATGTCATTAATATTCGCAATCCAATTATTTATGTATCAATCTTATAATACTAACTTAATTTTCTTTAATTCTTTGGCAGATTATATTCCATCCAGATCGAATTGACCCAAGATGGTGGTATGTGATCCAACTTAATGCAAGAAAATGATGCGTGTTTGAAGGAAAAGATATTTTTAAATTGGATACACATGACGAACCACCACCCAATTTTGGCGACATTTTGGAAGAACCTAAACCACTCATCCAAACTTCAAATGATGTCGAAATGATGGGAGAAGAAGGTACAAATGAAAATGATGAGATTCTTACGATCGTACAAGACCAAATTGGGGGTAATTTGAGGCCCCCACATTTGGATGAGATAAAATTAGAAGAAGAGGAGATTGAATATGAGGGTAACTCACATCATGAAAGAGACACGATCGAAAATTTACGATTATACCTAGACCTAGATTCAGATGAGTGTCAGGACTTGTGTGAAGACGAAAATGATGTAAATGTTGAGAATGATCTATGATTATCTATCATTCTTTTTTTTTTTTTATATTCATCGCAATGTTTTTTATGTATATTTTTATAGATAGAGTTGAATGTGATAATTATAATACTTGAACCTTGCAGTTATGTCCTATTTCAGAATGTCACCACATATTCCCTCCCTGCGGTGTGTAGGTTTTTCCATGCAAGTTGGAAAGATTAGAACCTCGCCTTTAACGGGAGAAAAATAAGGGCTACACACCTTCCTAGGATTGGGGATTTTAAGTATCTACATTTCACCTTTGCATATTAATTAATTGCTAGTGTATGCGATAAAATACGATATTGCTTTGAACAAAATGAAAATTATGAATTACATTTAATTTCTTACTATGTTAGATAACGTATTCTAATAATAAAACAAATTGAAACAACACAAACTCACCGGTAAACTCACTCGAAGCTTAAGTGCAAACGTGCAATTGCTCGCTGTTTAAACGCTTGCTCTCTCTTTTTTGAATATTTTTGTCACATGCACAAGCAATTAAAAAACAACACTATATTACACAATTGAACCATTATTATAAGCAAATTCAAACATGCAATTACCATCAAACACTATCTAGTCATCTACTACTATGAATCTTAATCAAAACACACTCACACACACACATACACTCTCTCTCTCTCTCTCTCTCTCTCTCTCTCTCTCTCTCTCTCTCTCTCTCTCTCTCTCTCTCTCTCTCTCTCTCAATCCATTATAAATTCTATCAAACACTATTTATTTATCTATCACTCTTAAATACCCTAAACTAATGCATAATATAAAACACACACACACACACACACACACACACACACACATTTCTCTCTCTCTCTCTCTCTCTCTCTCTCTCTCTCTCTCTCTCTCTCTCTCTCTCTCTCTCTCTCTCTCTCTCTCTCTCTCTCTCTCTCTCTCTCTCTCTCTCTTAAACTCAAAATGCAAAACACAACACATACACACTTCCTCTCTCCGAAACCCCCCCTCTCCCTCCCCCCCCCCCTCTCTCTCTCAAATCTTAAATCAATGTAAAATGCTAAACATGTTCACAAACACTCTCTCTCTCTCTCTCTCTCTCTCTCTCTCTCTCTCTCTCTCTCTCTCTCTCTCTCTCTCTCTCTCTCTCTCTCTCTCACACACACACACACACACACACACACACACACACATCTATTATTTTTAGTCCAAAATAAATATAAATCTAACAATCTATTACTACCATAGACTATGTATTTATCTATAATCTTAAAATTTAAATCAATGCAAAATGTTAAACAAACACACACACACCTTCTTCTTCTTTTTTTTCTTCTTTTCTCTCTCTCTCTCTCTCTCTCTCTCTCTCTCTCTCTCTCTCTCTCTCTCTCTCTCTCTCTCTCTCTCTCTCTCTCTCTCTCTCTCTCTCTCTCTCTCTCTCTCTCTCTCTCTCTCACACACACACACACACACACACACACATTATAAATTTAACAATCTATTACTACCCAACACTATCTATATATCAATGCAACACATACACATCCTCTCAAACACACATACACTATCTTAAATAATTCTAACAATCTATTATAAACAATATTTATAATTTTATATCAAACACTATTTATTTATCTATCACTCTTAAATACTTTAAACTAATGCATAATACAAAACACACACACACACAAACACACACACACACAGATTCTCTCTCTCTCTCTCTCTCTCTCTCTCTCTCTCTCTCTCTCTCTATATATATATATATATATATATATATATATATATATATATATATATATATATATATATATATATATATATATATATATATATCACACATCTTAAATTTTAAATCAATGCAAAAATGTTAAACACAAACACACACACACACACACACACAATCTATTCATCTACTACCTTAAATCTTAATCAAATCACACACACAATCTTTCTCTTTCTTTATTATCTTAAATTCAAAATGCAAGACACAATACATACACACTTCTTTCCTTTTCTCTCTTCTCTCTCTCTCTCTCTCTCTCTCTCTCTCTCTCTCTCTCTCTCTCTCTCTCTCTCTCTCTCTCTCTCTCTCTCTCTCTCTCTCTCTCTCTCTCTCTCTCAAATCTTAAATCGATGTAAAATGATTAACATGTTTACAAAACACTCTCTATATCCTCTTAAAACAAACAAACAAACAAACAAACAAAAAGCAAAACAAACAAAAATCAAGCACCAACCTCAAACAATGATCTTCAAGAACTGATCTTCAAGCACCTTCAAGCACTGATCTTCAAACCCTCAAGCCCTCAAGCCCTCAAGCACTGATCGCCCTCAATCGCTCCAAAGACGCTCAAATTTGCAAAAGACAAAGTGAAAGAGAAGGCGTTGGATCACGCGAATTGGAAGATTGAAACAGACGTCAGAATCCGACGGCCTCAAACACGTCGAAATCCGACATCTGTGCCCATTCAGGCCCAGACAAATGTGCCAGATGCCGTGGACAGGCTTTTTGGCTTGGCGACGTGGACGTCGGAATCCGACGCACGTCGGATCCCGACGTCCACGTCAGATTACACATATTTTTCAAAAAAAATTTGTGACAGGTCATATCCACGTCCGCAAGTCAAAATCCGACATGTCGGACTCCGACGTGCCTTTGAATAATTGGTTGCCACCCATATTTCTCGATCGCCGGACTCTGATTTTCAAATTTTTTACTCGGACGTCGGACCTCGACGTGTCGGATTGCGACGGATTATGAAATTTTTGAGCATATGTCGGATGCGAACTTCAGAATTTGCGCGATATGTTATTGTGGCATAACTAATATTCTTGCTTACCGGAGTACCAGGTATCCAAGTCTAGGATTATGCCGAATCCTAGTACAGGACATGGACATAACAACTATAATGCTCAAAATAGCAACATCCATAATTGATATAGATAATAGTGTCCATGTTGGATGCTTCACTATTTCTTACATCAGTTTTACATATCAAGATGAAACTAGTACATGAAGAACAAAATAAAATGTAAATGTTATGATTCCTCCATGCTTCCACCTCTGATATCTTTGGAAAATAACAACAACCAAGCAATAAATGTGAGTGATAATCATTTGCTTGCATGCTTCCTCCATATTTGTCCTTTTTTGAATGTTTCCTCCAAAAAACTCCATGAATGAGCCAAGATCTCCAGCTTGCCATAAGATATTCTCAACACTTGAGAACTGTTGCATAAAGGCCTTTGTTAGTAAGAATGTGTCTCTGTTCGCCTGGGATACCAATGGCCTGTAGATCTTCAATTGTGAAGCAGACAACATGGGTGACTTTTATCAGCCTGTACTTGAATAAGGCTTTGTCTGCACTGACAGTTTTGTAGGCATATTCAATGATTGTGAGATATTGACGTAAGGGTGGCAGATAATTTTGGAAGCCACAGGTTGTTAGGAGGGGCTCTTCTAATTTTCACCATTTCCTTGTCTCGTAGGGCTTTGGTATAGGCAGTAGCTCTGGCAGCACCAATTTAACTTCCCATAAGCTCCTCATCCAAAGAGTGTTTGTCGGGAAAACTATGTAGGTTGGATCCACATCTTGACTGAGTTAGGTCTTTTTCATTGGCCTACTTGGTTCTACTTCATTGTTGCCTTTCCCCTTAGGATCCTTCACCATTATGGCAAGTTTAGGCCCAAAAAGTGCCCAAAATTCTCAAAATAGTAGGTCCAAAAGCTAAAAAAACAAAAAAAAAAACTTGCAAATTTTAGGAGGTAAGCTTTGAGAATGTTTGGGTGGCCTTTGTGAGTGCTTTAGGGATGTTTGGGAATGCTGTGAAATTTTTGGAAATCCTTTTCTTTCATCCAAGTCTGTTGATTCACCTTGTTGCACAACATTGTCTTTGGTAATCTTTTGCTCAATCACCTGTAGTCTATACTGATTCAATGAACAACTTGGAATATTCCCTCTTCGCCTAAAAATGATTGTTCTCTCAGCTCAGGGAAAGACAAGAACATAACCTCTCTTTAAACATTGTACTCCTAGAGACATGCAATCTTGGTATTGATTATGTGATAACATGAAACAACAGAAAGAGATAGACATAAATAAATGGAAGATACAAAGAAAAAGCAAAATAAATAAAACAAGTGAAAGGAAAAGAGAATCTATATAGTAAGGGGTAGATGGTAATAGAGTCTTAGCCGACTACCATTCACCAGTGTAAATAAGGGATCTCCATCCAAGGTGGAGCGTCGTTTTCAAATATTTTTGTAAGTCGGTAGGGTCCTAAGCCTGAAAATTTCAATTTGCCTTTTGTGATAAATCGTCGCTAAGTCGCCTTTATGTAAGTCCTTTGTTTTAGGGCATGGTCATGCCACGCTTTCCATCATTTATTTTCAGTGTGCATGGCATGCAAGGTGATGGTTCTGGTTTCACATAAGTTCATGAGTGAGCCTAATCATCACTAAGTAGACTTACTTGTGTTCAATCATTCTTTTATAGCCACTTAGAGGCTGGGGACAATGAATTCGGCTGGCATTACTGCCTCGAGGCCATAAGCTAGTTGAAACGGGGTGTGGCTAGTGGCAAACTTATAAGTCGTCCGGAATGCCCATAAAGCTACCTGAAGCTTGTGCTCCCAATTTGATCTACTAGCTTCTACAGTTTTTGTGATAATATTGCACTTGCTTGTCCATTGCAACGAGGGTAATAGGGTGTATTCTTGCGATGACCCACAAGAAACTCAGCTAGGAGTACTCGTACTACTTCATTTATAATGTGGATAATCCCCACAAATTTTGAATTTCATGTGCTTATATGCCAATCTAAATAGATCCAAATACAATTTGGGTTGTTAAAATAGTGCACAACATCAAACACAAAACTAAAATATATCTATGCATCAATAGTTTTGTAACAATAAAGTGGTTTAGGATGGACCATATAAAAGTTTCATATGCTTTTGTGGTACAATGTTGTGTATTTTTTTTTTTTGCTACTTAATGTGAGTATCAAACATTTAGTCAACTCTAAACCAACAACATAGGTTCAATGAGGCATAAAATCCAATAGAAAAAAAACGAAGTCCTAACACAGCTCAAGTTTGCTTCAAACATCTAGCAATAAATGGATACTTGAGAAAGCAATCTTTTGGAATTTGAATGTCAAGGTTTCACCCCTTCGTGAACTTACAATCGAATTTATTTGTTAGGGAATTTTGAAAAAAAGGCATCAAATTGTTTTCAAGTATTGAGTCTTTTTCAAGGACCTGTTCTAAGGTTTTGATGTGTTGCAAATGCAACAAGGGATTAGTTTTCAACATATATGAATTGAAACCATTTCAATATATTCAAATATTGTTTAAAGTGTTACCTCAACAAGTCATTTCAAACCTCCATGATTCACTCAAGATCTCTTTTGAAGCATGCTAATCTCTTGAAACATAGCAACCATATTTGTATCCTTGTGCCTAAAAGCCATTTAGATTATGTACCAATAATTGCAAACACATATTAGCTTGGATGTAATGAAATCAATGCCCTTGAGGTGCATTTTCACATTTCAAGACTCTTGCAAAATGATTTCTCTTTCTTTTTATTACAATTTAAGTTAGTTGAGAATAAACATCATGAATATGCTCTACATGGGGATTTTAGTTTTCTCGCAAAAAAGAGAAAAACAAATTGCTTCGCTTGATATGGTAAATACATGGTGAAATTTTTTTGCTCTATTTTAGTAGGGCATTCTCGTCCATAATCCATCTCTTTCACTTAACCTCTCATGGCAGAAACCCCACCCATAATTGCCTTCATGCTTAAAAGCTTCTAGACTTCTGGACTTTCAAGTAGAATCATGCATTACGGGTGGAAAGGCATGTGATTTTCAAAACAAAAGCATTTTTTTTTTTGAGTCAAAAACAATATATATATATATATATATATATATATATATATATATATATATTGAGATCTTTATTTAACAATAAAGACTTGTCACACACATTTGAGTGTAATCGAAGGAGCATTTACCCAACAAAATTTGGTAATTGTCTAGGCTAAAAGCTTTTCAAAATAATGAGATGAGACTTATAAATTCTTAAAGTTCATATGTAAATTTTCAATGAGACATAACTTTCAAGCAAGTTGTACTTTTTTAAAGAAAATCTTTTACTCGTCTTTATGTAGGGGAACATCTTTTAAAGATTTATCTTTTAGCTCGAGACACCTGAGGGCTAGTGCAAGGGGGTCTCAGTTGGGGACTGTCCCCTATAATTTAGAACGGTGGAAGCGTGCCTCGAGCTGTGATGATTGTCCCCTTTACTTAGAAACCTTCCATTTGCTTTTCCTTTGCATGTTTAAGGGAATCATGTAATGCAAAAAATGCTGGCTTTGAGCCTAATACACTACGAACCGTAAGGCTATGGCCTTTATGGAATTGACTAGTAAATTTCAGGACAAGCTGATAATGGACAAAGTGAAAGTTTTTTGCCATCTAAAAGATAAATCTTGGCATGAAATTAGGGGCCTTAAGTGCTTTCCACGACTTGAGAAAGTAGGCCCTTGGGCTGCCTGCCTAGGCATGGTTTCTCAAACCATTTAAAGCCCTGGACGCAGGCCTTTCCACTATAGAAAGTCCTTTGCCTAGAGCCTAGAGGGCTATGTAATGGGGTTTTAGAACCCTTGCCCTCCACCCTGGGAAAGGGTCCTCCTTATCATGTACTCATCTCAAAAACATCTTGAACAAAGGTCTCATAGGAACACAATAATGATCAAATCCAGAAGGCTTAATCAAAGCAGAAAACTACTTTTTTTTTGGGTTTTGCATAATAAGTGCAATTTTGCTATTGATCCTTCTGCTAGTGAGATCATGAGGAAGCAAGTACAGATCAATTGCATGCACAGACAACAGGCAACAACCTCACCCATCTTCCAAAATCCATTATATCACACAAACAGAGATTTACTTGATTGACATCCGTGGGATTCATCCATCTCAAGAGGGCCTGTATACATCTCAACATATAGCAATTTTTGAATTTAAAGATGGTCATGGCCACAGAGATGCTTGCAATGAGCTTTGTCCATCTGGGTCAGTATGCGTGATGATGGTGGTGATGATGACTGAAGCAGCAGCACATATTCTTCAATCCCCGCTTGATGGAGTGCAGAACGTGGGAGACTAGATTGCACGGAAAGCAGACGCAGTCTTTGATCACATGGTGGTGGTGGTGGTGATGATCATGATGATGATCATAATGATCGTGATGGTGTGCCATCTCCGATCCAGCTTCCAAGGCAGAAGAACACAACACGCCACAACCCAACCAGTACTGAAACCAGCTGCAAATACTGAAACCACTGCAGCCCTCCCCCCACAATTTCCACTAAAACCAGCTGCAGCCTTCGAACACAACTAGTTTGCCAACAACGTCAATCGGCTTGGTTGAAAGCAGCTCTGTGATGCAGATTCTCGACCTAATCAGTCTTCCAATCGCCAACAACAACAATCGCAACACAACAGATCAACAAAGGCTTGCTACATAAGGCAGATCAGTTGTGTGTGGATGAAGGATGGGTTGCTTGACCGTATATATAACATTTATAACAAGATATAGGAGTGACACGGAAGCTTGATGCAGCATGCACGGTGCAACAGTGAGAGAAGAGAGGAAAGTGATCAGAAGCGTCCTCCTGCAGATGCCATAACCCAATTAGCTTACAAAGCTCTCTCTCTCTCTCTCTCTACACGTCTCCAACAAAGATTCTTTGTGTATGATCCAAAGCGCGTGAGGGGGTTGCGAGACCAGTGCTCACTCTTCTTTTGAGGATGACTTCCAATAGTGAAAAGTTGGTGGTATCTTTTTTCTTTTCTTAAAAAGGTCACTGTTTTGTGGAGGCGGGCCAGCCTCACTTGATGTTAACAACCCAATAGCTAGTGTGCCATTAACTTAAATCCGATAACCCAACTGAAAATTCAAGGTCCGAAATTGCATTCAATGCAAGCAAGTCGAGATAACTACTGGGTGCATGAACGGGAGCTGAGCTCGGCTATCATAGTGGAGGTCAATGGAGAAAGTATACGTAACGAATGAAGGTGAGGTGTTGAAGGGACTTGTCCCTAGGTGGCATTATGTGTGAAAAACATGATGCAAATTTGAGATAAGGCCATTTTTTTTTTGGCCTTGTCTTGCAAGCGCAATATTATGTGTTCATGTTGGTCGATGGAGTTTTTGCAAAAGTCAATGTCTTGAGTTGTAAAGGTGCCTTCTACATGAACTACTTACACATGTCGAAGACTCTCTCTCTCTCTCTCTCTCTCTCTCTCTCTCTCTCTCTCTCTCTCTCTCTCTCTCCATGTACAAGAGCATATAGAATCATGATACATTTCTTAGGAATGCACAATAACATCATAAGAGAAATTGCTTTTTGGTTAGGCCCTAATACATGGGTATCCTTATCATTCACCTCAAAATTGATGTGATAAATTTGTAGAAAATTTTGAAAATGAAAGTTTCTTGTAATGCTTTAAAAAATTAACTTCCTTTTCTCTTCATTTTCTTGAAAATATTTTAGATAATATCTATCACTCTCACTGTTGTGCCTACCTTCTTGCATTTGGCACACGCACAAACACACACAACCTCATACCTTGGCACTTTGCCACGCACATAAGATAGGGCCCATTTCCTACCCGTCAGGCCTCACGTGGCAATGTGCATGCCAATAGACATGTGGTTGAGCCATGTTACCTAATTTTTCAACAATCGACCATTTTCGGGCAAAAATTGGGGGGATAACTTTTGAATTTTGAAATGGCATGGCATAGCCATGCAAAACTATAAATTTGTCAAGCATGACAAATTTTACAGAAAATCTAAAGATTTGCCACGCATGGCAAATCTTAGGGATTTTTTTGTTATTAATGTAGGACTACCATGCATGACTATACCACGCGAAAATTTTTGAGACAAAAAAATATAAGTGCATGTAGTGAAAATTGGGCTCCCCAACTCTTTTGGTGAGTCAATTAGGGTGTGCCTTTTTTGTTAAGAAACCAGAAGAGAGTGAAAGAAAAAGAGATTGATAAAAAAAAATGTGGAGAGATTTGAAAAAGAAGAGGAATAGATTGAAGAGATATTTGATTAGATGGATTAAAAATTTATGCATTTACATTTCATTTTTAGTAAATGGTTTGTTGGCCTTGCCTTGCCTTGCAAAGGCAATATTATGTGTTGAGATTGGTCAATGAAGTTTGGACGAAAGTCAACATTAAAGGATAAATTGTGAAGTTGGTATCCAATTTTGAGGCAAGATCGAAACTCGAGCTAGTGATGGCTTCAAAGCTTGCAAGCAAAAATGTCCTTCTCTTTTGCAATGGCTACAGAGATGACGAGCACGTGCAGCTCGCATCAGAGGCTCGAAAGAGCATGATCATAGCTCTCATGTGATTTTAGGCATATGAACCACTTTCTCCATCAAGAAAGTGGAATTCAGTGTGTGATTGTTTTGGAGGAAGATGAGCTAGGACTAGTTTTCAAAACCAACCAGATATTACAAGTGCAGCCTGTGATCAGTGTTCAAGCAAAGCTTAGCACTAAACACCGGGGGCCATTCTAGAGACAAAGGCAAATTTGGTTTATTGCCATTTCAGTTGCTAAGAGTTGCTCACCAATTGAAAAAGGTTGAGATGATGGAATGCCTTCAACTGTTCCACTTTCATATAGGATCTTAAATTCCATCTTTGTGCATTGTCTAGGACGGGGTTAGCGAGGCAGCTCATATCTATTGCAAGAAGACTCTTGTGTCATTGCTCTTGGTTTGAATTCAAACTGGAAGAGGTCGCTATTGCTTTCAAAGATAATGGTCAATATTGGTCTCTAGTTTCTACAAGAAATATTGTATAATATCAATCGATTGCTAAACATGAATTGTTAAGTTAGAATCCTAGCCATGTTATGCAAATGCATGCACGATTCAGATAGAATAGTTGTAGGATTGCAAAGGATCAACATGAGTTTGACACTTCTAAGGTACGCTTATGATATTTTTTTTTTTCAATAAATGGTTCTTTGATATATTTTTTTTTTTATGATAGACTAGACTCTTGATAAATAACCAATATCTTTTGCTTTATAACGTCAAAAAGAAGTTTGCACTCTCACCCTAGGCATGGTATAGATAGATGGCTTTAGTTTTCACTAGTGGAAAATGCTTTCTCATTTTTATCCCACAAATTTTCTTTGTTCCTTGAAATAATAAACTCATGTAGTCATCGAAAAGTCAAACAAACCATGAGTGAACAATTCACCATAATCATAGAATACTTTGAGTTGATGAAGAGATGTGAGGTCCATGCCTTGGATCTTCCCAAGAACCACTCTTTTATTGGCCTTTCCTCCACAAGACTCTGTCTTAAGGATTGCATCATAAGAAGTAGAAACCTCTTGAACATTAGAAGCCATGAAAAAAATGATTAATACCTACTCTCTTTTTTCAAACATGCGCTTCTACTCAATGATTTAGGTAATGACTCATATGATAATGATTCTCCTTCACTATCATTCACAATGACGTCATTCAAAGCACATCCTACTTTGAACACTTCACATACTTCTCTTCCTCTTGACTTGTGACTATCTCCCTCACCAAGTCTCATGATAGAACCATTTGATCACTCTCTTTATGAAGACATGTGACATCACTTGTTGCACAAATGACTTTCTTGGACTCATCACAAAAAAATGTAGAAGAACCACTTTCTTCATGCATGCACCTAGCATCATTATTATTTTCCACATGATCAATGAAATCATTAGCAACAACCTTTTCCAAGGAAGAACCTTCATCACCTCCATTGCTAGCCAAGTTAGCACAAAAATGAACATCTCCAAGAAGCATATTAGATCTCGACCTAGATCTAGCATAAGATCCACCAATCTTATTGATGCTAAAAGAGAACTTTGGAAAGTTGAGACAAATCTCCTTTTCCATTCCATACTTTTTGTTAGCCATAACAAAAGCATCAAGCTTGAAAAGTCTACCTTGTCTATTGCCCCTAGCAATCAAGATTTCTTCCTTTGTAATGACACAAGCATCACCATCAAACTTTATCATGTATCATTTCTCTATCATTTGTCAACCAACACTTGACAAATTCTTTGAAAGTGAAGGCCCTGTAAAGAACACCATCAAGTCTTGCTTTCCTATTAGTAGAAATATAAATAGGAATTGAACCAATACCTTCAATCGCACACTCACCACCATTGGCCATGTGAATCACTTTCTTGGCTCCATCATAAGTGACCAAGGAAGTAAAGAACTCCCTGTGGCTAGTCATGTGTGAAGACAAAGGCAAAGATAATTGTACAAACTTGATGCTTATGTTATTGCTAATCAAGAAAGTTTGGTGGCAAAGGGACACATGACAAGTCAAGAGATGTGGCAAGAGGTTAGGACATCCCAATTTCAAAGCATTGGAGGTAATGGCAAAAAAGAAAGTTATTCTTGGCCTTCCAAAGTCTCTTTCTAGCATCAATATAGTTTGTGAAAATTGTGTACTGTCCAAGTCACATAGGCTTCCATACAAGAGATCTAGCTCAAGATCTACCATGCCTTTTCAACTAGTACATTAGAAAAATATTTTTTCTACTAGTACACCTAGCAATGGAGGAGCTAGGATGTATGTGACTTTCATTGATGATTTTAGTAGATTTGTTTGTTGTCTGCACATCCATTTGGTGAATTTTTAGGTTTTCTACAGCTGCATATGATAGCAATAATATGATAGAAGATAATTTGACTACAAGGCTGAATGTCTCGGTGTAGCCAATATTAAGCATTTGAGAATATGCTATTTCCACTAAACTAGCCTTTCTTCTATCCACGCTGCCATTATTTTGAAAGCCACTTACAATCTATGATGTGCTTGATAGGTGGTAGTTTTATGACTCTCCACTTTTTGATAAGAGATTGAGATTCCGTATCCATAGCTTCCTTCCAAAGATATAAGTTAGACTGCTCCATCGTCTCTTGGTAATTTGCAAGCTCTTGTGTGAAGAAGCATGTTGATTCGTTAATGAATTTGGTTGAAGGAATCCTCATTTTTGTGGATAGTAGGTTCAATTTGTTGTGGTTGCTCTTGTTGTTTTTGGTTTTCTACCTCTAGTTCACTCTCATTCATGTGAATTTTCAAAGCATCTGCATCAGCAAAGCTCAAAGGTTCTATGAACATCTTTTATTTATCCTTAAGATTTAAAAATTCATCTTAAAGAGGAATACATTTCTACTTACAAACAGATTTCTTTTTTGTAACATAGTTATAAAGCTTATAAGCTTTGATAATTGTTGAATAAGCAACAATGATAGTTTTGATGCTAGAGTTATCTTGCTTCTTTCTTAGCTCATTTGGAACATGAGTATAAGCTATGCAACCAAAAACTTTAAGACCCTTGACAAATGGTCTCTGTCCGGTCCAAACCTCAGTGGGTGACCGATTGTTCAAACTCTTGGTAGTGCATCTAATTTGAATATAGGCAATCGTGTGAATGGCTTTTGCCCAAAACAATTTGAAGAGAGATGCATGTACAAGCATGGCTTTGGCACATTCTACCAAGGTTCTCTATTTTTTCTTTCTACTACACCATTTAATTGTGAGGAGTAGCTCATTGTCCTTTGATGAATAATACCATTGTTTGACAATCGTCCTTTAACTCATTAGAGATATACTCTCCCCCACCATAAAATTGAGGAAGCTTAAGCATCCAACTAGTTTGAGTCTCTGCCTCTACTTTGAACATTCTGAAGAACTTGAAAGTTTTTTATTTTTGTTTTCAAAAATAAACTAGACACCTTCTAGAATAATCATCTACGAAAGTACTTTGCTCTTCCTAAGGATGGAGCATGCATTGGACTTGAAATTTCACTATGTATAATGTCAAGTAGGTCTTTAGAAGTATGTACGTGATTGGTCTCAAATGGTTTCCTAAAATACACAGCTTTCAAAAGTTTTTTTTTTTCGGGTTGTCAGGTTGTGCACGCCGGCATGCTAGGTTTGGAGGCTACAATTTTTTTTTTCTCATTTCATATAACACGCCGGCGTGCTATCTTTAACGGTTGCAATTTTTTTTTTTTTGTTGTTTTACTTAGCACGTCGGCTTACTATGTTTGGAGGTTGAACAAAATATTCTAAAATAATGTTTTTACTCAAAATTTGATTCTCAAATGTGTCAAAATAGCTTTTCTATTTTATAATTTACTTGACTAGCACACCGGCATGCTAGTCAAATCAGCTCCAAAAATAAATTTATTGTTTCAAAAAGTTTTTTAAAAAACCTTCAATTTTTTAAAATGAAAAATTTGCAAGCTAGCACGCCGGCATGCTAGAGTTTACAACTTCAATAACACTTTTTTTAAAAATAAAAGTAAACCTATATTTATAGAGTAACAAAATATTTTGTGATGGGTGGACCTATTTAGATTTTGATGGATAGTCAAAGTTTTAAGTATGCATCAACCCACAATTCTTATTCTTCAAAAATCATGTAGTGGCATAAAAAGAGTAGCACACCATGTGCTACTATTTTGTGGGATCATGGGTAAAAGAAACTCACAAAAAATTTACTCGCAGAATGTCAAAACCCTTCCTTAGCTTCCCCTCTTCTCAATGGCTTGTGAGGACACTCTCTTCTCCCCTTCCTTAGCCTCCCCTCTCTTCTCAATGGCTTGTGAGGACACTCTCGAAGTTTTTCCAATCTATAAGAGAAAGAGAGGGCAACCAAAAAGAGGGGGATTTGTTGTGTTGTTGCTTGTTTCTATTCACTAGTGGAAGGCTAGAGTGTAGAGATCATTTTTTGCTAGCTTACTTTTGTGAGGATCCATCTTTGGTATGGGACTTAGATGGGGGTAGGATCTTGAGTATGCTTGTGTTTGTGATGGTAGCTATGTGATTGATTGTTGTGAAACAAGGGGGTGCTAGATTGGCTTGCTTGTGCATGGATCTGGCAATGGTTGAGTGGTGAATTCTTGAGACCATTTTGATTGTCTATTTTGGAAGGATCTTAGGGACATTGGAGGAGAGACACCTTGGAGACATTGATGGACATCAAACCAAAAGCTTAGAGGGCAGCTATTCTTAGTTGTAAAAGTGGTATCAAAGCATCTTCCAAAGTGGTGATGGTAAATTTTAAACCTCATTTTTTTGTTCCATAAAAATTTGCCATCCAATTGTTATGATAGTGTTATTGAAATAGCACCAATTTCTTGCTTCTAGAAATTTGTGCGCTTTTCAATAGGGGCTAGTTTTTTTTACTAATTTTGAATGGCTTTATAAGTTTAGAATAGAATGGCCAACAAGTACACATCTTCATTTTGATAGGTAGAAGTGTTTGCAAGTTGAAAAGTATGTTGAAATTAGTAGTGTTTCATGAAAATGAAGGTTTGTTCAGGTCGTTCATGCGGCAAAACACATCTTCGTAAAATATTATCCATTCCTCGGTGATACAATTGTCCAGCAACCAATTGATAAGGTTGTGCCTTATGAATTAATTGTCTTTTCTGTACTCTTGTCAAGGAGTCATTGGGTTGGCCAAGCATCATAAGATATTCAACAATATCTATTGCCCACTCAAGTACTGCTTCTACATAAAATAATACAACATCTGGTAGTTCATCATCTACTTCAGTATTAACAAGCGCTAATTCAATCCTTGAAACATGGTCGGCTAGATAATGTTGTTTACCCTTTCGAACCACAACACGAAAATCAAATTCGGTCAATAGTAGTAGCCATCTCGCAATACGCCCTATGTTACATGTCTTGTTCACCAAATAAAGTAACGGCTGATGATCGGTATAAAATGCATTGCCAATAGATAAAATCATGGACAACGCTTCGTGTTCAGTTGTCGAATAATTCTTCTCTGTATTTGTAAATTGTCTGCTTGCAAACCTTATAGGATAATCCTTCTTGTATTCACCCGGCTGCGTCAGAACTGATCCAATGACATATTTTGATGCATCAGTGTGAACATGAAACTCAATTGTCTAGATTGGAGGCCATAGTATCGGTGCAAAAGCTAAAGCTTTCTTCAATTTCTCAAATGCTTCTAATGTCTCTACTGTCCAAATTGGTACAATGATCAATTTATATATAGGTCTTGCTAAATCTGCAAAGAATAGTATGAATATCCTATAGTAATTTGCATGACCCATAAAAACATAGACTCCTTAAATTTTTCATGGCGGTGGTAACTCAATAATGACTTTGGCTTTGAAATAATCCGTAGCAATGTCATGTCTTGATATCACATGTCCAAGGACAACTCCATGAGTGACCCAAATTTGACAATTTTTTGGATTTAAGGAGATCTGGTGTTTGCGACAATGTTCAAATACTTTTTCCAAACAATCCAAGTGGTTTGTATCTGCACTATGCACTCCGAGATCATCCAAGTAGATTTCAAGGAATTTCTGCAAGTAGTCCTTAAAGGCAAACTGCATCACTCTTTGAAATGAGCTAGGTCCATTACAGGGTCCAAACGGCATAACTTTATATGCACAGGTTCCTCATTTTCTTGCAAAAGCTGTTTTGTGACGATCTACAGGTGCTATCTTAACTTGGTTGTAGCCACTAAATCCATCAAGAAAATTGTACGCTTCCGCTCTAGCAAGACGGTCCAATATGCTTTTAGCAAAGGGTTACGAAAAGTGATCCTTTCGTGTCACTTTGTTCAAAGATTTGAGATCACACAATTGTCATCTTCCCATTCTTCTTAGGAATGACAACAACTGGCGAAACCCATTCCTTATGTTCAATTTCATAAATGAAGTTGTCTTCAAGTAGTCTTTGTAGCTCTGTCTTTATAAGATCCATAACGTTTGGATTACAACAATAAAATGTTGTGACCTTTGGAACTGCATCAGGCATTAAGGGTATCGTATGCTCAATAACCGAGGTAGGAATCCCTTTGAGATCCTTACGTGTCCAAGCAAAAAGTCTTGATATTTGATCAATAACCTCCTTAACACTTGAAATTTTGGGAGTAAGTTGCGCTCCAACTTGAACAATCTTTTCTGGCTCTCCTGGTTCAGCAAGATTCATTGGTTGTGAGTCCTAGCTGGTCCATTGTAAACCTCCTTTGTTTCTGGTTCTTTTTCTTCAGGTTCACGATGAGCTTTTGGTAGCATAATCACCACATCATTCAAAGTATAGCGTTTGAAGTGCTCAGGCATATCATGTTGGACTTCTTTTGATTGTTCTTTTTCATAAGGGTTGATCTTTGATCTCCGTTTAGCTTTCTTGGTAGGAATCGATCTTGGAGGTGATGACTCTCTAGAAGATGTGCTCTGAAGGTGACGACTTCCTTGAGTTAGAATTAAAGTAGAATCATTGTGTTACTATACTGTGGGTCCTATCAGTAGTTAAGGATCAGTTGGCCTCGCCACGAGGCGAGTCGACGGGACACGCGTCCCATCAACGACAACCTGGACCATGCATGGGTTGCATGAGTGAAGAACTATATTTACAATGTATTTTCATTTTGAGAAATATAGTTGCTATGTGAGCTTGGTGTGGAGAGTGTTTTATGTCTATGTTACTGTGTAGCATGATCTGTGTTCCTGTTCGAAGAAAATTCTAAGTTGGTATCAGAGCCGTATAGGGAGTGTACACAGTACATTGTTGTAGTTGAAGAGAGCTTCGAGAGAAGAGTCTTCTGAGAGTTTGGGGTCTACGGTGGGTTGGAGATGGAAAGTGAGACACTGGTGCACAGTTCTAGCATATAGAAGCCTACTAAACTTGAGACTGTGTGAAGATTTAGTGACAGGACTTGTCAGTCGAATCTAAACAGTGGAAAGATGAAATTCTAAAAATTCTGTAGAGAGGTTGCTTGGTGTTTACAATTGGTGTGCATCCAATTGGACACCGTTTGACAAATGGATTAAAGCAGTGGATTCCCAACAGTAAGCAACCTCCATGATGAAGAAATCTGGAAGTTACAGCCATCAGAAGGCAGGTGAAACAGCCTAGAAGGCTGGCTGATTTCTGAGCATGGGTTTGAACACCAAAAATCAGAGATCTTTCTCTATTCTTGAGATTTTTGAGTGATGTAAAAGCACGAAGAGAGGTGTCCTAGTAGTCCAAGCTAGTAGCTAGGAGGCCACAGAGGGCCGCAGATCAGTGGAGGCGTTGGAGATCTTTGAGTGTGCAGAAACCCTCATTCACCATAGCCAAAACCTTGAATGGCGAAATGCACTTGAGTCAGTCTAAATACGCCAGAAAAGTGCTGAAGCAGTACCACATGATGGACTGCAAAGAGATAGCAAAACCCTATCAGATGTTTGTGAGCAGAATAGCATCAAGAGAAAGATTGCCAAGCTTTGACGAGCTCACAGGAATCTTGATGCAGGAGGAGCAAGGACGAGAAATGGTGAAAGCTAGATGTCAAGACACTGATGATCAGACACTTGCGACACGCCAAAAGCAAGGCAAAGGCAAGGGCAAGAAGAAGTCTAAGCAGACTCAAGAGGATGAGAGATCTTCTAGCAACACCAAGAAGAAGGGGAAATGCTTCCATTGTGGGCAAAAAGGACCATTGGAAGAGCGAATGTCGGAAATTCTTGGCAGAATCAGACAAGGGAAAACCAAAGCAAGCATGTAACCTTGTCGATGAGGCTGAAATTGAAGACTCTAGTATCTTCATATCATCTAATCAAGATGATCCACAAGACATACGATAGGTAACAAGGATTGGTTCAGTAGCTTGAAAGTGTTGGATAATGGAATGTCCATTTCACAAGCAAATGGTGATGTGTGCAAGATCAAGGGGATAGGCACCGTTTCAATCCAACTACCTGATGGCAAAAGTAGGATGATCAAGGAGGTACTTTACGTACCAAGTTTGAAGAAAAATTTACTTTCCGTTGGCTCATTACTGATCAAAAGTTGAAAGTAGAATTTGCCCATGATCGTTTCTTTGTGAAGGATGTGAACCAAAAGTTCAAAGTCATTGCGGATGGTATAAGGGAGTCCAACACTAAATTGCACAGGTTGAATGTTGCAATCAAGGGGCAACATGGACTTATCTCATCCATTCCATCGCAAACTGAACTGTGGCATAAGAGGCTTGGTCATTTGAACTTAGGAAGCCTCAGTTTGATGAGGAGATTGGAAATGTTGAGATAATTGCCTATGATGGAAGACCACTTGAAGTCGTTGTGCGCGTCATGTGTGTATGGGAAGCAGCATCAAGAGAAGTTCAATAAAGGTGGTGTTGCAAGGGCAAAGAACATCCTGGATTTGATCCACACAGATCTATGTGAGCCTATGAGGACTATGTCCTTAGCTAAAGCCTTCTATTTCATGACTTTTATTGATGATATGTCACGTAAGACGTGGATTTACTTCTTGAAGAAGAAATCGGATGCGTTTGACACTTTCAAGAGCTTCAAAGCATTGGTCAAAAATCAGACAGGTAGGAAGATCAAAGTCCTAAGATCAGATAGTGGAGGTGAGTACAAGTCTAACAACTTCAATGATCTTTGTGATCAATGTGGGATCAAAAGACAATTTATGCAAGCTCATACTCCTGCACTCAATGGTGTAGTTGAGCACAAAAATTGTACGATTGTGGAAAGTGCCAGATCTATGCTAGCTGAGATGAAACTACCAAAAGATTTTTGGTCAGAAGCATGCAGTACGGCAGTCTATTTTTAAAATAGAAGTCCTACCATTGCCATACCAAAGATAACACCTGAGGAGGCATTCACGAAGAAGAAGCCAAAGGTGAATCATTTGCGAATCTTTGGATGTAAGGCCTTTGTACACATTCCTAAGGAAGAAAGAGGCAAGCCTGATGTGAAAGCTATCAAGTGTATATTCCTAGGATATGATGATCGTGTGAAGGGCTATAAATGTTTTGATCCAGTGGAGAGCAAAATACATGTCAGCCGTGATGTTACCTTTGATGAATCTAAGATATATGAAGACGAGGATGCTGAGAAGACGGACACATCTAGGGGGAAAGATGATACAATGAGTATACCTCCTGATGATGATCCATTTATTGACTTTCCTAGTGATGGACATGAGGATACACCTCATGATACTACTACTGAACCTCAAGAGACAGGTTGGAGAGGTAGAGATAAACCTTTTGGTGCAAGAAGGATTGAAGATGCAGGTGATGTATATGACTGTATAAAAGTAGACTCTACTTTAAGGGAGAGAGTTAGAATTAAAGTAGAACTACTGTGTTACTGTATTGTTGGTGCTACTAGTGGATAAGGATCAGTTGGCCTCGCCACGAGGCGAGTCGATAGGACACAACCAGTGAGAAAGATGGTACAGTGAGGATTCCTCCTGATGATGATCCATTTATTGACTTTCCTAGTGATGGACACGAGGATACACCTCATGATACAACTACTCAACCTCAAGAGACAGGTTGTAGAGGTAGAGATAGACCTTTTGGTGTAACATGGGACTTAGTGGAACCACCAGTGGGCAAGAAACTCATTGGTTGTAAATGGGTATATAGAACTAAGTACCATGCAAATGGAAGTATAGCAACACACAAAGCTAGATTGATGGTCAAAGGGTATGCACAAAGTAAAGGGATAGACTACGAGGAGACCTTTGCGCCAGTATGTAAGTGGAATACTCTACATCTTTGCTTTAGCTTCACATTTTGGTTAGCGTTTGCATCAGATGGATGTCGAATCTGCTTCTCTAGATGGTGAGTTAGAAGAAGAGGTGTTCATGGATCAACCTGATGGCTTTGTAGCGAAAGGACAGAAGAATAAAGTATGTCGCTTGAAGAAAGTGCTTTATGGTCTTAAACAGGCACCACGGGCGTGGTATAGCAGGATTGATGCCTACTTTCATTCTAAGGGGATGGTGAGACACATTCTGATCCAAATCTTTATGTCTTATGCTTTGATGGTATGGTCGCTTTGATTTCTCTTTATGTTGATGTCTTGATTATTACAGGAAATAATCAAGAGATGATATACATGATCAAGAAAGACCTCATGGAATAATTCGAGATGACAGATCTCAGCCTAATGCATTATTGCCTTGGAGTGGAGATGTGTCAAAAAGGGCACAAAGTGAAGTATGTCAGAGAGCTGCTGCACAGGTTCAGGTTGCCGGATTGCAAGCCAGTGAACACTTCTATTGAACCTGGTAAGAAGACAACCAAATGCATTTTGCATTATGTCAAAGGCACTTCCGATTATGGCTTGGTTTTCATGAAGCATGAGGGTTTACCTGAGTTATGTGGCTATGTGGATGCAGATTGGGGAGGTGACTATGATGATCGTAGTATGATTTTGGATCTTAGTGATTAACAAAATCTTTATATGGTATCAGAGCTTGTGTTGCAGGTTATTGAAGGATTAGCCACATTTAGCAAAGATTTGGACGAGTTACCAACTCTAGAGTGTGCTAGATTGATTAGAGAATCAGGTCATTGCAACATGGCTACATCAAGTAGATTCATGTTGGAAGGCAATGATAGGCTTACCTCTACAAATTATTCTACTTGGAAGGTGAGAATGGAGTCTCTCCTTGAGATGAATGATTTGATAGATATTGTTGTAGGCGTGGAGGAAAGACCCATGGCACAATAAGCTCAAGGGAGGTTTGACGAGAGAGCTAGAATAGGACATCGGTTGGCAGTGAACAAAGCTCTATAGCCCTGATCTGTGATCTTGCTAATAGACAAAAGGTTCTTTGTCAATTTGGGTACATAAGGTACTCCATTAAGCTGCCTAGTGATGCCATCAGAGAACTGTAGTTAAATAGACCCTTGGCCTTCAACTTGGTGTGAACTGGAGTCACCAAAGAAAATGTATTTTGATTTTGTAGCTGTGAGTGTAGAGAAGAGGTCCTTGCATGGCTTCATGTGCTGAGAAGCACCTGAATCGAGATACTAGTGATGGGCATCTCTACTGGATTGATCTTGTACTATCAGCGCCTTCTCTTCATCTTGAGATCCTTTGGCTGTGTCAGAGTTCCCTTCTTGGTGCTGCTGCATCTTCTTCTTTCCTTCATTGTGCTTGAGGATGCGACAGTCCTTGATGTCGTGGTTGGTCCTTTTGCAATATCTGCAAAATAGCTTGGTCTTGGAAGATGGGTGTCTATAATGTTACTGTTGTGGTTGTGATGCTACTGGCTGTTCTGCCTTTGTCTTCTTATCCTTCAAACCTTTCTTCTTCTTGGATTGCTGCTTGTTTGAATAGAGTGCCATGGATTTGGAACTCGTAAATGTGGACAAGCTTTTCCTCTTGACTTCTTCCTGCGACAAGCTTGTTGTCAATTTTTGGAGAGACAACGCAAAGGTATTGCTCAGAAGCAGCACTAGACTATCGTGGAAGGATGAAAGACTGGCAAGAAGAGACATGGTAGAGTCTTCTTCTGATATAGGGGAACCTATTGCAGCCAATTGGTTCATCAGTTGTTTGAACTCGATTAGATGGTCGTTGACTGAGGTGCTTTCACTCATTTTGAGTGTTAGTACCTTCTTCCTCAAGAAGAGGCGAGTCGAGACATCCGAGGTCTCGTAGATGTTGGCGAGTGTATCCCATGCTTCTTTGGAAGTAGTGCAGTTGGACACATGAGCAATTTGAGTGTCTTTGAGGTTTAGAGATACAATGGCAAGAGCCTTGCCATCCTTGGCTTCCCAAGCTGGGAGCTATTCGGGTATGCCAGTCTGGCTATAGAACCATTAACGTATCCCCATAACTCCTTTTCAATCAGGATCATCCTCATTTTGAACTTCCACATGTGTAAGTCATCTCCGTTGAATTTATTGATCAAGTGGATCTCTGAGGTGCCTTCCATAGTGATCGAAATTATACACAAACAATGTAGAATAGCTTTGGAAAAAGATTCTGGACTCTAGTAATCCACTAAACCAATGCTTTGATACCACTTCTGTTGGTATATGATGTGAAATGCTTGGTCTAAGATTCATTACGATTGCAGCAGACGTGACAGAAGTAGAACATGAGAGGTGATTACGAATGTAAGACGATGCCTCTACCAACAGTAAGAAAATAATGAACACACAATAGTAACTACGATTTCAAGAACGTGGATTGACTAGGGAGCAGAATAAAAAACTTGTTATCCCTTTGGGTTATCAGAGTAGGAGTCTGTGACTGTCGTAATAGTAGGATTGCGAAGCATTAGGTGTCTTGGACAGCCATGAGATTCTCTGTCTCTGATAACCATGTTTGTGTGCAAGAGAGTGAGAGAGACAATTGCATTCAATCAAGAACATGAGGATTGAATAGTAGCAAATCTGTATATATAAAAGAGAATCGGAACACAATACAATAGCGCTGATAAGCGCGTATTCCTACTTATAGATTCAAAACAATAGCTACAGTTCTCTCTCTCTCTCTCTCTCTCTCTCTATATATATATATATATATATATATATATATATATATATATATATATATATATATATATATATATATATATATATATAAATCACTAACTCTAAGGAGCTAGTTACTTAAGACCTTTTGGTCGTTCGATCACTTTGTGCATACAGATTATTCAACTCAACAAGACCTATCTATCCCCTTTCTCTTTGCTCATATACATATTTATAGCTATCAGAGTCTTTTGATTTATTGTAATTGTAGTTTACAAGTAACAGCCGTTTAAACAAGATCCGTAGATCCGTTATTGGAGCGTCGTGAAGGAGGAGAAGTACGGAGTAATGTATCCTCCGTATGCGTTGTAGTGCAAAGATGTAGGCCGTGATGGTCGTAGTCTGTCCGCAATCGTTTGAACAACCGTTGGTCGTTCAATCAATTGTTGATCGTTTGCTTTGTAGCGATGACTTTGCGGTTCTGCCTGATTCAACTTTGTGTGTAATTCTGCAGACTGATTCTGAGAGATAGAATTCTTTGAGAGTAGAAGGAGAGCAAAGGGATGAGTAGGAGAAGATTAGAATTCCAACAATATTGAGAATTAAAGCACTTAATGATGAGCTAACATGCATTGATGATAATCGTTAAGGAAGTAGAACTTGTGCAAGTTGTACTTAATGGATTGTTGGATGAGCATGCTAACCTTGTTCAAAGCTTTGAAATACAAAAGACTTTGCCAAGCATTGTGGATTTGCAAGAAGTATTGGTGAATGAAGAGTATAGGCTTCAAGCAAGAGGTGGATCTACATCGACATCTCATGATGGAAAAGAGAATATGTTCATCAAAGGCAAATTCAAGGGCAAAGGGAAGAGCAAGTGGACTAAGGGACAAGATCATGGTGAGTCTTCTTCTTTTGATAAGAAGAAAGACAAGTCTAAATTGAAGTGTTTCTATTGTGGCATCAAGGAGCATTTTGCTAGTGATTGCTACAAGAAGAAGAGAGATCAAGAAGAAAAACAAGACAATTTCACTTTTGATAAGGATGGTATTGGTGATCAAAACTCAAATGATGATATGTTTTTGATGTCTTCTTGTTTGCTAACCAATGATAATTTCATGTACAACACCTAATAGTCTTTTGGGTCAAAGCAGGATCGCAACTTGGGGTTGGAATAGACATAGGGTCAAAAATAGACATTTGGATTGGAATAGACATAGGGTCAAAAAATAGATGGTCGGGTCAGGGCAAAATAAGTAGGTCAAAATTTTGATTTTGATCATAGGGACCGAAATAGACTCTGACTCAATTCGACTTATAAATCCAAGCTAGAAATCGAGATGGTTTTTCGATTTTTAGGGTCACAATAGATTTTGACCTAGATTGTGAAGAGACTACAAAATGTGTAGAATTTTGAGTAATTTTGCAAGTTTTTGACAAGTCTCATTATGAGAATGGATTACAAGATTCGAACAACCAATAGCCGACTTTGGAGCACGCAAGTGTCCACCACTTGCTTCATGGACGCAAAACCAACTCTTATCCAACGCAAGGGGACATAACACATTTTTAAGTTGTTTTGGTCCTTTAGAAAAGATATTGCCAATGATTTTGTCCATAGATGGCCATCTCTCAAGGTATCATCAAGAACATACGAGTCCACCATCAACAACTTGTAATACTAGTACATATTGCATGTCATGGATCAACCATCTCATTTTATCAAATGATTTGTATTACAACGCATAAAAACTTGACTTATAGGCTTGCTTGCCCAAATTCAAGTCTGTGTATGCATTTGTAAGGATATATTTGAAGGAAAATCTACCCTTTGGAATTACTTGTTGATAATGAACTAATTCCTTTGGGTCTGTGAACATTGTTGTGCCTGCACATAAGAGCTAAACTGTGAATTGATGTCCATTATCATTTAGTCCAAATAAATTGATAAATTAAAGTCTCTATGGACTAAGTATCGTTCATGAGGAGGTGGGCTATTGCCTGTAGCAAGATGAGCCGTGAGGTGGAGAATCTAGCTGCAAGGCTATATACAGCCCACCGTCGGATGAACGATACGTATACCTGACGTAGCAGGAGAGAGATAGACAGTCAAGATCTAAATTTGTTTGCACCTTGTGTCATGGCTCATAATCTGGGTGTTCTCAACCAATGACAATGTCACATGTATGCTATCAACGCTCACCAATGTAGGTTACCATTAAAAAAAATAAAATAAAACAAAGAATTCTAGCTTTCGTTCTTCTTCCTCTCTCATTCAGCGAACCTCTTTCATTTCATGTTCACTTTTTTTTCAGTTGAGAGAGAGAGAGAGAGAGAGAGAGAGAGAGAGAGAGAGAGAGCGCGAGCGCACGATTCATGCCGGTTGTACCCTTTTTCTTTGGAAAATTGGTCGCTACTCTGTAGTTTTCAAAAAGCAGATTCATTCGTGGGATTTGGCACGGGTCGTGACATATGTGTGGGAGTTCACAGGCTTCTCTTTCTTTCTTTCTTTCAAGGACAGGTCGCTGCCAAGCATTTGCTTGAAGTCGATTAATGGATTGAACATATTGATATACATCTCTTTGAAGCATCACACGCAATGGCTGGTTATATGAGAAGAAGGATCGAAACTGTACGTGATTTTACAATCTTCCTCTTTTGAGTTTTGATTTAAAGTTTCAAGTTGCAAAAGCTTTTATCTTGTTGTCTCTGGGAAAGCATTGATAATGCGGGAGATTACACAAGATGGAGAGTCTCAAGTTGCCGATTCAAGTCGTGATAGCAATAGGGGAGAGCATAGTTTTCGAATGATTGAACTAGGCAACCGGTGCAGCAGACATTGAAGGCTGGCTTAAGATGTTTTTAGCACAAAGAATGTACGGAGAGATTTTTTTTGTCATATTGCCATTAAATTTTGTACCAAAGAGTAATGTATCTTTCAAATTTTAGTAGTCTATGTTCTTTCATAACAGTTCAAACATGTACATCCAACGGGGTTGACTCAATTGGTTAGCTTGGCATCCAAAGTTTCTTTGGTCCCAGGTTTGAGCCCCCCTTGGAAACCAAGATGCATAACAATTCATGATAGGGTTATGTGGAATCGAGGACAATTCATGATAGGGCTATGTGAAATTGAGGATATGCTAAAACTGCAATAGCTCTTTTATAGCTGGTTAGGTCATGTTAGGAGTATGTTCATAAAGTGTTCTTTGCTAATTTGTGGAAAAATAGCAAGAGAGATAATGTCCCCAAAGACGGAAAATTGGGATGTCTTGATTTTGATTAGTCCATGTCGGTTTTCATGAAACCCCTAAAATTTTGGTGTGTAATTTGTTTTATACTATGTGTGTGTGTGTGTGTGTGTGTGTGAGAGAGAGAGAGAGAGAGAGAGAGAGAGAGAGAGAGAGAGAGAGAGAGAGAGAGAGATGGGGCTTGTGTTACCAAGGTTATGCTGTTGTGATTGTAGCAGGGATCATGAACCATCGCGGCCCAAAAGATAGCTGCAAACCATTGTAGCAGTAGCTTGCTCAATGTGTGAAAAAGTTTTTGTGTGTAATGGTGCCTTTCTGTGAGCACTTGGTCGGTTTGTGTTAGAGATGACAAACGTTGTGTTGACTAGCTTAATTCAAAATGAGAGTGGCTGATTATTCACTCTTTTCTAGTGAGGTGGGTGAGAGAGAGAGAGAGAGAGAGAGAGAGAGAGAGAGAGAGAGAGAGAGAGAGAGAGAGAGAGAGAGAGAGAGAGAGAAGCAATGAATGCTTGTTTGAGATGAATTGCAAGGCGGATGCAAGGCTTGGCGGGCGAGGATTGAGAACAAGCCAAGAGCTTCGCTGGATCCAGAATGCAAAAAAGACTGCCCTTAGACAAAGGTCTAGACTAGTCCACAACCATTTCTACAAATATTCTTGTTACTTCCCTCAACAGCAAATTGTTTTATGATATTCCAGCACATTAGCATTTCAATCACGTCATCATCTCTGCTGCTGTTTGTTTGCAATCTGAATTTTATATTGTTTAAAAACGTGATGCTATCAAATTGAAAGCATTTGCAATCTATGAAGGAAATATTGCGTGTAGTTGTTTCTAAAAGTTTTTTCATATGTATTGCCTTAAAACTATGTTGCCCACTTTGGTAGTCTACTATCTAATACCAGCTTTGTACTTGTTTATGTGAGTGTTTTCATAGGTATTACCTTAAACTACATTCCATACGTTGGTCGTTTATGCATGGGGGAATGGATTCTCCAATGACCTTTTCATTGGGGAATATCGCCATAAAATATGGTTCTATTTTAAGTTTTTTTTTGAGCCATTTTTATGGTAGGATTACCTAGTGGATGATAGAATCCATTACCATTTGACCTGGCACATGGCAAATTGCTAGGCTAAATCTTATTAATATGCCAATTTTGTCATTTGGAGCATGTTCTGTATTTTCTCTTTGCTTTATGCTTGAATGCTATTAGTCTAAGTCTAGATGATAGTTTTCTAGCATGGTGGTAGAGCAGGTCATGCTGCATGCTTATCTATGGGGGTCCTATAGGAGTTTTCGAAAGTGAAGATATGCCTAATTGGAGAGATAAATCAACATTTTACTGATTTTAGAGAGAGAAATCAGCTCTGAACCTCTGTTTGAACAGATCTCCATCCTTCCTTATTCCCATTGGCTTGATTATTGGAAACCTTGGCACAAGCTATCTTAATACGAAAGAGAAGATTAGGAGTTTGGGGGCTGTTTTGTAAGTCCTTAGCTACTGCTTTTCTGTGCCAGTCAAGGAGGACATCATCTAGCACATCATTTGGGTAGCACATCATTTGGACGATTTCAAGCTTCAAGCTTATTGGACAATCTTTGCCTTCTCGTTTTCTTCTTTAACCAGAGACATTATTGGAATTAGACACAGTCTCACAGATTGGACAAAATACAACGAGAGAAGACACAAAATTGAGTCATCTTGTACTAAAGTAAGGATCCTTTCCTTCTAAAAAAAATGCTACTCAAGTGGAAAGATGTCTAGCATTGCTAAATTTGAAAGAACTAAAGATAGGTATATCTTAGTAGAGGAACTGTGTTTCTTTGCATATAATGAATAAAGGCTTTCTGATTTTTTGCGATGACAATTTGTAATTTATGCTTCTTTAATGCATTTTCATAATAATAATATGTTAAAGTGCGAAAAAAAATTATCAATACATTTTCTGTTTGCAGAAAATGGCAGGAACAGCGGTTACAGAGAGAAGAAGAGGAGAAAAGTAAAGCTAAGGAAATGCTAGATCTTAGGAGGAAGGAACGAGCTCGTTTAGCTGCATACATCTATCCAGATATGCATTCTTCCACCAGGAGTTCTCCAAGTCTGAAACAAAGGGGCAATCAGGGACAGAACATTCTCTGTAAAACGTGCTGGGCAGGAATGAGTATTCGGCAGCAAGACCTCAGCTTGAGATTTCGGGATATTCTGAAGTGCTCTGACCAGATCATTACCAGAGAAGCAGAGAAACATGCTGCTCAGGGGAATGTTGCCACAGATGTTAGCTCTGTAGACAGGATGCCATTAAGTGTCTCCTTGCAGCAGCTCCCTCTTCAACCTTTGTAGGCCCTTTTCCTCTGTTCAAGTGCTTACATGATGCATCTATTACTTGGTAGTTTGGTAGTTGTAGATATGCATATAGAGCCCCAGCAGACTGTTTGAAAAACAAGGACGCTCTACTAGATCAGAACAACAATCATGTGGTCTTTGCTGGAGTCTTGACTCTGGGGCATCAGAAGCGCAAGGTTGCCAATGTTTCAGGCAAATATATATACTAAATGCTTCTGTTGCTCTTCTAGAGAGCTATTAGTGACGGTTGCCTTTGACTCTTTTAGTAATTTGTGCAGTCTTATGTGCAGCACATATCTAGTTTAAGGATTGAGCACGATGGTTCTAGGTTGAGTGTTTTTTGTCAATATAGTTACCATGAGAAAATTTCCCGTGTAACATGTCTAAATTGTTGGATACCTTATGAATAAGCATTTGCCAACAATGTGGATAGGCTACTTTATTCAATACTTGAGGGTTTGCTTGAGGATCTAGACTTATGTTGTTGTAGATCGCTCGGACATCGATCAAAAGCAAGCAAAATTGGAAAAGATCAGAATGCCCGGTATGCAAATATTCAATAGGCATCATTCAATGCTTATATGGATGTGTTTTTCATTGGTGTTAATCTCCTTCGTAATTATGGATAATGATCAATATTTGGGAAGAGGATCCGTTTTTGCTTGTGTATGTTGATATTTGTACAATGAGTTGGAACCAGCTAGTCATTCATTTTCTTACTTGTATATCAAGATTTCATATCACATAAATTGTTTCTCTAGACCAGTTTTCAATGATAGATTGCAGGAAACCGGTATCGATCGAGTTTAAAACAGCAAAACCAAAGAATAATTCAAAAATGGAAAGGCTTGCTGGCAATAGTCTAGTCACACGCTACAAATTACTCCCTTTACAAGTATTACACGCACTACCAGAGCATCGTGTTCCAAAGCCTGCCTTTGTATATAGCCAAAGCTCTGAATCTTCTGATATTGTACAGGAACCTTGTTCTGGTGTTCAGTGCAAAATGCATTTCAATTCTCCTGATGACGTTCCATTGGATAGCTCAGGCTCCAGCCTATCAATTGTTATTAAGGAGAGGCCAGAAAAGAGTTCACATTTAATCAGCTCATTACCATATTGTGCTGTAGATTCAAGCTCATCAACTGCAGATAGAAGAATTTCCTGTTTGGAATCATCGAATTGTCAAACAGTTTTTGCAGAAGATATGAATACATTTCTTGAAGAAGCGCTTCAATTAAAACTAGCAAATGAAGCTGCAACTAGTCGACTGATTGCAGAGGTTACAGCTATTGAATCTCGTCTGGAGGATTGTATCATTAAACCTGTCATTTCAAAAGAGTGCACTTTACTACCGTCTTGCGGAGAGTTATCTGTAAGAAATCTGGCAGATCAAGGTGTACCTATGGATCAGCAACCAGACACAAATGAAAATTTTTCACAAGGAAATTTTGTAGAAGTATCGCCAACTTTTTTACAAGAAAGATCAAATTTTAGTTCTTGCATCAATAATTGCTGTGTTGGAAACAATGACCTTGTGCAACTGACTAGCTCTGAGATAGAAGTTGAAGAAAGTCCATATTCAACAATTACAACTGGCTCTCCTTGCTACATGCCCTCATCTTTGAATATAGAGGGAGAAACTGAGAACTTCATAAACAAATTTGAGGGTTCAGATCAAGCTGCATTGAGTTATCAGGACAGCACAAGGGCTACAAATCTAAAGTTTAGCCCCAATTCAGAGTCTTTGGAAAAAGATAGGTTCGAGCTCATGTATTCCAAGAGATGTCCCGATGTCAGTGAAGATTTGGTGGAGCAAGATGCAAACCCACTGGCAATCAGTCATGAAAAGATCTCTCTCCAACAACCTTGTTTTGAAAATTCAAGTAAGACATTTTAACATGTTTGCAGAGCTGATCTGTTTTGGCGAGAAACTCTTACTACTTAACTATTCTTGTTATGTACTTCATGTATGACTTAAAATAGAGGGAACTTTCTATATCTTGAAGTAAGATCTTGTAAATTATCATATTCTTTATGTTCAGATTTCTTGCTAGTGTATCAGTAGAAGCATGCGCTATTCTTTCACCTGGATGTGTAAATTTTTTTTTTTCTTTATCCAAGTTGTTGGCAGTGCATTATAAGCAATTTAAGTGCTTTTCTGTTGCAGGAAACAGGAAAACAAGACAACCCAATCAATTTGTGGAGATTTCTGTTGAAGAAAAACACATTTGTGCATCATTGGAAAGGTTAGACTGGAAACTTGCAGCCGCTTCTGCGAAACGTCAGCATCCAAATAGGACCTTAAATGTTGCTGGGAGCTCAAAATCAGCCCCAGCAACAACTATTCACAGTCAAGGGAATGAGAGTCAAGGCAAAATGAGCTTTAGATCAACTACCACTTTGGTCAGATACCCTTCTTTTCAAACACTTTGACTTATTTATTTATTTATTTATTTAGATTTTATATATTTCTATGCATAAGCGAAATTGCGAAGAGAGAGGACTGTGTAGAGCGCTGAGATAGCAGTTGGCGTCTGTCTTTGCACAGTAAATAGCGTGATGGCATATGAGATCCACATATGAGTGTGTACTTTGTCCTTCCCTCTTGTGAAGCACGACATAGAAGTAGCCGTTGGAAAAGGGGGGGTGTTAGGGACCCAACTCCCTTGGATCCCAAACCCAACTTGAAGCTAAACGTCGACTGGGCCCGTTCACTTGACTAGCGACCTGCGGACCTGCATGGTTGCCACGTGTTGTGATCTAGGATGTGTGCTAGGCTTGGAGACTCCTACTTTGGAGCAATACTTCGACCTTCGATCTTGTCAGAGTTGGAGTCTTCCAAGTACATGGAATTGTCACGATTTGAGATGGTGAAGTCTTTAGACCAATTCTTGATGTCAAGTGCTGTGTAGCTTTAGAGTCCAGGTACCAACAATTATGATCACAGTTGTTGAACTTTCAACTGCTAAATAGGTTGTGTGCTTCACTAGAGTTGGAAGAATTTTGATTGTTCTCAGTCCTAAAGTTTCTTTTTGGTTTCATTGAATATTTTGGTTTTGCACCCTTTGGTGTGGTGACCAACTTTTTTGCAGTATCTGTAAATAGCTTTTGAGTGCTGCCAGTTTTGTTCTTTGCTTTCTGGTTGTCTTTCGCTTAAGAAGAGTTGCATCGTTTGGAATGCTTAGAACGGTTTCTCTTCTTAGTAGTTCGAGCCATACATGTTTTAGAATGAGAACCATTTGACTTCCTGCTTGTTACTTCTTGAATAATAATATAAGTAACGTTTTATAAGGTCAGTCCTAGCTAAGTGGACACTAACATAACCAAGTGCTCAAATGAGGAGGGCAAACGTGACAATAGTGTCATATCACATTTGAAAACATTAACTGGCCAGTTAATCCAACAAGGTTTTTAAATGGTTCACATGGTTATTTAAGTGGTAAATTTTGAGATTTTGCACAAAAACACTTTTTGTATAGAATATAGTCTTGTGATGACATCTTGGGTCTCTGATAAAGACTTATGAGAAACGTTCCAAGCTTTGCTTATAAGAAGTGCATGTACTGATGTGTGAGATTTGTGAATCAATGTAAGGGCCTTAGAGTCCCTTCGTTGCCATTTGGATATTGCTAGTAGATTGACGTTGGGGTTGGCTTCCGTTCCATCAACCACACCCACAAATATTTCTCAATTAGAGTCATCCTCATTTTGAATTTCCACATGGAAATCCCTGCCACTTAATCTTTCACTGAGTGCAACTTCTGAGAATGATGCGTCCATTTTCTAAGACTTGCGAGAAATAAAGAGAATGATTGATGCTAAGAAACTTGCTACTGACAAACTTGTTGGCATGAGCTCTGATACCATGCTGAGAAAAATAGGATTTTCAGAGAGCCGATTAGTGGAAGTGAAGATTGTCAATCCAACAAATATCGATGCTGCAAAGTGCAGAATTGGAGTAACATCAATAATACTCTAGATGCTCCCTATATTAGCAATCACATAGTTGAACAAATTCAATCAGATAAGTTACAGAACAAAAAAGAGAAAGAACAGTGTTCAGACTCTCTACAATTCTTGACTAAAAAACTAAAAAAAACAATTTGATCAATTGACAGAAAAGTATATCAATATGGATTCAATAATCTATTGGAATTATTGAAGTACAATACGCAGTAGGGCTATATTTGACAATAATTATCTGAAAAGGCTGTTAGTTCTATGTAAGGATAGATTGTGTGAGCGCAACAAACAATATGTTGGTTTTGCAAGAAGGCTCATAGAGATCAAGATTATTTCTCTTTTGGCTCCTTACTTAAAATTTGACAAGAGTGGATCTTGATTGTTGGGTGTTGGTCAATTAAAGATGTTGTCCTCTACTTGATGCAAATAGTCTCTATCGCAATTGAAATTATTAAGAGTGATAAAAGTTATGCAAATGGGTTGTGACAAGAGTCGACATCTTTGACTAGGGTAATCATGAAACTTGGTCAAGATAGATTGGAGTAATCTTGAGTTGGCCACCATGTAGATGTCTCCAAATCCAGATCAACAGAATGAAGGCCCCTTTGAATGTGAAACTATGTTCAAGATTGTGAGTATTTCTGTAGGTTGAGACTCGTGACACGAATACAACTCGATGGTTATTTCATCTAATTAGATGATACCACTCTAAAGAAACTTTGTTTATTCTCTTTGATACAGAAAGTATTTTGATAGATTTAGAGGTTTGTGTTCTATTGGCTAAAATATCTAAAGGTTTTGCCAAGAAACTTGATATGAGCATAGTTTTTTTGAACCAGACATCCAAGCAGCAAATTCAAAGACGTCGACAATTATTAGGTTTGACAAATGCTTGCCAAGTAAAGAGGCCATGCATGTACACAAAAAGGTGGGAATTTGTCCCAAACTTCCAAGATTTAGACTTTTCATGAGGTTGTCTACATATCGTTTCTAAATCTTATCAAACATTTCAAGAACTTCTAAAAAGTAATGCTCATTTTTGGTATAAATCTTTCAGTCCTCATCAGTGGTCGCCACTTCATCACTCTTAGTATTGAGCTTGGTAGAGGTTTAAATGTTCCAATAACATATGTTTAAAAATTTGGATTGCATGTAAGAAACAATGTTCATCAAAACCTACAAAAGTTCTCGAGCTCTATGTGAGTTGATAGGATGCTAGCAGGTATGGCCATAGATAATGTTAATTTATTGTTTTTTAAAAATAATTGCAGTTCATTCTTGAAGAGGAATTTCCAAGTTTATGATCCTCTTCAACGACGATCACCATTTGGTAAAATTGTTTTCCACAAAGATGCGGAGTTCCTATTGATGTCGTGACATGACTTGATGCAAACAAGATGAATTTTTTCATTCATAATTGTGCAGGGTCAGTTCTTAGGCGACTGTGCTATTTGTTTAGTGATTTGTTGGAAGTACAACTATGAAATGGTTGCACTTTTATTGTGACAACATCTTTTTGCCAATGGGTTATCACATTATGTTAATTCCATGGTATGGACATCGTAGAGTAAAATTTGTTGGTGTTGAAATTTTTTTGAGTTGTTGCAAAAATATTTAAACATTTCTTAGTCTCACACACTGAACTTAGTAATTTTCAATGTATCCAATCTCACAAAAACAAGTTTCTATTATTTTTGAGCAAGGCCAAATTTGGAATATTGACAAAATTAGGGTGATTTTCTATAATGATCAACTTGATGCAATTTATGAAGCATGTTGACATTATTGAGTACTTGCATCAAGCATAAACTTGTGGCTAGAACCTGCTATATGGCACTTTTGGGATTGCATTTGGTTGCTTGGCACCTATGCATTTGAGATTTTATTCTTTTGGTTCAATGAATGCTGAGCTTTTCTACATTCGATAAATGCTAATTAATGAAGTTTCGTATCATGCTTGTGCCTTATATGTCAGCCACATCAAACCACTTTTATAAATGCATGAAGTTACATTGGTAGCCATTGAACAAGCAATGGCCTTGATTATTGAAAGTTTGTGTACTTCTAGGTGCTTGGGCTTTTACAAAATATTCTTCAGATTTGGCTCTACATTCATATCATTATTTGACCATAGCATTATTTCCCATAAAGAAAACACAAAAATAAAATTTGATTGTGCACCACTCAAAACAAGATATAACATTCAAATGGATTAGCTTTAGACTAAAAAAAACCTTTGGTTTTAGAACAATTGATGAACATTGTGAAAAGCTTATTGGCCACCAATATGTCAAATCCACAAATGCTTCATCATTTTTATTGTCGCTCTCAATTAAATGCTTGTAAACTCGAGAACAAGATTTTTTTTATTATGGTGTGCAAAAGCTACCAATTGATGGATTTTCCATGCATTAAAAAGAGGGGGTTTTGGGACCCTAACACTAGATTGTGGTTATGATAAATTGAGAAATTAAAGTAGAAAAACTTAAACTTGGTATTGTTTGAAATATTTGATGAAGATCAATCTTTCTAATCTTCTTTTACCATAAATGTTAAGATGTGATAATTCAAGTTGCATAAAGAATGAGGACGTTGTAAAACTCCTACTAGCACGAGACACGATCATTACATTCTTCAATGGCTTGATAGATAATTATGCTCGTCATCAATGGTTTAGAGCCTTTTGAAAGTGGCACTTTACTTATCAAAAGATTTATAAAGGTGGAGATTGTGCATGTACTAAAGGTGCATTTTTTTTGCTATGGAATGCTTTTTAAGATATGGCTTCTATAGCTCATAACCTTGCCAAAGAATGTGTTGAATAGCTTTGTGAGTTTCAGGCGTCACTAATTTTTAAAGATATTTTAGTAGAGAGTGTGAGAACAACTATACACAAAAATGTACAATATGCTACATGGCTAGATTTGCCAATGTTGGCAATTTTTTACACTCCTCATAGTTAGCCTTAGAAACAACAATACTTTTATCAATCACTTCAATTGAAGATCTAAGCTTGACAAATGAATCTTAGGTAAAGATTTAGAAAAAAAACTAGCCAAGCAACTTGATGATGACACATGTTGGAGCTTGATCTCTTTGGCTTGCACTTTCTTTCTCACGAAATGATGAGCAATCTCGATGTGCTTGTTCCTTGCATGGAATGTAGGATTAGTAGCAAGTGATTGGGTTGATTGGTTGTCACAATACATGATTGAGATCTCCTCCTCCATGACATGAAGCTCCACCAATAGACTTTCGAACCACAAGACCTCCTTGCATGTTGATGTCAAGGCCTTGTACTCGGATTCTATAGAAGATAAGGAGATGGTATCTTTCTTTTTGGAAAGCCATGATACTACTTTATCACATAGAAAGGTGGCAAAGGCACTTGTTGATTTCCTATCTACTTTGTCGATTTCCTATCCACTTTGTCACTTGCAAAATCCGAGTCACCATAGGCTCTTAAGCCAATATTAGTCCCTCTATACAATATGCCAAAATTCTTAGTAGATGAGATATATCTAAGAATTCTTTTGGCCATCTTCCAATGTGAAACTAAAGGACTTTGCATGAATTGAATTAACTTTCCAACACTATAACTAAGATCAGGTCTACTTATAGTCAAATATATTAAGGAGCTTATAAGCCTTCTATACAAAGTGATGTCCTCAAAGGATGTTTCATCTCCATCAATAGATGCTTTTACATGTTGCTCCATTGGAGTCTCAATGCCTTTACAATTCTTCATTCCAAATCTATCTAGGATGGATGTAGCATACTCAGATTGACAAATGAAGCTAAAATCACATCCTCTAATAACTTCTATTCCTAGAATGAAGCTTAATAGGCCGAGATCTACCATCTAAAACTCTTTTGTCAAAACAATTTTTACATCTATAATTTCATCTACATCATTACCACTCAAAATAATGTCATCTACATACAATACAAGAATAATGATCTTACCATCGTGAACTCTTATATACAGTGATGGATCATATTCACTCAATACAAAATTGATGGAAATGAGAAAAGAGCTTAGCCTAGAGTACCATGCTCTAGGTGCTTGCTCGAGCTAACCCACTTTAGGAGTGGATTTTCAAGTGGCACTTTGGCCATACATGTGTGAAAACACCTATACACAAAAATGTACAATATGCTACATGGCTAGATTTTTTACATTTTGGTGTTAATTGCTAGCATCTGTGACCAAAACACAGCAAACACAATGTGTGTTAGTCCAGCGTGGCAATCCATGCAATCATTTTCTTGGCATGAAAATGCTCATTCTCTTGCTATAAAAGTGAAGGACCGTAGACAGTTTACCACAACTTATCTTCCTTTTAATCAAGATGTAGTCGTTTGGCTCTTTGTATCATTTCTCTTCCTTCTAGTTTTTTGCTTGCACGTAGTGGAGCTAGAACGTAGTGGAGCTACGATGAGCAATTCTTGATTCTGTCCTCTTTTTCTGAGAACATCATAGTTCATACATTCCTTTATTTCCAACAAAGGTTATGGGCCCACGATCTTCTACGTTGCTGCTCAGCACCTCCTAATCTTCTGCAGACAAGCAATGATAAATGTACTCATCCACAGAGCTACAAGCTGCAGTTTTGTATGATGTAGAGCTGTCTCATCAACTCTCTCTACCAATGTCTTCTCTTTTATTTTTCTAAAGCAAGATTTCAAGAATGACATCTGTTGCTCAATGTCATGCCATAGAGAAGTTCAGCGGAGAGAACTTCCATCTATGGAAACTCAAGATGGAGATGGTATTGCATGATCGTGATCTATGGGAGATTGTTTCAAGAGAAGAACAAAAACCAGAAGACCATCAAGGAGCAGCGACATGGGCAAAGAAAGACAACAAAGCCAAGGCTATTCTCTTATTAAGCATTGATGACAGTCAACTAATGCATGTCTATTCTGCAGAAACAACAAAGCAAATCTGGGATTTGTTGAAAGGGATGTATCAATCATCCTCCATAAGCAACAAATTACACCTGAGAAGGAATCTCACTACGCTAAAGATGTCTGAAGATGATTCTATGTGCGATCATTTCCAAAGCTGCAAACCATAATAGAGAAACTTGCTGCCATCCAATGCAAGATTGATGAAGATGAAAAGATCGTTCTACTTCTTAATAGTCTGCCAGAATCTTATGCATCTCTGGCCTCTGTTCTTGCATGCACACCAGGAATGATTCAGACCATCAAATCAATCCTCCTGCAAGAAGACCGCGCAAAAAAGATGCAAACAATGGAACCAGTGGCAAAAACGATTTTGCTCTCTTCTCAAAGGCAAGCAGAAGCGTGATAGACAAGGAGAAATGCACATATTGTCGCAAACCTGGCCACAAGCCAAAGAAATGCTGGAAAAAGGCCTATGATGATGCCCAGTCACATGAAGCTCATCTGATTCAAGAAGAAGAAGAAACAATAGCATTATGAATAATTTCTAGATTATCAATGTAGAACAAAGGCATGTGAATGCATAAGGAGTGCAAGAGAGAAAACTTAGTGCATAAAAAGGATGACTTGAAGTTTCAATTGTACTTGTAGAGCATTTGTGTGTGGGATGTTCTAAGAGTGATAAAGCTAGAAAATATGCTAGTGTTACAGTGTTTTGATCAAGTGAGGGATTGTTAGCATCTGTGACCAAAACACAGCAAATACAATGTGTGTTAGTCCAGCGTGGCAATCCATGCAATCATTTTCTTGGCATGAAAAGTGAAGGCCCGTAGAGAGTCTACCACACAGAAACTAGAAGCTTTTGTACTTATCTTCCTTTTAATCAAGATGTAGTCGTTTGGCTCTTTGTATCATTTCTCTTCCTTCTACTTTTTTGCTTGCACGTAGTGGAGCTACGATGAGCAATTCTTGATTCTGTCCTCTTTTTTTGAGAACATCGTAGTTCATACATTCCTTTATTTTCAACATTATTAACCTATCGACCCTGGGTGGGCAAGCCAAACTCAAGCATGACATAACCAAAAATGTACAATCTGCTACATGGCTAGATTTGCCAATGTTGGCAATTTTTCACATTTTGGTGTTATTAACCTATCGACCCTAAGTGGGCAAGCCAAACTCAAGCATGACATAACCAACTAACCATGTGTGTGTTAAAACTGTGAAATCTAGCTAGTACTTTGTGGCCACATGGAACTATTTTTGATGACCGAGTTGTTGGATTTATCTCCTTTACTCTCCTAAATCCTATATTAATCCGCCTCCGTTCATACTGCTGCATTTTTACTCATGTTGTCGCACAATCTACATATTTACATGTAAAATAAGACAGACGAATAAAACACGACTTTTTGCATAAATACAAGTAAATATCCACAAACCAAAAAAAGACGAAAAACACGACATTGTGTTTTTACACGTGATTTGTGACAGGCAAAAAGGGCGACACTGCCCTACCAATACAATAGGCGCCTACCATCTGCGTATCCAGTGTGTGTGAAAAATAATAGCAATAGAAGCTTATCAAAGATAGACGAAGTAGATGCTTTTGTGCATTGATCCTTTGTATTGTCAGTAATAGATTTATTCCTTTTATACATTGAATTAGCTTTGTGAAGCACGCGGTTTCATCCGCTATTATTTTGTGCTCACCAGTATTATTGACATGTATATTTTGCTATACTTAATCTGATTACAGTTCTATTTGTTCTGCGTTCAGATTTGTGTCAATATTGCTATGCCTTTCTACCTTTTGTCTGATTCTCTTATTGCTTAATTTGGTAGTTTGTTCTTAGCGAATTATTATTAGTCTAGCTATTTGCGACTAATATTTAGTCTTGTCTTTCGCGACTAATTCGTGACTGATTATCAGTCTAGCTCTTCGCAAATTATTCACGACTAATAACTTGTCTAGCTGTTCGCGACAAATTATTTTTCTGATGTTTTGTTGTTTAATATTTGGCTACGTAATCAAATCGAACATTATTTCTATCACTAACGTTTTGTTCATGTTTGAAAGGTGTAGTCATGCTTAGGGAAAGAGTGAGACAGCTCATTCCGCTATGCATGAACACTTTCCATTCAAGTTCGTTTCTTTTTCGAGTTTCGAGTTCGCTTCTTTTCGTGTTCGTTTCTTTTCAAGCTATTTTCGTTTCTCACACCCCCCTCTTTCCAAACATGGTATCAGAGCTATTTTTTGTAGCCTGATAAGCTTCCACAGTAATAAGACTCTACTAGCTGATAGAGTAATTGTCTCCTTGTTCTGTATTTTTGCACCAGATTTTCATACTTAAGTCATTGATAGTTTTTCCTATCACCTAGACTAATCTTCCACATGGATTCCCAAGGGAAAGCCAGTCCTATCATGGACAAGCTTGATGGATCCAATTACCATCTGTGAAAATTTAAGATGAAAACAGTGCTAATGGCTAAAGAATTGTATGACGTTGTTACAGGTGCATAAGGAAAACCCGAAGCAGACAACGTAGCAATCGCCAGATGGAAGCTGAAGGATGGAAAGGCTTTCGCGCTGATCAACCTCAACATTTCGGATACCCAGATCGGCAATGTATCCGAGGTCCAGACATCCAAAGAAGTCTCGGACATCTTGAGCACACTATACGAAGTGCGAGATATAGCTTCCAAGCTACATCTCAGGAAGAAATTCTACTCCCTCAAGATGGCGAATGGTGATTCTCTGCAAAACCACATCAACCAATTCAAGAACTTGCTGAAGCAATGGCCGCTGTCGGATCCGTCATAGACGATCAAGATGCAATGATGCAACTGCTTACAGACTTGCCAAGCTCATACGACAGCTGGGTGATGATCATCATGACACATCCAGAACTGACTCTTTCGAGAGTTATTACAATGTTGTTGCAGGAATACACGCGGAGGAACGAAGCCTCTAGTTCCTGAACTGATTCTCATGCTTTGTATACCAACAAGAGCACAACTAAGCAGAAGAAGAAGAAAGGACCGAAGTAATCAAAGCAAGACCAGAAACCAGCACAGCACAAAGAACATTTGAATCCGCAGACGGAGAAGAAGCTGTTTTGTAGATATTGCAAGTGAAACAACCATAAAGTTCAAGACTGCCGGATACTGCAAGAGAAGAACAACAGCAAGGGGCAGTCGAATCAAGTGGCAAATGCAGCTATAGAAGCCCCACATCTCATTCAAGAAGCGGATCATGATGCCTTCATGACCAGCCATCAAGGAGCATCCATTGACAATTCATGGTTTCTGGATTTCGGTGCCACTCAACATATGACCAGTCCCATTGGCTGTTTCAAGTCATATACACTCTACAATACCAATAAATATGTTCACCTTGGTAATAATAGCACACAAGCTATTAAAGGTGAAGGTACTGTAAGATGAAGCTTTGCAAATCATCAGTCTAAGCTACTTTCTAAAGTCTTGTATGTACCCAATTTATCTACGAATCTGCTCTCTGTAAGCAGAATCACAGGTCTAGGACATAAAGTAGAATTCGAATGTGATCAATGCAAAGTAGTTGATAGGATAGACAAGATCCTAGCACTCGGAAAGAGACATGAATACTTGTATAAATTAAGTCATTGCTTTTCTGCCTGGATTCTAGTTGGGATATGTACTTTATCAAAGTGGGTGAAGTCCATGTTATTTCGATTTGGAGTTGTGGTGAATTTAGCAATAAATATGAACGTGTTGCTGGTATAAATAGGCTGAATTATGCTGGAGTCCCTGCAGAATGTGGCATGAAGATAACTGGCAATATAAACTTTTACATGGTTTAATATTTATAGTACTTGCTATATTCGCGGGCATGTATCGAGTTTGTCAGTTGAATTTGGCCATATTGAGACACCTTAGTTTGGTAGGTGGTAGGCAATTTTGTAAAAGTTGGTGAAATTAGACTTTACTGGCTCAAGAACCTGCAAAAGGCAATCAAAAGTTCTCCACCTAGTCATCTCTCTCTCTCTCTCTCTCTCTCTCTCTCTCTCTCTCTCTCTCACACACACACACACATACATAAGTTCCATGTGTCGTGACACCTTTGTAAGTGAACTAGTCTTTTGGCCTTCATTACTATTGCATGTGCACAGCCTGCATGTACCCAATTTTGACTTTGACTTATGGCCCTCTGAACAATAACGATTATTAATAGACTACTTGCAGGTTATGTCCCAACGTTGGGCATGGACATGCCTTTAACATTACATAACTCTTAAGGGTGATAGCTCACAACTTTCAATTATGAAAGTTTATAATTTTACTTGATTGCTCAAAGTTAGGTCTTTTTCACCTCTTTTTAAAAATCTTCCCCTTCCATGATGGCTTCAACCTCTTAACTGCAAAGGCCTGATCCAATACTCGATTGTGGTAGTTAAGATATTCTCTCCTTTGCTCCTCTTTGAGCTAAAATTTCCTTAGCTCATCATAGTTAGGTAGGATAATTTTTGTAGAAATACTTGTGGAATTATATCATCATTCATTGACAGATTGATGATAGTGAAATGAATGTTTTATTTTTATTTTTATCAAGAAGTGAACATTTCTCACAAACATATCAAAGACCTCATCCATGCTTTTTAGAAGATAACCCATGTATATCTACTAAAATATCAATGAAAGTCACATCAACATAAACATGTCTTTATATTCTTATTATCATGTTCTAATCTGCTAAAAAATCATTCACGTATGCAAGATATACATGTACATAATCTAGTATAAAACATCAACAACTATTGAAAATAAGACAATAAGAATTAGACCTCTTTCTTCAAGGGCCCAATCAAACTTTTACAATCATGATATTTAAGCCACTTCTTGCTAGATTAAAACCATGTGATGTCTTATCCTTTGAAATTCCAACATAGATACTATGCCATTAAAAATCGAATGTCTAATTTGCAACTCTGAAGAATTACTTATATCCTAGCATAATTAAATCATATAAAAAGTTCTAAACTTTTTATAAGTTAATATCAAATCTATTAATGCCAAAACTATATGCTTTTGAGAGAGAAATTCAAGGTACAGTGGACTTTTTGAATTATACTATTTCTTTCATGGCCAAAATCTAACTCATACACATATAAAAAATGTTATAATGACACATTCTTCTATGTGGTACATAGTTTAATCTTTCCAATAAACTGGAGCTTACACCTTCAAGAAAAGGCCAATATAGACATGGAGTTTGAGAGAATTAAGTTTTAGAACTATACATAGAACATAAAAATTATCAAAACAACATAATTTCTTGAAGAGATGTCAAATGAACACTCTTTAAGGTTCAAGATAATATTCTAGCCTTGGAACCCTCACTTCTCAAAGTATTCTTGAAGGATGTTTTGCATGTCTTGTAAAGGCATGAATACTGCTTGAAAGTAGCTCCGAAGTTAGAAGAATGTGAAACATTGTAAATCACCACTTGACTAAGATATTTGAAGAGCCATGTAGCACTTGAAATGTTCTCACAAGTTCTGCCAAAGTTAAACAACAAACTGTTAACAACAAAACTTTTCTACTTTAAAGCTCAATCTTTAAGGTGCACATATGAATGAATGAGATACTATCGAAGGAATAAAACTTCAGAAAAGGGACTATGCTTCACATGATATCACTACCTCTACACTAAGTTCATTGCAAGTGTTACATCTAGAACATACAAGAACCATAGGAAGCTGTGATGAGTGAAAATATATAACATTAGCCTATAGAGTGATTGAATGGAAGATAGGTTCCTATCCATGGCTTCTGAAAGTCCTTGGGCTTGAGGGCTGATTACTAGGAGATAATTTACAAAAAAAAATGTATAGCTTTTGATATTAAAATAAGTGATCCACAACAACAAACAATTCATAGCATTGTGAAAAAAAAAAATCCTGACTACCCATCGGTGAGATTTATGTATGAGTTGTGTCGAGCATGAGATAAGAAGTCACTTATTCAACTTATGTTACATGCACTAAAAAGCCAATCAACAATATCTATTTTTTCTTTGCATTAATGGCACACCATGTAGGGAAGCCCATCTAGAATGAGAAATATTCACACCGTTAACCAAGCATATGGCCGAAACAAAATATAATATCTCATGTGAAAAATGGTGTAAATGGTAACTTGACTATTTGAGGCGTATTGTTGAAGGCCAAGTTCTAGTTGCTCATTTATTGGTATCCAACACTTTATAGCATGTGTTTAAATGTCAAGGGAGGTGTAAGACATTGTCTTTGGAGGGGAAACATTCACCCTTGAAACTAGTCAAGATTTTCTTATTACTATTTGATTAGAGGAGGTGATGATATTGAGTATATGGGATGCATTAGGGCCAAGCAAAATTAGAGCTAGTTTAATCATTATTAGAAGTTATTTGTTTATACATTACATTGAGTAATTGGGAGCCTCTAAGCTCATTGGGGCACACTTCAGATTTACATTCTCTCTCTCTCTCTCTCTCTCTCTCTCTCTCTCTCTCTCTCTCTCTCTCTCTCTCTCTCTCTCTCTCTCTCTCTCTCTCTCTCTCTCTCTCTCTCTCTCTCTCTCTCTCTCTCTACATACATACATCTCTATATATATATATATATATATATATATATATATATATATATATATATATATATATATATATATATATATATATGCTCATATGTGTTGAATAATGAACTATTATAGTATGTTCATAGCCTACTAAGGTGATTTTAATACATATTAAGAGCATTCCAAATGCTTTATCTACAAGGGATGTAAATAAAGAGTAAAAGAAACCATGATAGTTAGCTTTGACCTAATGTTGAAAAACAAAAATACACACACATTAGAAAACTTATGAAAGTATAGGTTTGAAGTCACTCAAATACAAAACCTCAATAGATAGATGTGCAATCTCACTCTTGGGATCTAGCATAGAATATTACATCATTTGGTATGTGCATTTGTATGGTTTATGGAGCAAATCAACCTACTTCAAGATCATTTTTGCTATGCTCAAAAACTTCAAGATCATTTTTGCTATGCTCAAAAACTTCAAGATCATTTTTGCTATGCTCAAAAACCAAGATACAAAACCTCAATAGATAGATGTACAATCTTTCACTCTTGGGATCTAGCATAGAATATTACATCAACTCCAATATGCATAGCCTCAAATATATATGAAACTTCAAGATGCCCCCAACTACTAATCCTGTGCTGAGCTAAAAGATAAGACCTCAGAAATTTCAGATGCAATAGTAGAGGCCGAAGTTTCTTTTTTGCAAAATAGTATAGTTTTGATTCCCATGGTACAGTTTTTGTAGTTAGTCCATTTTTTATGGGATATACACATTATATCAACAAAATTAAGAAGAGGAATCCAAATAGGCTTCATGAAAGGTCACGCTTGCTTCCTTGGGGGAGGAAAGGTGGGGTTCAAAGAAGGTATCACTCGGATGGGGGGGAAATGAAAAAGAGAGTAAAAATAAAAGCACTTGCTCAACACAAGATTTTATAGAGGCTTAGGTAAACTTTAAAGGAGAAAATGATCTTTTATCAAAGGAAAGTAATAAACATGATCATCTAGTTGGAGGCAAAATTCCTAAAAATAAATATCCTCTTCCTAGAATGAGAGATGGAGACGATACAGGGAGGTGGAAGGGACTATATCAAGACTTGTAGCAATAACAACGGGAGGAAATTAGGACCACTTGATCTTTAGTTGCAATACATATACATCTTCTAGGGAGGCTTATTGCTTTCTTAGTTCAAGACCCAAGATTTTTAGCGCTTTTTGACCATACAACAAGTAGAGTGACAAGCTTAGAAAAAGGCACACACAGTTCCTCCTCTAGGTATTTGAGCAGATCCATGCTCTCTCCGGTAACCTTTCCATTGTGTTCAAGGGCTACTACCTACTAGAGTAAACACGAAAATTAATGGCATTTAATGGCAAGCTTCCCTATGGTGGCCCACAACTTTTCTCACCATTTCTATTCATAGACCAATTGCACATGATAGAAATGACATCCAGATGATGAGAATCACACAAAATGAACAATCCAATACACATTGTTTGCTTCTTGTTAAAAAAAAAAAAAGACATTGTTTACTAGGCCTCATGGATAAACTTTCTTTGTGTACCATGTAGGCTTGTCTTGGAGATTTATATTCCCCAATTTGATGTCATCAAGACCCTAATAAAAAAAGGCCATAGTTGAATTGCACATGTGAGATGATTGCACAAGTGCGTTTGCCAATGAAAGCAATTCAAAACAAAAAATTGATAAAGTGGTGGGTCCAAGGACAAGTGAGATTCAAAAAAACTACTAAAAAACTTGTCTATGCTAAAATAATTTACCTTAAAATTCTTAGCAATCCACACCCTTTGAGCATAGGGACATCGATCATTGATGTATACTCTAGTCCAAACAAAATAGAATAGTTAGAAATGTTCGAAAAATCCCATGAACATTTAACACAAATATGATTGAAAGGCCCTTTTATGTTAACATCAAATGCTTGCTAAAAACCAAAACAAAAGCTTTAAAACGTTCAACACAAATCTTACAATCCATGGACTGCAAAATTGCCTGACATGTGTTGTTCTTCTTTACATGATTTAGTAAGTTGAATACGTCATGAATGTCAAAACTCAAAAAGTCATCAAACTACATGAAAGTATTTCCTTGAAAGTCAAAACTTGTTAGCAAGTAATGCCAAAGAGCATCATAAAGGAGTAATCCTATGTGGAACTAGGCCTAATTGTCTTTTGACAACATACTCTTATGAAGTGACAAGGTGCAGAGATGCATTAGCTTACTTTTTCAAGAAAATTGACATTAGAGAAACTTAGAGCCCGACGAGGGCCTTTGAAAAAGATGCTTTTTTATTTTTTTCTTATTTTCGTTGCCATGTGGACCAATTGAAACCTTATCTTTGGGGTTCTACATAACGTAGACTTCTCCAAATATAAATAAAATAAAAACTTTTTAAATATATTGTTGTTTCATTGGGAAACATGTGGAAATGCTTTTGGTTGATGAGGCCTGCCCGTTTCTTTTCGGCAGTTGAATTTTTTTCTTTTGTGCCAGGGAGAGTTATGGACGCGGCGAATGTAATGAGCCGCGTCCATTAACATTTACTTTACTTTATGCATAGGCAGGCCTTGGGCCCTTTTTTATTCATTAGTGACACTTAGACTATATGGTTGGCCTTTGGCCTTATTATTCATTATTAGGCCATTTGGACATATTATGAGGGGGTTGATCTGACATCTATCACGTGCGAGAATGACATGCATCGATAAGGGATTCGCGCACGTGTCCCATAATTGAGTCATCATTATCAGTACGCACATTCCACGTGGTCTAGTCATCTGACGACATGTGTCTCAGCCATCTTTTCACATGTGCAAAAATTTGCAAAAATTCATTAAAAAAAGAAAGCAATTCAAAATTAGACATTTTAAACAAAAATAACAGAACCGAAGTTCCAAATATCGCTCTTAGGCGCAAACCCCAGGTCCGACAAGCACGTCAAATTAATGTGCGCTCGAGAGAAATATTTGAAGTTGGAGTATCGGATCCGAGCGCAAGAACAACGAGCAGAAAAGAAAAGGGTTGCGAGACGCGCTCGAATGCGATATCAGACGATGCAATATCGGATCCAGACGCATAATAGCCAACGAGATGTAATGAGTGCAAGCGGCACGCTTGAAATCGATATCCGGCAAAGCAATCGTGAATTTGCGTGAAAATACGAACCCAATATAAAAAAAATTTTGCACGTGTGGAGGAGTGGCGAAGGAACACGTGTCGACTTGTGATTGGCCAAATTAAATGCGCCGTATCTAGTGTGATTGATGTGACATCTGTCATGTGTGAGAATGACATGCGTCGATTAGGGATTCACGCACGTGTCTCAGCCCACGTGGCCTCATAATTGGGTCATCATTGTCAGTACGGACATTCCATGTGGTCTAACCATCTGACGACACGTGTGTCGGTTGTCTTTTCACACATGCGAAAATTTTGTACATATAAGTCCTCGAAATTTACATTTTTTTTCGTAAATTTTTCACTTTTAGCTCCCGATATCGCTCTCAAGCGTGCTCTTTCATCTTTCAAGCTTCCGCCCTCTCACAGTGCGCTCGAGTCCGATACCGCCTGCTGTGCAATATAGCTTTCGAACGCGCATCTCTTTTCTACAAATAATCTCTGTAGATCTTGCGCTCGAAATCGATATTCAATGCTGGTATTGATCTCAAGCGCCCTTTCATCGCAAATTTTTTTGTTTTGATTCACTTTTATTTTGTTCAAACTTCTTTTTGTTAATTTTCTTCCTTCGAGAATAATGGCCAGGACCAAATCCACCGCCCTTGCCATCACCATTGTATAGCCATCTCATTCTCGTGTCCCCCTGGTACTGGTCGTAGGCGTGGCAGGAAGCAGGTCTGGCTGAGGGAGATCAGAAAACTCCAGAGATCAACTGAATTGTTGATCCCTATAGTTCCTTTCGGCCGATCTGCACAGAATGTTACTCTGTCACTTGGGCTAGATGTTCGTTTTGTCGTGACAGCCATGCAGGCCTTGTAGGGTGCTGCAAAAGATTTTATCTCCCAGTTTTTTGAGGATACTTGTCTTTTGGCAGTGCATGATAAGCGTGTCACCATCATGCCAAAGGATTTCATCATTCTCAAAAGGCTTCGGAACAGATATTATGGTCTGTATGTTGATAATGCCAGCACCTCCAGAGACCTACCTTTGGAGAGAACCAACGTGCCTACTACCTATGGGAGGAAGAGGAAGCAGGTTGTCCCCAAGAAGGCTGGATCTCGAAGGCCAGCTGCTTCCCTTCCTCTTAGAAGTATCCCGGCCAAGACACCCCGTGTCTTCCTGAGCTCTGAGTCGGATGCTGGAGAATCTGACTCAGATCGAGAATCTTCACCCAGTCCTCCTCCTGTTATTCGTCCAGCTCCTCAGTAGGTTTCATCACCAAAAGTATTGATTACCCAAGAGGAGCTAGACAGAATAACAGAAAAATCTGTATATATTCTTTCCACTTCTGTTTCTACTCCTTTACATAATCTTTTTGTGAGAATTCCATACGATCCAACCTAGGTTTTTTTTTTATTCTGACCATTATAATCAATACGAGGCCTAGCTAGCTAACAAAATTGATCTTCTCGGCAACTTTTTTGATTCAAATACACGTAGAAGCTTTAGATTAGGTCCCAAGTTTTGTGCCGAGCTAAAAGATAAAACCTCAGAAATTTCAGATGCAATAGTAGAGGCCGGAGCTTCTTTTTTGTAGAATAGTATTGGTTTCGATTCCCATGTTACAGTTTTTGTAGTTAGTCCATTTTTCATGGGAGCGATAAAGGCGAAAGAATCCAATTTTGAGAAGGCTGTCTATTTTATTGAGTGCAGTCCTATGGCGAAATTTTATCTGATTCCATATGAAAATAAGTAAGGATTGCTCTTTTGTTTTTGTTGCTTTAATCTGGATTGTTGCATGTCTCATTGCTATAATAAGAACGGAATTTTTTCATAAATATGAATTTAACGATATTTGTATCTTGGTTGTTGCAGTCAGCATTGGAGCCTAAACATTCTTTTTGTAAAGATAAATAAGGAGGGAGTATCAAATTTTCTATGTGTGAAATTAAACTCAGCTGCAAATACACAGAATTTGATTCTCTACTTCATGATGCCGTTCGGAAAATACCGACAACGACAACTTCAATTGGAGATATAACAATTAAATCTCTCAAGGTATATTCAATTTATCTCGCAGGTTTCTTGGCATTGCGTGGTCATTTTGTTTGCTTGCGTGAATCACTCACATATGCTTGGACTAATTGTGCAGTCACCACAACAAACCGACTCCTTTAGTTGCGGATGGTATACAATTCACAACGCAAAGCTATTTTTGGAATGGTTTTCAAAGAAAAAAAGACAATTTCACATGCCCTTGGTATATATCCTTGGTTGCACACTCTTCAACATCAAAAACATTTTTTGCTTATAATAATATCTATGCTCATATTGAAGCTTCGTGTGCCCAAGCTACTCATTTGACAACATCTACAGTTTTCGATAGACAATGATCAAAGTGTTTTTGGCGAACTCAAAAAAAATCAATCAACATATGAATTGAAGGTGTCCATGTTCTATGTTTTAGAGAGTGACAGAGAGCTCAATGTCAATTAATGTCTACTTCAATCCATCACAATCCTGAAAATATTTCCATGAACTATTTCATTAATACTACAAACTAGCTAACGCAATCTTTGTCATGGATTTTATTGTTCACTTGTGTGATGAAAATCGTGGTTCTTTTTTGTTTTTTACAATATATGGCTGTGAAATTTGGGGTATTTGAGATATTGATGGCTTGGAATTATACTCCAAAGCACATTTTGCAATCTTCATTTTCCATAAACCCTAAACCTGAAACTTGTGAGCTTTAGCATTACATTTTTTTATAAATGATATTTGTGCCATCTTTAGATGCTTGCAATGACATGTCTACTGCCAATCTCGAAGTTTACATTGCCAATCTCAAAGTTTACATTTTCAATAGCCTGAACATACAACACACCAAAAGCTTGTAATATCATATCAACTTTCACAAAAAACATGGAAAACAAAGAAAACTACCCTATAGATTCTACCAAGCAAAATCTCAAACAAGTCCTCATGTCACATAGCTAGAAACATTGCACTTGATTGAAACGTACCAACTTATTTTCAAAAGAAGGGCATCATGTACAAAAATCTTAAACAATTTAAAGCTAGAGGCGCTATGCAAAAACTATGACCACAATATTTCTCTTTCTAAAGAAGGTAAAGGAGAAGTGGGTCTTGGTTTTGTGAAATTTACCAAGCATGATTAGCATCATTTTGTATAGGAATCCTGCTTTTAGAATCATTGATTCTTAACGAAATTATTTTGTTTCTTGTTTGATGTGTTTTGTATTATATTTACTAAAAAGTATGTTGTATGTTGGTATACAAGATTGGGTTCTTTCATTGGATTTGGTATAAATTGATGTCCATTTGTGCATAAATTTGATGATCAAATTTTGCAAATTCGTCCATACTATCCATATTATTGGATTTAGAGTGAATTTGATGACTTCTTCGTAGATTTAAGTGCCCGTATTGATTAATGCTATTTTTGCAAGCAAAAATTGCATTCTTTGTAAAATGCTTTTCATATCAATCTCATGAGACAAATCTCTGCTATGCCATGAGTTGTTTACTGAATGTTGAAAATTCAGAATGGCTGCTGCTTGTATGATGGTGGGCACACAAACCAAAAGATCTCCATGACTCGTAGTGGAAGAAAAATACATGGAAAGAGTGTGAAGTAATCTCACAAAAGAGGCGAGTAGTGTGAAGAATTCTAGCAAACTGTCACAGATCCCCTGGTAAATGACAAGAAGTTTCTGTTCTTATTTATGTCAACTAATATTGAGAAAGAAATTAGAGAGTATTGTATCTCATACTTTTGGACTTCAAGCCTTATCAATACGTTACCAGAGTTCAGTGGAAGTGAGAAGTAAACTAAAAGTGTTCCCTGGTTCGAGTGGTGGATGAGAGTTTCATAAAAAAGTCGGAAATTTTGCAGTAATCAGTCCATTCAAATCAAGTCCCAAAACAAAAAATCCCAAATTCAAATTGTCCTATAGTGATACAATTCCAAAAAAAAAAATCAATTTCTCAACAGAAAAAAAAACATTCCAATTCCAATAGCCAATCACTTTGAAGGGCATCAAATCATGATCTTGTTGTTATAGTATGAATGAATCTGATTAGAGTGGTAATCTCATGCGTGAAACACTTTTCAAAGATACAGATGGATGCACTGCCAGTCCAGAAAAAACCAAACGTATAGAGCAAAACACAAATCAGCTAGTATAAATAGCATGAAATCCAATACCCAGAAATTCAAAAGGCAACCACCAATGCGACCTTGAAAAGCAAGCAGGTCACAGCTCAGCATGTCTGGAATACATTACAGTTTATCAAAAGTTGAATGGAAAATAAAATATATCCACACGACCCTGAAATAGACCAACTCTACAAACTCTTCCAAAAAGGGTACAATAGCAAACTGTTGAAACATTGAAGTCAAATATTTTTTATTGACATTGAACCCAACAACGCAAACATTACACTGAGGGTACTTGACGGAGGAATCACTATGATGAAAGCAGATTGGTTGAAAGGGTGTGGTCATGACCTGGCAAGGTGAGAGTATCTCAGTGAAGGTTCCTTAGCATCAAAACAGATCAGAACCAAGAAACTATATCCACAGGACCCTGAAATAGAACAGAAATCCAAAAACTTCCCCCAAACAAGTCAAGGCGAGAGGATCTCGCTGAAGGTTCCTTAGCATCAAGACAGATTGGAACCAAACTTTCTTACATAAAAATACGACATTAGATCAAAAGCAAGTGTATTCAAAAACCAGATCTTAGATGCCAAATCCTCAATGTTTGGCCATAAAATTCTGTAAATACTCTATCAACTATTTCAAGTTGCATATCGCTTGCAAATTCACAACCCTCTTAAGTGCAGCTACATTTCCTACTATCTGTGCCAATGTATAACATTGATCTAGAAGAAATGCATGCTTTTAAATGGAGACTTCTGGAGTAGTCAGTCATCTTAAGTATTACAAAACATGACTTCATCACAAATTATTTACAGCTTATACAGTAATTTATAAACTTGCAACATTACAGCCACAAAGTGATAAAACAGCATCATATATTCTCAATCATCCTTGCAACCGTCACAATTGCTTTTCAAGAGACTTAAATCATTTGGCCTTAGACAGGCCTTAAACAAACTGCACTTTTAATACTGCTATCTCAAATTCTAATATAAAGATATTATGGATAATGAAATATTTCTGAAAAATGTTCAGAAATTTGTATTTGGCTTCATGCAAAAAAAATTATCACCTGAAATAGGAAAATAAAACTCATATATTGCTCTCTCCTCGTCCAGTGCTTTACAGAAGCAGGGACACACTTTGTCTGGTATCACTTTGTCTGGTATCCCGGCATGTCCATAAATTTTCTCCCAGGGGAAGACAACCAGTATATTTGCTAGTATACATGCAGATCCTATACCCAGCGAGCTTGGGATAGTCCTCTAGAGTTCAGGGCTAATTTCTATTGTACTCACATTTGTGACTTGAGAAATGTGATACAATTACTAGAGAGGACAACAAATGCCAGCTTTGCACACAGGGGAGAGGTTGAGATGGAGTCCATTTTTTGAGTATACTAAGATCAGGAAGAGCTTATACTATTTATCCGAAAACCAATCATGATTGCTTGTTAAGGTATGTGGCATTGATGATACCAGAGATGCTCGATTTCACAAAAGCAGCTATTGATAATGACACACCTATGAGGGGGCCTATTCAGACATGCATTACATCGTTCTTTTCCTGACAAAGTGCCGGAGAGAATTCAATACAAAATCTAAGCATGATGCCAATGGCACATGCATTCCTCACAAAGATCATAGACAGCAGGGAATTATGTCTGCACATGTAGCGCCATGAGTCCATAGACACTCTCAATTACGTAAGACACCGGATACAACAAACATCCACGTCCACGACTTACGCTACATAATAACTATTGCTGATTTTATAGTACGCTGCTACTTACTTGCCATCACGTCTTCAATTGTTCTCACTATTAAGCTCATACTTTCTCCAACTTCTAAAGCATGAACAACAGCACTATGAGCCCTTTTGTGCTCTTTCAAAAGCTTGTAAGATTCTAGAACAGCCCATCTTGCTTGATTTGACATCTGCAATAAAAGTAAGGATTTTAATGTCAAGTAGCTTATGATAAAAAAAAAAAAAATTTAATTTTAAACAGCTAGAGGTTCAGGACAGACTACTATTCAAGTAGGGATTTTGGTTCTTACAGTCATAGATCATGTTCTCACATTCTCAAAGGGCAAGCAAGCACATGTTTAATTGAAACACATAGAAAGCATAATAAGCCTCCCATAAATGCATCAGATTTAAGTTTGAATGTTAACTAATCTATGTTTTCATGCTTTCAGAGAGATAAATGCGAGCATAGTTATCTTTAAATAGGCATACAGTAAAAAAAGATTCTTTCATGGAAACATGAACTTTACAAATATTTGTATAAAATCCTCATCACTCGAGGATGCCCAATCTGAAGATCTAGATAAATAAATCCATATTATCTTACTAACTTGCACTAATCCCACAGGCAATCTTCAATGCTATCATTAGTCTATTCCACTTGTTCCCAAAACCTTACCAAAGAGAGGTTAGGTAGATAGAATGAATGATCATAATTAATTTACGGGTCGAGGTACCCTACTGACCTCCTTACGGAATAATAATCCGAGATCTGTCCGAACATGGGCCTGACATTCTTCCCCTTATTCAAGTTATGTCCTCAAAACTTAAACTTAGGGAAGTTCCTTTAGGCTACCTTGCTGCACCCAAGAGTCACCATCGTTTGTATGACCTTTTCATCAAATCAGATGCTTGGTAACTATACGATTTTGCAATCGTTTAGTTCTGGTATCCAAGGTCACACCTAATGATTCTTCCGACAGGTCCAATAGATCTCCAAAACCAAGACGTTTCCCTTCACGTGGACTTTTCTTAAGTCGACTTCCGTAAAATAATGGGTGTACTTGAGTTCCTTCCGGGAGGTCCAATTGGTGAGCCAAAGATCCTATCGCCTTTAGGATTCTATACGGTCCCCTATATCTAGCGGACAATTTGTAATGCTTGTCGGTACGCATTACGCTTGAATCCTTCAGGATTTGTAAATATACCCAATCCCCCTCTTGAAAATCTCGAGGAAATCTTTCCAGATTAGCATAATGTCTGTCCCTATCCTGGGCACATTGGACATTCTCATGTGCTATTTGTAGAATTTCTTGGATATCGTGCAGGAAATCCGCTATCTTCTGAAACTTGATCGTTCGAGTTTCAACTGCAAGGGGCGCTCTAGGTTTATAATCGTATATAAGCATAAACTAACCAGTAGCCAAATGCTTACTACTATTATCGGCAAACTCAATAAAAAGTAGATACTTCTCCCAATAAGATTGCCATCGGGAAACATATACTCGAAGTATATGCTCCATCAACTGATTAGTTCTTTTCATTTGATCGACCGACTTGGGATAACTTAAGCTCAATGTCGTCTCTAGTTTAGCAAATACAGTCAACCAAAAGTGACTGGTGAACTTCGGATCGCAATCGCTCACAATGTCACTCGGTAATCTGTAAAGTCTAAATAGATGCTCAACAAATATCTGAGCCAAATCAGAAGAAACGTAGCCAATTTGATAAGGTCGACCACTACTCAAATTGCATCATTTTGTTTATTCGTCTGTGGTAAGCCAACCACAAAATCCATCGAAATACTATCCTATTTCTTATCCAAGATACTCAATGAATGCAACAATCCACCAACCTTAAGGCGTTCGGCCTTATTTAACTGGCATTGGTCAAACTTGACCGTAAGTATGATGATGGCTGGGCATACATGTGGCAACCCTGGGATGGACGGTGCTATTGGCACATCCCATTATTGTTGGCTCTAGTATCTTCATGTAAATTACATATCGTGAACAATAGTGAAATAAAGAGGAAACTTGCACAAAAGGAACCAAAACTAAAGCCCAATTTGCCCTATCTGCTGTGACTGATAATAAATGGAATGATGACCTACAGCTATTTCAACAGTAAGTACAATTGTTGCAAGTAGTTGTTAAGAATGAATAGCTAACTTAGTGAACACACAATGACCCACCAGACCTATCCAAATTTCTCAAGTATCAAGTATAAACCAGGACAGAGTGAACAAATGATCAGAAATAAGGTATCCTAGTAAGTTATAGGACTAGTGAATATGTGGAAAAGATTTCGGAGCTTGCTTTCTTCTTGCCAATTGTATATAAGGGGCAACGTCTCAGCACCCTAAAATCAAATAACTGTAATGATGACAACTTAGATCTGGAATTTAAATCTTGCACATAAACTAAGACTGTATAAACATGAATTAAGCCTGCTTAAACACTAGACCATCAAACATTAGAAGTTAAACATGGCATTGTAGCAAGCATCCTCTCTTATGGTGGATTAGATGGATTTCTTACCATCAATATCGACTCCCTGCTTTCAAGAGGTGAAAATAGAAACCTAAGAAAATTTCAATAGAAGTGCAAGCAACTCTTTGACAAAAAGAATGGTCGGTGCTTTGGAAAGTGTCACAATGGTAAGTTGTCAGTACATTCAAAAGATGTCATGCACAATAGAACAATCAATCAGCAACAAAGAAACATTGTCTCACTGACTCACAAAACAACCTTAGATTACAAGATACCAAATTATGGTACTTGAAGTCTCCTAGCCCTCCATACCCTATCATTGGAACCTTCCTGGAATGCCTTGATTGACCATTTGCTCAAAACATGCATTATGCAGGCCCCAAAGACAATACAACATAGCAGAGTCCTAAGGTGATTATATGCTTAATTTGCAAGTTGATAGTCAACATTCACCCAGACATCATTTCCTAATCAATTTATAAAGTTATTACATTTCATCATGGATCAATAAACGGGATAACATGACAGTAGACATGAAAAGGTTTTACGAACCTTGGCAGGTGACCAAGGAGGTCTTAATTGAGAGACAATAGCCTTGTACAAATTTTCATCATTCTCGCCACCTTCTGCTTCACCATATATTAATGCTTCTGCTGCAATTCCAGCAAAAAGTACCATACAGTACCTACAGCGAAAAGAAGAATCTAGCTGAAACTTGTAAGCATAGGCAGATCTAGAGAGTCTATTTATTTTTCAAATGTGAAACTACATAGATTACATAACACCTGTGGAAGTTACCTATTTAGTGATGCATTTGTTAATCGGCCTTGACGAAGTTCTTCTTCCAAAGTCCCATCCCAAAACTGCGTGCCAGCCTAAACAATGAACAGTTTTCCAGCTTCTCAAGGTTCTAAACTTTCATCCCTTTGAAACTAAAAACTCAACAAAACACCCACTTTCAATTCCCAAACATAGAATGCAATGATGCAAACAAAAAGTTAATTAGGGCCAGTAAAGGGTATAGTGCTTGTGTTAAGCAATCTCAAATCTATGCCTTAAGTAAGGATATGTATGTGGCATATAGAGCATGAGACTGAGAAACGGCAAGATTACCTGCCCTTGTATACCCATTCTTATAGCTTGGGTGGCATCTAACACTACTCCTCTCACTGGACAGCCAAGTAGATATGCTGCAAAGAAAGAAGTAAAATATTATGCTTCCGTTAATGACAGCATTGCCAAAAATGATTGCCCACTTGATTTGGCATCACACGTAGTTGGGCAGTACCAACAATAATGTGACCGGCTTCATGAACCATAACGCGCTTTTTATACGGAGGCCAAAGATTTAATATCTGCCCAAGCCCAGTGCCTCCCAAGTATATCGCATCCAGCAAACCTAGCCCTAAAGTTGCCGCGGCCAAGGGTCTCAATTCTATCCCTAAGTTTATTAGGTATGAAAATGTCGCCAAGGTAAGTGCGAGCACAACAGCAGAATTTCCAGAGAGTCCCCATTTCTTTGGAGACAGCTTTGATGCTGCGAGCCAAGCAATGAAGTGTTATAACAAGTGTTATGAATTTAAGATGAGTCTGACTTCTGTGTTGAGGTTCTAGCCGAGGAGATTGCTTCTTCACCTTCCAGACCAGCTGATGACATCATGATCGCTGGGGTGACCACTGTAGCTCCTTCAAAAGCTAAAAACATAAGATAGCAATTGTAATGATTAGACTATGTAAGACACACTTAATAATCCATGAAGTACATTCTCAAGTTATCATTCTTATTATGAGACTGCCTAAGTATATATTTGAACAATGTTAGATTTCACCCTCAAAAGATCACTTTACAGGCATCAATCACATTTCGATCTTGTAAACAGGAAACGAAAATTCCGAGCCATATTCAGAACCTATGAAATTGAAACTTTGCTTAGTTTAGCTATAGGTACATAATTCATAGATAATCATTCTTATAGAATGAAGTCTGCACATATGGAACAACAAAAGAATTTATTGATTCTTTTAATATGAAAACAAAAAATTACAGTCTGTATGAAATGTGGAATTTCCCATGTTCCAGGTGTTCCGAACGAGCACGTTCCATACGCTACAGAACTATGGGAATATTATTTGCAGTCACTTGAGATTTGGGTCCCTAAAATTAGAATATATGGTGGGGGCAACTGGACCCCTCGTTATTATTCACATTCAATAGAGACATTTGATGTTCCAGGATTACTAATAGGCATTTCATAGTTGGTCACTGAACCAAGCCTAATTTAGGCCTCAAATCTACAGATAGCCTAATGGGCCTCATTATTGATTAGATTTATGTTACTACAGAGGTAGCAATAGAGGCAATAGAGGCAGCTATGGCAGATGGAGGTGGCAGAAACAACGATGGACGCAGCAGGACAAGAGGCACGAGGCAGTGGAGGTAGGCAGTAGTGAAGGCAGAACGTAATAATGAAGGCAGGTGGCAGCAAAGGCAGCAAGAAGGCAGGAGGGAAGAGACATGGAGGAGCAAAAAGGCAGCAAGGGAGGCTGTGGAGCCAGGCATTTGTTAGTTCAATGAACTCAAGAGGTCTCCATACATCTCTGAGCGATAAATACACTATGTCAATTGGTGAGACCATTAACTAAAACTGAAGCCAATAAGCTTAACCATTAATTGGGGATAAATTTTCCAATAGTTAGTTAAATTACCACTAATTATCTGGTTGGTAGCTACACATGAGGTTTCCCCCTAACACATGCACATAACTGCAATGAAGAAAACAACACCACAACAACAGAAATTTGAGGGGTCCGAAGGGGAACTGTTACGTCCATGTCCAATATGTGGGATTCGGAATAATTCCTGACATGGAAAGCCGATACTCCTGTGTATAAGATTATTGGTTACGCCCCGTCATTCCGGAATTGATCGGTAATGTAATTAATAATCTTATGAGGGCCCAGACCTATAATTGGATTATAGAGCACTTGCATGGTGTTTGATTGCTATAATGCAATAATAGGAGTCAATTGCTTATGATAGGAATGGAGGGATCCTAGAAAGAATATTCTCTATGTATTGGAGAGTATATATCTTGGTGGAACTCGCCTGTCTCCTCATTGGATTTTCTGATTCATGAAGCCAGGATCCTCTCTTGTATTCATTCACCTTAGCTTGGCGGTGAAGTGGTTAGGGTATTGACTAGCAATTTCTTGTTGGTTGGGTGGTTTTGCTCCACAAGTGCCCTTTTGATTGCATGTAACAAGATTTGAGAAGATCTTCACTTGGCGATCGTTATAGTTGTATCCAAGCTAAGAATTACATCAATCAAAAAGTGGAGTCGGGATTCTTGCATTTTGCAGTTTTTGGTGAATCTCTTTGCTTTTTGTTTCCAGGTGGTGGAATTGACCTCCAAGTAGGTGGCTTCTCAGATCTTGATGTACTTTCAGCCTATTGGTCATGATTATGGACTTTTTCCATAAAAAATGATGGAGATCAATGGATTTTTGACGGTTTTTTGTGATTTTTCAACTAGAATTCAAATTTTTTGCTTGAAATTTATCAAAACTACCGATCTTGAACGTTTTCCAGAATTGTACTTGTTGTTCTATAGTCATTATGATTGATTCTAATGATTGCATGCCGGTTGAAAAGTCAAAAGGTTGCTTAGATAGAGTTGGGGGGCTTAGGCACCATTATCTTGAAGCTTTGCTTGTTGAAGGAGTCCATAAATGCAATTTTTGCATGATCTGAGCTTATGATTGCTTGCTGGACCTGATAGAAGCCTCTATGCCTCTCTAATGAACCTTATAAGAGTGCTTGTAACCTCTGATTGGATGCTATATGGGTTGGATATGGATTTTTTACATACACCCTTGGAAAAAGTGCACCCTCCTACTAGTTTTTCAGTCATTTACGGCTTGCACATGTGAGCAGGTGTCTTGTAAACCTCCTCTCCTCTATACTGTGCTTTACAGCAACCAAATCAGAGTCCTGTAGCAAAAGTTATGGTTGTCGGAAGTTTGACAATTTTAAGACTAAAATTTGAAAGATTTCCGTAATGTTCTGATGCATGCATAGGTGTGAACCAGTACAATGCTTTTCTACTGATGAAAATGTTTGGATGAACCTGTATGCATGATTGGATGCATGGTACAGGGCCATCTTCTCAACCAATACTTGCTCATGATACACATTTGACCGCCATTCTACCAGAAGTTTCTTGCTTCTTTACTTCAATTCTTTCCTCATGATGGTTCACTGGAGTCACGAGTCGCCTTCCTCGCCACATTTCTCTACATTGCCACCAGTTCAGCCTTTCCTTCTAAGCCTCACAAAGGCTAGTCCACTTCTTTCCCATCTCATCCACTACACCCTCCTTGGTACAACGTAGAATGTCGCTCAATTCACCATCGTGTCATTTGTGCATGTATACAGGCCCCTCACTTCCTCCATTCCACTTGTCGTACTTACAATCGTATGCTCTGCCGTAAAAAGCGTGCCTATGATGACTATGTAGGGCAGCATCTCGTTGATCTTCTTTTAGCTCTTCATGAAGTGCTTTTAGGCACGAGTTCATCTCTCATGCTCCATCCCCTCCTGGATGACCTCCACATTTGGGCCGACTATGCTAACATGCTATACATTATACCTACCGACTTACCTATTTCCATCTCCATCTCCCCTCATCCATTTGAATTCACCTTCTTCACCTCCAATAGGTCCTTGTGGCTTCTCCCATCTTGACCACCCTCCTCAATCGTGATCTCTCTAGCTTTCCTCCTGGTGTACCAATATCATCCACCCTATTCACAAAAATGTTGACACCCCACGATCCCTAGTAGCTCTCGCACTACCATGATTGGTCATGTTCTCACAAAGCTATTTAGTACTATCCTTCAATCAATGGTGAGTTCTACAGATGAGATTAAAAGATTACATGATTCAAAGCCCACTACTATGTCCCACGTTCCTTGCTCACTTGGAGGCTTCATGATCTTGGTTTCTCCATGAATATTATCTTGGCTGTGATGGCACTTTATAAGAGAGTTTTGGACTGCTTTCGGCATGATCACAATATTTCTGAGCAAATTTGGAGCACCGTTGGGGTTAAGCAGGGTTGCTCTCTTTCACATGTTCTCTTTGGGTTGTATATTGATGAGTTAGAGAGGGTGATTTCACAATATGGTGGTGCTGGCTACAAAGTAGGCAATATTTTGATTGTCGTTCTTCTTTATGCTAATGATGTGCTAGTCTTCCTGACTGGAGAGGGCTTACAAAGAATTGGATTGCCTACACGCCTTTTTACTATATGGGACTTGGGGGTGAACATTGCGAAGACAAAGGTCGCGGTCTTCAATACTACCAAGGCTTTCATGCAATGTCAAGAGCTCATTTTCGACGGACAGCCTTTGGACGTGGTTTCCTCTTCCAATAACTTGGGTGCACTCTTCACTAGTCCTATATTTAGTATGTGATAGACATCTACTACTTGACTCAAGAAGGGCCATGCTTTCCTTGTTTAGTTGGAGAGATTTTGTTTCCGAAAGTCCATTCCAGACAGCCCAAGTAAGTATAGACTTTTTGATACCATTGTCACCCCCCACAATTCTATATGCAACAAAACCATGGTGCACATCTCTTTCCTCATTAGATTGGGCTAGTATCTCGAGGTTACAGCCTTCTATGTTATCTTATATGATTCAGACTAAGACCTCAATCCTTGATGAGTTTGCCAGCCCACCTCTATAGTTTGGTGCCATTTTCCAGTTTGTCACTTATATCCGACGAGTTCAGGCACTTCTAGATTGAAAGTAGAGATATACGCAGATAGCACTCAGTCGCTCCATGACCAGGGCTACCAATTGTCACGGTTTTTCTCCCTTCTTGAGTCATTTGGTCTTTCTATCACTGATCTCCCTTTGGGTACTCATCAGTATATCAGGCGGGAGCTTATCTTGATCGCACTTGGTGGAGAGGGTTGGGGGTCCGAGTACCATGTACTCATTTCCTATAGGTAGATGTAGCAGGGTTCCTAGATTTACCACGATATTTGGATTCAAGATCAACGCAAATGTTATTTTTTGGTTACTGTTTCGGAAACATTTCATATGGGGCTCCCACTAATACCACATACTTGACACGTATTTTCCTGTCTTATATGCCTTTTGGCATGGAAAAGACATTAATAAAGCTCTCTAGCTCTCTCTCTCTCTCTCTCTCTCTCTCTCTCTCTCTCTCAAATGTGCATTTCTCTAATAGCTTTTCTTTGCTTGCTCTTGAAAAGAATACAATGTGGGGTAATATTACCGAAAGACTTGTATCTGCCAAAATTTGGAATTAGGTCAAGCATCTTCAAAGCGTTATAAGCTTTTGCTACTAAATTCATGTCAGAGGCACGGTGGCACGCATCCAAAACTCTGAAAACCTCAAGCCTTTGCTGCGTCGACAATTCCAAACCCCTACTCAAAGATACATTTTCTACTAAAGCAATTTCAGACGCATCTGCAACAGCCCCATTAGTGCCAGCACCGGATTCTTCAATCCTATCCACTGCTGCATCTGACTCAAATGTATCAAGGGTCTCTAAAATCTGCAGAGCCCTTGCAAGGTCGCTGGTTTGCACGGCCTCCTCGTATTCCAACCACTCCCTTCCAGATGATGTTCTGCAAACGAGCTGCCGCTGCTGCTTAATTGGTTGAATGAATATAAAAGTTGGAAGCCTTGTCCTTGGCGGCGTTTTCTTCGAGGTAAGACGAGCACAGATGTGAGAAAAGGATGGGAAGCGGCAGCAGGAGGAGGAAGAAGAGAGAGCGGATGATGCGCGACAGCGGTGGAGGTGAGAAGACGAGAGAAGAGAGCGTTCCATAGACGAAGACGAAGACGAAGACGGAGACGAAAAACGAAGGGCGTATGTGGAGGAGGGGGAGAAGGAGCAGCAGCAGATCATGAATAGAATAGTCACATACATACCTACCCTTTGGGACTTTGGTGGCTCTAGTAGATGGCACATGTTGATGGCTGTAGAGGAGATTAGAGAGCCTTTACATGTCCGCCCATTCACCTGAGCTGTTTGACGTCAAGCAACAGCACGGGTTGCTCAACGGGTTAGAAGATTTTCTAGAAATTAGCACTTGGAGAGAACGGGTGACTCTGAGGTGAAAGGGTAATGTTAGTTGACACATAGAACGGTCAAGGGGTGGACATGGAAAGAGCCCCTTAGTGGTTTCGAATGCTGCTTGGAAGGTTATCTGAATCCCACACTATAATATCCCCTAGTTCTCATAAACTAACAAAGGCACTTAGTTGACAAACACCACATGGCTAAAGGAAGAGATGGGCTAGGAATTGGTGGTTATGTGAAGGCCTGGTAATTGGGTTAGTGAGGAATCGGGGGTGATCAAGTGTACAAATAACCTTGATCACAACCTAATATGGTACTTCCAGGGACCCTTGGTATTACATTTATATAGTGGGTAGGTCGTAATTGGGAGTATTAAACAGTTTATGAGGGTCGGCTTATGTGTCAATAGGGTAGGGATAGCCTCCATCCATCCATCCTCTTTCCTTGTCGCTTTGCTTTTAGCGACAATGATTTTTGTGTAACACCCAACAAGTACCTCTCAATCAGGCTTCTCTTTGTAGCATTCTTTCCTTTCAAATAACCGACTCTAATGCTAGGAACCAACCAACAAAGTAGCCAAAGAACCAGAATGTAATGTAATTGATCATAAAAAATAAGAAATGGGATCTAATCAGCAACAAGCTACCAGAAATTCAAAAAGCTTAAGTGACCGTCTCAGGAGATTACCAAGAACATGCCTCATGAGAGAATTGAGACTGTAAGTTACAAAAAGAATCAAATAACTGCCCAACATTGGTTTATTCTTCCCTGCCTCCAAGGTTGGCACCTAAAAGCACAAATTTTCAAATGCAAAAATGCTTGGGGCTCATTGCAATGAACCATGTGGTTTGTCATTTGAACATTCGACTAGCAGGTTACACACCACCATACCTTATGTACAAGGTATCATTGTAGTGTGTTTGCACATGTGAACTTTGAATGTGTGCCAAGGCCAAGAACCACATAAGAACTTGTTGTATGCTAGGGCCGACCGCATTGGTGGAATTTTTGTTTTCTATATCATGATGGTTAATGTTTTACATGTATCTTGATTACTTCCTCATTTAGATATCAAGGGTCAAATCAACTCACACTCAATCATTGATATTAATAGATTGCTTTTGTAATATCTTCTAGTTGTTGAAGAGGAAGATATTTTGAGGTTTTTTGGAATTTTTTTTTCTTGGTGCTATTGTACTAATAGGGCTGGTTCAACAACCACATGCCAAGGACCTTTTTCTTGGTGAGTAGCTCATTTACTATGTACGGTTTGTTAGTTTTTCACTTTTCGTTAAGTTGAAAGTCATCATAGCCCCTTACCATTTTTGCTCTTCTAATTCCTAGATTTGTATGATATATGCATAAGTTGAGATCTTGGAGTATTAAATTCAGGGTAGCATGTATTTTCATGTCCAAAGCAAATCTTCTTTAGATATTGAGAATGGATTTTTATTTGACATTAATAATGAATGTTTCACTTGTATCTTGATTAGTTTCCTTGGTTTTATGACACACTTCAAGTTAGTGGATATTCAATCTCTCAATTTGATAGTTCTCTTTTGCAACCTCTTCTTGATTTTGAACCTTGTTAAGCAAGAGGACCTTTTAAAGTTTTTAGCAATCATCGGTATTTCAATTTAGCATTTTGTTATAGGTAAGGATAACTCAACACAATACCATGTAATATTTTGAACAAAAATTTTGATCGAAAGGTTTGTCCAAAAAAACCTTCATCAAAAAAATTGCAAAAAAAATCTTTAAATCGACATGACATGGGGATTCTTGCAGTGCTTCCACCCACATGAGAAGCAAAGTCTTTGGCTTCCTCCCTCGTTCTGTTCACCTCATCAGGTGAAACATCCTTAGAGCAAGTCCCCACATAATTTTGTTAATTGTCACCTACTACATCCATATGTTCATGGAAAGTGACAAAAGTGTATGATTATGGTTTCAAGATGTCAATGTTCACAATCTCAAGATCACTTATTTGAAACAATAATTTTGCTCATAATTTGAAAATTTAATCATTAGAGTTGTCATGATTCCTTATTTATGATTATGATTTAGCATTCACTCTTTCACATTTGTAGTCAAATTTTTTAAGTGCAAATATTCGTAATTTATGCAATTCCTTATTCACAACTTCACAGGATATCCAAATAGGATATTCACAAATTTAGAATATTGACAACCTCAAGGTATTTGTGATTCCATTATATTCATGGGTTCACCATATCCACATCAAGGTATTCTGATTTTCACATTTGTGTACGAGCATAAAATTTTTCACGATAATGGAAATATAATTGAAACCAAGAACATGGCACGGGCAATACTAGATTTGGGAGTCACATAATATGGTCAAATCAAGGTGTATGTTGGTATAGTAGTGCTAGAGTCAACTTTAATTTACTATGATGATCAAGGCCATTTGATCCAAAGTTTCAATTAGCACAATGCCATTACCTTGGATTTTATGTGTTTCGAGATTCCTAACATACTTTTACAAAATGTGAATTTATGTCGACACATTAGTGATTGCATCAAATGCATCACCCTCTATGCAATTTGGAATACAATAAAAATTATGTCTAAGAGAATCCTTGATCTTTAAGCATGTACATGTCATAAAAAGTTCATTGCTAGAACCATGCGTATTGTACTTTTTTTTGCTAAGTTGTTTACTTAAAAAGTAAACTAGCAAAACTATATGTCAAAAATTGTCATTCCATGTACTCATTATAGAGTTTATGTGAAGTGCCATAAAGTACAACTACAAAATCCTCGTAGCCAAAAGCGTTCAATAAAATGTCAAAACTATGTACATTTAGGACAATTGCAAAAGAAAATGAAAAGCGAGATATCTAATATCGTCAAGTTAGTCAATAACAATAGATCATTTTCCCCTTGGCATAAATAAGCCCAAGTATATAAATATCATTTGTGCATAAGAGCTCCCTCTATTTTGTGCATAAGAGCTCCCTCTATTTTGGATGTTGAAAGAGAGCAAGGCTTTACCCTCACATAACCTCCTTGGATGCTCAAGAGCAAAGATGAGTAGATATAATCTTGAGAATGTATTGTGGTTTGGGAAAGCCTCAAGATTACCGAATTCATGAGCCAAGAAATCATGTTCACTAAGGTAGATTTCAAGATAGCATACAACAAGCTTAGCATGTGCTTTCTCAATGATATTCAAATGACATGGATATTGAAATATATTTCAAATGATTGTTGATTGGCGATAATGTGAACGACACCTAACCAAGAGTTATTAGTCTACAATGATATGCTCATGCATGCATGCACGAGACTCACAAGATCAACTTAAAATAATCATTGCAATGAGAGAAATTACTTACATATATAGTTCAATAACATATCATCATCATTTCATAATGAACACATGTCCTCACCATCACATTGACACACATAGAGGGGTCAAGATGGAGAGTTCCAAGATCATTATAAAGAGCTCCACCCTTGAAGATAAAAAGAGTGGGAGAAAGGAGTCACTATTGCACCCTTCAAGGATCTTCATTGACTCCCCACGGGCCTTGAATGAATAAGAGAGAATCTGAAAGGAGAGAAGTTAGCATGCCCTCACTAGGGCTTGTCTCACACTCCCATGCAAGAAAAGTGTAGTCATAAGTTGATTATGATTTTTTTTATAAATGGTCTTTGTTATATTGCACTATGTTCACTTGGTACTCTTTTAAATGGATATGTCCCTCATTCTTAAAGAAATTGGTGCGCCTTGACGAAAACTTGAAGTCTTCCTTAACCATGTTAAGCACAACTATCTTTTATTTCCAATGCCTTATTCCTCTTGTTGTCAACATAATGTGCCATCTTCTTGGTTGCATTTGACTAACCCCCTTCACTTACGGGGTTGCCACACCTCCTGGTGCTCCTTGAGGTAATTGTCCCCAACTATCAAGACCAAATGTTTCATCTTGATGGATATGCTGAGTAAATGGGTGCTAGTGCATGTAGGCTTCCAAATATCCAAAGGCTCGTTGAATTTTCTTTCATTTTCTTCAACATAGGATACCATGTTTGAAGGCTTCTTAAGACACCAAAAGGCTCACCAAATTTTCCATGTCTTTGAACATGGAACAACATGCCTAAGGGCCTCCTTTATATACTCGAAGGCCCCACCCTCTCTCTACACAATTCTAGGTCAAATAAGAAACAAGAAACATGACAAAAAGGTGGACAACCATCATGTCAATATTGTTCAAGAAAAGGAACTGTGCCAAAAAAACAAGAGATAGTCAAAAGGTATGAACTGTTGAGATTTTCAACATTGCTCTTCGTACAAAAAATGCAAAAAATAGTGTTGCCAATTCTAGTATTAATTGTCTCGACATCTCTACTTGATTGAGTAAGATTGTCCTATACCAAAGCTCCTTTGTGTTGTTGATATCTATTGCAGGCTCAAAATATATGGACACTAACTGGCAAAATTTTGCTGAGCAAAAGCAAATCCTTGCTCTGTGGCGGACAGTATTTTACTTTTTACAGGCTCAAAATATATGGACACTAACTGGCAAAACTTTGGCAATCAGTCGGCGTAGACCAAGGTTGTGGTATTGTAAAGAGTTTTCTGCCTTATTTTGCTCAACATTTCTTCAAGATCCGCGGTTTCTACAGGCAACTGAAATCAAACATCAAAATAATTAGCCCCGATACAAAACTCAACATAAGCAAAGCATAGCAGAGCAGAATTATGCTCACAACAACTAAAAATTTATAACTGTGTAGGTAGCGGCATCAACCTTTTTGAAAGAATTTAGAGTCTGTTGATCTTCGTTTAGCACTGCATCAGACTGCACAAAGTAAGTAGCAGGTTTGTCGGTTTCTGCTGGTAACTGGGAAAGTCTTGCCTCTTTGTCAGGAGGCTTGTGAACTGCCGCAGCCACATCATAATCATCTATCCTTGTATGGATGTTTCCTTTTAAGTCTTCCTTACCTACTTTGTCTAGATACCTATCCTGATCTCTCGCTTTACTAGGTTTGTCCACAATTCTCCTGGACGGCGTAAATCCGCTGATTCTCCCAGTAACATCAGCTTTATTTTTTAATCGAGAAGCGGCTTCATGAAAATACATTGTGGCATGACTTCTGCAGAAATCGTGCGTATTGCTCCAGTCAATTTCGTCAAGGAGATGAGCATCTCTGGTGTAAGAGAAAAACCACTTAGCTTGCATGTACTCCAGCGTTCTCCAGGGGGGCAGATGGATATGTTTTTTCTTTAGAGATAATTTTGCAGCCTCGCACATGATGGCTAAAATCTGCTCCAGTCGATCGGCCCTTCCTACAAAGAGAGTTGGAAGTAACTCGAACACAGCTCTATATTGTCGAGTGGGGCGTGCGATTTCGAACTGTTCAGAAAATTCAATATCTATTATCACACGATCGTAGCTGCTATCTATGGCGCTATCGTCTCTATATACATCTATATATTCATGGGCACCTGCGAGTTATCAACAAATATACATGTCACAAAGTCATGGATCTTGAATAATATGGAGCAAAGTTACAAGCAACGGCAAGCTGCCCGTCCTGGACTCTGCTTTTACATAGTAATAGTCGTGCTTGCCAGCACAAGAGTACAGCCACAAGCTCTGCAATTACTCCTATACAATAAATAAATCCCTACGTATCATTTCAAAATGATAGGACATAATGTCCGAGTAGTCTAGCAGTCACTGACCTCCAGGAAGCCATCCAACAGCATCCCATCGAGATTTGCAGATGGCCGCATTGTATCCTAAGTTGCGAAGTTGCTGCACGATAAGTCTGTTTAAGCAGCCACGTCTCAGATTGAGTTCATTGGCTTTACAGATCCAGTCCGAATCTTGATTGAACGTGTCAATTAACATGCGTACAATTTCAACGATACTTAGCTCTTGGTCTGTATTGTACAATATCAACTCCTGTCCAGGAACAAAACTCAGAGAAAACCTCTAAATGTGCGCAAGGCTGAAGTTAAATAATAGTGGTTCTTACTGAAGGGAGATTGGCAGGCAACGAATTGCAAGTCGTTTAGGAAGAAAAAAATTGGTGCAGATAACTCTTTTCATGTAACAGGTAATAGTTATGATAACAATGAAATAAAGATATCACTGCTCACGACGAGTAAGAGCAAACCAGAACACACCACTGAGACTCAATCTAATAAAATATTTATCATTAGAATGCATTAACTATCGAGGGCCGAGGCCAGAGAATTAGACAGCTTACCTGCAGAACATCAAAGAACTCCTCCTGAGGACTGTAACTTGGATCTTTCAGATTGCACGGTGCCTCATGAAAGGTTCTTTTAAAATATTCATAATCAACATGTCCGCGACTTTCCAGTTCACAATCATTTTCCAAATAGCGATGTACCATGATGGAAAGACTGACTGAAGATTGATCGACATGGCTTTTGCCATTTTTTGCCTTAATTTGATCGATGATCAATCCACTTTCAGAAATCGGTTCATCAGCCACTCCCATAATTCTTTCAGGTTTAGCAGAGCCAGGCCAAGGACCTACTATGATTCGATGCTCCTTGTCTGAAACAAAGAGGATGGAGGAATTACTTTCGTGTGCCCTGCTCGTTCAAATAAACACTAGGCCCTTGTCTAGGATGCTCTAGTTGCACCGCTGTCAAATAACTCCGTAGGATGCCCCGCATGAAATCTGGATTTCTATAAAACTAATACTACTTAAGCTCAATCCTCAAATCTCATCCAGCACAGATCTCATATGCAAAGTCACGATAGATATTAATTAACTTCAACAAGAACAGAAATCTACTAATCTGTTTGAAGTAGCGACAAACCAGGAAAGATATTTTATCGAGGTAAGGCTTCCAGTCGAAGAAGCCGATCCAAAGAACCTGCAAAAGGAAATTGCAAGAGCTAGAGTACAAAATTGCGATCGACCCTCTGCTGGGCAGGCAAATCAATCCTGTTTTATGATTGGAATTAATTGAGCAACGGAAAATTGAGATTTGCAGGGACAGTAGGGGCTGAGCAAGGTGCTGCTGAAGGGGACGAACATCGCTAAATGCTGCAAAAACCTGAGCGAACGATATTTTTGGTTGTGGTGGTCAGGCAGGCGTCACACTAAAGATCTTGGGCAGATGGAAATGGAAAAGGGGACCACCATCGCCAAATTCCGCAAGCAAACACACCAACTGTCCACGATATTTCTTTTTCTCTCTTCATCTTCTCCGTGATATTTTCCTATTTTTCCCTTGCACTTGCAGGCCCACAAATTAATTCTCTCATTTTGTGCATGGGGATGCACTCTCCTGATCGGCCTAGATTGGCCAGTGCAAGCCTTGTCGCTTATTGGCAATAAGCGACTGACATGTGGAGTCAGGGCAGGGGACAAAACACCCCTTGACAAGCGCGTCGCACTGGCGCCGGGACCACACATTGGCGCCACGCGGGACCATGCTGGCGCTGGCGCCAGGACCACTCCCACACTGGCGCCACCCTCACGCGGGACCACAATGGCGCTGGGCGCCAGCTCCGGGACCACACAATGGCGTCGGGACCCCAAGCGGGAACACGCTGGGGAACGCCGGGATTATGGGATAAATTGAGATCTGCCACGTGGAAAATAGGTTAGGCAAGGCAGGCAGACTGGGCGGGTAGCGAGCAGACAGGCCGGGCAGCAACACGCCGGCACCTGGGACGCGTGTCGGGAGCTGAAGAGGGTCGGGGCCAAACCCCGACGTGCTAATAAGATACGAGGCAATGCAAGCCTTGTTATGCCCGGAAATAGCAACTCCATCCATCAGCCATCCAAAAGGCTCTGTCCCCCTGAAAAAGATGAGAAGCCTGCTATAGCGGGCCCTTTTACCCACCCTCTCAATGACCTAGCAGCATATTTTGCACCACCAATGGAGTGAGAGTGGTGGTGCATCCCTGTCTCTTACTCGCACGATAGCGATGACGGGCGAGCAAATCTTGGGCAGCCACGTGTTTTCAGGTAGTTTCTGCGATTTTTCAGGCGGTTGCCCGAAATTTTTCACGGGACCCGCGAACCGGGATCTCATATTTTGCGATCCCGAGAATTTTTCGCGGCTAGTCATCACCTTATTGCCACGTGGCAAATCATTTGTTTATTCCATAATAAACTCCAATATTTGCCAGATGAGTGATATATGTGAAACTAAGCACAACTCTCGCATGTGCGTGAGTAGGGGAATGCGCCAGCGTGCGCGTGGGCGCCGAGACCCCGTGAGGCCTGGCCCGGGAGCCGAGACCCGACGCCACTGGCGCCCGGGGTGGCACCGGAGCGGCCAATACCCGCTGGTGCCTAAGGTCCCGGGCACGCGTGGGACCTGCTGGCGCCGGGACCCGGGCACCCCTGCCCTGTCTGCCCTTAAATTGCATGGGCGGGCCTGTCCACGTGTCCAAAGCGCACAGGCCCGCTTGTTACCCGGGACCCGTGCAAAGAAGCGCCAACGGTGGTCCATTAGCCATCTAGTGAAGATGAGAAATGGTATCACACTCTCTCTAAGAGAGTGGTATCATTTTCCACCCTTGGATTTGTGGGCCACCACCATTGCCATAGCGCCAACAGTGGTGCATTAGCCATCTAGTGAAGATGAGAAATGATATCACACTCTCTTAAAGAGCGGTATCATTTTCCACCCTTGGATTTGTGGGCCACCACCATTGCCATAGCAGTGGTGATCGAATACACACCCCTCATTGCCCTCAACTTGAAGTACTGAACTGGGTGGGTCCCGATCTATGTTGTGTGTCCATGAATGATGTGGATATTCTTTATTAATTTCTTTAAACATGTGAGTTTTTTTTAGCATGCACTTTTGGGATGTTCTAGTTAAGTTAGCTCCTCCATGTTTAAAATTTCATTGACAAGGTTGTCTTAGTATCATTCAATATTTTAGATGCATATTTCTATTGTTGCAAGTCTTGAAAATTCATGTTTATTTATCATATTGAGATTTAAACTTGTGACTTTCCATACGGAAGAATGTACATCTTTTGACAGGTGCTTAGCTCTTTATTTATTTTGCAGAAGTTATAGGGATTGGCATGTGAAAATGAGTTCATAGCTTGTCTGAACAAATGTACAGCTTAGCTTGGTAATTGAAATTTTAGTCAGTCAGAGTAAGCTATCGAATGATCTTCGAATCATCAAAGCTGTCATAAAAGCAAAGTTAGTTTCGAGTACGTGGTTATTACCGCAATTGCTTTGTGCTAGCTATTTCAGTTGACTTGTACTTGTTACTTTATGAATCAATCCATTGTCTTATTGCGTTTAAAATTATGTCAGTGTGAATGAATGCTTCTATCATTTATTGTTTCGTCTAATTTTGCTCTTGTATAGAACTGCCTGAATTGTTTGTCGCTTCCACAACCAATAGTCTAATGACTTTATGTTTGACTACGTAATCAACCTTATCGATTCTGACAACTTCGAAGTTAGAATCAAGTAGAATTAGCTGAGGCATTTGACTCACCGTTCTGATTCGAATCTGATAGGCGTAGTTCATGCACCGAGGGAAAATGCTCATTCCATATAGCCTATTCGAGTCTAAACTTTAGGACCTTGTCCTTTCTTTTCTCCCAACAAGGTATCAGAGCATTGTTTGATATCAGAAGCGTCATTCAAAACATGATTCTATCAACCGAATATAATAATTATTTTCTTGATTTGATAATAGCACTAGATTTTACTTTCATTCTTAAGTCATTGATAGTTTGATAACTATTGAAAGACTAACTTCCATATGTATTCTTAAAGTAAGGCTGGTCTCATCGTAAATAAGCTCGATGGATCCAATTACCACTTGTGAAAATATTGATGAAAATTGTGCTAATGGCCAAAGAGTTGTGGGATGTTGTCATAGGTATCGAAGTCAGACCTGATGTGGACGACACAATAATCTCCAGATGGAAGTTGAAGGATGGTAAGCTTTTGCACTGATCATTCTTGTGAAATTTCAAAAAGACCGAGAATGGATCTAGATCAGATCCTCAAGAGGTGTTGGAAGCTAGATTACATGATCTACTAATCAACCAATGATTAGATCTAGAATTAGATCAATTCCCCATCAAAAATCTAGCAAGAACAACAAGCAAATCATTAAACTTGAGACCTATTGCCTTCACACGTGTGAAGACAGTACATGTACGGACTTACATCAGAGAGTGAAGTACACAAGTGTTAGAAAGCAATAGAACCATAAAATCACAACACAAATATGAGAATACTCAAGATATGCCTCCAAAACCAAGATCTTGCCTCATTGATTTCTCAAAGTGGATCCATCATGGATTAAATACAAAAAACATCATACTCTCTCTCTAAGCCACTTACAGCACGTGTGAGACAGGTCATAGTGCTTATCCATATCCACTTTGGCTAAGATTCCATTAATTTGCCACATCATCATTGGTGGCTAGTGTTGACCTTCTAGATTCCTATAAACTAGGAGATAGGTCCTACAATCTAGGAGATTTGACTTTTGACATGTATGAAAACTATATACAATGGATCGGAACTTTCTATATGATATTTCACACGTGGGAGACCACTCCTACCCATGTGATATAGCATTTTCCACCACTAGAATGGTGCCAAGTGGCATAATATTACTAAACTAGTTTTTGGCCAATTTAGCCACTGGTTTCCAAATTAAATGATATGTACAACCTATATGATCTATCTAAATGACTTAGGCATAGATTTCACACGTGGGAACGGGATCCACACATGTCTAATGATGATAGGTACAAGTCATTATGGTATTTACAAGATTTAACCAAGTTAGCTTTTGCCAATTTTAACACTCCTCCTCAAAACTAACTTGATACATCTATGGTACATCTATTCACAACACTTAAGGCTGATCATTGTAGGTTCATAGGTGTGAAGATCAACCAATGAGTTTGATGAAGATCCGAGATCACCATATCCATGATAGTGCCTCCTTGATGTTGACTTCTTTGATGAACTTGAGAGCTTTGCACCACTTGATCACTTTTTCCATTGATTTGTTCCATCCTTGAAACATATGGTTGATCCAAAAGCTCCTCCTCCTTAAAATTAGCTGCAATTCCATGAGAAAATAAGGAGTCCTTCTTGACTCATAAGGATCACAAAGATCCAACATCATGTTACAAAGATCTCGAGAATTAGGCTCATCAACATTGGCAAGACTATGCGTGCTATAATAACCAAGAGTTTGCATCATATCTTCATTCTTGATTTCCATGCTAATCTCAGATCTAATGAGGCTAAATACTTCATTATGGAGATAAGTGTCCTTAGAGGATGATTCCCTTACTCTCATAAGGAGTTTACAATTTGCCTCAATACATGAAAAAAGACAAATTTTCACACTATGAGTGAGCAAATCACTCTTGCTCTTGCAAGACTCAAGAGCATACATTTGATGAAATAACCATTTTCTTTCTAATTGATCTAAAATAATTTGAAATCATTAAGAACATCAACTATGTTTTCAAGAGAGACACCATACTCAACTAGTATTGCTTTACTCCAACTTTGAGTTGCAAAAGTCTCACTAAAGCAAATTGATTCACCAAATGACATAAGAGAAGTAAGCATGAGATGTATACCACTTGAAATGTGCTCCTCTTTCCCTTGAAATTTGAGCCATATGAGCTCAACCATGTCTCTTGATATTCTTCTTGGAATCATAACTTGAGAAGGACTCTCCTCCTCAATCCTTGGCACACTTGAACCTTGAGATGACTCCTCAAGATCACCTTCTTGGTGCTCCTCCTTGATGGAAATCCGAGACCTCCATGTCTCATAATGATCACAATAAACATGACCATACATTGTGCACTTTCTATGATCAACAATATTACTTATGCTAGAACCATAAGTCCAAAAATCACCACAACTTGACATGATTTTTCTAATATTGAAATCAAGAAGTATTTCCATCTCAATAAGGCTAACTACTTGCTGAGATACAAAAATCTCTTCAAAGCAAAATAGTTTTTCAAAAGTTGTCATGAGAACACAAATGGAACTATTTTCATTTTGTGATTGCTCCTTAATTTTGCTTGGTTTCTCTTGGATCATAACAATAACTTTGAACTTATCCAAAGTTCCAAACAAAATGCTTTCCAAGAACATGAAATAAATCCAAGTGACATTAATGAAAGAAACATCTTTCTTTTCATCTTGAACCAAACAATGCACTTTCAAATGAAAAACTTCTAGAGGTTTGAAATGTGTGGTGATGTAATTTTGAAGTCAACTCTTGTAAGTCCTTGTGAGACAAGCCTCATGCATCTTTCCACAAAGGAAACACATTTCCTTGGATTTGTCCTTCTTGCCTTTGCATTTTGCACTTGAAGCTCCATCCTTCACCTCGGCCCCCTTGCTTTGGTTCTCCTTGGATGGATTGGTCTTCATTTTGTAGCACCTTGAGACAAAATGATCTCTCTTGCCACAAAGGTTGCATTTAGGATCCTTACTTGCCTCCAATAGGTTGCCACCTATTGATGCCATGATGAGGAAGTAAAACTTTGTGATATGACTTTTCAAAATGTAATTTGTGACTCTCAAGAAACTAGATTTGAACACATTCAACAATCTAGAAGGATCTACACAAGATCTAGACCACAAATTTTGAATCATATCTCTTTTCAACCTAGTCAAGTGGAAACTAAGCTTTGCTTTGATCACTAAGACAAAAGCACTCTATCAAATCACAAAAATCAAATCCAAACACCCCTATTGGACTCAACAAACACCAATGACTCTTTCTTTTGAGAGTTGGAATGGATTTGAAAAGATTTGACTCCTAGATTTTCCTTTTCTCTTGACTAGTTCACTCAACTTTTGATATTCTTGAACAAAGGATACTTGAAAATCAAACTTAATCACTTCTTTTGGACTCACTCTTGACCCAAATAATCTCACTCTTGAGATTTGGATTGAATTTGATTTGATTTGACAAGAAATTAAACCAGTATTTTTCACAAAGAAAATGATCTACACTAGATCACATAACTTGACATGTATACTTGATTAAAACACATTTGGAATCCCTCTTGACCCAAGGAATATCACTCTTGAGATTTGGAATGGACATGAAATGGTTTGATAACAATCTATGTCAAGAATCTTTCACCAAGCTTAAAAATTAGACATCTAGAGATTCACAAAGATCCCAACCATGTATGAACACTCAAATATGGACTCCTCCTTGTTCTATACTTCCAATGGGATCACAACTTGACCCTCACCCTCTCACAAAGAAAGTTGAATTAGAACTTATTTGAGTTTCATACATACCATGTTCAAAAATTGAATTCATTCACCCCTATTGGACTCCTCCAAGTACCAATGACTCTACCTCTTTAGAGTTGGAATGAAATTCAAATTTTCAGAAATGTGATACTTCTCTCTCACTAAGATATGTGCTTACAAAGAGCTAATGCCACTTAGCAAGATTTGATCACAATGAAGAAGACAATTTTTCCACCAAAGTCAAGAAATGAGTTACTATATCTTGCCCTCTACAAAGGAAGGAACTCTTAGGATGTTTGGATCAAACACTACACATGTGACTCACACACCTCTATGACTCTCTTTCAAGCCAAACAAAACTCAACTCTTTGAGTAGGAGTGGAACAATGTGACTTAGATCTCAAAAATCACTTCTAGAACTCTCCAACAATGCTTATCACTTGTATTGGTAGATTTTGCCTTTATGAGTGTTTGTGCTCTAGAAATTCACTTAAGATTTCACTTGGAGGACTTATCCAAGGCTGAATTCTAGCACTTAGATGCTTCTAGTCTCAACCCTTTCACTCTTGAACACATCTAGAATGAAGATACAATGGATTTCAATCTCTCCCCTTGCAAATCACTCCTTAATCTATGGTTTTTGGCAATCTTTCACTCTCAACTTTAATGCACACCCAAAGCATCTAAGAATAAGCTTTCATGTACTGTAATAAAGATTAAAATCATCTATATGATTGATCTATACCAAGAACAAATCCAAGGAATAGAAACAATGCATTAGAAAGCTTGAAAAATGCACTAGATTGACTAGTTTTGGGTACCACTAGAATGGTGCCAAGTGGCATAATACTATTAAACTAGTTTTTGGCCAATTTAGCCACTAGTTTCCAAATTAAATGATATGTACAACCTATATGATCTATCTAAATGACTTAGGCATAGATTTCACGTGGGAATAGGCTCCACACATGTCTAATGATGACAGGTACAAGTCATTATAGTATTTACAAGATTTAACCAAGTTAGCTTTTGCCAATTTTAACAATTCTCAACGTTTCAAATACTCAAATCGGCCACGTATCAAAAGCTCATACATTGAAAGAAGTCTGGATATTCTCAGCACATTATATGATGTGAGAGATGTGACTTCTAAGTTACATCTTAGAAAACAAATTCTCCTTGCTCAAAATGTCTAGTGATATTTCACTACAAAATCACAAGAGCCAGTTCAAGAATCTCATGCAACATATGCCAGTTGTTGAATCAGCTATCGACGATCAAGATGAAGTTATGACACTACTATCGAGTCTGTCATCTATGTACAAAAACAGGGTGATGATCATAACAACACACTTAAATTTAATTCTTTCTAGAGTAGTCGATATGTTGTTGTAAGAAGACAATTGAAGGAATGGAGTTTCTAGTTCTTCAAATACAGACTCACATGCTCTATATGCAAGTAGAACTCGAAGAAGTACAAGAAGAAAGGTCCGAAATAGTCCAAGTTGAATCAAAAGCCGACCTAGAGTCAAGAGCAGTCATTGAACCATAGACAAAAAAGAAGATGTTCTGCAAGTACTGCAAGCGCACCAATCATGAGATTCAAGATTACAAGATATTGAAAGTCAATAACAACAAAATGAAGCAATTGAATCAACAAGCGAATGTACTTGTAAAGACATCTCATGACCCTAGTCAAGAAGTAGATGAAGATGCATTTATAATCAATCATCAGAAAGCACAAAATGACACTGCTTGGTTTCTTGATTCTGGAGCCACTCAACACATGATTAGTCATATCAACTATTTCTAGTTCTATAAGCCTTACAGGACTAGAAAGTATGTTCACCTCGATGACAACAGCACACATGCTATTGCAGGTGAAGGCATTGTAAGATTAAGCTTCCAGAATGATCAATTCAAACTACTTTCTCAATTTCTTTATGTACCAAATCTATCTATGAATCTACTATTTGTCAGCAAAATTATTGATCTAGGATATAGAGTAAAATTCAAATCTAATCAATGCATAATTGTCGACAGGACATCTAAGATTCTTGCATTTGGAAAGAGGCATGGATACTTATACAGATTGATTCACTATTATTTTGCTACAAATCAAACTCTGAATACTATTGTTCACATTAATATAGGATTACTTTGGCATTATACACTTGGTCACTTGAATAATGCATTTGTATTGAACATGTCTAAACAATCTATTGTACTTGATCTCAACTATCCAAATAATAAAGTTGAAGTCCATGTCTACTAGAGTCCTATTATCGAAAAGTAGTTTGGGATCCTGAAGAAACAAAGTGTTTCTGAACACAAAGCCTTGCTAGCTTACAACCCCTCGACACGAAACACGACGAGTTTCGTGAACATGAAAGTCAACGAAGACGATGACGAGCATCTTCGCGAACTTGAACATCTGAAGACACAAAACACGAAGAGTTTCGTGAACACGAAAGTCAATGAAGACGAAGACCAACGGTTTGCGAACACGAACGATCCACAAACGAGATTTCCTTGCGGTCCTATACGAGAGAAAGGCAAACAAGGTAAATGAAACCAACGGTGGAAACGAAACCTGTTCTGTCCTCACGCTCCAAGGAATACCACCAGAGATCACGCAAGTACCAAAAGTATAGAGATCTGACCTGATGGCATGACGTCAACATATACTCCCTAGGTCGTGGCTAACCTACCACTCTTGTAATTCTATGGTTAGTTGTAGATGGTTAATCACTCTAATCTTAAATTTGCATAGAGAGACTGTACTTACTGAATAATACTTGACATATATCAATAGGATACACAGTGTGTAACCAAGCAAGAATGAAGAACAAGAAGTAGTCTGATGCTAGTAAGCAATCAAGACGAACACAGACAAAAGCTCCGCCTGCGTGCGAGAAGACAATTCTGTCTAGGATCAGAAGATCCAATTGTCCGCTAGTAAAGCGAGACTACTACTCGTGAGAGAGCCATGCTTCTCTCATGCCAACGCACTGCGTGGATTCGCATGCAGTGCCCTGAAGAAATCAGAGAAAATCAATATAGATTATTTTTTTGGTTGTGTTTAATCTTGGATGTTGAATGCTTATGCTGCTTATTTTTTAATATGTCTGAGTTTTCTTGTTCCCTTGTTGAATTCCGCACCTTGGTTGAAATGAAGTCGAATGCTATATTAATTTTATGAATGTAGATCAGTAGTACCTGACTACCCTCTGGAGGATTGTAGGAGTGTCTCAACTGGCAGTGCGCAGCGAATGCATCTGAACTCCATCCGAATCTCGAAAGAGAGTCGCGAATGTTTTCGTGAATTTTTCTTCTCACGATTCTCATCATTCATATCTGAGCACCGCTCGATTTCTCATCAATGGTATCAGAGTGCTGACTCGATTTCTCATCAGTGGTATCAGAGCCACCCTGTCATATTCTGACATAGCCGAGAAGCTAGCAGATCCAGGAGGCCAAGCATTCAGACAATCAACCAAACGACAAGAAAAACAGACTTCAAGAAGCAATGGCTTCAATCAGCAGCATGTAGAACAAGATCTGCACTATACTTAATTCTTCAGGATCTAACTTTCTAGCCTGGAAAGTTAAGACATCTTTGATACTCAAGGGCGAAGGACTCTTCCCCTGGGTGGATGGCATAGAAGAAATGCCTACGACAACAGGCAAGGAGCTATGCGAATGGAGGGAGAAAAACGACAAGGCAGTAGCCTTGCTATCATCTTCCATCGAAGATAGCCTTACACTTGACCTGGCTACACTCTCCAAAGCTAAGGAGATGTGGGATACACTACTCACAAGATTTCAGATGAAATCAAAAAGTCAGATTATGATGCTGGAAGATCAGCTAACGAATCTGCAGTGGGATGGAAAAGAGCTCACCTCTTTCGTGAGAAAGATGAAAGAACTGTTTCTATCACTCTACGACAACAAAGAAAAATTAAAGAAACAGTTCAAGCCTAAGAGGGAGTCGAATCAGAGGCAGGATCGTGACCAGCAAGCAGAGGGGACCAGCAAAAGCAATTGGAAGACCAAAGGAATGTCTAAATGACAAGATGTCGACAAGAAGACCTGCACGAGATGCAGAAGAGACGGGCATACAGTAGATATGCTGGCTCAATCCCAAGATTGAGTGTATCCATTGCCATAAGAAGGGTCATGCAGCCATGGATTGCCACCAGAACCCAAGAAACAGATCAACACAGAACAAACAGGAGAACGATAATAGTTCTTCCTCTGTCGAGGAGCCCGAAAGCTCGAAGATGGGGGAAGAAAGAACGAAAAAAAATTGTTCGACCGCCTACATCTATGAAGATGTGTGTGCAGCATCAACGTCTGACACGCACGAGGTGATCCTAGATTCGGGAGCCACCTCGCACTTCGTGACATCAAGACGAATCATGTCTGATTTCAGAAGTGCAGATCCCTCAAGATTCATAGTTCTTGGAGATGGATCCAGACATCAAGTGAATGGTATTGGTTCACTCTGGCTCAACACCAATGGCAGAGATAGACGACTCGAAGACGTTCTATTCGTGCCAACTCTGCAGCAAGACTTGCTCTTTGTAGCAAGAATAGCAGATGCAGGGATGCGTGTGACGTTTTCTAACGAAGCATGCAACATGATTGATGCCAACGCCAACACTCTCATTGCTCAAGGCAGAAGGAAAGGGAACCTATATCATCTGAAGGTACCCCTACTTGTAGATCAGGTACATCAGACTCATGACGACTCGCCAGACACTCTGTGGCACAGAAGACTCTGCCACATGAACTCAATGGCACTCTACCAGGCAAGTCATCATAGAGCAATAACAGGGGTCAGCATCACGAATGCAACCAATTCGGCCACCTATGATGCATGTTTGAAAGGCAAGATGTCACGCACACCATTCGCCAAAGACTCCTACAGAACAACAAAGATTCTGGAGCTGGTGCACTCTGCCATCTGCGGTCCATTCAACGTGATCTCAGTAGGAGGTTCAAAATATTATGTAACCTTCATTGATGACTATAGCAAGTTTGCTAGAGTGTATTTTATTCAGAATAAATCTGAAGCACTCGATAAATTCACAGAATATGTGAATTGGTCTGAGAGATGCACATGCAACAAGGTGAAGCGAATCAGAATAGATAGAGGTGGCGAATGTATCTCGAATCACTTCATTGACTTCTACAATGATCGTGACATCATTCACAGAAGAACTGCAGCCTACACACTGTAGCACAATGGTGTTGCTGAATGAAAGAACAGGACCCTGATGGAAGCAGCCAGATGCATGATGGCATACTCGAAGGCTCCAAGGGCACTGTGGGCTGAAGCAGTAGCTACAGTTGCATACATACAGAACAGGACAGATAAATTTGGTGCTCCTCACACGAAACCACATGAGCTATGGTGGGGTAGAAAGCCCAACCTGTCTCACGTCAGAACATTTGGCTATGCAGCATATGCACATATTCCTGATAAGCTTTGCAAGAAGCTTGATGAGAAAGCCGAGCAAGGGTTTCTGGTAGGTTATGAAAATAATTCGTCATACTACAGAATCTACATGCCATACACGAACACTGTGAAAACAGTGAGGGATGTCAAATTCGATGAGAGTAGGACAATGGCCAACGAAGACCCTGTTAGCTATGAAGTTCTAGAAAGACAGTACTATGACCTGCCGCAAATGTCAGAGGGAGGAAAGGACGAACACGAAAACGAAGATTTTTGAGTCGTCTCCCATTCGAGCGACGAATCAGACGAAGAAAGATTTGAGAGGCAGCCTGCCGCAGCAGTTCCTGTAAACCAAGATGGTTCCAGACCGAGCAGAGCAGACAAGGGCAAAGGCATAGCTATTCCGGGAGGATCTCCGAGAAGGTCGACAAGACCACAAAGAGCGCCAACAAGATTTGTGCCAAGCAGCTCAGCCTTCACATCAGAAGAATTTTGTGGGTTCAGTGGCAAACCACAAACATTCGAGGAGGCGATTGAAGGTCTAGAAAAGGACAAATGTATCCAAGACATGAACGAAGAGATGGAGTTCATGAGGAAGAACCAAGTATGGACGTTGGAGCCATTACCTCATGAGCGGAAGACTGTCAAATGCAAATGGATTTTCAAACTCAAATATGGACCAGACGGGAGTGTGACGAAATACAAGGCAAGACTGGTAGCGAAGTGTTTCTCTCAGAGATATGGCATTGACTATTCTGAAACCTTCTCTCCTGTCGTCAAACATTCGTCCCTGCGCCTGTTGTTCGCATATGTAGCAGCTTATGACCTCAAGATCCACAATGTGGACGAGAAGACAGCCTTCTTGCATGGCGAATTAGACGAAGAAGTCTACATGGATCAACCCCCAGGATTTGTCTCGAATTCACTTCCTAAATATGTATGCATAATGCATAGAAGCATCTACGGTCTTAAGCAATTAGCCCGACAATGGTACAAGAAGAAGGATCAGGCCCTGAAATCATTGAGATTCAAGCTTCTGTTGGCTGACTCCAATTTGTATGGTAGAGTTATAGATGGGCAGATCATCATAGTGGCTGTATATGTAGACGACACTCCGATACTTTGCAGGAGTGAGCGGCTAATTGCTGAAGTAAAGACAGACATCTCGAAACATTTCGAGATAGTGGATCTGGGAGAAGCCAAGTGTTACCTAGGCTTACAAATTGAAAGGGACTATGAGGGAGGCAAGTTATACCTTTACCAGTCCAGATACACCTAGAAGGTCCTAGAAGATTTTGGGATGCTGAACTGCAAAGGAGCGAACACTCCAATGCTCGCAGGAACGGTGCTAACAAATGACGACTGTCCAAAAACTGAGAAAGAAAGAGAAGAGCAGCTCACTCCCTACAGAAGGCTGATAGGTTCACTAATGTACCTTGCAGACAACACACATCCTGATAATGCTTATGCATTATTCAGGATGAGCCAATTCTGCACAAATCCAGGCTCGACACATTGGAAGATTGCGAAATGAATTTTGCAATATCTTCAATTAACGAGAGATTATGGCTTGTGTTATTGTCATGGTGCAGGTCTCAGGATACTTTCCTACAGCAACGTTAGCTGGGCATCTCTCAAGGACAACTGTAAAAGCATTTCAGGAGGATGCACCAATGCATCAGGGGCAGCAGTTCTCTGGGTTAGCAAGAAGCAGACCATTGTAGCCCAGTCATCCTGCGAAGCAGAGTACGTAGCAACATCAAAGATGGCCAACAAAATAATTTGGCTAAGGCAGTTCCTGGACGAATTGGGCGAAACAAGGAACGAGCCATTGGTCTTGCAGATAGACAACACCTCTGCAATACACCTCACGAAGGATCCCATGTTCCATTCCAGGACGAAGCACATTGCGATCAAATATCACTTGATTTTTCTCATCAGATCCCTTTTAGATCAAGTCATCAACATGAAGGTAAAGACTTATTAGACATTGTTCATACAAAGGTATGTGGTCCAATGCAAACCTAATCATTGGTAGGTGCTAGATTTTTCATTACCTTTATTGATAAATATTCTAGAAGAACAATGACATATCTTATTAAGCATAAATCAGAGGCATTCAACCTCTTTAGAACATTCAAGGATGGAGCTGAGAAGAAAATTGGTGAACGAATCAAAGTATTGAGGTTTGATAATGGTGGGGAGTACATCTTGACAGAATTCAAGGAGTATTGTCTAGCTAGGACATTGAGCAACAATTCATCACTCCTTATTCGCCTTAGTCCACTGGACTTGTTGAGATGAAAAATTGAACCTCAATTGAATCGATTAAGTGCATGCTTGCGCACGCATTACTGCCTAAGCGCTTCTGAGCTGAAGTTGTTTCTACTACAGCTTATATTAAAAATAGATGTTCGACTAAAGACCTCTCAAGTAAAATGTCTTACGAAGTTTGGACAAGCTCTAAACCATTATAGAAGGACCTCAGAGTGTTCAGATGTATTGCCTATTCGCATATTCCAAAGGAAACCAAAAAGAAACTAGACTCCCATAGTCTCAAATCCCTCTTCATTGGTTATGCTCTTCAAATCAAACTTACAAGTTGTATGATCTCGATACATCGAAGATATTCTTCAACAGAGATGCCAAATCTATCGAGTTTATTGACTTGAAATGCAAGAGCAAAGTTCTAGATGAACTATCAACCACTCTTGTCATCAACACGACAATTCGAATCTCAGGTTCGAATATATTAACATGTGAAAAGCTTATTGACAACGAATCTATCATGCCCACGACGATATGATCATTACCCTGTTTTTGTATGTAGCAGGCTTGATAGCAATGCCATGATTGTATCTTGATCATCAAAAATTGATCTAAAAACTACCATCTGCTGCAAGAGATTCTTAAACAAGCTTATGCAATTTTACAACAAATTGCAAAAGATTCAACTAGTTTGATCATATTTGCTATATTTTCATATTTGGCAAATTAAGGCCAACTTTGTTTTAGACTTAGAGTTTGACTTTGCAAAAAATTTCATTTGAATAAACACTTTTTGAAAGTGTGGGAAAGTTAGAACTCGATTTTGAGTAGATTCAAATTTGAATGTTGGGTACTTTGAATCTAGACCCAAAAATAGTAGGGTTAGCATTTTGGTGGGAAAGCCAAGTGGCCAAATAGGGTTTGGACCTGTTATAAAAGAATGTAAATCGTGGGTAGACATATCTTCTCTCTTCTCTATCTCATTTCATGCTTATACATGGTCCTCTTGGGTTCTACTATCCATTGGTGCACTATACTTGTGATTGCATGCAATTCTATGTGTAGAATGATCTATATTTGCTATTTTTGGATCCACACGTGTGAAATACAGTAGCTTGCTAATTTTCTACGGACAACAACACTGTGATATCTTCATGTATGCTTGCTAATGATAGAGATCTAGATCCTTGGTGGATTGATAGTGGAGCAAGTTCACACATGACTTTTCACAAAGAGTATTTCACTACTTTATTGGCATATGGAGATGACAAGAGGGTGATCTACACGAACAATGATGATGAGTGTGCAATCAAAGGGATTGGCACAATTCCTGTTTCTCTCTCTACAAATAGAAATGTTCATTTGGAGGATGTCTCGTTTATTCCATCTATTACCAAGAATTTGCTTAGTGTGAGTCAATTGCTAAGTACAGGCCTGAAGATTGAGTTTGATGGAGATGCTTGTATGATTAATAGGAAGGATGTCTTGATTGGAAGAGTTAAAAGACAAGGGAAGTTGTTCATACTAGATGCTTGTGTTATTGCTAACCAAGTTGGATGTGTTGCAAGAGAGCAAATACCTATTCAAGAGGTTTGGCATAGAAGGATGGGACACCTCAACTTCAAGTCATTGGAGGTAATGGCTAGAAAGAAGATTGTGAGAGGTATTCCAAATTTCTTAAGTGGCATCAATCATGTTTGTGAGTCTTGTGCTTTGTCTGAGTCACATAGAATACCGTATACTAGATCTAAAAAGCCTTTTCAACTTGTACATTCAAGTATTCATGGATTTACTACAATTAGCAATAGTGGAGCTAAGATGTATGTAACAATCATTGATGATTTTAGTGGATTTTGTTGGATCTATCTACTAAAGAGCAAAGATGAAGTGTATGATGTCTTTATCAAGTTCAAGAATGCAAGGGAGAACCAGTTTTCCACAAGGATCAAGTGCTTAAGGAGTGACAATGGTGGTGAGTACATATCTACCAAGTTCAAGGCCTTTTGTGATGAGCATGGGATCAAGAGGGAGTATACAACATCAATGACCCCACAAAAAAATGAAGTGGTTGAAAGGAAGAATAGGACTTTATGTGAAAGTGCTAAAGCCATGAGGCTAAGTGCTAATCTTGACAAACCATTTTGCGATCAAGCTTTGTTGTGTGCCAATTTCTTGTGCAATAGGTGGCCGAGTGCTATTTTGGATGGAATGACACCTTTTGAGATGATATTCAAGAGGAGGCCGAGTGTCAACTTTCTAAGAACCTTTCGATGCACATGCTATGTCAACATTACTCTTGATGATAGGACCAAGGAGGATCCATCTTCAAGAAGAGGTATTTTTGTTGGATATAGTGAGATGCGTAAAGCCTACAAGGTTTACATTCCTTCTACTAACAAAGCGATTGTTGGTAGAGATGTCATTTTTTATGAGGGGAACATTTTAAAAGTGTCTTCAAGCATGATTGATAAAGGTGTGGATGGATCTAACATTCTTGATGTTGACGTAAAGGATCCTACTTTAGATGGTGATGATGATGGACCTTCATCAAGTCAAAAGCCAAGGAAAACATCAAGGGAAACACAAGTACCTTCAAGGCTCACATATGATGAAAAGGGTAAGCAAGTAGTTTCTGGAAATTATGTTGCTTTCCTAACTCTTTTGATGAACCTACAAGTGTAGATGAAGCAAGGAAAGAAGAGGAGTGGATCCAAGCAATGGATCTTGAGTATCAAGCTCTTATGAAGAATGAAACATCTTTTGGTGGATCTTCTTGTGTAGATGACGCTATGCAAGTATATGGATGTTTTCATGTTTTTACATCAAGTAATGGATCTGGAAAACAAATTTTGTTCAATGACTTTTATGATCAAGTTGATGATCAAGAGGTTGATCTCAAAGGGCTTCAACTAGTCAAAAGGGAAGATGGCAATTTGGAGCTAGTCAAGAGCATCAAAGGAGATGTAATTGGCAAAGATGTTATGGATATGTTTTTGCAGCTTATTGAAGACTCAAGTAAGGTCAAAGGAGCAACAAGGAAGTGTTGTCAAGTCTACTTTACTTGTACTATCTCATGTCTGAGCATTTTCATGTGGATGTGTGCAAATTGTCAAGATATGGGCTACATTGGTGAGCATCATTTTGGTATTGATTTTGTACTAGCATTCTTGGCTGGTTTTGTTGATTAAAATGAAGCTATTGGAGGTTCATTATGTCACTCATCCATGGCTAAGTTCTCAAGTGTCGAGCTACTTAGTGCCAATGTTTGGAGATTGTCAATGTTTGGTGAATTCTTGGTCATTTTCTTGTGTCAAGTAGATCTTGAAGATGGACTAGTACAACTTGCTTGGTTTATGAAGTCATGTGGTGCTGCTTTAGTATCATGGATGTACTCACTTACTCATGGATTTCCAAGGCTTGGTGCTTTTTTGTAGCAAGATGGCGATGGAGGCTCATTCATGGAGTGTCATGGTGGATACATGGCAACAAAGGACAAAGGTGGAGACATGCAAGCAAATGTTGATTACTCACATTTATTGCTTGTTTGCTGTATTTTTCAAAGAGTTCAAAGTTGATAGCATGGAGGAATCATCTCATTTACGTTCTATGTGATTCTTTATGGCTCATTGATGTGATATTGCAACATGGGGGCCTTTTTGGAGGGCGCACTAGTTTCCCTCCCAGTTGGGCCCTAGCCACCGGAAGCTTCCTTTTAGGGCTTCCTCTTGGATGTGTGGTTCATATGTTTTGTCTACCCATTTTTTAATGATTTGAAGAACTAAGACTAAATATTGTTTCAAGTTTATCAAAAACTGACTACCATAATTTGCAAGTGAATTTGAAGTTATTGTCACTAACAATATCATTCAGTAATCCATACAATCTGAACAACTTTTCAATGAAAAGATGGGCTAGTTCCGATGCCTTGACAGTTGATTTACTTCATCATTGGTCCTGCATTATTTCCTTCCTTCAATATAACTACTTTAGGTGATTTAATTGTTGGTTCGTCAGGGATCTCACGAACTCCAAACCTTTACCAATTCCATTACCTAGTTTTGAAAGTGATGAATGGATTGCACCAAATGCTACAGTTTCAGAATCATTTCGTTGCAAGATATATAATGATGTAAAAAATTCATTAAAAATGAGCACGAGATAAAAAAACAGTCAGATTGAGTTGGTTTATTTCCTTGAATATATTTGTGGATTTCTTTTCAAGTGTCAATGTACACAAAACCCCAACGATGTTTGTATGCAAAAATTTATTAGATAGTTTATTATCTGAACTTATGGATGAAGGTTGGGACAAAAGATCAGATGGAGAAATAGAATGCAGAATTAAAATGTCTTCCATGTGCTTCCATTATCAAATTAAAAAACAAATGTTGAGCTTATGCTTCCATTATCAAAGATGAAAAAAAAAATAAAGGTAAATGGGTGCCACTCGATCAAGACTTGGAAGCCAGTGGACATTCAAAACGAAAAAATATTGAAATTATATACAATGATGCCGTTTTGACATGTGTTGAGGTGGAAGAAGATTGGAGTCTAAACTACATCCGGCGGGAACTATTGCTCCTACAAGATGATGTACTTTCAGACTTCAGATTCATTTTCAATGGTAAACTCGTAAGTAACTGTAAACACTCGATTTTTTTATGAATAGTTTCAATCAAAACTTTCTGATACAAACTCTGTACTAATTCTAAATAACTTTGCATTAGTTTTATGCAGGTACGTAAAAGACATGAGCTCGAGATCAAATGAAGAGATATTGGCGAAACAATCCAACTTATGGAAGAACATTGAGATTCACTATCAGCAAATACATGCCAATGTCTTTTTATCATTATAGAAAAATTGCATTCCATTATTAGACTATGGACACAAGCTGATTGTAAGAATCTATTGTGATATCAATAAAAAAAAACCCATAAACGGGTTGTTTACAAGTAAAATGATTGTATCTTTTTTTTTTTATGTCTCTCTATTTACAAATAGATCTCTATTCAATCAATTTTTCTATATTTTCTATATCAGTATTAGGAACTGATAAAGCAACAACTACTTCTATAATCTCGCCCTCCTCTATTTCGGGAAAGGCCTCAATGCCTTTTAAGACAAGAGGAATATCTGCTACAAAATTGTCTTCCTTTGTATTAGGAAGGACTTTTATTCCTTTTTTATCATATAAAATAAGATCTACATTCTGAACAATTTGAAAGGCTGTTAAGGCAGGAGCAGCTTCCTTTTGAGGGCCCTTGATTGCAGGTGCAATGCTTACACCGTACTGGGCAAAAGTTCTGATCAACTCTTGCCGAAATCTATATACATCATCAGGAGTATACGGCTCAAGAGTGAACTGTCATCACAAAACACGAGAATCAGCAAATTACAAACAATGATAGTAATAAAATATGAATCAGAATGAAATGAACTACAAATGAATAGAATATTACTTTTTCAATATCTACATCCATTTGTAAATTATACCATTCAAAAAATAGCTTTGTATTGTACATGACGAACCATGCACAACTAAAAGCGTCATTTTGCTGTACACACTGCATATATAGAACGAAAATTAGTAATATTATGATAGAAATTTTATTTATGCTATGACAATACATTTGAATTAAAAAAGGAATACATGCTTACATGCTTGATGAACCCTTGTGGCTGTTCCATATAGATATCCTCTTCCAAAAAGCCATTCAAGAAAGCATTAGAGACATCCATTTGACATAGCATCCATCCAAAATGTGATGCAAGTGCAATGATTAGCCTTATTGTGACCATCTTGGCCACGGGTGCAAAAGTTTCCTCATAGTTTATCCCTCTCTCTTGAGCATAACCTTTTTAGGCAAGCTAATGTGAACGAAGTTGCTTCAAAACTTTATGACAGATGGTTTGAACTTATGGAATCCATAAACGGATTAGGAGAAATGACTCATTGGTTGCATGTGGCGTACAATAAGATGGAGGCACGTATAATTTACCTGTCAAAATCTTGGTGGGTTGATGTCATTAAGTTGAGTTTCAAGCAAACCCATCTATAAGATCCCTCGTTACTGACACTTGCGCTTAAAAGACCCAGGCTCCAATGGTCACTGAAATTGAAGTACACATTGCACATTTAGGTTCTAGTGCACATAAAGGGTTGGCCATATACTTCCTGGCTTGTACGTAGTTCCTGTCCTCCACGTGCTTGGAAAAAAAGTTGGACATCACACAAACTACATCGTTCCCACGATCCAAAGTTGTCCATTGCAAGTAAATCAATCATGCCTCAACTATTGGATCTGACAAGTGAGATGTCTTGTCTTTTAGTGCCGCACAACAAAGTTCAAGAAAATCTATTTTGTGAGGAGTGCCCGGTATCGAGAATGTAAACTTGTTGCCAAGGTGTGCAGAAGTATTGGCTGGTGGAATATCCATGTCAGAACTGAGGACAACATTTTTGGTCGTGCTCGCATCAATTATATTTTGTTGTGACCATGTCTTGTGCGCCCTTTGCTGAAAACTTTCGTTGTCATGCATTCTTTTCGCTAGATCAACATTCTCTTCCATGAACTCCAACTCAGAAGTATGAGTTCCATGGATCAGATTGTCCACCTCAATGAGATTTGTTTCTGCAATCTTGCTTTCCGTTAGTACATTGTTCTTCTCCATACATTGAAACTCATTTGTGGAGAATGTAGTTTTAACCATCTCCACCCCAATGGAATCATGTTGTATGTTTTCATTAGTTGTCATCCCCTGGTTGTCGGCTTTGGAACTTTCTCCATGAGTTCATTGACCTCCCAAGAGATGCATGCCCTCTTGCTAACTTCTGTTTTCCTTGTCATAGTCGCACTACAGTTTTTGCATGTGATCATGTTTAAGCCCCCAACAAAAATGTTGTAGACTCGACAATGTTCACAAGAAGCCCTATGGATTTTTGGGGTACGAATCCGTGTTCGTTTCTTGGCCATAGTTCGCTTGTATTTTGTATCATTTATAGGCCTTTCTTGGGTAGACTTTGAAATGTGCAAGTTTGTGGGATTGGTGGTGGGTTTCTTGGTGGACATTCTTTTTGCACCATGTCCGAGATGTGTTCTAGTCACATTGTAAAGGAAGGGGGAGTATGGTACCCCTCTTCGGCATAGAAGTTGTTGTCGGTGTTGTGACATTTCCAAACATGTTGTATGCATCCTGCAAAATAGTTGTCATGCGTATTAAGTCAAATATCTCATCACAAGATAGCCCTTGACTATTTATGTGTAGGTTTGTGCATTCATGCTAGTGCTTTGTACCTTGAATGTACCTCAGTACTCTTTGCAGAGCTTTCCAATGCTATAAGCCTGCATTGAAAATGTAGTGAGACAGTGTGCTTACTGCATATGCTAGATCAGGTCGTGTGCAGATCATAGAATATATAATCCTATGACAGACTGATAAGAATACCTGCACATTTGTTGCTGATCTGCTTGAGTTTTGGGGCACATGTCTTTGGACAGCTTAGCTTCAGGATCCATAGGTGTGTCTATGGGCTTGCAGTCCTCCATGCCATATCTGTGAAGTACATTAGTCAAGTAGGATTCTTGGCTTATAGTTATCCTTCTGCCTGCGCGATCTCTGCTGATCTCCATACCAAGAAGGTAAGGACCGGGCCTAAATCAGTCGTTTCAAACTTTGATGAAAGTAGAGATTCAATTTTCTGTAATAACTGATTTGAATTGCTGATAATTAAATAATCATTAACATATAATGCTATTATGACATAGCTTGACCCTTTATGTCTGAGATATACATTGCAGTCTGTGGAGCAAGAAGTAAATTGTGCTGCAACAAGAAGTGACTAATTCTATCATACCTGACCCTGGGAGCTTGCTTAAGAACATATAAAGCCTTATGCAATTTACATACCAGATGCTCATTCCCTTGAAGGATGTAACCTTTTGGTTGATAGATGAATATATCTTCTTGTATAAATCTGTGTAGGAATGTGGTCTAGACGTCCATCTGGTGAATGTCCAGATCTTCTGCAACTATAGCCAGTAAGGTACGAATAGACTGATGCTTTACCACTGGACCAAAGGTCTCAGTGTAGTCTATCCCATATACTTGTTCAAAGCATTTAACCACTAGTCTAGCTTTCCATTTGGATATGGATCCATCTGGTTTAAGCTTTAGCTTAAAGATCCACTTGGAGTCAATTGGTTTTACACCAGTAGGAGGATTGACAAGACTCCAAGTCTTGTTCTTCATTAGAGACTGATACTCAGCATCCGTGGCAGCCTTCCAATTGTCTACATCGGGCATTGACAAAGCTTCTACAACTGTGGCAGGTTCATCGTGACTGATGAACGCCTGAGGAACAAAATGATCAAGTTGTTGTCGTTGTCTTGCAGACCTTCGAACTGCATGTGCTTGAGTGGATGATTCTCCTTGGTGAATGACTGGGATCGTTGCATCTTGTGGTTGAACAATCGTGGGTCTGGGCCCATCGAAGGTAAGTGGAGCTGTTGGGACAAATTCCTTTGTCTAGACAGTTGTAGGTTGTTGCCTAATGATGGATGGTGGAGCTGCTATGGCATACTCTTGTATCGGCTGCTTCTGCTTGAAATCGTGATAATTGTCTTCAAGAAAGACAACATCACAGCTGACTGAGATTTGACCTGAATCAACATCATAGACGTGATATGCTTTATGAGATGTTGAGTAGCCGATGAAGATGTTCTTACAACTTACTAGGTCCAGCTTCTTCCTCAGATTAGATGGCACTTGTGCATAGCAGAGACATCCGAAACACATAGGTGTTTCAAGCTTGGTTTGTAGCTATAGTAGGATTCCAACGGTGTCTTGGAATCAACTACTTTAGTGCTGGAGTAGTTCTGCAGATAGCAGGCTGCCGTAGAGATTGCTTCTGTCCAGAATGTTTGAGGTAAATGGGCGTTGGCTGTCATGGATCGTGCAGCTTCCAACAGTGTGTGGTTCTTCCACTCTGCTACTCCATTCTGTAGAGGAGTGTAGCTTGTAGGAAACTAATGGTGCACACCATATGAAGATAGATAGTCCTCCATCTCATTTGATAAGTACTCTCCCCCTGAATCAAACCGTAGGGCCTTGATTCTTTGACCAGTCTGATTCTCAGCATATTGCTTGAATTCTTTGAAGCAATTGAATGCTTCAGACTTATTAGTAATGAACATTACTCTGGTAAAACGGGAGTAGTCATCAATGAATGTAATAAGATATAGAGCCTTACCTAAGGAAGGTACGCTCATAGGACCACATAAGTCACTGTGTATCAGTAACAAAATGGACTTGGCTCTTCTGGCCTGTCCTCTTGGAAATCTGGTTCTAGGTTGTTTGCCTAGTAAGCAGCTTTCACAAACAGATTGATTAGCTGTAGTAACAGCATTTATATTCATGTCCTTGACCATTTTGTTATGATGCGTATACAAGATTGAACACATGTTTAGATGTCCTAATCTCTGATGCCATAAATTAGCATCTGAACAACTCACAGAAAGTGCAACATTGTGACTCAATATGTACAAATTTCCTTCTCTATAAGCAGAGAGGATTTTCTTTGAATTCTCATCTGAAATAGTACATCGCCTAGCAGTAAACAAAGCTCTATAATCTTGATCAGTGATCTTGCTTATAGACAATAAGTTCTTTGTTAATTTGGGTACATAAAGTACACCATTAACATTTGTTTTGATTGTTTTGAGATTCTATCAATGTGTACTTGATTTTCAGGTTGGAGTCCGTACTCAGACAATGTTTCACACATGTGAAACCAAAAAGTACTCTTACCTTCAATTAATGATTGTTCTTGTTAGGATTTTGTGTCTAGAATTGATCTAGATTGATCTTAATCTGAAGTAGATTGATAGATCAAGTAATCTGACAACCAATCCCTCTTGAGGATCAGATTAGGATCCACTCTTGGTCCTTTTTGTACTTTTTCCACATGGTATCAGAGCCAAGTACAAGAGTTTTTGTTGAAATTGATAGGGTTAATCCAAATCAAAGCCAAAATTAGCAGTTTTTTGGAAACTAGTCAAATTTTGTGTAGCGAGTTGGATTTGATAGCTATCCTCAAAATTTTTCGTCCAGATCTTGTTGTGGGCTGTAGGAACCCTTTTCACACGTGTGAGGCCGTACAGATCCGGTTTTGGCTGAGAAAATTCAAAAATTTGTACAATCTGACTCACACACCCAATTTGAGAGACTTTTAGTGCAAAATCAAGCATTTTCTATAGAGAATCTAATCCCTTGATTAGTTCTTGGATTAGATCAGCCAAAAAATTAAAATTGAAGCTTGAATTAGGAGCATTAAATGATTTTCTCTGATTTTTTGAGTGCATGTTGAAGTTGAGAGAGATTTTGCCAAAATTCATAGATTAAGGAGTGATATGCAAGGTGAGAGGATAAAATCCATTGTACCATCACTCTAGATTTGTTCAAGAGTGATAGGGTCAAGTTTAGAAGCATCAATTTGCTAGAAAACATCCTTGGATCTGTCCTCCAAGTGAAACCTTTGAGAGTTTCTAGTGCATATAGAGCATCTATGCAAATCTTTTGTAGAATTTGACATAGATTGGCTTCAATTGAGAGTTCTAGAAAAGAGATTGAGATCCAAGTCACATTGTTCAACCCTACTCAATTTGTTTGAGTGATTGTAAGGTTTGAAAAGATTAATTAAGGTGTCTATGGCAAATGTGTAGAGAGAGATCCAATTTTCTAAGAGTGCCTTCCTTTGTAGAGGGCAAGATCTAGAAGCTCATTATGTGTTGTTATTGGTGAAGAATTTGTCTTTTCCTAGGTGATCAAATCTTTCTAAGTGGTATTAGCTCTTTGAAGCACAATATCTTAGTGAGAAAAATCACAACTTTTGATTTTGAATTTCATTCCAAGTCTTAAAAGGTAGAATAGTTGGTGGAATCCAATAGGAGTGATTGAATTCAATTTGTTGAGCAAAAATTGACATAGTATGTATGAAACTCAAATTAGTGCTATTCAACTTTCTTTGTGAGAGTGTGAGGGTCAATTTGTGATCCCATTGGATGTCTAGAATGAGGAGGAGTCCATATTTGAGTATTCATGCATGGTTGAGATCTTTGTGAATCTCTAGTTGTCTAAATTTTTAAGCTTTGTGAAAAATTGGTGGTATAGTTTGTTTTCAAATCAAATCAAATTCATTCTAAATCTCAAAAGTGAGATTATTTGGGTCAAGAGTGATTCCAAAAGAAGTGATTAAGTTTGATTTTCATGTGTTTGAAACAAAACCCATCTTTTGTTCAAGAATCTCAAGTGTTGAGAGAACTAGTCAAGTGAAAAGGAAAATCTAGGTGTCAAATCTTTTCATATCCATTTCAATTTTCAAAAGAAAGAGTCATTGGTATTTGATGAGTCCAATAGGAGATTGGATCTGATTTCGTTTGTGATTTGATTCAAAGATTGTGTGCTTTTGTCTTAGTGATCAAAGCAAAGTTTCCAAGTGACTAGTCATTAGTGTGAAAATTGATTCTTAGGTTTGTGAGTTAGATCTTTTGTAGATCCTTCTAGATTGTTAAAGATGTTCAAATCTAGTCTCTTGAGAGTCACAAATTACATTTGTAGAATCATATCACAGGTTTTTATTCACATAGTATCAACAGGTGGCATCCTATTGAAGGAAAGAAAGGATCCTATGTGCAACCTTTGTGACAAGGGAGGATATATTTTGTCAAGATGCTACAAAAAGAAGACCAATCCATCCAAGGAGAACCAAAGCAAGGGGGCCGAGGTGAAGGATGGAGCTTCAAGTTTGAAATGCAAATACAAGAAGGACAAGTCCAAGGAAAGGTGTTTCCTTTGTGGAAAGGTGAATGAGGCTTGGAGTCTCACAAGGACTTGCAAGATTTGTCTTCAAGAGTCCATCACAACACATGTCAAATCTTTTGAAATTTTTCATTTGGAAGTGCATTGTTTGGTTCAAGATGCAAAGATAGATGTCACTTTCATGAAAGTAACTTGGATGTATTTTATGTCCTTGGAAAGTATTTTGCTTGGAACTTTAGATAAGTTCAAACTTATTGTTATGGTCCAAGAGAAATCAATCAAGAATAAGGAGCATCAATCACAAAATGAAAAAATAGTTTCATTTATGCTCTCATGTCAACTTATGAAGATCTATCTTGCTTTGAAGGGATTTTTGTATCTCAAAGGTGGCTTAAGGCAATACTAGTTGAGTGTGATGCCTTAAAGTATAGCAAAGCATGTTTTCCTTGTAAGCTTACATTAGTTATGAAGACAAGGAAATGGAAATATCTTCAAAATGTAGGATCTTTTGGTTTCAATAAGATCATGAATGATGTGTTCATTCATAAAGATGAAAATTGTATGTTTTCAATCCTAAAGGCAAGTTGTAAACCTTTTATGAGAATAAGTGAAGCATCCAAAGTGGACACTTATATCCATAAGCAAGTAGTTAGCCTTATTGAGATGGAAATACCTTTTGATTTCAATATTGGAAAAATCATGCCAAGTTGTGGTGATTTTTGGACTTATGTTTCTAGCGTAAGTAATCTTAATCTTCTGAGTGCCTCGTCTCCTCCTCCGAAAGGCGTCTGCTCAGCCTTGCTCTCATGTAGTTCTGCTCACCCTCTTCTGGGTGCCTCGACTGCTCAGCCCGGTGGTCGCTGTGGTTCTGCTGGCAAGAACATTGGAGCTGCTGTTGGCAAGAACGTTGGAGCTGCTGACAAAAACGTGGGTTCGGGTTCTGCTTAGCTCGTAATGTCAGTTGGGTGGTTGGCAGAATGAGACTAATGTTGGCTCTTCGAATGATTCCATGGGCGCTTGATGCTGGCAAAAATGTTGGAGCTGCTGTACTCAATAATTCATCTCCTATTTTTGTTGCATTTATGCATTGCATGTGTTTTTAACTTCCACAATAGAATTTGATTGTTCATTGTTTTTTCACAATAGAATTTGTTTTTTCCACTCAACAGCTTCTGTATCTTACATTGAAACCATCGAACAACAAACTTCATATCTTATTCTACTTGACATGGACAAAATTAAAGGCTACCAACACCTGCACATTGAAGAGCATTGTATAGTACATCAGGAAGCCAGGTCTTTTCATCCACAGTATAGGCACCTCATTGGTCGTCACACCTGATACCCCCTTCATGCCATTGTCTTTACTGTACAATACAAACTTTCACATAGTAACATGAAATTCCTCATTCAATGGGGCTTCGAATTGTGTATTTTCTGGTCAGAGTATTTAATACGACAAGCTTCAAGATTGATTACCTTCAAGAGAGAATTTACAAGTTACTCTATGATTGAACGCATCCGAAGTATTGAAAAGTGAGCACTGATAAACGTTGAAGGGTGTGCACCAATGAGTTTAGCAAGATCCCATCAGCACTGATTGCATAGGATGCAACAATGCACAAAGGTAAATTGTTGTTCTCTAATTTAAAATCATCTGAAGGTGTAGCCAGTGTAGATCATCAACCTCAGCACTTTATTTCTACAAAGTCGGCCTTGAAGACTCCTAGCTTTCTATTTTCCCAGTAGCAGAATCTTTTATCCCACTAGCTAAAAACTTTTGTCGTCACATGCACAAGAAAAGCAGCCAAAAATAATATAGAATGCAAATGGCACATGAAACATTGCGGATAGACTAAAATGAAAATTGTTTTTAGCATCTGGGACTCTTCCACCGTGAAAACAAATACAATCTAGATGAAAAATTTGCCTGCAGGCAATAGAACCTCATACCATACAAAAATCAATAGATTGTTATAAGTCATTCCATGTGCATTGCACTATTTTTTCATAGTACATGGGAACCACATGCTCAACAGCCCAAACATCATCAACAATCCTACTGACAGTGATATCACATTGGAAGAAGCACTATTGCTTCTTCATTTGAATATGGCACCACTTTACATGCAGCAAAATAACATTTTCCACTCAACAGCTTCTGTCGGCGAAGGTACTATTACTTCAATGGTAGTTAGGTCATCCACAACTTATGGCCATTTTAGTTCAAGATATAGAAATTGATACCGCATTTACCTCTCAAGGAACCAGATCGCAAGAGACATTCATCAATACTTGAGTTCTAAGTTTAGGGAGATTACTTAGGACTATACAAGTCTTTATTTATTTTATAACTAAGATGATATATACCTTTGATTGCAAAGCTTTGAGGTTAAGATATATAAACTTTTTCTTTTGCCATAAGTATGAGATTGATTACCATTAGGGCTAGTTATCATGAATGCAAAGTGGATTGGCCTCTTTGGTTATCATGAATGCAAAGTCGATAGGCATCTTTAGTTGTCGTTGCCTTAACACCCTAGTTGAATCCTTGTATTACGTGTGGGAGGGCTATAGAAATGCAAGGACTCAAACGTTGAAGAAGTTGGTTGAAAGGACCAGAGGGATGCGGCCAGACTGACAATAACAAACTTGGAGGCTAAATTGCAGGCATTGGAAGGTGTGAAGGAAGAACTTCGTAACACAATTTTGCACAAGGAGATCTATAGGGATAATTTTCACAATGTTCGCCAAGAGCTAGACAAGAATTGCAGGTTGCAAGGGGGCACCTCTTGACCTTGCCAACCTTCTCCACCATTGCTATCATCCAAGATAGTCAAATCCTTGATAGATATGACAACATGATTTTGCACGTGCCACCCTTGGTAGCACCTGTCAGGAACATTAAGTATCGTGAAAGAGTGCTAGCTCCAAGATAAGATAGCCACATGTTTAGATGGCCGTTGATTGAAGGGGATTTCTCAAGTTTCAGTATGGCTTGTCTATCCCTTGTCAATTTATGAGGAGTCAAGGGGATCACCACACGAGATTGTGAGATTGGCAAGATTCTATGCCAACTATCTTCGAGTTTGGTTTTGTTGGGTGATAGGTGTCCTTAACAAGCCCAAGATGGAAAACGATTGGTTCGACCCAAACTTGCTAGTGCCAAAGGGGTTGGACTTGTTATATCTCAAAGTTCGAGATTCTTCTTCATTGGAGCGAAAAATCTTTGGGGAGATGGTGAAGCACAATTTCATTGAGGGAGTGGACCAGTGCTTCCATGATGTCTCGGATTGGTTTTTGGTGAAGATGGATGCATGTCGAGAAGCTATTCCTAGTCCCTTTGAAAAAAAGAAATGTTGGCTCTTCAGGTATTTTATTTTTTTTGTGTCAATTAGAGCCATTTGCTATCATGTAAATTGCCTCTCCATAAAGTGGTTCGAAAAGTGGGTGTTGTGTTTACAAACTTCATGAAGATGTGACAATTTGTAGAGCGTTCAACTTTATATGACATTAGAGGAGTTCTCAATATCAAAAAGACCCTTTAAGGAATGCCATATAGGATATAGAAAAATATCAAAATAAAAAAACCAATATTGTTTATTTGTTGCCCACACCACTCCCAAGGCCTCCCCGACTCCCAATGATCTAACCACAGTGTCTATAGTCACAGTTAAAATTAACAGCTCGCAGTATAACTTACTAAATTCAAAAATATTCCCTCCATTGGTTACGAAAAGGACAATATTTTCAATAGATCTTAAATATGATTGCCATCCCCAAATTCGAATCAGAAAAAATTGCAAAATGTTTACATATGCATTCCTTCCACAAGAATGGAAATATGGGTGCCATATTCAATTATGAACGCCATCATCACTTTGGAATGGAAATATGAGCGCCAACTACCTATTGGAATGAAAAAATGAGCGGCATTTCCAAATTTGAATCAAGCATACAAGCATGGAGTTTGGATTGATCGTACATAGTATATAATATAATCAAAGATGAGTACTTTGTTTTGCTTCATAGAATTTGGTCATAGTACTTTGATGCAACTGATTACTCTATTATTTTTTTGATGATGACATTGTATCATCTACATGTGGATATCCCTATTGATTTGGCACCTTTGCAGAGAAGAGGAGGCAAAGGAATTCAAATATTTGCTGAGGATTGTTCTCGTTATAGGGCAGAAGGAAAAAAAAAACTTGGATTTGTGGATAGATGGAACATTATATCTACAAGATCCAAGCACTTTGACACATCCCACGTTCTCTTCAATAACTCATTTAGTTACATGGATATGCAATGGACATAGTGGATTACTAGGATATTGTGAAAGATTGCAGAACCATGGAAAACAACTTTATATGAATAAAGTTCACTTTTTAGAAGGTGAGTTAATTCGGATATCCTCTTATTGTCAAAATAGAGATTGTCATCTCCAAAAGACATTAGAAGAAAATGAACAACTTAAAAAAAATAATGAATCATTACAGAAGATAACAATCAATATCAAATCAGAACTAGAGCTAATGCAATCAGTCTTACACTCTATTCATATTAAAAACTTACAATTATTGAAGGATGTGGATTTGGCAAAGAAGAAGGCTGAAAGTAAGAAGCGAAAGCGAAAAAGTTGCAAAGATATTCAAACGCTTTCAAAAGGAGGTTATCGAAATAGAAGGATCCGTTGATTCAAGTAAGCATATTTTGATTTTTGTAAGTTTTTCAATGACATTTGGATTTAATTTCAGCTATGGTGATATTTTGTTAACTATCTGTTTTTTTTGCAGATCTGCATTAGTAGCTCCTCGAAATATTAAAGACAATGCTTCACTAGGAATGTCATTGGGCACAATATTGACTTGCAAATCCACTGAGCGTATCATGATGAACAATAGGATTTCAAATGTAAAGTGTAAAATAGCAGAGTCTTTGATGGTGGACATTCAAAAAGTTTTTAGATAAGACTATAGTTCAGGGTGCTTGTGATTTTGTGGGTATTAGCAAGGAAGCATATGCAACAATATTTAAACTAATTAGAGAAGCTTTTAAGCAAGTTCAAATTAGAAAAGTCCCAATCCCTAGGACATATCACTTGAAGAAAGAGAGGGATACATTAAACATAGGTATGCATAAGATCACTGGAACTCCATTTCATATTGAGGAGGTGTATAAAACTGATGGAAGGTCAATATTCTATTATTCATCAAACAATTTATTTGTTGATCTAAATTACTTGCTGAGATACATCGTCACATTCTATGATATAACCTATGAAAAGGTGAATGGAAAAATAATCATAGTACTTAAGTTAGATGAGTCAAAAATTGTGAAAGGGCAGAAGATGGAGAGGGTTAGTATAACTCTCATGAATGGTGCTCTATCACAAACAGAGAACCAAGAAGATTTCAGATTCAGTGTCTAGTCAAAAAATGATATATGGTGGTTGACAGCGTTTCAGGTAACTAGCCTCATTATTACATTACATTCATTGAATAGTATTAATACATTGTAAATTAAGTCTTATTAATTTTTTTTGGAAGAGGATCATGACATATTATCATGGATATTCTAAAGGACATCTTATCCTAGGATCATCAAGGACCATATGGATGGAGGACTTCTCAATGTTCCAGGAGTTGGAGACTTCAATGTTGAATGGCACTTAGCAGGTGATTTGAAAACATTAAAATGTATGTATAATGTCTCTCACGGTGCTACATTAAAACACCCTTGTTTATACTGTATGAAAATGACAAAAGATGTAACTAGGAGCACATGAATTACTAGAGAATATACAGATCCAAACTGGAAGCCTGTGCTGCCTATCCCCTTACAAAATGTGCATGTTTGCACTCTTAATGCAGAAGTTAGATTAATAGAAAAGATCATTTATCTTCATATAGTTTTTGCTTGGAATACTAAGCCATCATCATTAGCAAAGGAAGCTCTCTCTCGATTAGAAGATGTTTTATCAAAAGCAAGACTCCATAAAGGACATGTCAAAATTCAAAAAGATGAAAAGCTTATAGGAAAGAATGGGAACATTCCAACTAAGCCAAGCATAGGAGGAGCAAAAGCACGTCGTTTCCTGTCAAATCATACTGGTAGGGCTTCTAATATTCAACGCTCAGTTTGGACATATATTATTGCTGCTACTCAGGACTTCGAGAAAGACGACAAAACCAGAGTACTAAAAGTTGATGTATGGAAAAAGCTTGATAGTATGGTTGCTATTTTAAGAAAAGAAAAATACTCTGATATTGATAAGAAAGCCAAAGGACTTGTGTCGAGTTTGTTAATGCAGTATCAAAAGCATGGGGAGATAATCACATCACTCATTACATGGTTAGTATTAAATTCTTAAAATGCAACTTTAGATATATATTTAGATCCAAACATAAGACTAACATTATGATTTTGACACATGCAGCACATACTAAGAGATCATACAACATTTTTTGCAAATACAGTGTATGGTCATGACAAGGGATGGAGAAGTCACACTGGCAAGCACAAGCAACATTTCATCGAAATACACAACATGGAGGAACCAATGAAAAACGAAACTACATTTGTCAATTGTTTCAGTGGTTCTACCGCAGAGTTCAAATTCGACATATAACAAAGTCCACACAATACAACAAGTTTAGAAAAGCATGCAAGTTCATACAGGAAGAGAAAATTAGATGATTGTTGAGTACAAGATCATCATTATCATCAAATCATGACATGTTCAGAATTGCTTTGCAAATTCATTGAACAAGAAAAGAGAAATACTCAATGTAAATGTATTGATTGTATTATACCAAAATACAAAGTGTCAACTATTCATCATCAGATCTTGTGTCAGAGTCTATGGTAGTATTGTCATGAAGAAATTCTCTGCTAGCGTATGCATCTAATAGATGTGCATTATCCTTATTTCCACTAAGCTCAATATAAGTGGAATACAATGAATAATGGGAGCTCCTTAAAGGAACATTCCCATCAATAAAGCCTAAAATGTTCAAAACATAAGATCTTTTGACAAAAAAGATCTTATTTGTCTTTACAAATTTATGTCCTCCTAGGTAAAATGATAAAGCTTTAACTGCCATTATAAGAGTCTCCCCGACTGGGCTCAGCTTGGAATGAGCAATACAGATCTCATTCTTCAGGAAATGCCTAAGATAGTGGCCAAGTCCACTATCTCTCTGGAAAGACGATGCGTGTTGTCTGAAACCACTGCGTCTCGCAGCAAAATCATCTATTATGAGAGCATCCTGCAATAGGAAATTTGTTAGCAAAAACACATTCAGTGATTAGAAATATCGTAATGCAAAGAAGTTTAAACACTTACACATTCTTCATCAGCAACAGCAACCAGATCAGGATGTTCAATATAATGACCACGTACTGAACTGAAATCATCCGTGAAATGCAATAATGATGGACGAGGGAAGCCCATTTGGGATTGAAATGCCGTGAATTCTTCATCGGATGGTCTGCCTCGCCCATCCTTAGCTATATTTGATAAAGTCTTAGTCAAGCATTCTTCAGCAGTCATAATTCCCTCCTCATCATCAAAATCAATACCAGCAACAAGATCATCTGTTTCAAAATCTACGAAGTCGGAGAGTTCGGAAATTGTGCCGGATAATAAACATAGAATTTCGTCTTTACGATAGTCAAAAAATTTACATAAATCAGCAGTAGTAAGATATACATCGTCATTAATATGATATACAGGCAAATTGAATAGACATTTAGAATCCTTTGTAGGGTTGGATTCATCAGCAGATGTATTTTGGCCAATAAAAGAATCCCGTAGAGAATCCATATTTATATTTATAAAGTCACTTTCCTTATCAGGATTGTCGATAAGAAAGTGACTGATGTCCTTAATAGTTGACTGAACGGAGGATGATGAAAAGGGAGGGTCAGCAATAGAAATTTCATCATCATCTGGGATATGAACTAACAGGAAAAGTACGAAACCACTCTGATATTCAACTAATCGACATTTCTTGTTGCAATAAGGACACAGTGAACTGCTTTTGAAAAGATCAAACAATTTGGTGAACATTCTATCCAGTCTATGTCTGAAAGCTGGGAAGAAGTGAACCATATTAGTATAATGCATGTACTGAAGTGAACCTATGGAGAAAACAGACTTACTAAGTATATCTCTGAATCTAACATAATGTTGATAAAAAACGTCGGAATTCAGTTGTGCAGTCCTGAAAACATGTAGATATGGCCTGAATAGGCTGTGGAAGTAGTCTAGATTTTCAGTAATCCCAAATTCACTAAGAAATGAGCTCAAACCTGAATCTCATGAGGATCCTGAGGAAGAGGCCATCGAAATAAAGTGAATATCGCACTTGTGCGCGAGGGAGACGAGAAAGAAAACTAACTATCAAGATGACGCACAAGAGAGATATGTACGGCTCGAGATACCGAATATCACACTTGAACGCAAGTAGGTGTCGTTAACAAAGCGTGCGCACAAGAGCGATATGCCACGAATTTCGATAACGGAAAAAGGTAAAATATTAATCGATTTTTGTGCCATTTATACTAAATTTTTGCACGTGCGATCAACGGTCAATGGACACATGTCTACTTTCGATTCGACTACAGCTACTGGCACGTGCGAGGTGACACTTGGACACGTGTGAAATGACAACTGGACACATGTTGCGTGTTCATTTGTGTGCTCGAAAATACGTGTCGCTCTATCATTTGCTCATACAAATCCCACACGTGTAAAGTGACAACGTGACACATGTCACTCAGTCATTTGTTCGTACAACTCCCACACGTGTGATTGGACATTCTGTCGCATGTGCGAACCAGGATAGAAAATCACAAACTTCGATGAATTTTTTTCACTTTTTTTTTTCGCTCCGCATATTGCACTTGTGCACGTCCTTCACACTCGAATCTACCGCCTTTCATGCGCACAGGTCCGATACACCTGCCTACGTGTCCCCCTGTATCGCACTTGTGTGCATTTCTTCAGAACTAATATCTTTCTGTTATATTTAGCTCGCACAAGTCCGATATATTGTACGTTCCTTCTGTACATATTGGTCCTCTGCGAGATTTTTGTCACCCTTTTGTTCTCATCCTCCCCGTCGCACGCAAGTTCGCTATTGCATAGTACACATCCATGGATAGGAGAAAGCAGACCAGGAGGGACTTCTTCTCTCCTGGCTCATCCTCAGCCCCTGCGGTGGCCATTACCCCTCCTGCTAGACATAGAACGCGCAATCGCAGCAGGTGGCTCTCTGAGATACGCAAGTACTAGAGATCAACTGCGCTGTGATCCCAAGGGCTCCATTCTACCATGCTGTCCAAAACATAACAAGAAATGATCTCGGACAGCTGGTTAGATTTACATCCAATGTTCTTCAGTGCCTTCAAGAGGCTGCTGAAGATTACCTTAGTCTTTTCTTTGAAGATTCATTTTTGCTGCCATTCATTCCAAGAGAGTCACAATAATGCCCAAAGATTTTCAGCTCCTGATGAGAATGAGGCATAGGTTCTGTAGGTTGCACGTATCTCAGCCTTCTGCTCCCAGGCCAACACCTGTAGATAGGACTGATCTTCCTACGAAGCATCCTAGGAAGCAGAGTGCCCCCAAGAGAGCTCCAAAGAAAGCAAAGATCGTAGACACCACAGATTCTGTGAAACCTGACCCGAAATCAATTGTAGATAACGTTGTTGTTGACAATGTTGTAAATAGAGCTACAGTTGTTTTGGATACCGCTTTAATTCCTGTAGATACTACACATCCACCTCCTCCTCCTCCTCCTCCTCCAATTTTTTTATACATATATAGATTCGAATGAGTATCTTAGATTTGAGAAAGACATATCAGATGCTATAGATAAAATTGGTACTCCTTTTTGTTTTAGACTAGATGAACTTGATTTTAGTATTAATTCTAGAGTTTTAGATTGCTTGGACCTCAAAGACAGACGGACTTCTATCAGTGATCGTGTGATAGAGTCCGGGCTGACACTCTTGCAATTTGACATTGAAAGAGATTCATCAAACGAGTTGCTGGTGCTGAGTAACTTTCTGCTCCAGGCCTTCAAGGAGAATAATGACACATTGTCACAATGTCTGACAAGTGGATTCACACCAGCAAAAAAGTATCTGGTCATTCCTTATCATACCAAGTAAGATATATTAAGTGATTCTTCCTGTTTTATGCATTAACATTGACATTTTCAGTTTAAATAGATCTCAAAATTGTCGCTAAAGTACTTTCAAGCTTATTTTGCGGTGACCACTAGAGTTTAAACCTGATCTCTATTAAGAGATCTGTAAATAATAGTATCAAAGTTTTTTGCGTCAAGATGAATTCGGCGAAAAATACGCATAAGGATGTAGATATATATATTTGCCATATTTAAGTGAATATATTCCTACAGATGTTCCCCATTCCGTGGACTGGGAGATCGTGAGTTTGGAGGTAAACTCTGTCTTTCTTAATAGCATGTTGAAATCAGTATTCTAATGTAATTGTTTCATTCTAATTCATTCTGTTTCATAATTGATTTCTTTTGTGCTGAATTATTTTGCAGTCACCACAACAAAATGATTCATTCAGCTGTGGGTGGTACACGTTATATAATGCCAAGTTATTTTTTGAGTGGTTCAACCTTCAGGAAGATGTTGATATTTCTAAGGTAATAAATTCTGTTTATTCTTATTTTTGGAATCATGATTAGTTTTCTATTTTGTTGATGTTTTTAGCCATTACTAATACATATGTTCTATTTTGCAGTTTACACTTCCTGAGTACACATCAAGCCAGGTGTACAGATTCAGACAAGAAATCATCCCGAGTATGCTGGCTAGAGCAAGGCTTCAGCCTCCCTTTATTGATGATGGTGCAAAGGATGATGTAGTAGTACTAAATTAAGATCAGAACATATATAGATAGCATAGAAAAAAAATACATGTATAGAATTCATAGAAAAATATACATCTATATATCAAATGCTGTTCCATTTTATGAATTTGGGAGCACAAAATACATGTATTGATGCCCAACTTGGGCTTTCATTTATTGAATGAAAGAGTGTATACACATATTTCTACTAAAGTTTATTTGAAACTATTGTTCTCCCACAATGGTGATTGTTGTAGGTAGATCTTTGCAGCACGTTATCAGCTCCTGTCTTTTTCGCATCTGTGACATGACAAATATTAGTGAATGTGCAATTGTAAATCATGACATTGTCTATTATTTTGCTCTATTTTGACATGGCAATAAACATAAAGTACTTACGAGTCTTCCATTGATGATAAATCTGAAATATGTTGGTAGATTGGTTTGTAATAGCATGAGCTCTGTTCTGATAAAATCAAGCTTCCAATGTTCTTCCACCTCAACCATAGTAAAATATTCCTCATTGTAGATAATGCTTATCTCCATTCGGTTTGTGTGACCATTTAGTTCAAAGTCTTGATCCAGTGGTAGCCATGTACCTTCAATTTTCTTGTATCTTTGGTAGCTAAATGTGAGACTGAGCATTTGCTTTTCGATATGATAACGAAAGATCATTGAGGACTTTTTAATCCTGCATTCTATGTCATTATTTGTTTTACTATCCCAGCCTTGATCCATGAGATTTGACAAAGTCTCATATGATAAATCCTTGCAAACAAATAAAGTTGGTGTCTTACGAACACTAGCACTCGAGAAAAAATCAACAAATATATGTAATGAGATAAACCAACTTAGGTGAACAATTTTCAAGCCTGTGCTTATCTTCATAGCATTTCTAATATCAATTAGTAGCTTGCATCTGAAGGATTCAGAAACAATGTTGTCAGGAGTAGGCCACTCATCACTTTGAAAACTAGGCAATGGAATTGCTTCGAGCTTGCCAAAACCTCCATCTGTTTGTGGCATATATAAAGATTCATAAAAATAGATACCACAATCTGCAAGTTCCTTTGGACTTCTTCCTTTGTATTGCAGCTTTCCAGCATCAGAGTGAATCACGTCTAATATTCCTGCAAGTGATTGTGCGGGCTCCCATTCACTTATGCATGATGGATATAAATCTGAAAGAAAAAAACAATGTTGAAGTATTTAAATCATAATCTGAAGAGCATCAATAAAGAAAATCACCTATGATTGCCCTAGAGTGCATATGTTTTGATATACTTACAATTACATTTTTGATGATCATGAGGACTGATATCATGTACTTTGATTTCTGAATGCATGTATACATGTTGTACTAAGACTTTTGATATAGATTGACCTCACGGGCTAGTCTTAAACTCCAAATTCTTTGCTTTCCAATAAGATTTGTAAGTCATTTTTGCTCTTTTCTTTTGTCGAAAATTGCCCTTTGATGATGGGTGCAGCAATACCCATGAGTTCTTCATATATTTTGTTGGCTTCCAGTTATCAGCTTCATCTTTCTCATTGTAAAGAATCACAGAATCGATTGTAGATCTGGGTCTCCTTGCCATTGCTATTCAAAGCTTGGGCACCAAAAATCTCTCTGATATGATACTTAATCTCAATTTTTCGTATCACATTTAATCTAATGCGAATGCCAATATAGTCACAGTTACTACGTATACCATATTTTATGTAACTGTACATACTATATTTCTATAACTGTAACTAGTATAGTTAGAAAATTTCATTATACTAACCAGCATAGTCAAGTAAATTTAACTTGAGGTATTGACGTCGGGCAGATTTGCACATGTCGGGCAGGAAGAAGAAACCAATGGGATACGTCCATGCTGCCCGGACACAAATTTCAAAGTTTTCTATATTGCATTTTTATTTTTTAGTTAATTTGAACTACGTTACGTAGATTTCAAATCTGTGCATTTTGATTGGGCCTGGTGACGTTCGAAACTAAAGAAAAAAAATAAAAGTATCTTTACAAAGGGTCTTTTTGATATTGAGAACTCCTCTAATGTGACAAGTTTAATGTATACTATTTTTCTACTTATGAATCTGTTGCATTTATTGCAATACCATCCATTCATGCAATGTTGTGTAAACAATGCCAGCATTGTGCTTATCTACCCTATTGAGTGTAAATTATGCGAATCGAGCATAGTTTGGTTATTAGTATATCTTGTTTATTTGTCAGGTGTTGCAATATAGCTATAGCATACTGGAGAATGGGAGATATTAAAAAAACAAATGATATATGTGAATTGAACAATTTTATGCTTTTTATTAATATCATGAGAGAGAGAGAGAGAGAGAGAGAGAGAGAGAGAGAGAGAGAGAGAGAGAGAGAGAGAGAGAGAGAGAGAGAGAGAGAGAGAGAGAGAGGTTGTTCATATTAGTCCAACTTGTCTTCCTCGGGGGTGGACAATTGCATAACCTTATCAAATTGGTCTTGTTGAATTGTATGTAGGGTTACATCACATATGGAGCATGAAGAATTTGTTCCAGATTTCCATACCGATCATTATATTACCCAAACCTATTGTTAAATTCAGACTCTAAGAGTAGTGGGTATGAGATATGTGATACTGACTTTGGATCATCAATGGATGAAATAACATATCATTCAATCGATGATGTAAGTGGGCTTAATCGATCGAATCTAGAAGCCTGTTCACCTTCTGTAGACATCAAGGAGCACACGTCCCTTGCCTTCTTCTCTTTTAATGCTCGGTCGCACCATCTTATGTGTGCAAGTATCAGTAGCTCCACTTGTCCAACATATAGAGAGATTTTGGGTGTTGAACCCACCTTTATAGCTCCTCCACGAAACAAACAAAGAAAACCAAAACCAGAGTATGATGTTGCACAAAAATGGAAAGAAATGCAAATGAAAATGTGTCTACAAACCATCTACCCTAGGAGAGAGGGATTTTGTTTCAAGTCTAAAATGTCCCTACTCATTCCACATGTAGAACAATGGCACGAGTTGTTTTGCGATTGTTATGTCGACATGGTGACTGGAAAACACAATAATTTAAGTCAAACCACTGAAGCAATAAAGTCACATTGGGTCATCGGTCTTAGGAAATATGGAATTGCAGATTCATTTATCAAGGCCAGCTACAATGCATGTTCAATTTGCCATGGTGTGATTGCAAATCCAGTTGGCCGTGAGCATGTTCCATTCACACATCAATGTTTTCTACTTGTGGAAGAAATTCGAGAGAAGATAGAAGAAATAATTGTTGAGCATCAAGTGATGCTAGTTTGTATATGGTCTTCATTTTTTGGAAAGAGTAGATGTCATGTGAAGGAATACATCTGCCACAGAGGAAAGAGAAGATCTACCACACAAGTTTCACACATTCTGTCACGTAAGAGTTGTAGGGTGGGATGTCCTTTTCGTAAGAGTTAGTATCCCAGTAAATGCAAAAGACATGGCATGTATCCAAATGTATGCTGTGCATGAGTACCATAACCCTGGATCAGAAGAGGATATAGTATATTTGCATCCACATCCCCTTGTGGTGCACGAGTGTGAGAGAGATATACAGGCATACAAGGAAGTCAAAAACACATCCAACAACTGCCCGAGTCAAACCTTTTTTTATGGACCAGGCCACAACAAAATGTGTAGGTGTTGATAAGAGACCAGGCCCCTAGTCCAGTCCAGTCAATGGTGTCAGCCTCCTCGAGGGTGGAATGAGGATGACTTCGCTACTACTTTATTTTGCCTCAAAAGGATCACCATCTCCATCTGCCCAAAAGCAAACAAACACGAGCAGCAGCAGGAGGAGGACGACTAGCTAATGATCAATGCTCATGACACTTCATTATTTTGCCCTTTCCTTGTCCTTCTTTTGTTGCTTTCTCATGTGAATTCGTTTTTCATTCATTCATTCAGTAGCTGATGATATAGTTATATAGCATAGAAAGCAACGCTGGATCGTGGCAGCAGCAGCAGCGGGAGGCGAGCAGGAGCAGGAGGTGAAGAAGCATTGATTGCTGGCATGGCGAGCTTCAGGGAGTTTCGAGGGAATGATGGGTTCGGAGGCGAGGCCTGGAAGGCGCTGTGCCGCGTTCGAGAGAGCGCTCCCTTGATCCAATGCATCACCAACTTCGTGTCCATGGACATCATGGCCAACACTCTGCTGGCGGCCGGAGCTTCGCCTGCCATGGTGCACGCCGTTGAAGAGATAGCCGAGTTCACTGCCTTGTCAAATGCCCTGTGTGTGAATGTGGGCACTCTTTCTGCTGAATGGGTGTTTGCCATGAAGGTAGCAGCATACCGGGCAAATGAGCTGAATAAGCCCTGGGTGTTGGATCCTGTCGGGGTAGGAGACACCAAGTTCAGAACAGAGAGTTGTTTGGAGCTCATAGCTCTTCGGCCTGCGGTGATCCGGGGGAATGCTTCAGATATAGTTGCTGCCATTCGCGCTTCTTCGGCCTTGCCTCCGAAGGTACGGGCCTCTTCTCTAGATCCATTTCTTCCTTTTTCTTGCTTCAGCCTTCTATGTCAACAATTGAGCCTATAAAAGTACAGGCTTCTTATGAAGAACCATTTCTTTCTTTGTCTTGCTTCGGCTTTGTGTATCAACAACTCAAGGAAGAATGCAAATCGAAAGATAAAAACCATTCTGCTCTCCTGCAGCTTAAGGGATCCAACTCTTAAGCTCAAAGAAGTCTATAGGCTGCAGAAAAGCTATAACTGCACATCCAAAACAGCGGCCTATCTAACTACCCGTTGCCGTTTGGCAACATGGTACACGTGTTTGTTTGACACTTCTACTCCAAAAGGATTCAAAAAACCCTATTGTTCCTCAAAATAATGAGTAAAATATTGCTTACTTCTCAGTAGACCCAAATCGGTTCAGAAGGGCTCCAAATCGTGAATTTTTGTGACAATGGGCTAGCATCGTTGAAGATTCATATCTTGCACAAGCGCATCCAGTGTGAATTTTTGATTGCCTCTTTAGACCAGAAGCCAGAATTTGTGTGTCTGCTGCATCAAAGTAATTCTGCAGAATTGCATTGAAATGTACAGATTAAGTGTTAGCTTATCTACTAGTTGTCTTTGTAGCAGTATGAACTTAGACCATGTCGAATGATTGTACTGACAATTTTGGAATGAGATCACAAAAGCCAGGTTCAAATAGTCATTGGTTTCGCACTACAAATTGGAGCTTCTCTGTATTAGATCGATGCAGTTTGTTGCACATTGGGTCTACCAGGATAGTCTCTCTCCGAAAACTCACCCATGGCCATACAATTGTTGTGACCACCTGAACTACATGTTGCACCCCCACCTAGATGATTGCTGCATGTATATGCTCATAAATGAAGTCTTTTGACTCAACATCACTAGCTTGGAAAGCATCCTGTTATGTCCATGTCTGGTTATGAGGATTTGGAACAATCCTTGACATGGGTATTTATGCCCTCTAGTGTGGAGATTATTAATTATGCCTCGAAATTCATTCAAGGCCATTTATGTGATTAATTTTCTTGTGAGGACCCGGGCAGTCCTATACTAACATGTGGAGCAGGTATGTCACGATTAGATGCATGGAGAGAGACTATTAGTTGGACCTGGAGTAAGACCAGTCAACATGGGAGTTACATGTGATCATCTCCTATTCGCATACCGGGGCTTGGGGGTGAAGCTTAGGTGATTGATCTTAGGCTTCTACTTGGTTGGGTGGTTGGCTCCATTGTCTCCTTTTGAGTGTTCTTGCAAGGTTGATCATTGGGGATCGTTTTAGTGGTATCAGAGCAAGGCTTGCAGCTGGATCAAAAGTTGGAGTCCATTGTGCTTACTTCAAGCTTTTGATAGGGAATCACTGCTTTTTGGCTACCATCATTCATGGTGGCGTTACCATTTTCAAGTTCTCAGATTCTTTGTGCACTTAACTGGTGTTTGGTTTCTCTTAGTCTCTCATAGAATTGAAGTGGTATTATGATGTTTGCTAGCTTAACGCTTGAATAGACATTGCATGCTCCTGACTTGAGTAGTATTTCACACATTCGTTGATTGCTAATGAGTCATTATAGACATGCATGCCAAATTATGATCTGAACTGAGTAAAAACATCAGAAAATAGCTAGGAAAGTGCAATTTTGGCAATTTTTGGTCAGAATTCGATGTTAGGTAATGGTTGGAAAGTAGATCAGTGTTGAAATTGATATAATGAGGTCAAATCTATGTTGGAAAGACAATAGCACGGTTGCATGTCATAGTAAAGCATTAGAACATAATTCAGAATTTTTGGCTTATATTGGATGATTGATTGCATGTTGGTTTCAAGGCAGGCCATGTTAGCTCTCTATTGATCGTATGTCAGAGTCTATATGTGTTAGGTAGAAGGCGCACAAAGCTACAGACTTTGGAACTTGTTGGCACCCAAAAAGGCTAAGAAAAACTATTTTGTTTGTTTTTGACGGAACAAGAGCCTAATGATATGGTTAGCAGCTTTACTGGGGCGTTTTCTGTGCCTACGGATTGTTGTTAATGTCACATATAGTGCATGCATAAAGTGAAGGTTTTTGTTGCTTTTATCGAGCTTGACGTGTGCCCATATATTGTTTTTTTGCTCTTTGAATGCTTGCACAAGGGGATAGTATGGTCCCTGGTGATATAGTAGTCACCTTGTAGCATTGAATGTGCCCTCAGGCAAGCTTTACGTACGTGATTTGGTTGAGAATTGACGAAGTTATGTACATTTGAATGCTTGCTCATGGGGATAGTATGGCCCCTGCTGACATGGTGGTCACCTTTTAGCATTGAATGTGCCCTCAGCCAAGCTTTACAGTACGTGATTTGGTTGAGAATTGACGAAGTTATGTACATTTGGAGTTTTGCATGAGTGGTCTACCGTGATGTTGAGTGGTTATGTGCTTCGCATGGTATCAATACTGATTCTATGATGGGAAAATGGAATTTTGTTGTTGTTGTTGTACTGTGTGTGAATTTTTGTGAATAATTGAAGCGATGTTTTATTGTAGTGCAGTGTGAAAAGTTTTTAATGGAATTGAGTTCATTATTACTTGTGAAAGAATCGACCCTGTTGACTATAGTTCAATTTCCTTCCTAACAGGCAGTTAATACCGTAGTGAAAGCTGATTTTTAAAGCAATTTTTTGATTTGCTGTATTTATTGGTCCATGAGCATCTCTTAGAAGTATTTTGAAGGTATTGATTACTTAGAATTGGTTTAGCTTTGAACTGGTCTTACTATAAATCTTAGGGAGTTTTTGTTACTAGTAAGTCACAGCTTAATTTTTACTTTGATGGGATAGACGTAGACCATTTTCCATCATTAGGTAATTGGAGATGACTAATAGCAGTCTTGCAACATCTAGTGGTGCAGCCACTTAGGCTATCCCAATGTACCTTCAAATTTGTCAACAGTTAAGCATAGCGCTTAATGAGATGAATAATCAATATCTTCTCGGAGATGCAACAAATGGAAGTAATGCTACAGCAAATGAAATCACGAACCTTACCCAGCTTAGAGCCTTATACTGGGGAGAAGCATGATATAAAACTTGAAGTCATAGAGGGTCGATTAACGAAGTGGAATAGTTACGTTATCTCCATACCATCCCTTAGGAGAAGAGAATAGAAGCTGTTGTTTTGTTTCTTAGGGGTAAAGCATCCTCAAGTTGGCAGGATTTAGCCCCAAAGCTAGCCACATCGGAAAATCCTATGGAGTTTTAGAAAGTCTTTCATGGCAGCTGATGATTCTGACCATTACTAGAAAGTTACTAACTGCAAAATGGGTAGTAAGAGCTTCTATACCGTTTGGTTGGTTCGGTGACCATTATGCCTTGGGGATTTTTCACAAGTGACTTGTCTTTGCCTTTGGCTTTGTTACCTTTTGGGGATGGATTTTGAGTTGGCTTTCCGGTTGATTGGGATTTCTGTTTCCTAATTATGAATGGTCAGACTGGTTACCATTTTTAAAGTTCACTTTTACGCAAATTCATGTTGGATGAATGTTAGACTTAAGCGTGTCTTGGGAAAACCGCTCAGCACACCCTTTGAGGTGTCGGTGCTACATTCCCCCTTTGGTGCTATGGCCTTAGGTTCCTGCCCTCAGCCTTGGTCTCCTAGTGTGGAAACCCCCCTTGGGCCAAAGACTCTTTCCCCTCACATGTCTCCTTGATCTAAATTTTTTGGGAACTATGTTTTTCAGGACACCTTATATACATTTTTGAGACTTATAATGAATGCAAGATCATCCTAAGGTTAAATAGTTATCTGACTATTTTGCAGCAACTGCAAAGATTGAAATTGTTTCATTTCTTTCTTTATGGTAAATCCTGGGAAGGGACTTCGCAGGGCATGAGAGATGTCTGAGGGCCCCCACCCTTGGGCAGGGTACTTTCCCAGCATAGAAACTGAATTTATATGCATGCGTGTAGAAAGTTTGCATCAATTAGAACTAGCTTCCAGTGGTTAAAATTGTATCAGGCATTCCGCCCTTAAAGCCCGGTTGTAACGCTCTTCTGCCATTAAGCAGGATCTGTTTGCAATATGCAGTTCTTTATGAATGAATTAACATTCTTTTGCCTTTCAACTGCAGGGAGTGGATGGCACAATTCCAGCAATAGATGCATTGGAAGCTGCTAAAGAGCTGGCAAGGGTATCTCAGTCTATAGTTGCAGTAACAGGAGTTGTTGACCTTGTCACGGATGGAAAGCGGGTTTTGGGAGTGAGTAATGGGGTTGCTTTGATGCAGCAGATAACTGCAACAGGATGTGCAGTAACTGCACTAATAGCAGCATTTGTTGCTGTACACCCAGCACATTCATTAGAAGCTGCTGCGTTTGCTTTGGCATTATTTGGTTTGGCTGGGGAGATTGGAATGGAGAAATCAAATGGCCCAGGGTCCTTACGAGTGCACCTTTTGGATGCTTTACATTCTTTGGATGAGGTGACTGTTCTATCACGAATAAAGATTGCCCAGATTTAATTAAGCATTCAGATTTGCAGCACTTTTTTCTGCAGCTTGTAAATTCCTAACCAATGAAATATTTTGCATATAATAATGTATTGGTTGGAGGCTTCATTGTTCTTCATTGCTATCATTAAGTTTCAAGATGATTGGATACAGTGAATTGAACATGTAATGAAAGATTTTAGAGGAGATTATGTCTTTATAGTCCATAAATGTGTCTTTTTGCCCCATGTGTTCAATCGTTTAGGCCATCCTGAAAAGACTAGCAAATATTGTGTAAGTATTTTAGTCATTCAGGTTGTTAATCCTCGTATCAGGGATCAGCAAGTGTGGTAGGTGCTGCAAATTTGCCATTGGGGTCTTCTTTTCTCGCTCCTTTGGATGTATTGCTCATAGACTGTTTCAACAATCTAGTGGTGTAGGGGCTGTTTGTAAAGCATCTTTATTGCTTCCCCCAAGAACATGCACCACTTTAGATTTCAGGTGGTTATTTTTCATCTTGTTGTGATCCCCCTGGCAGCGTGGCTTCCAGGGCTAAGTTATGAAAAGTTGGAGATATTAACTGTTGCAATCTCTATGATTTCCTTGAATCTGTATCCTTGGATCAAGTCTATGAAGGCAATTAACTGATAAAATAGGTAGTATGGGTTGAGTGTCAGTATCGTAAGTCAAAGTAGTTAACTGTGTACAAACTTGTAATCAAAACACTCTTTTAGCTTATAACAGAACTAGTTTCATGATGAATTTGATGGTCTACGACTTTGTAGTTGGACTCCATAGGGTCTAAGATTCCACTTCTCCTTTCTTATGTCAGGTATTATTCTTATAAGATTGATATATAACACAGCAAACATCATAAATACATAAACCACAGTACATGTCGTCTCAAAACATTGCTCCATCATACAATAGCTAGTAAATGAAAGCAAGTGCTCTATTCCATATATAGAGAACATATGTCTGTATTTGATAAGAACCATGTATCACGCATTCATGAAATTCAACTCCATTCTCATGCAGACAGCTTGATTGTGCTATTCCAGGCCTGCACGACATTGCTCTGCTGTTGTGTGTATGATCAACTCGTCAGTCGTCACAGCAAAAACTCTGCTCTCTTACAGAGGCTCCTGGCTGTCGTAAACTCCTTTCATGTCCTCCCTAATGAAGGTCACAAGATTCCTGCTTTTGCACTCTAGTGATGCACTCACCCCAGTCAAGATGTTGTGGGGTCTATTTTGCAGCCTAGAAGTTTTGCTCAATGTTCTTTAGTCTGCAAGCAGGTCCCAGCATTATGGTAGCATCCTTCACTTTTCTTTACTGTAAAGGCAGCCAAGTTACCATGCAGAATTCCTCCACATGCCTTACTGTTGTTTTATGAGTGTTAGACACATCATCTCTCTCTCTCTCTCTCTATATATATATATATATATAAGACATGAGGGTCCGGGCCGGACACGGGCTTTTCACGTCCGCGTCCGACAACCGGACCCGGACGCGGGGTCGGACGCATCTAATTTTTTTTTTTGGACGTGTCCAGCGTCCCAAACGCGGACGCGTCCGGGCCCCGGACATGTTTTGTTAGAGTCCAGTTACGACTCTATCATGACCTTGGCACGGCCGGTTACCAGAGGGCCTGAGGCCAAGTATTGGCAAGGGCCAGTGACCGAGGAGGACATCAGTCCCAAGTTGGGACCGGTGCGTCACGAGCCCGGTGTGGCCGCCTGACAAGTTGTCAGAGATGCGGTGTGTCTTGACCGTCGGGACCCTAGCCGTCAGTGACGAGATGCTAGCCGGCAAGTAGTCGGGGTGACCAAGAGGGTCACAGGTCTTTGGCGGGGCACGAGGGTGGTACCCTATGAGTCACTCAGTATTCACAGGTCACAGGGGCTAGGCATGCCAAGTGGACTGATCACCCACAGGTGGATGCCATGTGCCAGTTGACGGGAATAGCAGGTAGAAGGACTCAAGGAGGGGATGCCTATGGTTGGGAGGTTCATTCTACACACCGGCTTCTAGGATTCACGAGCTTGGAGAGATTGGCTTGTGACATGTTTTTTTAATTTAAAAAAAAAAACACATACAGAAGCGCGCGGGCAGCGGAACAGTCCACAGAACTGCTGGGCCAGCGAGAGAGGAGAGAAAGAGGGCGGGAGAGTGAGCTATGGTGAGTGATGGAGAGAGAGCTATGGTGGGTGAGGGAGAGCTATGGTGTGCATGTGGGTGGGTTATGGTGTGTGTGGGTTAGTTGATTCGTGTGTGCATGTGTGTGTGTGGTGATTTGTGTGTGTGTGTGTGAGAGAGAGAGAGAGAGAGAGAGAGAGAGAGAGAGAGAGAGAGAGAGAGAGAGGATTTGTGTGTGTGTGTGTGTGCATGTGTGTGTGTACGAGACATGGTGTGTGTGTGAGTTTAGGGTCTAGGGTCTACATGCTTGAGTTTAGGGTTTAGGAGGAGAGAGAGAGAGATATTAGATTTGTGTGATTGTGTGTGTGTGTGTGTGAGAGAGAGAGAGAGAGAGAGAGAGAGAGAGAGAGAGAGAGAGAGAGAGAGAGAGAGAATTAGAATTAGAATTATTATTATTAACGTCTTTTGGTGCCCAGGGGCACATAAGACAAAAGAGAGTACAAAATGTGAGAAGCATTGTCCGCATAAGGACTTATTTACCAATAAAAAGACAGTAAAACTAAAACTAAAATATCGATCTCTCTGTCTCTAAGAGAAAAAGTATCCAAGCTTGACCACCAGCTGGTGAGGGTACAAAGCAAGAGCTTAACCACCTGCTCCGCGGAGGAAACTAGCTACGAGCAAGCCGAAAGTAATGAGTGATGGTAGTAGTGGGTCGTGATGTAGGCTGGTGGGAGGCGTATGAAGATCTAGTAGCACTGGATCGAGCCGAAACTCTCTGTGTCTTCGATCTTCGGACGGGGACGTCAAAATCCGCAACCGAAATATCCACTCTGTCTCGCTTCTGGAAGAACTGAGTAATGTGAGCCTGACTGGAATCCATATCTGAGAGCGTAGGTAGAAGTGAAGCTCGTAAAATATACATCTCTCTCAAAAGAAGACCCACACATCTAGCATCTGGATACTCGAGGAAGGAGCTCAACGCGAGGGGAATATCTCGGTATAAACAATGGTATCGTCCTCTAATCTCATAGTATACTGGGCAGCGAAAGATGAAATGAAACTCATCTTCCACCTCCTGAAGAGAACAAAGCTGACATATCCGCTGCAATCTGGGAGTGTCTGTGTATCTACCTGTCTCGATAGCAAGCTGATGAGAAGAGACTCGAAGCTGTCCTATACGATATCTCAGACCAAAAGATAGCGTCTGTGTAAGATAAACTGGAAGAATAGGCAAGCCCGAAACGTCCAGCCGTAAAAGATGTGTGCCATAATAATGTAGCTTGACCCTATCTGGATCAGGATGTGACCATATAGTGCGTATGTAGCTCCGGTAGATTTGCTGTCTATATAAGCATGGGTTCCATTCGGAAGATCAAGTGCGGATAAACCCCAAGTCTGAAGAAGGGCTGAGACACTGCGATACCAAGAGTGCTTGGCTCCCTGATCTGCAATGGTACAAGATGAAGTGAGAGCAGCAACAATGTATCTGGAGGTATCTAGATCTGATACCCTGTGAAGAAAGGTGATGATCTGAAACATAGCACCAACAACTAATGGAGGAGAAGCAAACTCGGCTAGTATGATATCATGTGGTACTGAGGGCTTAGCCCGGATTATCCTACTGAGCATGAGAATCTGGATACGAGTAAGATCTCTCCATGTATCGCGTGATAAATCAGGGCACCAAGTCTCAGCCGAATATAGCACAACTGGGGAGACAGTAGCAGAAAATAGTAGGCATCTGGTAGCAGGATCCTGCACATAATAAGTAGAGCAAAATCTCTCCATATGCACAAGAGCGGTATGCCCCTTGCGGAGCCTGGCGGTGGCTGCTGGTCGAAAAGTGAGTAGCGGACCAGAGAAAAGAACACCCAAATAGGTGTAGGAGGTCACGATCTCAATCGGTAGCCCGTCATAATAGAAAATCACATCTCTCATATGCTGTCTGTTGGTGTTAAACACCATAATCTTAGTCTTCTTAAGGTTAACCGTCAATCCCCAACGCTGGCAAAAGTGATGTAAAGCAGAAAGGTGACTCTGTAAACCAGCTGCAGAGGATGAGAGGAGAACCACATCATCAGCGTACAAGAGAATGGGGATAATAATGTCTGCTAGGGGACAGCCCTCTCCACCTTCCTCGCGAATAATCCGCTCGAGGTCATCTATATATAGTGCAAAAAGAGTGGGTGATAAGGGGCAACCCTGCTTCACCCCAATGGTAGAATGTATCTGTGAGGACCAGCCACTACCATCTCTGAAACGTGCCAAGACTCGCTCATATAAAGTAATGATCGCAGCAATAGTATCCTCTGAAAAGCCAAGTGAAGACAGTCTCTGGAAAAGAAGATGTCGTGGAACAGAGTCAAAAGCTTTGCGAAAATCCACAAAGCAACAGTAAATTCTCTGTTTCCGATGTCGAGCCTCCTCAATAATGCATCTCAAAATGAAGATCTGGTCTGAAGTAGAATATCCCGGTCTGAAACCAGCTTGACCCATAGCGTGTAAACCCTCAGTTTCAGCAAAAGATCCAGTGACTGTCTGTAGTATAGAGCCATATATCTTAGCTAGAGTGTGGCCAATCATAATGGTGCGGTAGTTTCCTACATTCATGGGATCACCTGCCTTGAGGATGGGGTGAAGGATATTAGTACACCAAGCCGTAGGAAAACCAGAAGTAACAGCTGTGTTAAAAACATGAGCAATGTAAGGGGAGATGAGATGTGCTACGGGCTTTAGGAAGTCTACACTTAAGGAGTCATAGTCAGTGGCTTTATTTAGTTTGGCATGTTTAATGGCGTTTTCAACCATGTCAGGGGTGAAAAGTGAGCAGTGGTCAGGTCTCGGTGAGAGTGAGGTAGGAGGAGAGTCCGTGGTATATAACTCCGTGGCATACTCGATCCAGGATTCGATGGCTATGGGGGCCAATGTTGAAGAGTGTCTGGTGAAATGTTTCCAGAAAAAAGAGGAGGAGGGTGAATCTAAAGAGTTGATCATTTTTTGGCAGAGTGATTGTAGGTACTTGATCTTCTTTGTTCTGGTGGTTCTATGATATTCTTTCTGGCATTGTTTGAGTGTGGCAGGGGAGTGTGACCTGGCATATGTCACATGATTGTGAAGAGAGCGGCATTCTGCATCATACCATCTGTTGTGAACACTTCTGTGAGATGATGTCGTTTTGGTGGGGAAGGATGAGGAAGCAGCAGCTAAGAGGGATGTAGAGAGAAAAGTGGCTTGCTGGTCAATTGGTGCCATGAACGGGAAGTTAGCGAGTAGTTGGGATAAGATTGTGGTGTAATTAGTGAATCCAGATTGGGTGAAAGGAATACGTTTATGAGTGGGAAGAGAGCAAGAAATTTGCAAAGAAGAGGTTATGTGACCAAGTGAGATGTGTAAGAGTGAGTGATCGGAAATGGTAGGGGGTGTGATGGAGAAATCAGAAATGTGAGAGATCAAAGCAGGTGATCCAATGAAGTAGTCGACCACACTATGTCCTCCACCATGAGGATAGCATGTATATGCTGATGAGGAAGGCCACTGTGTGAGGCCATTCAAAATGGCAAGAGCGTGTGTCTCTGCTAGAGTGATCAACTGCTCCCCGAAAGATGTAGCGGGAGTGTCTGCATCCTGTGATACCCGGTCTAGCCCCATATCCAAAGGGTAAAGCCTGAGAAGATCCGTAGCTGCATGAAATTCGGTTTGTCTAGAGCTTGTGCGGGCGTTGAAATCACCTGCTAGTAAAATGGAACCCTGCTGAGAAAAGATAGCAATATCATCTGAGAGAGCCTGAAAAGGGTCCCCGCCAAACTCAGCAAACACTGAGGTCTGTGGAGCAAAATAGCATACAGCTATATAGATGTCCTGAGGTAATCCCAATAGTGAGCCAATAATGTGTAACCAAATATAGCGAGCGTATGGATCTTGTTTAACCATCTGAACTGTGTTGTCTCTGTATAAACAAGCTACTCCTCCAGATCCTCGACAAGTTTTTCCCCTAACAAATGGACGAAAAGCAGAATGCCAAGAGTACTCCTGTATATTTGGAAGAGGATGATATAAGGACTCATGAGTTTCAGCCAACAACAAAATGTCGCATTTTCTAATAAAATCAGCAAAGTCTCCGGCTGATGACGAAGATAAAAAACCATTACAATTCCAGAAGCCAAGTCTCAAATTGGTAGGGGATCTCGGGTAGCTTCTATATCCGGGGGCCCCTAGTTCCTATTGTGGAAGGTCGAAAAATCTCGGTTTCCCGTCAATAAAAACAACCCTTTGCCCTTTCTCTTTCGCTTCAAGGATAATCTTTTTTCTTGCCAACCATTGAGTATTTGTTAGGTCATCATCCATATAAATGAAAGTACCTTTAAGCTTTGCCCTAAGCCGAAGGGCAGCATTGCGTTGTGAAAGCGAGCGGAACTTGATAAACAAAACATTGTCATCAAATTTACTGCGCCAAGCAGTATCAAAACCGTCAGCCACATGAGATAACTTGGAAATGAGCAAATCCGTAGCTTCTTCCAACGGTTTTCCACCATTGGCAATGCCTCTTACTCTAATGTTAAAGGCTTTTTTGGCCCTTCTGGCTTGTTCACCCAAAACTGTCTCCAAATCGTTTTCCTTCGGAAAAGATGAAATCTGAGAGTGATTACCTTGCTTAAGGATCGATGTCGTTTCTTCAACCTGTTTTGCGAGTGATGAGAGTTTGCTGCCCATATCATCCGGTTTGAAGAGTGCTGCCCACGTTTTCGTCTCCTCGACTTGTTTCTCCAAGCTATTGATCTTGTTGGAAGTCTCCTCCAAGGCACTTTTTTCTGCAATTCGTTGCTTAAGATATATATTTTCTTGCTCAAGCTGCTCCACACGTTCCGTGACACCAAAAAGATCCTTAGCTAACTTGCTATTTTCAGCTTCAAAGAGGTGTAGTTGTTTCTTAAGTCCAAGAATTTCTTGCCGGATAAAACTAAGATCATAAGCAAAAAGACTTTCGGTAGGTTTGGAAGGAGTGTAGTCAATGGCAGCCATGTTGATAGTTTCTGTCACCGAAGACGGCTCCTCCATCACTACCGGTGATGGGGGGGTGTCCAACAGGGAGGGGGGTGTAAGAACACCCTCCTTTTTCTTAGGTGCCATAGGAGGCGGTAAGCAGATGGAGGACCAGCGCAGGGCAGCGTAGGGCAGGTGCGAAGGTCAGCACTGCAGCGCCAGCAGGGCGGACAGCAGCGCCAGCAGGGCGGGTGGGCGCGCAAGAGAGAGAGAGGGCAGCAGCGCTAGCAGGGCGGGCAGCGCACCAGTAGGGCGGGCAGCGCACCAGCAGGCGGGCAGCGCACCAGCAAGCGGGCAGCGCACCAGCAGAGCGGCGAGAGAGAGAGATGGCCGCTCGTCCCATTTGGGATGAGGTGGAGTTGTTGCTCGACAAAAAGTGGTGTTGCCCTGTTTGTCGAAAGTAGTTCACAGGGAACGCCTCTCGGGTTCGAGCACATTTGGGGGGATTGCGAGTCTGACCCACAGGGGGACGCTACGGGATCGGCGTTTGTATGGTCATCCCCTATGTGGAGAGGGCTCGCATTCGCGACACATATGCTGAGCCAGGTGCTGAGGCCGACGAGCCATCCACAAATGCCGCAGACTCCGCTTCCACTGGTGCACCCCCCACCACCGCCGCCTCCACCGCCACCTCCACCGCCACTGCCACCGCCACCCCCACCCCCTCCGCCAGTACTCCCCATGGATCCACAGCCTCCACTGCTGCACCTACGCCTGTGCCACCACCTTCAGATCTGCACGGTCCGTCCGCATCCTCCGCTTCTGCACCTACACCTATGCCACCACCTTCGGATCCGCATCGTCCATCCGCATCCTCCCAGCCAGATAGATGTCCATGCCGTGATCTTTCAGAGAGGGGCAGCACAGAGAGGCCACTAGGACCATAGCACAGATGTTCTATGACCTGAACCTCCCCTTTATCATGGCATCATCCCACATCTTTCGAGAGGCTATCGAAAGTTGCATGCTGTGGGCCCGGCTACACCACCCACAGCCGACGCACTTCGCGGCCCTTTGCACCAAGAGCGGGTTGCATCCGTTAGAGAGAGACTAGCCGCATTGTAGGAGGCCTGGGATAGATACGGCTGCTCCATCATGGCTGATGGGTGGATTGATCGTCGTAGACGTCCACTCACCAACGTCATTGTTTCCAACTACTATGGTTCCATGTTCCTCCGCAGCGTCGACGCCTCTGAGGCAGGGAGAGTGCACACGGCCGACTACATCTATGGCATCATCCGCGAGCCTACCCGACTCCCTGCTGACGTTCCATTGCCCTCCTCCTCTTATGAGCCCACATATGATTCCGACGAGACGGTCGACATTGTAGGGGATGGTCCACGTGCCCCACCCAGTACTCCCGCTACACGCCCCCTTTTAGATGATGGCTGGTCAGAGTTTGTGAGGGAGACAGAGGCTGCCGCCCAGAGACAGATTGCGCAGAGACGACTCAGAGCATCACAGGCAGTCGGTTCTTCCCAAAGACCCCCTCGTGGTAGGAGACCCCCAGGCAGGAGTGTACCACAGAGGGTTCTTTCCGGCAGACCCAGAGGCAGGCCAGCCAAGAGGGGACACATCGATGATTTTTCTAGTCATCTCTTGGCAAGCGTTGGCCCAGACTTGGAGGAGTTCCAGATGCCTCCAGACTCCCAGGCAGACTTTGTATTTGACACCCCTGTATGCATCTGGCACGCAGAGGGATGATTTTTTTAGCAGACTTGTAGATATTGATACACACAAACTATCATGTATATTGGCATCAGATGAGATATATATATATTTTTACAGTTTATTCGTGTCATGGCTAATCTATCATGGTTGCTTACAAATGGTTAACTCTGTGAAATTTAAATGGTTAGTTAGCAATGGTTTGCTCCGTGCAAGATGAGAGAGAGAGAGAGAGAGAGAGAGAGAGAGAGAGAGAGAGAGAGAGAGACCAGCACATCTTCATCTCTCTCATAACATCTGCATCATGTTCAACCATTGAACATAACATGCTAAACTCGACACCCTAATGGCACAATTAACATAACACCCTAAACCCTAAACCCTAAACCCTAAACCCTATCAAATCATCATAAACCCACAACCCCACAGCCATAACCATCAAAACAAGCCACAACCATAATCATCATAACCGCAGCCATAAACATCATCAACCTCACATCCTCATTGTGTCGTAGGCATTGCACCACATGTATGTGCAAATTCAACATCAAAGCAGCACTTGTAGCATACACTTAAACTTGTGTAGAATGCATTAATGGTCTAGGAACACGGTCCACAGGTTCATGATCCCCAATACGAACCCAAGGGATCGAGCCTGGCTTGATTCGGGTATCGTTTAGTCAAAATGGCCCTTCGACGGGAGAAAAACGCAATTAGGTCAAGCGAAATGGACTAATTTTGAAGCTTTCCGTCCGACGGCCCTGTTTCTTCAAACGGGATTCATCTCAGGCGCCGTCTGTTTCGGCTAGTGGACAACCTCGATAGGAACCTGTCGGAACAGACAGGACGAGGAAACGACCGATGGTCAGCCCGGAACGTCCGTCTGAAGGTCGACGTTGAACAGGGCTTCAGGGACACTTCGTGAGGGACGGGAACTGAAAACATTTGGAATCGACAAAAATGGCCCAGGAATACAGTCCACAGATTCATGATCCCGATACGAACTCAAGGGACCGATCCTGGCTCGTTTCGGGTATCATTCGGTCAAAATGGCCCTTCGATGGGATAGAAACGCAATTAGGTCAAGGTAAATGGATTTGCAACTTTCCGTCCGACGGCCCCGTTTCTCCAAACGGGATCCATTTCAGGTGCCGTTTGTTTCGGCCAGTGGACAACCTCGATAGGAACAGACAGGACGAGGAACGGACGGCCGGCTGGCCCAAAACGTCCTGCAAAATTTCGACAGCATGTTGCAACGTGTTGAAGTTGTGCCATAAGTAATTAGTAAGTTTTGAAGTTCATCCAGGGAGAAACTGATCTCATCAACCGAGACATAGTAGTGTGTAGGTCTTGTGGTTCCCTGTAGTGAATGACACAGTTTTGCATAAGTAATTAGTAAGCTGTTGAAGTTCATCTGGGGGGAAACCAATCTCATCATATAAGACGTAGTAGTGTGTAGGTCTGTGATTCCCTATCTTGAGAGCTTGTCACTTTTTTGGTGAGCATTGATTTCCCCCAGAGACTTGTGGTCCTGAGAGCTTGTCACTTTCTACTGAGCGTTCACCTCTCCCAAATCCTCTGGTGAGCATTCACTTCTTTGAGACAATCACTGATGCACCCTAGACCCTAAATCAGTAATCTGTTTGCCATGCGAACCATCATCTTCACTCCAAACCTCTTTCAGATCTTTCTTTTCCGCTTTTGTTGAGCTTAGTTCCCAATGAAGGTTTATAATAATTTATGGACTGCTCATTATTCATCGTTGTTTGGTAATATCTCAGTTATGGGAGGCATGGGCAGTGGTTAGGTTTGTTGCAAATTTTTTCAGGCACCTTTTTCTTTTTTTTTTAACAGGAGGGGGTAGGTGGGTGCTAGACACCCTCTGATAATTAATTTCGGGGGGGGGAGGGGGGGGGGCGGGTTTAGGGGGAGGACAATTGTTTTTATTTCATTTTGGGGATGTGGGACAGTGATGGGAGGGGCTTGTACTTTTTTTTTTTAAAAAAAAAAAAAATTGAAAAATGTCGGACGCGTTCGGACCCGGACGCACCCCTGAGGCGTTCGTGTCCGGACGCGGGCCCGCTTCCTTAGATATATATATATATATATATATATATATATATATATATATATATATATATCATAGTGGCCTCTGGTACCGCTGGTACCATATCAGTGGTACTGCCGGTACGGTACCGCCCTGGGATCCGCGGTAGCAGGGCGGTACCATATTTAATATTTTTTTGTTAATATTTTTAATATTTACTTTTTGCCTATTACCTACCAAAATAGGTCAAAAAAATGGAAAAAAAGAGGTTCTGGGTGTAAAAAAAGAGGGTACAGTACATGGTGCAGGGGACTGGTGCAACGACATATGGGCACTGTGGGTGAGCAGACCATGGGGCCAATGGGAGAGCAACACAGGGGGGGAGCATCACATGGGGGCATGTACAGAGGCACATGGAGGGATGATGGGGATCCACATGGCCGATCAGGCTGTGTGGATAAATAAGCACTCAGAATGCTCAGTGGTCGGCATTTTCAGCGGCTGTGAGAGAGCTAGTGATAGACAGTGAGAGCAAGCGAGAGCCGGTGACAGGCTCTGAGAGGTTGTTTGAGAGCCAGGGTGCTGTGAGAGGGTGTTCAAGGACCAGGGTGCTGTGAGGAGAAGGTCGATCGAGATGGCAGAGCGCATACCACCGAAGCTCGAGGGCGAAGCTAGGAGCAAGCTTGAGGAAGATATCCGAAGGCACAACGAAAGACATCGGAAGCAAGAGGCAGATATCCGAGAGATGCTGCGACAGACTCGGTAGAGAAATCTGGAACCGGGGCTACCCGCCCCCGCTGTGGCTTCTGTCCCCGCTGTCGAGCTGGATTTGGATGAGGAGATCGGAATGAACTTCACATGACGGCAGCTCATCATGGTCAGGGAAAGGGCGGCCAGATGTCGGGCTAACCAGGAGGCAGCTCGGGCTAACCGGGAGGCAGAGCGAGAGCGACACATGCACCTGACGAGGGCGAGGAGTCGGTGGAGGATCAGTAGGAATGTTTAGAATAGATAAGGTCCAGCCGTATGTGGCGGACTGTTGCTATGTAGTTTTCGACAGTTTAGGGCGCGACAAATAACTAGATGGCTGCTTAAAAAAAAAGACAGGATATGTGATGTTATCTTTATACAACGGTTGAATCGAAATATAGTTGTTTTTTGTGCAACGCAAGCCTGGTCATGTGAAATGCAATCTCTGTAATTTTTTTAAATGCAAATGTATTACATGTGTTTATGAAATGCCGTTTGGGGTGTAGGGGTAATTGCTGTGCTCATGATGTAAGTGCATTTATGTGAAGCTAACATTCACTTCAATCGAAATTAGTTGAAAATAGGATTCACACACGCACATAGAATTTGACATAAAATTGAAAATACAGAATCGCATGTACAGAGCGACATAAGCACAATGTGCAGCAAATAAAGTACGCCAAACACTGTATATAATGTGAAAAATCATCTGAGTACAATGGTAGACCGCCTGCTAGAGACAAACTACTGAAACTAAAACAACAGAGCCACAATCAATGCTCTGGCTCTGACTCAAACGAATGCTCTGGAGACAACTCAAGGCCACGAGCTGACTCTCGCAGCCGATATCTGTGCCTGTCTGGAACTGGCATGGGCTGTGTGTCTGAGGAGGAGGACTCTTCACTAGCATCATTCCAATCTGCCTCCGCATCAGCCCTCAAGCAAGCCAAACCAACAACACCTCCTCCAGCTGGCTGTAACCCTGCACCTCTAGCTGTACCTGGAGCCTTGCATGGTCGTCCTCTCTTCCCTGACAGTTTCTGTGCCTTGCCTTTCTTGTTCGGTGCACCCTTGGGCCTTCCTGGTCTCTTGCGGACAAGAGGAGCTGTCAGTGCCTCATCACCCCCATGCAAATCACCTGGCTAGTGTTACGAGCTCGTAACCAGTGCCGAACCAGCCTTCTCAGAAAGACTTCAATTTAAAAAGAAATTTTTAAAAAGAAAGAAGACAAATTTAAAAGTGAAGCTCCTCAGAAACGCCCTTCACTCATACAGCCCTTAAAACCAGATGATTTTGAGAAAGCCAAACAAGAACGTTTGTGCTTTTTGTGTATGGGCAAGGGACACACAGTCAGACAGTGTCCCAAGGGGCCTTTCACTAAAAAAGATAAGAAAGATAAAAAACAAGTTCATCTTGTTCAGACTGTATGTTTCCCCAGTGACTCGGCAGCTTCCGAGATCAAAGTGTATCATGAAGATCATGAACACTGTTGCCAGCTGACCTCTGCAATGCTAGCGAGACCCTTCAGCTTTGGGCCGCATGACCTAGTACGTATGCATGGGAAAGTTGGTAACCAGTCAGTAAGAGTCATGGTTGATGATGGGGCAACCCATAATTTCATCAACCACACCCTGGTTAAAATGCTTAAACTACCAGAAGTACCTAGTCAGCATAGGTACATAGTTTCATTAGCTAAGGGTGAAGATAAAAAAATATGGGAAACTATGGTAAGTAAGTTAAATCTTGGTATTCAGGGGTATCAAGATGAAATAAACTTTCAGATAATGCACCTGGATCGAACAGACATTGTTCTTGGGAGAGATTGGCTTTACAGTTTAGGACCTTCCCTCCACAGAAACTATCAGGAGAACACCCTCAGCTTTCAGCATAAAGGCCGAGAGATCCAGTTGCATGGGGAGCATGATGTTCCCAACAGCCCTATGGTCTGCAGTTCAGAGCTCTGTCAGCTAATCGGAGACGAAGACCATCAGGTATTCTTATGTGACTTTCAGTTTATTCCTGAAGTTTCTATTTCTAGTTCTATTCAGCAGAAAATCAGTAAATTAGAAACTTTATTGTCTAAATTTAAAGATGTTTTTCCTGAAGATTTGCCACATGGTTTACCACCTAGCAGAGAGGTAGATCATGTAATAAACCTAGTACCAGGTACAGCACCTGTTTCTAAACCTCCGTATCGGGTCAGCCGAACAGAGGATGAAGAAATAACTAGGCAGTTAACAGACTATCTTGGGAAAGGCCAAATTCAGACCAGTAGTTCACCATGGGCCTCACCAGTCCTATTGGTGAAAAAAAAAGAGGGGTCTATGCGTCTTTGCGTAGATTACAGAGCCCTCAATAAAGTCACAATCAAGAATAAATACCCTATGCCTCGGGCAGACGAGTTGTTTGATCAACTCGACGGGGCTAAGTTTTTCAGCAAAATAGACCTCAGATTGGGATATCATCAAGTCCGTATAAAATCGGAAGATGTCTCGAAAACAGCTTTTAGGACTCGTCACGGTCATTATGAGTTTAAGGTGATGCCATTTGGGCTCACAAATGCTCCAGCTACCTTTATGACCTTGATGAACAGTGTCCTCAGACCATACTTGGGTAAGTTTGTAGTCGTATTTTTAGATGACATCCTCGTTTACAGCAAAACAAGGAAGGAGCATCTAAAACACCTCAGAAAGGTGTTTCGACTGCTCAGAAAGCATAAGCTTTATGCTAAACAATCCAAGTGTGAATTCTTCGTTGAAGAAGTAGCATATTTGGGTCACATTATCTCTTCAGATGGGATTAAGATGGACCCAAATAAGGTTAAAGCCATACTCAGTTGGCTGAGACCTCAGAATATTTTGGAACTTCAGATCTTTCTTGGTCTGGCGGGATATTACAGACGATTTGTCAAGGAATATGCTCAGATAGCAGTTACTATGACAAATCTTCTTAAGGGGAAGGGAAAGGAGTTCATTTGGGAGTCCGCACAACAGGAGAGCTTTGATGCTCTCAAAACAGCCTTAGCTACAGCACCAGTTTTAAAAGTCGTCGACCCCAATCAGCCATTTGTGGCCAAAACAGATGCTAGCGACTTTGCAGTAGGTGCGGTGCTAACTCAGGGTGGACGACCAGTTGCGTTCGAGAGTAAAAAACTCGAGCCAGCTCAGACTAGGTACAGTGCCTATGAAAAGGAACTCTTTTCTATAGTCCATGCCCTTAAGACTTGGAGGCATTATTTGTATGGTGCCTACTTTGAGGTCCTGACAGACCATGAGAGTCTCAGATACCTTTGCAATCAACCTGAGCTTAGAGGTCGGAAAGCTCGTTGGGCAGAGTTGATGCAAGAGTTTGACATGTCTATCAGATATAGGCGTGGAAAATTCAATACAGTAGCAGATGCCCTTAGCAGAATGCCTATGATAAACGAGCTGAGTTTTACTCAGATTCGTAATGAGTTACTCGAGTCCTTGAGAGGGAAATGCCAGCATGATGCATTCTTCTCTACTATCTGGAACTCAGTCCAGAGTAGACAGTTACAGACTCCAGAACCAGTTCCCGGGGCTGGTGCCAATTCATCCAAGAATACGGCAGCTTCCGTTGAGGATGATGATGAGTCCGAGTATACGTCGTCAGATGACGTTGAGGATTCTGAGCCTGTATTACCCAAGCAAACCCCAGTGGTTGAGGGTCAGTTGACTCAAGGATTCAAATGGAAACAGTATTCCATTCAGGATGAGTACTTGCTCTATAGAGATAGAGTATGTGTCCCCAATTCAGAGGATTATAGGCAGCAGGTCCTATATGAATGTCATGACAATCCTAGCGCGGGACACCCAGGCATACAGAAGACCTATGAGCTTCTTCGTAGGCAATTTTTCTGGCCCAGTATGAAAAAGGACGTCCACCAGTATGTAACCAGTTGCCAGAAATGTCAAGTAAATAAAGCAGAGCGTTTAAAGGCAGGAGGGTTGTTGCATCCCTTAGAAATACCAGCTGGTAAATGGGAGAGTATCTCCATGGATTTTATAGTAGGCCTGCCTAAAACCCAAAAGGGTAATGACGCTATATGGGTCACAGTTGACCGTCTGACCAAAATGGCTCATTTCATTCCGACCAAAACAACCGTTAGAGCTCCAGAGTTAGCGAGGTTGTTTGTAGACGGGCTATTTAAATTGTACGGTCTACCTTTCGGCATAGTCAGCGACCGGGACAGTAAGTTTACTGGAAATTTTTGGAGGGCAATATTCCATCATCTCCATACTAAACTTAATATGAGTACCACCGACCATCCACAGACGGACGGTCAAACAGAAAGGGTAAATCAAGTGCTGGAGGATATGCTTCGTGCATACGTCAGCAAGAAGCAGACTAATTGGGAGGAGTATCTCTCGATATTAGAGTTTGCTTACAACAGTACCAAACATTCATATAGCCCATTTATGCTGATCAGCCACGCTCACCCACAGCTGTAGGGTTTAAACAAGAAAAAGTTGAAGCAGCCAGAAACTTTTTAGAAGACCTAAACCAGATGATAGAACATGCTAAGCGTAGCATTAGACAATCCCAGGATCGAGCCAGGCATTATGCAGATCCACACAGACGGGATGTGCAGTTCTCCACTGGTGAGAAAGTCTACTTGAGAGTCCCAGTTGACTCTAAAACCCTCAAATCAGGAGTGTGTGCTAAGTTGTCTCCAAGGTATTGTGGTCCCTTTACCATCAGTAGGAGACTAGGCGAGGTCACCTATGAACTAGAACTCCCACACAGCAGTAAGGTTTTGATAGTAGAGAGACGCAGACTCGTCATACTCTATACCGAGAATATCTGGTTAAGTGGAATGATCAGCTTGTTGAGAATGCCACTTGGGAAAGAGGTAGTGTCCTCCGCAAGATTTTTTCAGACTTTGTCTTAGAGGACCAAGACGGTTCTTAAGGGGGAGGGAGTGTTACGAGCTCGTAACCAGTGCCGAACCCTAGAGAACACAGATAGGTCAGATACCACAGTCAGGGTCGTGTCCAGTGTACATGGCCAACAGGGCAAGACAGTGTGAGTAGTGTGCCCCAGCACGGTCCATAGCCATGGCGGGCCTAACACAGCCTAGGGACCCTGTCACCAGGATAGGGCCCCCAGTTGGGTCCCGACGTGCAGTCGGCCACGTCAGTGCCACGTGGTCGACACTTGGCAATAGCATGCTACCAGTCCTCACACTGGGCTAGGAGGGGCTTACTCTATATCAGGGAGTAGGCAAGGTTGGGTGGATCAGTTAGTGTTTGCCCTACTGTGGTGTTAGGATCTATTACAGCTAGCTAGGCTGGGCCCAAGCTGAGGCCGGCTGGGATAGGGAAGCAAAAGAGTGAACTCCCTGTGCACCTGAGCAAATAGGATGAGCTCGTGGAGTGTGTGCCCGTGGCCCTGTTGCAGGTGGAGGAACTGGCTGTGCAGGAGGCGAGTACAACGGCGATATGTACTGAAAGGGGCGCGTGCGGTGGCCGGTATTGGTACATCCTGGGTGCTGCCAAAGGGGGAGCGAGTGGAGTGGGTGCTGCCAAAGGAGGCAGATGTGGAGTGGGTGCTGCCGCTGGAGGAGCAGCTGGAGGAGCCATTGTGGATGTGGGCGCTGCAACAGAAAACCTGGGCACAGATGGTGGCTTGCCATGGAGACCTGGTGCTGCAGAAGTGGACGACGATGGAGGGGCTGCAGGCCTGAATGCCATCGGTGGCACTGGAGGAGCTGTGCGGCGCACATATACCCTCTGAGGAGCTGGAGGAACTGTAGACACCTCGTGCGGCTGCTCTGGCTGGGACTCTGTGTATGGCATGCTGGCAAGAGATGAAGGGGGTGCCCTGACACTCGGCATCTGCTGAGCCTCTGAATCCAATGTGGCAATCAAGTCGTCCAGCTGGGCATCTGAATACAAATGCTCTGGGATCTGGGCCTCATCCTGTGCACCATCCCCTGAATCATCCTGTGCACCATCCCCTGAATCAACTCGTGACTCATCCCGTGCCTCATCATGTGCACCCTATAGACCCTACATGGCCTCCCAATCTGTGCAATCAAAGTCATCTGGTGCCTCCTCTGCTGTGCTGTCGTAGTAACGGCCATGACTCTGTACTGCACGCATCCAAACAGCTGCGGGACTGGCATCTAAATCACTCTGCCCTCTATCAAGAGCCTCCTCCATCATGTTGACATAGGTAGGTATGCCACTGCCCCCCCCCTATGTGCCCTGCCTGTCTCCCAGTATAACCTGTGCCATGTGCCCCACCTCTGCCATGTGATGCACCTGTGACCCCTGCCCGTGGCGTGTGCCTTGCACCTGTATCATCTGCCTCATCCCTCTCTGATCTAGCAAACACAACCCGAATGGGCTCATCCTCATCATGCTCATCCTCTGACACTGGCTCATCCGCCTCATACAATGGGGGCTCTCTGTGCTCAAGCCCAAGCTCTCTCTCTCTCTCTCATCTCAGCAAGCTCCCTCTCTCTCTCTCTGCCATCAACTGTGTGCCCAAGTCATCTGTAGGCATGGGATGGACGCTGTTCGTAGGCAAGTCAACCTGGTGCTTCAAATCAGATATCTTCGTCTGCAAGGTCAAAATTGAGCGTGTCAAGAAAACCTTTTTATCAAAAATTGAAACCTACATTATGTGAGACGTCAACCAATATGCTATGGGAGAAAAGCCCATCACCTGCAATGTGCTCATAGTGGTCGACAGTCTCTTGGTGAGACGTGCGTTGGTGCTACAGAACACCAACCACTTCAACTGACTCACTGACAGCCTGTTTCTTCTCCTTGTGTGAATGAGGGCCCATGTGCTCCAATTACGCTCACACACGGAGGCAGCGCAATCCTATGGTACGTGCAATGAAATGGTTCAGCACGTGCACGGGTGGAACGTCGACGAAACACAGCAAGGGAGGATGAGATGAGATGCATATCTGTGAAAGGACCCGCAGTGCAAGACGCTGTATGGAGGGATAGGTGCTACCGAACATGATCCACCAGGTAATGGGGAGCTGCCTCCTCTCTGGATCTTGAGCAGCCGGTTGACCGAACGTGCCCATCCCGAAACGAAATGCAGCTAGCTCCTCCATGAGTCTGATAGGATCCAAGCCAATGTGTGGACCCACCCTGTAGATGTACTGAAGCCAATCCGCCTCGAGCTCCCTGTCTGATATTTGTGTCGGAGAAAGGAAGAGGGGATGCAAGATGTGTGCAACGCTGTGGATACTCTTGTGAAAGTAGTTCCACCGCGTCTCCCAGATGAACCTCAGCTCCGTCATCCTGCACGAAATCGAAGCAAATTTTGGAAAAAATGTAACATCGACAAAACAACAAACTAGTAAACACTGAAAAAATAAAGACCAATTACAACACTGTACCGCTTACCTTTCTGGCTGCAAGATGGGCAGCTGTAGGAAGCGAAGGAGTCCTGACAATGTCTGCGCATCCCTCCAAAACTGGTCTCCCCTCATAGTGGAAGAAAAGTGCTCCCCATCCTCCGTGTGCTGAAACGTACTGGCACGCCAAAGATCACTGGCAACCATCTGTAGAAGCTGTGCCCTGCACCTGATTAGACGGTCGATGACCACCATGTCGAATGCAAAGCGTGTGGGGGCTAGCTTACGGAGGTCCAAATGGCTGAACACCCGGAACATGGCAAGAACACGCCTCTTCCTGGTGACAAGAGGGGCAACATCTGGCATGGGGTACGAAAACTGCTGGCTGAGGAGGTCATCCGAATGGGAAGGGAAGGAAGAAGGGATCTCATCCACATCCTCGAAGGCCTCACCAGTAGCATCCTGGGCCTGCTCGGGTGACGGAGAATCCATGAGAAAATCGTAAACCGGGGGCGTGCGAGCAACAGGACGTGGTGGTGGAACCACAGTGGCAACTAGCGGACGTGATGGGACGGGATCCAGCAGAATGGGTGCAGATGGGGGTGCGTGTGGCGGAACTCTCTGAGGGGGATGAGGGGCAATGGGACGGGATGAGGATGGACTCCCTCTCCTCGTGCGTGCCAGCCAAGTAGGCAGCAACTTTGGGTCAGCCACATAAGGAGCGGTGCAAAACCGGAGAACGCCCTCCGAAATGGTGTTCTCCCCCGCCACGAGCCGCGGCCCGTAGGTGTCCAGTAGTCGTTGCCTATCGGGGACGGACATGCTGCCACAAGGGGCAGGATTTAAGGTGGCACCATTTTTGGCGCGTGCACCGAGTAGATGGCCTTTAAGGTGAGTGAGGGACGCAGCAAATTTGACGAGACAGTATCGGCAACGCACGATCTTCTGACCGGTCTTGTTGGTCTTGTCAGCAACTCACCTGACAATGTCTACCTCGTTCCACAGACCGGAAAGGTCGGATTGCACCATTGCGATGGAGAAAACTAGGGAAAAAATGCAGGTAAAGCTAAAACTGGAAGGATGGATTGCTGGAAAAAAAACAGCAGGGTTCACTGTTGGAGAGACGCTGAAAATGGGCGAAGGCAGGGCGAAGCAAGTCAGATGCAAGGCAGGGCGTTGCGTGGGCGAAGGGCGACGCAAATGCAGGGCGGAAACAGCAGCGATGGCAGGGTGGAGGAGGGCGCAAAAAAATTTCAGAGGAAACGTGAGGGGGGCGGGTAGGTGTTTAGGTCAAAAAAAAATATCAAATAGTAAATAATATTTATATTGTGGTACCGCGGTACCTGTTACCGTGGGACCTATGATATATATATATATATATATATATATATATATATATTTATATATATATATATGTCATAGTTGCAGCCAATCATGATTCGCAGATTTGTTTTTTTGCTTCACCGAAATTTTTTTGGACCTGAAATGTACTGGAATCGGACCTATAATATACTGAAATTGAACTTGAAACTACAAGAAATGCATATTATAGGTTCGATTGCAGTATATTTCAATATATCTAAGGTTCAATTCAGTATATTATAGTACACAGAGAAACCGGAGACGCATTTACTCTTAATCCTCTGTGTTCTCTCTTTCTACTAGTACCCATATTGAATGCATTATAATTTATTTTTTTGCGATTTGCAATTTTTTTTTTTTTGCTATTTGCGAATTGCGAATAGCGAATACAAGCATAATATATAGATAAATATATATATATATATAAGAACATAAAATACGCGTTCTGTACCTCCTGAAGGTACGGAACCGTTCCGTACCACGGAACCGGCATTTTTTTTTAATACCAAAATGTTCCTGTTTCCCTTTCAGAGCTGATACTCCCTGTATAGCTCAAAACTGCAAAAAGATTTCTCTAGGGCCTTGAAAATCATGCCCTCATCTCAACCAGTTTTGAGCTATACAGGGAGTATTAGCTCTGAAAGGGGAACAATTTGGTAAAAAAAACCAAAATTTAAATCCCGTTCTGTGAAAAATTTTCATGGTACAGGGTTCGGAACTTGTTCCGTACATATTTTCACTGAACCATATTACTTCTTAGGTAGGAAACCCCGGGCGCAGACACGCGTCCGGACGCGTGCGTCTGTGCCCAAGCGTGTCCGGGGGTGGACGCGTCCGGGGTGGGTGCACATTTAAATATTTTTTTGGTTAGTGTACTTTTTATTAAAAAAAAATGGACGTGCCCGACCCCGCGCCTGGGGGTTGGACGCGGACGTGCCGGACGTGGGCGCAAAAATGGCCAAAAGCCCCCGGATGCGGATGCCTGATATATATATATATATATATATATATATATTATATATATACATGATATTCAAAATGAGAAAGGAGAGTGAGAAGTTGGAGATATTGGTCAATTTCATAATATACGAGCAAGATTGATGTTGATAATCCTTGAGGATCATAAAAATGTATGTCATAACGATGGGAATCTGAAAATTTAGAATTGTTTGTCACTGCTTGTGGCAAAATTATCGACACATGAATATCAATCTCTTGCAATTTTTTATTGCTTATATTCTTCTTTCAAAAAATGGATGCTTGGTTGATGTCTGTAAACTCGTTATTTCTTTTTGTGCATGCCTTCGTTGTCCTTGTTTGGTAGACGTTGGTTCAAGAACCAAAATGCATCTTAAGTACAACATCAATGAAGTTGAAATCACATTTTGAAATTTATCACACTACTGAGATAGAGAATAACACAAATTGAAAACAAATTTCTTTTCTTCTAAGTGGATTTCTTGGCGGCAAACCAACACAAGGCAAGCACGATCATGCAACCTTCAGGATAGGCACACAAATGCATGGATGCCTTAATATTGAGTGCGAATCATGTACAAAATCACAAACATTCAGGTGAAGACACCAACCACATAACATGGCCAAAGGTGCTAACTACATCACCAGGGCCGTAGTTGATAACAACAACTGGACAATGTTGGAGCATAAGCTACAAGATAATTATTTGGCACTTTCAGATGACGATTCAAGCCAGGTATTTGTTTGCCACAGGTAACAACCCTAGCTACAGTTGGGGCAATTGTAAGTATACTAGCACCTACTCATCTCATGGAACAAGAGTAATGCCTTTGTAGGAATTTGCCATTCTTGGAGATGAGAATTTAATGTATTTGACATAGATCAGTTTCAAGTGAAAATGCATCATCTTGTGCCCACCTCTTCTTCCAGATAATCATCGGTTCAAAAAGAAAGAAACCATTAGCATGCATCAAGATCCCATTTAACATGCACATTCAAACGATAACGAGACAAGAAATGTTAATCACCTTAAGCATAGCAAGGACATGTCTTAAAACTTGCATGTTCAAGCAAACTAAGCAAGAACATCAAATTAGCCTTCATATAATGCACTAACTTAGTTTGTTGGCATCACTTTACACTGCAAATGTAGATGTCAGGTGCTATGACCGTAGAGACTGTACCTGTGTAGTAGAAGATAACTTGGGATGCTGATAGTACTGTGAATGTGTTACAAACAACATGAAAGAGATGGGATCCATAAATGAAATTTTTGCTGTTGGAATCCATACCTTATTTATGACAATTGTTTTTCCATCTAAGCTTTATGAAAAGCATGATCCTTGAAAAAAGATTCCAAAGACAGACTACATCACAGAACGAAACGAAATCTCACACTCATCATGCATAGGAGAGAGTTCGTGAAGATGCTTCCATAAACAATGCATCTCTGAATACACAGATTGTCCAATGGCATAGAACAAAAGATAGAAGAGGTATAGAGGCCGCAAATCAGGGGAGAAAAAACGAATTTCAAGCTGCCTCTGACTGCCACAGCCGTGGGGTTCGCTGCCAACGTTCATCTTGAAACTCTATACTGCTAAGTTTCTATCTTGAACGAAGATTGCAATCCTTTAGATTCAACTGTGACCTGTTTACAGGCTTCATTGCTTGATAGCTGAAGTTGTGTAAAAATATTGTAGCTGTATGATATATATCAACAGTCTTTAGCGGAATCTTCCACTCTAGTTGGTGTGCATTGTCTTTAAACCTACTAAATATTTCCACCTTGTAGATACTTTACCTCCTCAAGTTCATCATGTGCCTCTTTCGACTCTTTTGTGCCATCAATGCTTTCTTACTGACCAATATTGCTCCATCCAGCTAATAGCTGATCCATAACTGTCTGCACAGTCTTGGCTTTTGGAAGATCAATATTTCCTCCATTTTATTGTAGAAGTAGTCGAACGGGCAATATGGACAAAATGTAAAGAGATATTCACGCAAGGGATTGTGATAACGAGTTGAAGATCTTTGATGTAGCTAGCATGAAACAAAAATTGACAAGATCTAAATAATCAACATAGAACAAATTCACGCACTGGTGAACACATAAAGACTGAGGCTAGTAGCAGAAGCAAATAGCACTCTGTATTTTACTATAAAAGAATTACAATCAAGCTTAGGTTGAAGAGAAATAATATTCCTCAGTTCTTCTTGTCTGTAGTGTCATCTCCTATTCTAGTGTACTCTTTCTTACCCTGTTTTATTCTAGCAAAGAAGCAGAATGCAACAAATGTACTACAATAGATTGCATTTGCTTTCCAGCTGGTTGCAGGCAGTCTGTGGGCCATGGCTCTGTGAAAAACCGTGACATAATAATGCAGACCAACTAAGGTTGCCACTAACCACTGTATGGAAGCAAATAATTTTGCAAGGATAGCTTCATCAGAACAAGTGATCACAAAATTGGCTGTCTGCAGTATAAGGTACATAATGTACCCTGCACCTTGAAGAAGCTGCACCAATATAAAGTTGGAAGGTGAATTCTGTACAACAAACAATATGGGTTCTGTCCCTATGACGAAGAGCGCAAGTACCAGACTTGCAAAATATGCAGCTAAATAAATATTGGCAATTAAGAGTACTTTTTGTAATGAAAATATTGCACGGATTCGCTCTACCAGGAAAATGACTAGCGCCATAGGCAATAATAGAAGCCCATAACAGATCAAAGATGCTGCCAGAGGAGCATATTGCTCCCCAATAAGGGGAAGGAACCTCTTTGTCATGTGCTGATTTGCCAGAAGAAAGTAGTCTTTTGATTTGTTGGAAATCTTTTCGATTTCTGGCAGCAGTTGCTGTGCAACATGGTTTGCAGTCTCATGGAATTTTGATGGAAGATTAGAAAATTCTTGGACAATGTCGTGATAATCGTCGTCATTTTCTAGCTCAGCAGACGAGTCAAGTCCAGGTTCCTCCTCATTTCCTGGTTGGGAAATTTCAACTTGTGGGGATTCATCTGAGCCATGAAATTCGCTGGGATCATCCAATTTTAGATCTGCATTAGAGTTGTCTTGCTCCTTAGTCTCCATATTGCCTGGATTCTCCTCCACTTTCTCATCTTTAACTGGCTGCCCATCCACTTGAACCTCAGGTTTCTTCTGATCACCGTCAAGATCTGCTTTCTCCTCAGTATTACCTCCATAACCGGCTGTTGGCTCCTGTTTCTTGTCCTCCAGTAACTTTTCCGGGTCAGCACCGTTTTGAGTCTTTTCTGTAACATGCTCACTGCTTTGCAATTGATCGATCTTACTTTGTGATTCCTGTTTTTCCTCCTGCTCACGAGTCTCAGAGTCAGTTTCTTTGTTTTCGATCTTTTCAGATTCAATTTTCCTCTCATCCACTTTATCTTCTACTTGTGGCAGGGGTACCTTGTTATCTTCCTTTTCCTCCACCTCAGGACCCTTTGGTGCATCCACTAGACTCGGAGATTCCACTTTTTCGTCTGCTAGTGTAGCAGCAGAGCTGTTCTGTTGATCTGCTTCTTGCTTCTTGTCCTCCACCTTGTTCTCATCGTCTTTGTGTTGGATTGTAGCTTCTGGTTCCTTCACAGTTTCTTCGTCAACTTTAACATCATCTTTTTTCTCCACCTTTTTCTCATCGTCTTTGTGTTGGCTTGTAGCTTCTGGTTCCTTCACAGTTTCTTCTTCAACTTTAACATCATCTTTTTTCTCCACTTTTTCCTCTGTCGGTGTAGCAGCAGAATTCGTCTGTTGATCCGCATCTTCTTTGTTGTCCTCCATCTTATGCTCCTCTATTTGCTCCTCATTCTTACTGTCTGCTTCATTCTTATGTTCTACCTGTTCCAACGGTTTCTGAGTTTCTGCTTCATGCACTTTTTCCTCGGCCTTAATTCCCTCCTTTTTGATATCCTCCTGCTCGTGATGTTGCTCTTGAGATTCACTTTGTTGACTCCCTGAGTCCTGTCTCTGCTCATTTGTGTCATCCTTCTTGATCTGCTCCTGATTCTGCTCTTGGTTTTGTCCACTGCCAATTTTATCGTCTGATTCCTTGGTTTCCTGAACCACTTGAACTGCATCACCCGAATTCCCTTCTTTCTTATCATCCACCCCACCATTTTCTCTTCTTTCTTCCGATCCCTTTCTTTCTTCTTTGTTCTCTTCAAGCTTCTCCTCCTGATTCTGCGTTTGCCCATTTTCACCTCCAGGGTCTTTGATCTCAGCCTGAAATTTGACATCCTCTGTACTCTCGCCCTGGGCTTTACTATCCCCCACCTCATTTCCCTTGCTTTCTATGGGCTGGTTCGACTCCTTTCCATCTTGAATTGTACTCTCTGCTTTCTTTTCATCCTGTGCTTCTACTTTATCCTTTTGGGTATCACCACTTGGTGACTCATTGTTGCCTTGACTCATACTGCCACTGTCGGACTCTTCCAATAGCCTTCTCACCTGATTAAATTTTGCAGCATTGAGTGAATACTCATAGTTTTCTGTTGTTCTCTGAAGATTTACTACCTTGTTTTGAAATGAGTTAAAAAACCAACGTTCTTGCTCATGATTGAAATCCATTTTGGTGTCTACATCTGCTGAATTGACCTTAATTTGAGAATTTGAGATCAAGTGCCCATGGTCGGCATTGCTCTTACTCCATTCTGCCTTTCCAGACGCTGCCAGTGCATGACTACCCTTTTCTGAAAACTGCCCTGCACGCCTTGGTTCCTTGTTTGCGAACGCAAAAGAGTTCTTTCCTTGACTTGACAGAAGACCAGCTGATGCGACTATCAGGAAGAACAAAAACCAGTGCACTGACCTCCTCATGTTGAATGATTCCAACCTGCATAATACATTTTGGCTTTGTGAAAATTTTCCTCCTGGCCTAAGAAAACTCAAACTGCATAAAATTATGGAATTGATCTTCAGGAAAGTATAGATAAGTTTGTTTCTCATAATGCCTAACTGCGTCTGAGCTGGAAGAAGAGATTCTGACAAAAAAGCTTATGCTGCTACTTATGCCCACTTATTGCACCATATTTTTTGTTTTCTTCCATCGCTGTAACTAAAAACGTGATATCAATAGGACCAAATGGACGTCCTGTCCGTTAGAAAGGAGTGAATGTCTCTGATCCAGGGCATATGAGTCAACTGTTGAAGTTCTAAAATTACAAGCTAATCAACACATAAACTCCAGATCTCAATTTGCAAAGGATATAATTAACAATAGCGTGTTCTCAAGACTGAAAAATCTCTATCTATTTACCAGATTCACTAATAATGCAAGACAAGCAACGAAGAGGCTTTGAATGAACGAAGATAACTAGACCAGCGAGGAAATTGTTTGACGAGATAACTGACTGTTCACTGTGATGCGGCAATAATAGATCATAGGAAGGAAAAGACAATGAAATCAACAAACTGCTATACATTACATGGAAACTGGATCACAGTTGACAGCCCGAGAATTCCACTTACAAGTATAAAAACGAAGTGCTTTATATGCTTGCAGTCAAATTCCTCCACATCACAGACGGGCTTTTTGCAAAGCAGTCGCTTCCTCAAACAAAAACTTGCTAATTTGCTTAAGTCCGCCACTCAAATGCCAGTACATTCAACTCGAAGCTTATCTAGAGATCTACGATCTTGGCATACAAGAATTTCCCACCTCTTAACACAGGCACTCTCTCCGAGGACAATAAACATGAAATTGTACTTCATAGGCCGAAAATGTGTGAACAGGCAATGGTTACATCAAGAAGGTGAGGCAGGTACAGGACTGCTGGCATGGCCAGCCCACATCCCCTCGCTATTTCAAAATGTGAGCAATCTCAACCACCTCTCTTGAGAGCAAAGGCATATGGGAGGAGTAAGGCCCACCAGCATGATCGTGCCCAGATTTATTACAAGGCAAAACCCATCATGACCCAAAACTCAAAAACACAGCGTTACAGTCCACTACATATCCTGCTATGATCCGAATGGCTAACAGATTGCCAATGCCTGTGGTCAGCCAGCGCTGAAACATGGATCCAGAACTAAAATGCTGAATTTATATATTAATTAGCGCTGTTGCTGCCGCTTCTTCATGTATGGATCTGTGGTTGGGAGGAAGGAGAACGTGAATCCAGCCACAGGTTGTCAGGCATCTCTTTGCGAATCAGATATAAATTTTTTGTGGGTTTCTTCACAAAACAACGCAAATCAATTCTTAAACAAAACCCACAAACCTTCTCAGGACGTGCACGCACGCGCCATGCTCGCGGCGATCCACCAGCATCGCCTCAATCATCGTCTCTCTCCCTCTCCCCCTCTCGCTTCGTCTCCTAACCCTACTTCTAATAAAACCCTAACCCTAGACATAACCCTAAACCTAGCCCTAACCCTAACAAACCCTAATGAGCCTCAATTCTTTTCTGGACAAACCAATTTATGTCTGGCTCGATTTCATGCTCCTATATAATTAGCTGTTGTCCGATTGCGAATCTTATTATGGGACAAAGGAGATTTCGTGAACGTGGCCATCTCAAACACAGCCACGTTAGTCTGCAAAAGCGTTAGATCAGGTGGATCAATCAAAAGTAGCTGTTACAATCTGTCTGTTGGCTGGCCATTAATTAATTAATTTTTCAGTTTGACATTTTGCAACGTGCACTTTACAACTATATATTTTCAATCACGACAGTTCTAACACGTGGCTGACATCGACGCCAGCCAACAGTGGGGCCAGGGTGCATCCCTTATTATTAGTTAACATACCTTACAATTAAGATGGTTGGTGGCAACTACATACTCACTTTGTTGAAACTTTGATATAGATGCTCATCTCAGCGCAATGTATGATTAACTGCAATTGGCAAGGCGTAGTCTCGAATCCCAACTCTTGTGTAGTGACATCTTAGGAGCTTGCTCATCACTGGGCGCTGCCCAAGTGATGTTGCTTAGGCTGTATATGTTGTGTATAACCTACTAGTGCGTAACTCTCTATATATATAAAAAAAATGATATCAAATTGTGTGTGCAAAGTTATGGAATTGAAAAATTGACCTTAAGGAAAGGTTGAGTGGAAACATCTAGCTTCAAGGGCTCCAACCAGTGTTGGGTGGGTATAAAATTTTTTAATACCTGCCGGGTCAGGATTTGCAGATTTTAAAAAAATTTAATACCAGCAGGGTATCAACATAAGGAGGTATAGGAGTTGTGGATTAGTATAGACTGGGCTGGTATCACATGGGTGATACCACCCGGTTATCAAGCCGGGTATGAACATGTACGAATTGCTATAAATGTTCTTTTTAAAGAGTAATATCATAATTTACGATATAAAAAATCTGAAATATTAAAAAAATACTAAAAATAGTACTACTATTGATACCATGGCAAAAATCGACAAAATCTCCCCAACCTGGGTATCAACATGAATAGTAAAATAGTTAATACTGGTTGTCTGGTTCCAGACCCTGGTATTAGAAATTCATATACCAGTCAGGTCGGTTTTTTAATACCATGTTGATATCAACCCATTATTGATACCAGCCATGATCCTATATACCCGCCCAACACTGGTTCCAACAAAAAATGAGAACAGATCATCATATCCCTAGACTCAAGTGAGGGTGCAAGTAAGCTCCCACCCTCATCCACCTAATTGATAAAAGTTTGATCATGATGCATTCATGGAGATGAAGGGGGGTTCCTTGATCGTTGGATGAGGTGGTGGGGCTTGCTTGCACCTTTGCGTGAGTTGGCTGGCATTGATGTTGATTTGAACCAAGTTCTAAATGGTAAATGGGCTCCATTTACACAATGCCAAAACTAAAACTATTACTATGATGAATTGTTCATTAAAAAACTCACTTTATTTCCAATGTATTGCATATTTTAGAAAGTTAACAACTTTTTGCTTCTTCTTGAATTTATCCAGATCTGCTCGAGCTAGCTTGGTCTGGTCTGATGACAGGTACGGCTGCTCGGCTTCTGTAGCTGTAGCTGCATGTTTTGTAGAAGGAACATCAACATTGGAAGAATCTATGCTACTTAAAATAGGATGAAATGACATAGCATCGTTTATCGATGGTTGTTTGAAATTATAGTACGTATGTTCTTGAAATATTACATCCCTAGAGACAAATACTACATTGGTGGATGGATCATAAACTCTATAACCTTTATGTTCATCAGGATGGCCAATGAAAATACATTTATTTGTCGTATGATCCAGCTTCTTCGTAAGCTGTTTAGGAATGTGAACAAAACATATACAACCAAAGATTTTTAAATGGTTGACACTAGGCTTGTGCCCATGCCAAACTTCATGAGGAGTTTTGTTGTTGATGGCTTTGGTGCTGGATCTATTCTGCACGTAACAGGCTGTGGCAGTAGCTTCTGTTCAGAACTTCGCAAGCAGGTGTGCTTGATGTAGCATGGATCTGGCTGAATTGAGAAGAGTTCGATTTTTCCTTTCTGCAATCTCGTTCTGTTGAGGTGAATATTAGTGGTGAACTATCTTTTAATACCATGTTCAGCCATGTAGTCAGACATCTCGTTAGAGATGTATTCGCCGCCACCATCAGTTCGGAGTGCCTTCACCTTTGTAGAGTTGTGTCTCAACCATGGCCTTGAATCTCTTGAAGCATTCAAAGGCTTTATATTTGTGCTTAATGAACATGACTGTAGACCATCTAGAATAATCATCTATGAAAGTGATAAAATAGATTGCATCTTCTAAGGACGGAGTTGGCATTGGACCACAAAGATTGCTATGTACAAGATCCAATACATGCTTTGTTTTGATGGAATGTGATTTGGGAAACTTGCTTCTAGAGTGTTTGCCATAGACGCATGATTCACAAAAGAAAGATTTCCTATCTAATGAAGAAGAGAAATACAATCCATCAACTAAGTTATTACAACGCATATAGGAAAGTGATCTTGTATTCACATGTCCAAATCGACTATGCCATAGAGCAACACTGTTGTTTAAATTTTCATTAGAGATACTAGCTAATGCAACTGAATTAGAGAGTCATAAAGATTTTCGACTCTAGTGCATGTAGTCAGAGTAGTATCTTCCTCGAATATTGTACACTGTTCAGATGAGAAAGTAACAATGTAGCCCTCATCAGTTATCTTAGAGACTGATAACAAGTTCTTTGATAGCTGAGGAATGTGAAAGACGTTGAGAACACAAATAGATAGATCGTTGTTGAAGGTGATCTTCACTACTCTTTTGCCTTCCACGTGTATGGTGCTAGACTCTCCGAGGTAAATGAATTGATCTCTGCTATAAGCTGTATACTCGGTAAACCATTCCTTGCGAGAGGTCATGTGTTGGGTAGCGCCACTGTCCAGGTACTAGCTATCACAGTCTTCGTTGTTGTTGTTGTAAGCCATTAACAAGTGTGTATCTTGCCCCTTGAATTCCGTCGCGTTAGAGGAGTCTGACTGCTGTTGTTGTTGCTTCTTTGTCTCATTGTAGATCTGGATACGACACTCCTTGATGTCGTGATTGGCTCTCTTGCAATATCTACAGAAAAGCTTCTTGCATGATCCACCATGTTCACCTTGAGTGTGAGGCTTCTGCTGTTGCTGCTGCACTTGATTCTTGCCCTTGGAATAGTCTTTCTTCTTGGTGTACAGGGCCATGGATTTGTCTTTGATGGACAGGCCGCTGATCTTTCTCCGCAATTCTTCTTGAAGAAGATGACCGATCACCTTTTGAAGAGTGAGGTCAGGTTGTGTCAAGATCATCACCACAAAGTGTTCGTACAACTTTGGAAGAGAAGAAAGCAAGGTCATGACGGCATCATCATCTTGAATAGAACATCCTACAGCTGATAACTGATTCAATAAAGACTTGAAGCTATTGATGTGAGAAGTGATGGCAGTAGAATCAGACATATTAAGAGTAAAGAACTTCCTTCTAATATGTAATCTAGTGGTTACATCATGAGTCTCATAGAGATTTGATAACAAATCTAATGCATCCTTAGAGGTCTTGCATGTGCAGGTAACGTGGGCTATTTGGGAGTCGGCCAGATTGAGTGTGATACATATTAAGGCCTTCTAATCTTTGATCTTCCATGCCTTTGCTTGATCACCATCTTCTGGTTTCAAGTCAGCACCTTCTACTACATCCCAAAGATCTCTATCTATCAACATCATCCGGAGTTTTAACTTCCAGATGTAGAAGTTAGAACCATTGAACTTGTCAATGATTCTAGCCTCGTTGGATGATGAAGACAAAGAGCTACCAAGATGAGACATGATAACAATAATATAAATGAAACAAACTTAATTTCAGTTTATTTCAGCTACGTTCTGATACCAATCTGATGGGTCAAGGGAGATAGAATAACGTGAACGGAAGAGAGCAAGAATATTACGAAACAACTCTTCCGTTACAATCAGTTGTTAGATGCAAAAACAGTCTAATAGAAAGTTTATGCTGAATATAATCGTAGTTTTAAGTGCTCTAATTGCCAATAGGATCTTAAAAATTAATTCATACTCTCAAAAACAAGAGTACAGTCCACCAAAGAGATTAGAAATGGTTTGTGTGTGATATTACTAGAAATCAGATTCAATGTGAAGCTTGGTTCTGAAAGAGCAGTATGATATCGCGAGTTCCTCAGGCATCAAAGACAGCCATCGTCTGATCAAAAACTAAGGAGTTGTAGATGTCCGTGTTCTAATCAGAGTGAGTAAACAAGCACGATCAGACAACGATAAAGTGCATTCAATCACAACAAGCATTCATTTATGTTATACACAGATAGAAAAGTTGTTGCTGCTATATTACACTGAAGCACAGTACGAATAGCAATTACAACCAAAATTTGACGGCGCAACTAGGAGGCTCAAATAATACGTCTCCTGGACAGAGCAACCAATAATCTATGCTTGGATGATCTATTTATAGATTTCATCCATGTATTAACTACATTGAATGTTTGTCACCTAATTAGAAAAGTCGTTGTCTTTGGGGGTATATGGCTTTTGTGACAACTATACATAGTATATACGGTCAACAAATCAGGATCGTTGACACGGACAAGGAAGTCGCAAATTCTCTCACTTCACAAATTTTGGGAAGTGGCTGGGAACATTCTTGTTCATAATATACAACCTTCGGCATTTTTCTCTCTCTTCAAGATTTTGCGAAAAAGTTGAAGGTGCCCTAAACAAGTTTAAGGTGCCCTTAGAAAGTTGAAGGTGCCATCAAAAAAGTGAAGATGTCTTTAACAGTTTGACTCTCTTGCACTTTTTGGGAAAAATGCGAAAAAGCCGAAGGTGCCCTTAAAAAGTTGGCAAAGGTGTCTTTAACAGTTTAACCCTTAAAAATAGGGGACCTTTTGGAATTTTCTCTCTCTTCGTATTTTTCAGAAAAACGCGAAAAAGCTGAAGGTATTGAAAATAGTTGAACTGATAAACTGTGAACAAGTTGACTTCTTCAAAACATATTTGAACGGAAGAAGTCGAAGGTAAGTGTTGAATTGTTTCTGGCAGTGGTAACTCAATAATGATTTTGATTTTGGAATAATCCGTAGCAATGCCATGTCTTGATATCACATGTCCAAGGACAATTCCATGAGTGACCAAAATTTGACATTTTTCTAGATTGAAGGAGATTTGGTATTTGTGACAACATTCAAATGCTTTTTCCAAATGATCCAAGTGGTCTGTATCTGCACTATGCACTGCGAGGTCATCCAAGTAGATTTCAAGAAATTTTTGCAAGTAGTCCTTGAAGGCAAATTGCATCACTCTTTGAAATGAGCTAGCAGCATTACAAAGTCCAAAAGACATAACTTTATAAGCATAAGTTATCCATTTTGTTGCAAAAGCTGTTTTGTGGTGATCTATAGGTGTTATCTTAACTTGGTTGTAACCATTAAACCCATCCAAAAAACTGTACGCTTCTGCTCGAGCAAGATGGTCCAATATGGTTTCAGTAAAGGGCAATGGAAGGTAGAACAACCACCTCTTCAAGATTTTTCTTGAAGCAACATTGAGATTGATTTGGACAATGTCATCTCAAGTTGTGTACAACCATTGTCCAATTTTCATATCGTCAAATAAACTTGACAGAACAGCCATAACAACATCTTGGACTTCCACTTGAGATCCAATGGAAGCCATCTTTTCAAGAAGAGATTTAAAATCATTTGTATTTTCAAACATGTTAATGCATCCATTCATCTTAAAAGAAAAAAAAATCTCTTTCTCATAAGTAGTTTTGAAGCTACATCTTTATTTTTATAAAGATTTGAAATGATATCCCAAGATTTGTTAGCACATTTTGCCAAACTTATATGGGAGATCTGAGTATCTTTCATATTCAAAATGATGGTGGCCAATGCCTTCGGCCCATCTCTCTACTTTCATTTTGCAATGACTGCAAGGTCAACTAATGATTTCAGGTTAGTACCTTCAACCACTTTCCATAAATTTTTGGCCAAGAGGATCATCCTCATTTTGATTCTCCACATATTAGAGAAACTTCTTGACTATGTTCCGTTCAAATGAAATGGACATTAATAGACAAGTCTTTTTTCATTGCATTAATAAGCTCCACATTTTGCTTGTGATTACCAATTTATCTACATACAACATAACTAGAGTGATGCTATAATCATGAGAAAAGTATTAAAGAATGGAGTCTAAAAAAATGTGTACCAAGACTCAAGATAAAAAGTTACTCATCAAAATGATTGTATGAAGCACGAAGCTTGTTTCAATCCATGTAAGCCTTTTTCCAATCTACATACCTTGTCCTTGTTCAAAATGTGATGTTCACCTCCATGATAGCTGACATCATGACATGGATGGCAGTAGTCGTTGACATCTGGCCATATCAACAGCTAATTTAGCCATGTACATTAGTAATCACATTGTTTTATATATTGGTCATTCAACATACTTGATCTCTCTTTTTCTATTTTTATTGATTTTTTTTTTCAAATGCAATGTTTGGCAAACGAAAACAATGTTTATTTGTAAGGATTTGAGTGATGAAATAATCGGCGAGTTGTTGGATGATGGTTGGAATACGAAACAAAATCAGCAAGTTGAGTGCAGAGTATGTAACTCGTCAATGACATTTAGATATCACATTGTAAATCTGCAGACTTGTTATAAATGCAAGTTTGTGGAAGTCCTTGAAGATGGCCAAGTCTTCAATGACTTCAAGTTATTAAACTTAACATCTGAACTTGAAACTATGACAGGATTGGTTACCCTTTGCTGGAGATCAAGCAGAAGTCTGTTGTAGACGTCCAAGATAAATTGGTTGTCTAAGTTATGATTCCAAGGAGACAACTGTGAGCTTAATTTCCAACAATGTGTTTGTGTTTAGAGATAGTGAAAGTAGTGTTACGTTGGGGTAGTGTTAAAATAAGGTTAGGAAAACATCTAAACTAGCAACTAAGCATAGTTAGGAACCTATCTTGTGTTCTAACCCTTCTTGACAGCAGGCGGAGCTGCCCACCATCGAATCTACACACCCTACAATGGTGCCGTTGGCGGGGATAGGCTATCACTAACTAGCTTTAGTTGTCTTTTTAGTTGTTTTTGTTTTTTAGTGTGATTTAGTTGGATTTAGGGGTAAATTAGACTTGTTTTGTGTGCTTTTTTGTGATTGGACTGTACTAAGTTAGCAGAGGAAGTGGTAGTGGAGACGTTAAGCAGTCTCTAAGGGCTTGGCATCCATTCACAACGTTGAAAAAACCATAAAAAAATGTTCAAATCTGTATTTTGGAGGGAAAAGTGGCCAAAAACCACTTCAAATCTTATTTCTCAAAAAATAGTGGGAATTAACCTTCGCATGACTACCAGCAACTCCAGGACATTGTTAAAGACCTGCATAGAAGCTTGTGAGAGTTACTTTCCAACAAATTTTGAAAAAACAGAGAAAAACCCATAGAAATCTAAAAATCTCTTGTAAAAAAAAATAAAAAATTCAAAACTCAAAACTAATCTTCGTAGAGTCGATATTACAGTTGCAATCCTAATTACATAGAGTTGATCAAACAGGAGTTGTAGAAGCTGCTTGATGCTAAATGAAATCGTGCACACAAAATGGGTATCGCCGATAGTCACAATACCCAAGAAGAATGAAAAATTGCAAATTTGTGTGAACCTGAAGGTGCTAAATGTAATGAAAGGCCATTTTCCCTTACCATTCATGGAAAGTGTTCTGGATAGAGTAGCAGGAGCGGAAGCCTATAGTTCTATGGACAGCTTCAACGGCTACAATCAATTGAAGATAACATCAGACGATCAGCACAAGACAACATTCGCCACCAAATGGGGAATCTATGCCTACAAGGTGATGTCGTTTGGACTTTGCAATGCCCCAAGCACCTTTCAACGAGTATTGCAAACGACATTCAAAGAGCACCTACAGAAATTTTTGGAGATTTTTTTGGAAGATTTGTGCGTGCACGGGCCGAACTCAGAACACCTATCCAACTTGGAAAAAGTGTTGAAGCAATGCCGCGAATATCAAATCTCCTTGGATCTATCCAAGATAAGGGTCATTGTTGATCTGCCACCAGCCGTCGTTGAGGGTTTTCATATGTTATTATGGGTCATGCAAATTACTATCAGATATTCATACTATTCTTTGCGGATTTAGCAAGACCTATATATAAATTGACCATTGTACCAATTTGGACAGTAGAGACATTGGAAGCATTTGAGAAATTGAAGAGAGCTTTAGCTTCTGCACCGATACTACGAGCTCCAATCTGGACAATTGAGTTTCATGTTTACATTGATGCATTGAAATATGTCATTGGATTAGTTTTGACGCAGCCATGTGAATGCAAGAAGGATTATCCTATGAGGTTTGCAAGCAGACAACTTACAGATACAGAGAAGAATTATTCGACAACTGAACGTGAAGCGTTAGCCATGATTTTTTCTGTTAAAAAGTTTCGACATTATCTATTGGCAATGTATTTTGCATTTTATACAGATCATCAACCGTTACTTTATTTGGTGAACAAGACATGCAACACAGGGCGTATTGCGAGATGACTACTATTATTGACCGAATTTGATTTTCACGTTGTGGTTTGAAAGGGTAAACAACATTATCTAGCCGACCATGTTTCAAGAATTGAATCAATGTCTGTTAATATTGAAGTGGATGATGAACTACCAAATGCTGTATTATTTTTTGTAGAGGTAGTAACTGAGTGGACATTGAGGGGCAATGATCAACTTTAGTCTTATCTTAATCATTGCACTTCCCAGTTGAAGGCTGCGTGACTACGCTTTCTTTAGATCTTGTGCTGAATTGCCTTCTCGTTGTTCCGTTGACACAGGTTCCCTAAGAGATTCATCACTAAGAAATCTTTGTAATGATTCCGCCAAGAGGCTTGGTAAAATCCGCTAGACTTCGTCGGTTGCCAATTTCTTGACTTTCTCAATTACCAATGGCCTGATGGATTCTACCATCTCTGTCTTCTGTGATGGTTTTACTTGTTTGCCCGAGGTATCTTTGCGTACGTCGGCTTGATTCTGCTTCTGATCGTTGAACTGTTGGATCTTGCCATTGACGAACTTGTTGCTCTGCATTTTGCCCTTTCAATTATAAGCGCATATTCTTGATTGGACACCTGGTATTTGGATGATCTTAAAAGCAGAAGGTACATTCGTCCTCCTCAACAAAATTGACTGTGTGAGCATAAGCTTGAGGATGGTTTGAACTTGAAGTGCAAGCTTCTTGGTCTTCCACTGCACTTGATCTGTTTGTCTTTGTTGCACTTACTCACCTTACATGGGGTTTCATTCTTGCTAGATCATCGGTCATTGTTGACTCTTGTTCTTCTAATTCTCCATCTGATGATTCAGCACTATGATAGGGAGAATCCGTCATCCCATGTTGCAGTTCCATCATGGCAGCATTCTTACAGAGTTGTGCAGGCAATGCATAGGATGCGAAGTTTGCCATACCAGATCTGATCCTTTTGAGTAGTCCAGCATAGTATTTTGCCATGACGATCCGTTTAGGAATTGGTGGATTACAATCCTTCACTAAATGGAAGATCCGATAGGTGTAGTCTCAGATTGTTTCATCGGGGAACTTCTGAACTTTAGATAATCCTGCAAGAGCGGTCTCCATAGTTTCGCACTAGAATGTGGCAAAGTAGTTGGTTGATGGATTGCTTCAATAATGGTGTAATGGTGAAGATGTTCCAACAACTCTATTTTTTTTTGAGTGAGAAGAAATGAATTTAACAGATGAGAGAGCGGATGGAAGATTGAATGGAGATGGACAAGAAAAATGAAAATGAAGGATTGATGGTAACTGATATGGAGGCCACTTACCAAAGAGGCTTGGGCTAAAATTAAAATTATTGTTTTTTTTATAGTCTTTCTTTTTTTTCTTTTTTTTTTACGATTTTTTCTTGTGTGGGGGGGAAGGGATAGAACCGTCAAAGTCGTGGGAGGACACTATCTAAAAGATAGAGAAGGCTCACCACGTTGAGGTTTTTCTTCCAATTCTTAGTTTTTATTTTTTTAAGAAAATAGAACCGTCGCAGTCATGGGAGGAGGCTATCTGAAATATAGAGTTGCTCATCAGCGAGGCTTAGGTGTTTTCTTTTTTCGATTTTTAGAGTTTTTAGAGAATAGAATCATCGCAGTCATGGGAGGAGGCTATCTGAAAGATAGAGTCGCTCACCAATAAGGCTTAGGTTTTTTTTCCAATTTTTAGAGTTTTTTTTTTTTGTGAGTGTTAAACTGGGAAGTAACTCTCACAGAGATTTTTGTGTCCTTGTCTCAGATGAAACTTTAGGAGTCTTTGGGAGAGTTACTTAAAATCCGTACAAGCAAAAAAAACTCCACAAAAATGGCAAAATCTCAAAAAAAAAATGGAAAATTTAACACTAAACCACACAAAACTAACTTTAACAACTTAACAACTTAACAGCTTAATTTTTTTTTGGTGAAATAGAGAGGGAAAAGAAGAGAGAAGAGAGGAAAGGGAAGAAAGATGGCTATGCGGCGAGATGAGTGTGTAGCGCTCCCTGGCAACGGCGCCACTGTTGTGTCATCAATGTAACATAGAGATTCGTCGCTGGGAGTGGCACCCTCGCCTTCACCAGCATACAAGAAGAGAGAGAGAAAAGTTCCAAGTAGTGAGAGGTTTGGGAGGCCCGAGCACCTTCCCCAAACTATTCGGTCGCTACTTAGAGAGAGAGAGAGAGAGAGAGAGAGAGAGAGAGAGAGAGAGAGAGAGAGAGAGAGAGAGAGAGAGAGAGAGAGAGAGAGAGAGAGAGAGAGAGAGAGAGAGAGAGAGAGAGAGAGAGAGAGAGAGAGAGAGAGAGCCTTGGTTAGGAAAGGCTTGGGAGGCCCGAGCACCTTCCCCAAACTATTCGATCCCAACCAAGGAAGGAGAGAGAGAGATAGCTAGAGATGGAGTTAGAAATAGAAAGGGCTAGATCTTTATTAAAAAAAGAGATGATGATTTACAATGGAAAATGGCCTCCTTATATAGTTAAGAGGGGAGCCCATCTTAGCTCTCATTGGTCCTTTCTAATTGGCTAGAATCCTAATCTTAGCCATTCAAACTAAACTAATTGCAATCTAATGGTTCAATAAGAAGAGGACCAAACTCACATGATTAATGTGAGATTCCCTCAACTTAGAACCATGTAGCTTGACTTTGGAGTTTTTTATTATTTTATTCTATTTAGGCCCCAAGTCTTAAATTCAACTTCTACCTAGCCAATTTGCGTGCTCATTGGGTTGGGCTTACACACGCAGGACGCCAGTGCTCTCACACTTATTATTCTAATTGTACAATTTAATGTACTGTGGCAGGGCCCACTAGGTAAGGCTTGGCCAACAGTATTTTAAATGGTGGGACCCACTTGTTTATTATTGTGCAAGAAATACCCACAACAGAATAGTTAGGGAGGTAGAAATGGGCCAATAGAATTTTGAGGCCAAGGTCCTCCACTCAACTATAAATAGGGACAAAACTCGAGCTGCTCCTCATGTTCAAATCTTCATTTCAATATAAGAAATCTTCTTTCGATTTCTTGCTCCTCACATAAAGTGCTCCATGGCTCCGAACCATGATTTTGTCTCTCTCTCTCTCTCTCTCTCTCTCTCAGTTAGTAGTGCTCAAAAACGTACATAAATGGCCGTCAGGGCTCAGGATAATCGTTATTGGATACGAATAATTGTCAGGGCTCATGATTATTTGGCCATGATGTGCATGCATCACAAACTAAGTCCCTTGGATTTTCGGGGGTAGAGAGAGAGAGAGAGAGAGAGAGAGAGAGAGAGAGAGAGAGAGAGAGAGAGAGAGAGAGAGAGAGAGAGAGAGAGAGAGAGAGAGAGAGAGAGAGAGAGAGAGGTCTAAGTTCAACATTGGCCCAACTCTTAAATATGGAAATGTGAAGATTTTTGGAGCCATGAAACATACATTCATGATCCCTGACACATGCTTGACTTGGAAAACTATCGTTAATCAATAGCCGTCAAAATTAATCAGTATCTAATTATTTGAGGAGGTGACAATAAAATATTTATTATGCAAGTTAATTTTAATAATCAATGGTGAAAACTACGGTCCCTGCTGCTTTACTAATATATTAAAGTTTCAAAATTCAACAATAAGGCCCATTAAACATGGTGAAGAGCTATTCATCAAATATAGCTTCAGTCACCCTCTTTCCAAGAAGTGTACAAAAGGCTTTGAGCCAAACTCAAGCATATACCTTGTGAATATCAAAATACATTTTATCTATTTAGTGAGAACAAGTTCTTTGATCAAGTGATACATCTAGTACAATTAATGCATGAATCTTATCATGATACGTTATGTTGAATGTCAAGTAATTGTTTTTATTTAATTATTTCATGTTGCAAATAACAAACATACTTGGAATAAGATTTTAGATATGATGTTTGATTTGCATGTCTTAATTTAAGTTAAAATTTTCATGAATGACAATCTTATATGTTATTCGATGAATATTTGTTTCCCATGTTTGAAGGACTATGAACCGTCGTCTAGCTCTGGTGACGATGACTAAAGTCACTCCATATCCAAAACAAAATTGGCATACGATGGGCCACACATAAATCAACTATCACGACAACTAGTTCAGTCAATTGTAGGAATAATTGATGTCATACATTTTGATATCGATATCTTACAATATTGAGGTCAATCTCTAAAATTCCTTTGAGTTAAGAGTTTTTTTTTAATATTCACACCTATATTCCTGATAGAAATGGTTTAGTGGAGATTAGAGCCATATCCTCTACCAGATTTTTCGAGTGAGGAATGGATTTGTTGGCTGATTCTGACGAATCCCCAAGATACTCGAACAAAGCAACTCAAGAGCACCTCTCACCTTAAACCGAGGAGGTCTCTGAGAAGACGAGACGAACGAAGACTGAGACCCAAGTATGAGAGCCGAGAAATGGTAGTTAGAAATGGCAAGCAAGAATTGTGTAAGCCTCGTGGTGAATCCCAAAAGATGACCATGTAGGAACTAGTATTTCTAGGCAAATGTAATAAATGCAAGTAGACCCCTCTTAAAGAAAGTAGAGTGAGCCACCTTTTGATGGTGACCACTAGTGGAGAGCATTATTCCACTTGTAATTTGTGAAATGTGGAAATTCCACTAGGATGCCACCTAGGAAAAAAAATTGAGAGAAGAATCAAACACACCATTATATCTTGGAGCAAAGACATCTCATTTGGCCACTTTGTTGCTTATAAATATAAATGGAGTGATACAGGTGTTACATCCTCATTTGGGTAAATAAGATTGAGATTTTTTTAAAATCCCATGATTGCAATGGTTGTTTTGTTGCAAGTCTCTTGCAGAACTTGTGGATTGGCATGCTAGTCATCGTTCTTCAAATGCGATCATGAGAGTACCCTCAGATTCTCCTGCATGGAAACACATTGATAAAGAATATCCATGTTTCGCAAGTGAAACAAGAAACATAAGATTTGGACTTGCAACAGACGAGGTTAACCCCTTTTGAAAAAATGTCAAGCACGTGGTCTACTTGGCCAGTGGTGTTGGTCAACTATAACATTCCACCTTGGCTAAGGAGAAAAATAGACCCATCTGCTCCACGACTATGGCATGATGAGGAAAACAATTAAGTGACAGGTGAAAAACCTCAAGATATGGGTAGTCTTAAAAAAATGAAACCTATTCAGAGAAGAAAAATTCCAACCTTCATGCTATATAATTCAGGAGTAATGGATAAGTGACTGCACCATCCACATGATGTTGACCAATGCAACCATAGACTGGATGATTGATACACTCCAACAAGTAAGATCAATGAGACAATTTATATCTGACACAGAATGGGAATTTGCAAGAGGATATGATTGGAAGATTTGTCTATAAGTCTTATTATAATCAAGATGTGACAGTATCGAAAGTACAGTGCAATGTGGATGATGAAACGACGAACTTATGATTATGGTGTGATGACATCTTTCCATCAAGAAAGTCGGAGTAGTGCTTGAGATCAAAGTCCAATTTCTAGAGAGCTTGAGTATGTAGAAACCATACAAGCCATATATGAGGTGCGTTTTAGTGAAATGGGTAAATATTTGTTGTTTGACGTGAAATGGTTCAAAATCAACTATAGAGGATTAAATGCAGCCGTAAAAAAAGATCGTAATAGATTTTTTGCTATCAATTCAACCAAGACATCAAGCATGGACTTTCAGACACATTGGTGTTGTCTTGTCATTGTGAACAGGTGTGCATAAGTTTCACATTTTTTCTTTTAGTCAATTGTGAGACATCTACATTACTTTTTCATTACATCTATTTATTGTGAATTACAACATGATCATAACAAATCTCTAGTCCTAACATTGTTAAATGTGCAGGTATTTTTTCAACCAGATTGACTAAACAAAAGTGGGCAGTATGTTGTTCAAATTAAGCCACGCTCAAGACATGTATTTGAAAATGCATATGTTGAGAATGAAATGGAAGATTTCAATATCGACAACACAAGTATATCTGAGAATTGATTCTCATGATCCCGACAACCCAGATGATCAAGAAGACAACAATGATTCTTTGCATGAGGACAATATTGAGAGAGGTTTGATTTCTCTAGTGATGATGAAAATCATCTTAGCGGAGATGAGTTGCAAGATGTAGTGGTTGATAAATTTGAATCTTGCGATGATGAATAAAATGTGTGCATGTCACAAATAATTATGTGTTGGAAGTATTTCTAGTTTACGCAATGGCTAGATCTACTCACGGGTGCAGTATAGTGTAGAGAGGATCGTCCACCTTTTAAGAACCCCCCCTTCATACAAGCTAATCTACAATTTATTACTTCTACTGATAGAGCCACCTGCGATGCTACTGGTCCTGATGATAGAATCTTATGCCTTATTGACCTTATGAGCACCTTGGATTGGGTTAAAGTCTATATGGAATTTATTAAAAATCATAATCATATGAGTATTGTTGAAAGTATCTTTGTCAATCTCCCCAGTTATGTTGAAAAGTTTGAAGATGAGAAATTTTTTTGGTATTCGCACATATGTTAGATCTTCAATTGTCTGGAAAAAGAAAATGGTGTTTCTTCTGATATTCCTTCCCTAGCCATTGATCCACCTCTCTCTCCCACCCTTAATATTTGTTGATGATATGGACGAAAAAAGTGTTTCTCAACTTGAAATGGTTGCCCAAGAGATTTGTGACATTAACAGTCAATCCTCCTTTGAGTTTTGCCAAGCTAAAAGCTGCCAAATCCCCCGCATTTGGAACTGAAAAAAGGCCCTTCTTCAAATGTCGTTGTGGTGGCAAATGCAAAAACAATTCCTCCATTATTTGATTTGACCACGTTGTCTGGTTTATGATGAAGAACCTTGAAAACTTCTTTCCCGGTGCCTCCATACAAAACCAAATTAACTCATTTTTCTTTGGCTACACAAACCAGCGAGGGATGTAGTGAAAGCCCATATTACCTTCCTTTACATTAGGCAGTATATGATCAATGCCTCCATAGAACAATCACTTGACCCTTCATGCAAACTCCTCTCCAAACTTGGGGACGCTGAAAATATATGGGAGATTGAAAGATTACTTTAAAAATCGAGCTTTTCTACTCTTCAAGACAAATACTTTCAAAATTTTAACAAGAGGGCTGGGACTTTTAACATAACAATCCAAGCTCAGTGGTTCGTCGCAACAAGAAAATGAAATATATACCATTTAGAGACAAAGGTGGACAAAGCAGCAGTGGAAAAGAAGAAATACCAATGAGAAAACTTAACTTCTACATGGATTGATCCTTGTGCATGATGAAGAAGAAATAAAAAGGGTGCTCGTCATCAATGTGGTGAAGCGGATTTAGCTTAGCAATCAAATTGATATAGAAAAGACATTTTTACATTAACGTTACTGTACTAGGAGTTTTGAGAATATCAATGTCATGCAGTTTTATGCCGAGACCTTTGGCTCTATTGATGATTTCTTTGATGATATTGTTTTTGGTTGGACTTATTTGCCTCATATCAAATCTTTTTGGTACAAACCTTATGATGTGTTTTGCGATTTCAGCTTTATGGATAAACTACATGATGTTGTGCTACAAGTAAACATTTAAAGGAGTCTATTTCAAATGAATTTATCACGTCATCCCAATGGATTGCAAAATTGTTTACAATAAAGTACTAAGGAAAGATTTGTGCAAAGGTTTGAATCATATTGCTTCACGTTTATCAAACATCAATGAAGTGGTGACTGAACTTTATTATGATTGGTTGAAATTAGCATCTTTATTGCCTTCTTACAAGGACATTGATATGGATACTCATGTTGATCATGCACTTATATGCAAGAGTATGACTTTAAATTGCTTGAAAAACAACAACTACACATATGAGCATTTTGCCACGCAATGCTGCCACGCGAACTCGATACTTAGCCAAAATTTTGACATTTTTCTTTTGTGTGGCTCTGCCACACGAGGCACATCCATGCCAAAAAAAATTTCGGGGACCCTGCCGGTGAAATTCTGGCTGGAAGTGCGGTCCGACATTAAATTTTTATTTTAGCGTGGCAGTGCCACTCAAATTTTTTTTAAAACCAGCATTCGAAAAATGAGCGCCAAATGTGTTGGCGTGGTAGAGCCACGCATGGCAATCCCACACATAACTGTTATTTAACCACTATCTTATGCATTTATGGACATTATAATGTGTTTATATATTGAGAAAGTTCCATAGTCAGAATTTGACATTAACCTCAATATGGTATTAAAGGTAAAATTAGTGTGAGATAAATTTGCACTTGAAACGATGCTAAGTACCTTGAGAGCCATGTGGTAGCTTGTTCCGAAAATTTGTTGATAAAAAAATTGCAATGTTATACACGTTTGTGTGTTTGCAAAGATGAATGAATAATCGAACATTGTGACAAAGTGTATTATTATCTTTCATATAATTTTCACAAATGTTACCACAAAGAAGATGCTTTTTATATTAATATATAAATAATCAACGCTCTACATTTTCTAATTGTTCTCTTAATTAGTTCACACATTTATTAATATTGATAAATTTTTCCAATTCTTAGTGATTGCGAGATGCATTTGAAATAAAACTTAAAAAATACAACATCATAGAAGATGTAATAATTCTAATTTGTTCCACGCATAAACTCCCAACAATATGCGAATGTTTTATCTATGCAGGTAAGCATCCTAATATCCGTTGCCCAGATAAACTCCGCTTTCTCCTCGCTTGTGAGAAGTATGGTATTGAACATCACGTGAAGGACTACCCATCCCAAACCTGCTGCTCCTGTCTGTTCAGTGCAAGTAGAAACTTTGCTAGTTGAAACTCATCCCGCATGGGTCTTGACTCGGGCACAAACCCAATGCCAAGCCCCTACACTTGCACCCAACAAAACTCAGTAGCATGCTGTTCTTCCAAGTGAAGATTCGACTCCAATAAATTATCCTCACCCATCTGAAGAAATTCGACTGCATCATCAGTATCGCTAGAAAATTTGCAATGTCGACCAACAATCTTCCACCTCCCATAAAGTATCTCACAAGCCTTTTGAAAGTAAAACCCTTGAAGATACTGAAGTCTGGGGGGATTTACTAAAAGCCAATGTCACTCTCCCTTTCCATGTTCTATGGAAGCATGCTGGCAAATAGAAACAGCGAGAATTTGAGTTTAGGATTGTGGTTCGAAAGGGAGTTCAACATTTTTTATCAGACCGTCTATCTTGAATCCCTAACCTACCCACCCCTAATCAAGGCGTCAACGATGATTTATCCGATGCCATCTTATTTCAAGTAGACTCTACATCTGTTTGGGCCAAAAAAATCACAGAATATTTAACTTCAAGGCAGATGGATCCATCTCTATCTAAACCCGAACACAACGTGTGTTGGTCCTCTAAACCATACCTTATACGTTAATTGCAGGCCAACTTTACAAACAAGGGTTAGATGAAATTATCCGATGTTGTCTAACTAAAGATGAAATACCCTCTGTCATCTCTCTCACTTATGGAATTGTTGGAGTAGGTCATTTCTCTTTAGAAATGGTATTCAATGTGCACAAAAAGTATTGGCCATGTATTTTATGAATATCTCCAAAAACATTGAAAAAACTACCAAAAAACCATGTTTTTTTCCTAATTTTTAATTGTTTTGGCAATTTCGTGTGGATTAAACCCATATAGAAGCTTTCTATGCCATCAATCCACCATGGATCAATATCTCCATCATTGGTTAGCAAAAGCATCATCATTTGAGTTTTGATCACCAACACCATCCTCATAAAAAATGAAATCGCCTTGATTCTTATCTTGATCTCTCTTTTTATTGAAGCAATCACTTGCAAAATGCCCTTTGACTCCACAATAAAAGCATTTTAACTTGGATCTATCTTTCTTCTTGCCAACAAAAGTAGAAGGCTCACCTTGATCTTGAACCTTTGACCACTTGCTTTTGCCTTTGCCCTTGAACTTGCCCCTTGAGAACATAGCCACCTCCTCTCCAACTTGAGAAATGGAAGTAGATCCGCCTCTTGATAGAAGCCTAAACTCCTCATTCACCAAGATCTCCTGCAAATCCACCATACTTGACAAAGTCTTTGAATAGAAAAACTTTGAACAAGATTAGCATGATCATCCAATAAGCCATTAAGAACAACTTGAACAAGTTCTATCTCCTTCATGCTCTCATCATTACATGCTAGCTCATCATTGAATGCCTTAACCCTCAAAACAGAATCATGAGCACTTTCATCCTTCTTTTGCATACATTGAGAGATTTTCCTCCTAAGGGTTAGTACCCTTGATTAGACTTGGACTCATAAAGCTTCTTTAAAGCTTCTCAAGCCTCACTTGATGAAGTACACTTACCAACTTCCTTGAGAAGTTCATTAGTCACATTCATCTTGATCACATGTAAAGCTTTCTTTACCCTCTTGTCATACCTCAATTGATCTTGTGGTGCCAAAGGTCTCTCCTCCACACCTACAACAATATCCATCGAATCATTCATCTTAAGCAAAGATTCCATCCTCACGTTTCAAGTAGAATAATTTGTTGAGGTAAGCCTATCATTGCTTTCCAACATGAAGCCACTTGAGGTTGCCATGTTGCAATGATCTGATCTTCTCTTTGAACCTGTTACAATTCACTAAGCACCCCCTTGAAAATCAACAAATGAAACTCAAGAAGAAATCACAAAGATATGGATTAAACAATCTAGGCTCTCCTTTTTCTCTTTCTAGCAAGTCCTAGCACATAGAATCTTGATTTCTTGATCACAATAGATCTAAAAACAATATGATGAACTTTTGCTAGAACCTAAGATTGAACCACACTCTTGAAAAGTACAAAAACTTGAAAATCAAGAGATCCTATCAAATTTAGGGTTTCACCAAAAATGCAAAATATTGAATAAAGAAAAATCTACTTGCAAAAGCTAGAATCTAAATATCTCATCTAATAGAATGTACCATCCACAATCATGAACAATTTTTGTCTCCACATTCCAAAAAGTGGTTTAAAAAATTGGCCATCTACAAGTATTTTGACCTAAAATGACTTTAAGATCACAAAGATCCAAACTCTATACTTGAAACTACAAGATTTGAGTTAGAAACACCTCCAAATCCACATAGAATTCATGGAGCCCTCAAATCCACCTCAAGATTTGGCAAATCCACCAACTTTGGCTTGCAACCTGCTCTGATACCATGTGAAAAAATAAGATCCAAAACATATTAGTGGGTCAACAAGATCTTGGGCCAATTTGGAGTGCACATTTAGAAATAGCTAGAAGATAGAAATCACTACTTTATGCATGCTAGAACGTAGAAATGCACAAAGATTTGATCATAAACATTTAGATATGACTTAGTACTGTATCTTTCCATACAACAACAATAAACTATAGTACTTCACATGTGTGGATCCAAGACCTACCAAGAAATCAATATTCTATACATAGAAAACCAAGATATCAAGAGAAATATGCAAGAGATGGATATAGAATCAAAAGAGGAAAGTTATCCATACAAAATGAGAATATGAAGATGATTTCTCCACATTTTTACAGCTATCTGTAGTAGCCATAGTGTCACTTGGCCACTTGGCCACTTGCCCTAAAATCGCTCTAAAATAGCAACTTCTAGGTACTTCACTAAAAACCTAGCGTGAATCAGTCGGGAAAGGCAAGACTAAATATTAGTCGTCAACAGCTAGACTAATAATAATTCACTAAGAATAGATTACCAGATTGAGCAACAAGAGACTCAGATAGAATGAAGAAAAGCATAGCAATATCGACACAAATCTGAACGCAGATGAACAGAGCTGTTATTAGATTAAGTATAGCAAAATATACATGTCAATAATGTTGTGGAGCACAATACAATAGCGAACAAAACCATGTGCTCTACAAAACTGTAGTGGGTTTCTTGCCTTGCCTAACCTGAATCCAAGATCTAGTCAATCTAGTCAAGGACATTCATCAATCCATTTCTAAAGAAAACCAGTCTGCTTTATTGAAATGAGGAAATGAACATGAGGAACAACTCGAGTTGGTCTCTTTTTACAGTAGAGAGGAGGACCCTGGCCTCTGAATCCTATTGGTACAGTCTTGCCTCTCTTTTTATTCAAATTTAAAAAAGTGTGGGAACCATCAAAATTGGAGGGAAACCCAACTTTATTCACTAACTTGACATTTAGGCCCTGCAACATTAAAAGTCCCACAAAAAGGCCTAAATTCCTTTTATTGACTTTTAACTAATCAATCAAATAACTATGTGGTCATTGGGTTGGACTTACACAACAGGGTGCCAAATACCTCTCACTTATTAACTAGGGTTAGGGTCGTCTTGGGATCCGCAAACCCTCCAACAGTATCCCCCACCAAAACTGGTGACGGTCCCACGACACCTGCAATATGCAGTTATTGGGGACTTTTATTGGCTTTGCGCCGAATCTTAATTAAATGAAACTGCACCTTCTCCATAAAGTCAAGGCGTGCAGTATTGAAATCCAAATTATGCGGCAGGAAACAACGGTGGGCTCCGGCAATCCACTTGTAAGTTGTCCATGAGGTGAAGCGGGATTCCCAAGAGTCTGCCATCATAGCCGCACGAAAATACAGTCAAGCAATTGGCAGCTGATCTTTGATTTGCTCTGAGGCCATCGGCTTATTTGGATTGAATGCCAGGGTAGGAAGGCAATCGTCCCATTTGGTTGCCATTGACGCCAAACAGAGTTAGATCTTTTGCAAACATTGCCGATTGTCGCACCATTGGATCCGAAGAGTGGACATACTCTCTCTGATATGCCTGTAAGGCTCGGTGGAAATCCACTGCAATATTCCAGCTGTAAGGCTGGTGGATGATTGGCCAATTGGGCATATGGATTCCATAGCCAATCCCAAATCTTTCCATTTTTGTCTTCGCGGCATTGGCACGTAATAAGGATCTACTTGCAACTGGCGAGGGCTGGCGACGTAACTCCTAATTAATTCTGGAGTTTTCTCAAAAATCGTGATTCTCCATGTTGGCTGCTCTCCTTGCGCAGGTATTTTGTCCAATTTTTTGTCGGCCTCAATCTCAGAGGTCTTAAATTTGAAAACCCATCCACCACGCGAGGACTCATGTGGATGCTGCTTTAAGAAGGTCTGGATCTGGTCCTCGACGCTGATGGGCCTTCTGAATAAATGGCTTGTCCTTGATGAGGATGGACCCGCTTGTACTGTCGGTATAGTTGGCAGTTGATCTGCTAGATCTGGAGCTCCCCCCTGGTCCATGCTCGAATCAACCCCTGTATCCATCTGTACAACTTCTTGGCGCAAAGGGGAGAATTGCGGCATGACCGAGACGGGGATTTGTGGTCCGGCTTCCAACACTTGAGCAGCGGTTTTTTCATAGGCGTTGATGGTCTCTTTTGCCTTTGCCAACTCGGTTGAAGCTGCTCCTTTGAACCTATCAAAGCGGCCTTGGAATCCCTGAAGGGCCACTTTGTATGTTTCCACTTTCTTGAACAAATATGCAATCTCCGTCAGCGTGACCGGATGATCGGATATTTGTGTTTGTAGATATGCATCACGCTCAAGGGTGGTCGCATCCAATTCACCTTGAAGTCGTGTGCGATCTTGTTCGGCCATTTGTAATTGCCCCTTCAGCAGCTGCCCTGTTGCTTGGCATCTTGCACTGCCTTATCTACTTGATCATGTGCGGTTGTCAGGGCGTTTTGCAGGGAGCTGATGTAGGTTTCCAAGCGATCAGCTTGTTGCTGGGCCAATTTCTTTTCACTTTCAGCCTTTTCTTCATGTTGTTTGGCTATCTTCACCTCTCGATCCAATTGGACAATTTTCTAGCTGATCAGAGTGTTTTCAGATCCTAAGTCAGAGATCCTCTGTTCCATTTCCTTCTTCTTATCCAGCATAGACTGGATCACTTGCCCAAGGCTTGAAACTAACCCGAGAGCATCACCAGAATCGACAGTCGTGGAGGTGGCAGCAGTAGGAGACCCTGATGGTACTGTCGTTGGTAGGCGTGGAATAGGTGCCAAGGTCTCTTCTTCTTCAAGAATATCCTCGTCTTCAAACCCTTCAAGCACCATGGCGTCGAACTGCTTTGGTGACTTTACAGTTGTGTCGACCCGAAGTGATGCTGGGCTACCCTGTGTGGGTGATTGCTGACTGGCATCTTCGACACCAACAGTAGCTTCATGGATATGCCCGAATCCTCTTCCAGGGGATTGGGGTTCAAAGGGTGTTGGGATCTGGGGAATTTCAAAGATTTTGGTGGCCCCAAGGGGGTCGGAATCATCAAACATATCCATGAAGAACTGTGTGTTGGGTGAGGTTGCTTCGGTGTGCGGAGGTGAGGCGGCCTGGGCAGCCGTGATGGGAATGGTAGGCCCAATGGTCACAGACTGTCCTTGTATGGGAACAGAGGTGAGGAGAATGGAAAGTTCAGTGCGAACAACAGCAAGGGGTGGAAGCGCAGCTGATGAGGTATTCAGAGGGAGGTCAAGATCGAGTGTCTGACAGACTCGAATTGCCAGTTCAAATTTCAGCAGAAAAGTTCGAATCAAAATCAAACTCGAAACCTACAAAATCAAACTTGAACTCGAAACCACCTGTGAGAAGATCTAACAAAAAACGTAAACAACCAGAAAGGTATGGTCAAGATGTTTTTAATATAGCCATCAAATTTTGTGGTTTCTCTGACGAACCTCAAACATTCGAGGAAGTTGTTGATGGACCAGATAAAGATCACTGGATTGAGGACGAAATGTCATCCATGTATAACTTCAGCTGTTACTTTAGCAGCTTCAAGTTCCTCTCCTTCTTGTAGATGTTTAGTCCACTATCTCATATCCTGATATCTTCGTTTTTCTGCATTAAGATTCAGATAGACTTCTGATGTTGTTGGTGTATCGTTCAATTGTATAGAATCAGCAGGTACTGAATCTACTACTGGTTCATTTTGCTTTTGTGCTCTGGTGACCAACATCAAGAGTGCACTTGGTTTATTATGAGCTACCGCTCCTTGCTTGATTGTTATCAAATTTACAGGTGCTGTAGCTGGTGGTGGCTTCGATCTTGTTAGACAGTCTTTATAGCAATGCCCATATCCACAGTCACGATAGAATGGTACAAAATTTTCTTTATTTGGGCATTCTGCAACTCTGTGATTTTCTCCACATGCAAAGCATCCAAGTGGTGCTCTGGCCCAATTTCTCGAGGCTTGTTGTTGAGCGACAACATAAATGGCATATTGTTCTAAAGATCCACCTTCTTGATCATTACCATAGCTCCATTGCTCAGCACTTCTGTAAGGTTCTGGTTCCATCAAATTGGCAGGAGGAGCGGAGTGTTTTGGTGGGGCAGGCAAAGCTAGACGATCTGGGTATCCAAGAGTAGATTGTCGTAGTCTTGCTGCTAGATTGCCTCCATACTGTGGATCTCGATATCCCATCTGGGCATACTATTGCTGAATTATCCGAGGGTTGAAGTTGCAAAAGGCAGTCTCATGGTCAGGTGAACTACACAGATGGCAAATATTGATTTCCATTTGTTTCTTCAATTGAGGACACTCGTTCACTGTGTGATTTCCTGTACAAATAGAACACCAGACATTTTCCCTGGTAGGAAAAGTCTTTGCAAACTTCTCAGGTTCCTTGTCGCTTCTCCGTGGAAATTTTCCAATGCTTTGATCTTCTCATCAAATTGCAACTGCAACTTTTCCATCTATTTCTGCTGGGTCTTCCCAAGTTTCTCGAACTCATTGAGCATCATTTCTGCAGTAGCATTGGCATTCGTTGATGCAATAGTGGTGGATATCGTTGTAGTTTGCCCTGCTGTATAAGGCAACATATTGACATTCGGCTCATCATCTGAATCTTCATCCTCCTCCCGAATTGCATCATCCATCGCATTTTGCAAAACACTCATTATGGCGTTTTGGTTCACGTCTGATCCGTTTAGGTAGACCTGACAAAAACCACATAATCATGACATTTTCATTAATCAGCTCAGGTTCGCACTCAGATATGAGGTGTTTCACCCTTTTGATGTAATCTCGAACCATTTCCCGCTTTCCCATTTTAATTTTACTTAAAAGTAGGAAAGGGTCTTCCATAAACTTCCGCAGTTTGAACCGTGTGATAAGGGCTCGTTTAACAACCTCCCAATCTGTACGTTCAGTTTCATCTTGGTTATAGTACCAATCTTGTGTTGCGCCTGTTAAGGCCATAGGAAACAGCTTAAGTTTATCTTGAGGATAGATCTCGCCATAGACCTCACAGGATTCAGCATAGATTTGAAGAAATCTAACTGGATCTATTAATCCATTATATTTGGGTAGATCCAATCAGGGTGCTCTTAGAACAATAATTGGATTGACCTCCTGTGGAGCAGCTCCAGGGCAGCCATCTTACAAACTTAGATCAAATCGATAATGTGATTGGATATAGATTTTTTTAAAAAACTATCTCAGATTAGATCTGCTAGCTCTATTTCACTTTTCAATAATCCGATTCTATATGATGAAAACCTACCCAAAATTCGATCAATCGATACTTTTCAAAAATGATAAATCTCTCAGAGTCTAATTCAAAATATATCAGATTTGATCCAAATTTTGACAGAGACTTGATCTGGAAAATCAGAAACTAAAAATAGGACTGGCGAAGGTTCTCTCGACGAAGGTTCAACAGTGCTAGTTTGGGATAAAAACTCTTTGAACACTTTTTTGGCAATTTCTTGGAAAATAACCTTTGCCGACTTCTCAGATGGAAGGTCTGACACAGATAAAATTATGGACAACCAGACAAAGGTTTCTGACACAAGAAAATACAGTTTTTGTAATCTAGCGAGGGTAAAAATCAAGATTTTTTGTGATCTGATCAAGATGAATCTTCGCCGAACTCAAAAATAGTAGTTTACCATAAATAAAATATTCTGAAAACTTGGCGAAGGTTCTGGCGAAGGATCAAGAGTAATACTAGTAATTTTGCAAAAAAGTGACTTTTTTTTTGACAAAAATATGACAATATGACAACTGATCCTCTAGAAACCTTTCTGGTTTTGGTATTATTCTTCGCTGACCTGGCAGTAGATAGATCTGGATCACATCTAAGCATAGTGAATTGGACGAAGGTTCTTTTTCTGTATTGTTTAGGGTTTTGATAATTTTTGGTGTTTTTTATGCAAAGGATCTTCCTCTCAACAAATGTGGTTCAAATCGCTTGTATTTATGCAGGCAGTCGAGTTTTTTGCTTGTCTTATTTTACATGTAAATATGCAGACTGTGCAACAACATGAGTAATGGAGGCAGATTAAAATGCAATTTAGGAGAGTAGAAGAGATAAATCCAACAATATTCTTTGTGGGTATGAAGACTTTCTTCAGTTTCCTCTTCTCGACTAAGTCCCGAATCACATGATATTTGATAGTTATGTGCTTCGTTTTTGAGTGAAATACAGGATCTCTCGTAAGATAGATTGCTGAAGTGTTATCCATTAACAAGACATAAGGTTCAGAAATAGATTCATCAATCCTTCCAAAATCTGTTTGATCCAGATCAGCTCGTTTGCCATCTTGGTTGCTACTACATATTTTGCTTCACAGGAAGATTGAGCTACTATTGTTTGCTTCTTTCTTATCCAGAGTATGGCTACGCCAGATGTTAGAGTACAACCTCCTGAAATACTTTTGTTATCATCCTTCATGGATGCCCAGCTTGCGTCACTGTAAGATTCGATCTGAAATCTAGCCCCATTCGAATAAAACAGTCCATAGTCTTTTGTTTTCTGGAGATATTGTAGTACTCTCTTTGCTAACTTCCAATGCAACAATCCTGGGTTTTGGTTATATTGGATCAGCCTGTATACTGAAAATGCTATATCAGGTCTGGTGTTGTCTACTAGATATAACAATGATCCAATCAGTCCACGATAGAGTGTTTTGGCCATTCGTTTATGCAGTATTGTTCCAAGTATCATGAGAGTATGCAAACCTTTGCATTCGAGCATGTTGAAGTTTTCACTGATCTTTTGAGTGTACTTTTGTTGGTGAAAATACAACTTACCACCTTCCAAGTCTCTCATGATCTGCAAGCCTGATAGATTTTAGCTTTTCCTAGGTCAGCGATCTCAAATATTTCAGAAATGTCTTATTTGACATCTGAAATTAACGTATCTCTTCTTGAGAAGATAAGTGTGTCATCAACATAGACAACTCGAATGATTATTTCATTTTGGACATGTTTGATATAGACATTTGACTCAGCAAATAAAAGTTTGAAGCCTAAGGAACGTAGTGCTCATTGTCTGGCTGTTTGTTTCAGCCCATAAATACTTTTATTCATGCGACATCCGTATTTTGGATATTCTTTGCTTACAAAACCAAGTGGTTGGTTTATGAATAAGTCTTCTTCCAATTCTGCGTGCAAGAAAGCAGTCTTTTCATCCATAATATGGATTTTCAGATCATGAGCCACTACATAAGTGAAGAACAAGCTAGTTGATGTATGTTTGACTACCGACGAGAAAGTATCTGGGTGTCAATTCCATACTTCTGTGAAAATCCTTTAGCAACTAACCTTGCATTGTATCTGATGTTTTCTTCATCAGGACCTATTTTGATCTTGTGGATCCACTTGCATTTGACTGGTTTTCTGCCATTAGGTATTGGTGCAAGTGTCCATACATTGTTACGTACGGATATGAATAATCAATTACATCATCACGAAGAACCCTTCAAGATGACTGAACCTGAAGCACCGCATACAGAATTACTCATGAATATTTTGTCTAGGAAGATCAATATTTCATTGGGAGAGTTCCTAAAGTTGGTGCCAAAAGCAAAAGAAGTCTTAGCGCAAAAGTTAGTTCAAGAAGAATCAGAAGACCATCAGGAGCCTCTTTTTTGTGCTGGATTTGAAGAATCTAATGATGTACTCCATGTTGGAGCCGCTTGGGAAAGTGAACAAAAGAATATCACTCTGCCAAAACAACATAGACAATTTTCTAAAGAAGCAGCCGTGATAGATGGCGGTTCAGGAGTTAACTTGATTTCTACAAAGTTATGTACAAAATGGGGCCTTACAAAGATTAAGCCTACTACTTTTGCTATTAAGCTAGCTGATCAAACGACGGTTCGTCCACAAGGAATGGTGGAAGATATACCTGTCAGGATTGCAAGAGTACAGTTCATCATTACTTTTGTCATGATGGACTTACCAGAAGCACCAAATGTCTATCGAGTTCTCTTAGAATGTCCATGGTTATGAGTTGTGCAAGTCATTGATAACTGGGGTACCGGCAAAATCACTTTTGAAAATCGTAAACGTGCAGTTAAAATTGATCTACGACTTGGACTATCAAGCCAGTGGTTCAAAAAGAGGATGGCAATTCATCAACAATGGATCACACTTGTGATCGACCAAAGAAAAAATTGGGAGTTCATTACGACTCTCAAACGGATACTGTCAATTGGAACGAAGCTCTTGCAACAATTGATTGTACAGCAGGATATATGTGTCGACAAGATATTCAATCAGAGATGAGCGAGATTTCCTTGTTAGATCGAACTTTGGATATGCCAATCACGTTTTCACTAAATGTGCTGAATGTAGCCTGGATATCAACGGAATCTATACCAAATCCAATTTCTGATCTATACGGATCTGTAGAAATTTCTTGAAATTTACTTGGACGACTTGGGAGTTCATAGTATAGATACAGACCACCTGGATCGATTGGAGAAAGTCTTTGAAAGATGCCGCAAATATCAGATTTCTCTAAATCCAGAAAAATGCCAAATATGGATTTCTCACGGAGTGGTGCTTGGACATGTGATATCAAGAAATGGTATTGCCACCGATTACTCTAAGATCAAAGTTATTGTGGAATTGCCACCGCCAGCAACAATTCGAGGAGTTTATGTGTTTATGGATCATGTGAACTACTATCGAATTTTTATTATCTTCTTTGCGGATTTAGCACGACCTATATACAAATTAACTATTGTTTCTATTTGGACAATAGAGGCGTTAGAAGCCTTTGAAAAGTTAAAAAAAACATTATCTTCAGCACCAATACTGCGTTCTCCAGATTGGACATTAGAGTTCTTCTGCTTATTTTTCTTTTGTCGTCGTTGGTAGCTCATAATAGTTTTTGAGAATTTCATAGTTTACTAGATCACTGTGTGCTATTGACATCTCGAACAACTTTTATCTTGCCAGTTTCAAGTACATAGACACGATAATAACTTGAATCCTACCAGAAAACCTTATTCTGTCTTTTCATCGAGTTTCTTTCTCAGCTTATCTGGTATGTGCATATACACTACACATCCAAATGTCCGAATATGTGCTAGATTTGGCTTCTTCTTCCACCATATCTCATGAGGAGTTTTATCTAGTATTCAAGATTTTAGAATATGATTCTAAAGATAATTTGATATAGCCACTGCTTCTACCCACAACTGTTTTGGTGTCTTCGCATGAGCCATCATACACCTAGCAGCTTCCATAAGTGTACGATTCCTTCGTTCAACTATTCCATTGTGCTGAGGTGTATAAGATGCAGTCTTCGTGTGCATAATACCTCGATCAGTATAGTAAGCCTTGAATTCGTTGAAAATGTACTCACCTCCACGATCTGTGCGAATCTACTTCAACTTATTGCCTGTCTGCTTCTTAGCCCAATTTGTATACTCAACAAATTTCTTGAAAACTTTTGATTTAGTACATATAAAGTATACTACAGCAAACTTGCTGAAGTCATCAATAAATGTTATGAAGTACTTTGCATCACCCAATGACAATACTCCAAATGATCCATAAATATCTGAATGCACAATTTCAAGTACCTTAGGGTGTTCTAGTCATCTTGCCTTTAAGACAAGATTCGCAAGTGGTTCGAATATCTCTACTTTTGATTTTGACTCCTAGAATTCTTTGACTTTTGTTGGCTTGGTACAAGGCTTCCATGTTCATGTGACATAGACACAGTATATCTATTGATTCTTGAGTTTGATTGGCTTGTTCGATTCTTGTTCGAATGTTCAGGTGATATGAATTTCCTTCTCTGTTGCCTTTAACAACTAGGTTATCAGTATCTTCCTCGAACGGTTTACAAGAGTTCTTAGTGAAGGTTACTGACATGCCTATATCGACTATCTTAGCTACAAATAGAAGATCTTTATCAAGAGTAGGGACATAGAGAACTTTCTCCAGTTTATTGTCTCCCTGATTCGTGTCCAGCCATAGTACACCAGTTTCATCAACCACGTGTTTAGAACCGTCTCCAAGTATAATAAATCTCGAATAGTTCATCTTCTTGTACTCAGACAATATTTATTTCGAGAAAACAAAATGTGAGGTGGCTCCCGAATCAAGTACTAGTTCTCGAATTGAGTTAGGTGAACAACATAGATAAGCACTGACATAAGCTGCTGAGTTCCTTGTTGCCCTGTCTTCTGTTGCTCTAGAGCATTCTGCTTTGTCTTAGACATAGTTTGAATAATAGTCTATTGTTGCATGACCCCGTTTATGACAATGAATGCATTCAATCTTTGGATTTAACCAACACTTTTCTTCTGTGTGACACAATAACATATCGCACAAATTTCGACATCCGCGTCCGACGTATAATTAAAAATTTCATAGTTCATTGCAATCCGACACGTCGAGTTCCGACGTCCCAGTAAAAAATCTGAAATATCGGAAAATATGGGCGACAACCAATTTTTCAAAGGCACGTCGGAGTCCGACATGTCAAATTTCGACATGCAGACGTGGATATGACCTGTCACACATTTTTTTAAAACAAAAATACGTGTAATCCGACGTGTGTCGCATTCCGACGTCCACATCAGCATGCCAAAAGCCTTTCCACGGAATTTGTCCAGGCCTGAATGGGCACAGACGTCAAATTTCGACGTGTTTGGAGGCCGTCGGATTCTGACGTCTGTTTCAATCTTCCAATTTCCGTGATTCAGCGCCTTCTCTTTCAATTTGTCTTTTGCAGATTTGAGCGTCTTTGGAGCGATTGAGGGCTTGGAGTTGCTTGAAGATCAGTGCTTGAAGATCATTGTTTGAGGTTGGTGCTTGATTTTTGTTTGTTTTGCTTTTTGTTTATTTGTTTGAGGTTGATGTTTGTTTGTTTGTTTGAAGAGGAGATAGAGAGTGTGAAAGAACAAAAGAGATGGAGTGTGTGTGTGTGTGTGTGTTTTTAAATTTTGCATTGATTTAAAATGGTTTTGAATGGTCTTGTAATAGATTATTAGTATTATTTAGGATAGTAGATTTATGATTATTAGATTCGTAATTTGTGAGAGAGAAAGAGAGAGAGGAGGTGAAGTGTACATGTATGGTTAAAGATATTGAAAGATTTTGGAGTCTTTTTTTAAAAATAAAGTTTTGAGAGAGAGAGAGAGAGAGAGAGAGAGAGAGAGAGAGAGAGAGAGAGAGAGAGAGAGAGAGAGAGAGAGAGAGAGAGAGAGAGAGAGAGAGAGAGAGAGAGAGAGAGAGAGAGAGAGAGAGAGAGAGAGAGAGAGAGAGAGAGAGAGATTGTTTTCTATAATAGATTGTGATAGTGTTTATAATAGATTAATTTTTTATAGTGTTTATAATAGATTGTTAGAATTATTTGAGATAATGTACATTTTATATTGATGTAGAATTTAAGATTATAGATAAATACATAATCTATGGTAGTAATAGATTGTTAGATTTTTATTTATTTAGGACTAAGAATGATAGATGTGAGAGAGAGAGAGAGAGAGAGAGAGAGAGAGAGAGAGAGAGAGAGAGAGAGAGAGAGAGAGAGAGAGAGAGAGAGAGAGAGAGAGAGAGAGAGAGAGAGAGAGAGAAGAGAGAAAAGGGAAGAAGTGTGTATGTATTGTGTCTTGCATTTTGAATTTAAGATAATGAAGAAAGAGAGAGAGAGTGTGTGTGATTTGATTAAGATTTAGGGTAGTAGATGAATAGAGTGTGTGTGTGTGTGTGTGTGTGTGTGTGTGTTTGTTTTTTGTATTATGCATTAGTTTAGGGTATTTAAGAGTGATAGATAAATAAATAGTGTTTGATATAAAATTTTGAATATTGTTATTAATAGATTCTTAGAATTATTTAAGATAGTGTATGTGTGTTTGAGAGGATGTGTATGTGTTTTGAAATTTGCATTGATCTATAATTTAAGTTAATAGACAAATAGATATAGATAGTGTTGGGTACTAATAGATTGTTAGATTTTTATTTATTTAGGACTAAGAATGATAGAAGAGAGAGAGAGAGAGAGAGAGAGAGAGAGAGAGAGAGAGAGAGAGAGAGAGAGAGAGAGAGAGAGAGAGAGAGAGAGAGAGAGAGAGAAGGGAAGAAGTGTGTATGTATTGTGTCTTGCATTTTGAATTTAAGATAATGAAGAAAGAGAGAGAGTGTGTGTGTGATTTGATTAAGATTTAGGGTAGTAGATGAATAGATTGTGTGTGTGTGTGTTTGTTTTTTGTATTATGCATTAGTTTAGGGTATTTAAGAGTGATAGATAAATAAATAGTGTTTGATATAAAATTATGAATATTGTTATTAATAGATTGTTAGAATTATTTAAGATAGTGTATGTGTGTTTGAGAGGATGTGTATGTGTTTTGAAACTTGCATTGATCTATAATTTAAGTTAATAGACAAATAGATATAGATAGTGTTGGGTACTGATAGATTGTTAAATTTATAATGTCTATGTGTGTGTGTGTGTGTGTGAGAGAGAGAGAGAGAGAGAGAGAGAGAGAGAGAGAGAGAGAGAGAGAGAGAGAGAGAGAGAGAGAGAGAGAGAGAGAGAGAGAGAGAGAGAGAGAGAGAGAGAGAGAGAGAGAGAGAGAGAGAGAGAGAGAGAGAGAGAGAGAGAGAGAGAGAGAGTAATCTTCACTTGAGTACTGTCTTCATCGCTAGACTGCTCTGAATGTAATTCATCTCGTTGTGATAAACTGCATATATGCACAAGTACAAAACACAAATAACATAAAATTATTGTATGATTCTAATGTTTTAATTTGTAGATATACCTATTCTTATACATTGTCGCTTACATGATTCTTATGCCAATCTTGGTGCAGGTTCGAGCTCTACACACATATCTCTCTCCTTTTGTTAACACAGGTATGAAAGTCCCACTCCAATATGCATTAAAGTTCTGTAATCGATTTTCTTTTCTACTTCATTTCAATATATTAGGGTTTATTGTAATGTATTGTATGTTTATGAATGTAGTAATCATGTCGGGGTCAGGCAGTGGTGAAAGCTCGAGAGACTTTGTAAAAAATTTATATGAATCATTAACTCCCAAGCAAAGGACACAATTGCAAATTATGCTTAGCCAAAATGAGGATGGTCCCTCACAAGAGGCCGCGGCTCCCTCCCCCACCGAAGAGTCATCCACAAATCCTTATTATGACGTGGATCCTCAAGGCAATATAATTGCCAATAGAAAAAGAAGGGTGGTTTTGGACCGACTCTATTCTTTATGCCAACGTCATTTTGGCGACAGATTATTTAGTAAATGGTCCGAACAACCTGCCGCCGATAAACGACAGGTTATTGGTATCCTTCGTGACGAATTCCAACAAGAAGAGGAATTCGACGAGAAGGAAATTCATAAGCATATGAGCTTATGGATTAGGCATCGTCGTGATATGGCACAACGAGCTTATAGGGACGGGCAATCCAAGCCTTCCTGGTATTCAAGAAATGATTGGAACCATGTAAAAGCGGATGAACGAACACAAGATAAATACAAGATTCAGAAAGATGCTACGGCCGCTAGGATGCATGGGATAGGCAATCCTAGGTTGGGCTCGAGCGGAAAGGCGGGATTGCAAGCAAGCATGGTAAGTGAACTCTCACTACTCTTATAGTTTATCTTTGATTTTATATGCTTTTATTTTTTAATATGCATTATGACTAGCTACTTCAACGTAGCCCTAAATTAATTTCAACTTCAATTGAATGCATGGATAGTTGGCAGACTATGGATGTCTGCCAACTAAGGAGGAGTACGAATTTGCCTTCAGGGAATCGTACGACGCATGAGTTGACAAACTAAAGAGCAAGGGTCATCCTCCAAATGTAAGTACTAACTTTTGTATTTATACTAATGTGTGTATTTCGTCGCAAAAGGCGTTCCTTTGGTAAGGATAGGAAAGATTTTTTGACAGTTGATCAACAAGTTCCGGAGGCATTGCATTCATTTTGTTGCAATGCAAATTGTTTAATAAAGTTAGGAAAACAAAAGATAAAAAGATGGAGAACATTTTATTTAGGTTTGAGTCCTAGTGAGCAAGATGTGTTTCTATCCTCACAATTCATACCTTGTTTAAAAAAAACGTTTGACTATAGTCTCCGGAATGAATTGTATTGAGCCTCGACAACTCTCGACTAGAGAGGATAAAGTACAGAATTAATAAGTTCGGTCATATCCAACCATCTCCGAAGGTTGTGGGTGATGTTGCACAACACACATTGTTATGGATGGAGAAATATTTTCATCTTCATTGCAAGGTAATGCCAACGACTGGCAAATTCCATCTTGCTGATAACTTTACTCAAATGGAAATTTTTTTAGTATACAAAGAGCATATGATTTAAAACAATGACAGGTATATATCTTACTCATATTTCACAGAACTTTGGAAAAAAGATTTCAATAATGTCTTTATTCCATGAAAAGTGCGAATGGGAGTATGCAGTATGTGAGTAGAATTGAAAAGTAAAAGAAAAGCCTTAAGGGATCCAACGGAGATTGCGGCGGTGAAGTCAGCTTTGAATGATCATAGAGAGGAACAAGCAGCGGAACATCAAAAAATAAGGCATCATCATAAAAAATGCTTTGGGTTTCCAAAGAAGTATTTTGGCATTGTCATTGACGGGATGGATAAAAAAAAGACACAGTTGCCTCACTTCGCACGACTACCAAAGGATGTTCACAAAGAAATGATGATTCAAGCACATTTGGTCGGTTGCTTGATATACAATGAATTTGTTCATCCCCGAGTATTTTTCACATATCCTACATGCATAATGATCCCAGCTTAACCGTGACTATTATTCATCATGTTTTATCTTCATGGCGAGAATTGCTTCTGGTTGTTTTATATGTTCAGTTGGACAACACAACAAGAGAGAATAAGAATCAAATGGTCTTTGGTTATTTGAATATGCTTGTGGAGAAGGGCGTTTTCAGGAAAGTAAAGGTTAATTTTCTATTGGTTGGACACACACATGATCATATAGATCAAATGTTCAGCACTTTCTCTAAAAAGTTATCAAGGCGAGATGCATTTACACTTCCTATAATGATATCCATCATAGAGGAAGCCTACACTCCTAACCCAAGCATATTTCATCTCAAGGAGACCTTTGACTTCAAGGAGTTTGTGATGTCTTCAAGAGAACTATGTTTGGAAAAGTTAAAATGACATTAGCTACCAACACTGCTTTCTTATTAAAAAAATATGGAAAACGAGGTTGTGTTAATGTATGGAAAACAATTGTCGACATGTAAACAATGGCTTCCAATAGATGGTTTGAAATTCTTGATACATGCAAACATTCTTACTTGAGTTGCGTAAAACATGGTGACGGAGTGTGTGAAGCAAATCGATATATTGGGGTGCTTACTTTATGCCCATGAAAATATGCTTGTGAGCACATGAGAAATATTAGCATTATCTCGTGGCAAAGTTACAATTGTCGTCTCTCTTTTGACTATTAGAGGGTAAAGTGAATTACACCTTTGGCCTCCTATTAAGATATATTATCCATAACAAATGTACTAATATACTTCATTGGCATCTTTTGTACAAGCACACCATTTTGTCAACATGATTCCTAAAGACCCTCCATTAAACACAAAACATATATCTTTTATACACACACACACACACACTTTACTCCACAACAAAAACAAGCCAAATGCACAAAATCCAAAAGCATAAGAGAGTAGTTCTAATCTAGATATAGAAAAGTGGGTAAGAGTCAAACTCTAAGAATCCCAAGTTTCAAATCAACTAATCTCATGGTTTTGTGCTAATCAATCTCCTTTCTTCTCTCTCTCTCTCTCTCTCTCACTCTCACTCTCACTCTCACTCTCACCCTCACACTCTCTCACTCTCACACACACACACACACACTCACACACACACACTCTCTCTCTCTCACTCACACACACACACACATTTAGGTAAATAAAGAAATATATATATATATATATATACACACACACACACTTTTAAAGATGTGAAGATCTCACACACTTATATAAAAGATGTGATATTAAAATAAGTGTGTATTTATATCTTAAGATAAGTTTGTGTGTGTGTGTGTGATTTCTCTTCAAAGAAGGCATAGAATAGTTGTAACTGAGATTAGGGAAATTGGGTTACTACGAAATTCTAATAATAATCCCAAGTTGGGTGCTAATTAACTGAATCATACACCCTGGTGCATTTATTCTAACCCTCTTCGTCCTTGAGCATCCTTGAGAAACCCTTTGGGCCTTTCATTGTCTGTGCTCTCTCTCGCTCTCTCTCTCTCTACTTTGCTTCTTTTTCTTGACCTCTGCGACGCTGATGACAAGGCTAGCTATTCTTTCCACGGGCGACGACGGGGAGGCAGAGAGAGGGCGACTGAGGTAAATGTGGGGAAGACGCAGATGGGTTAGCGTTGACATGTTGTCACATGGATTATCTGCTTTGGTGGGTTGGGTTGGGTTGTGATTGCATAGAAAAGGCATGGTCTTAGAGAGGGTGGAATTGGAGAGATGCGCACATGTCATCGGCGGTGGAGTTCGTGGAGGGGGGAGTGCAGGATGCGTGTGAGGACGCCTGCAGCATCTGTCTGGAGACCTTCTCTGATCAAGATCCTGCATCGGTTTCAATCTTCTCTTGTTTCATGCTTCCTTCCTTTTTCTCCTTGTCAGTTTTGTGTGTTTCCTTGCCCTCTGTTACTCAATTTATAGCTTGTTGATATGTTATTGTTAAGACCTAATTTCTTTGTATTAATCGAGCCCTCAATCGTGTTTTTTGCTTGTATTTTGGATCACCTCACCCCCTGCAATTTGGGGGCACCGTCTTGATAAACCTTCCGTTTGGATGATTTGTCCGATGCGGTGGGCCTTCAGGTGGAAGACTCTTCCAGAATTCACAGATCCTGTAGAGTTTATGTAGAAATCTCTGACTCGATGGAAGGGCCTGGTTTGCGCCCCTTCAGCTATGCGAAGCCAATCGATTCGGTCTATTGCACACCTGAGGCAATTAGCTTCACATGATAGAAGGGCCTTAGACGAAGCTCTTCCCTTCCCCCTACAGAATTAGCATCCCCACTGGGTGATCAGTGACTTCTTGCTACTTTGAATTGCATGTTTTTTGTTGCCTAGTTTCTCAATCAAGCTGTGTTGTAGTTCAACGATATGAGATACTATGTGTCTCCATATCTTTCTAGAATGAAAAATATATTTTTAAGAGATGCGTGCTGTTGCACTTTCCTTGAAGAGATCGGTCAGAATACTTCTAATGGGAGCTGTTCTCTGTGACAGGTGACAGATTGCAATCATGAATATCATCTTCAGTGTATTTTGGAATGGTAAGGAATTTTCTTTGACATCTCGTGAAACCCTAATTCTTCTAAGTTTTTTTTTTTAAAAAATGGCTACAATCTCTGTGGTTTCAGACTTTGTGCCCGGTAAGTCTAAATGGGCACTTGTCAATCTGTAATGTTTCTGTATGGACTAATGGGGCCAGCTTGGAGGGGGGAGGCATCTGAATTTTCAGAATTTGTCATGAGGTTTTCTTCCCGCCTCTGCAGTTACCCTGCTGCCTGCAATCTCCTCGTGCAGTCTGAAATTGTGGGGTATGCCATCCCCATCCCCCAGCCCTTGCCAGCAAGAGCTTCTGCCACGCCCTTGCGAATTGAGTCCGAAACCACCCTAAGAACCTCTAGAACTATCAAATACATTTGCTTTTGGATAGCTTTCATTTCCCTAAAGCTTAGTAGGTTTGTACTGTTTTTGCCCTTTTCAGGTCACAAAGAAGCACCGAGTGCCCCATGTGCTGGCAGGCTCTTCGCCTTCAAGACGCCTCGAGGTAAGCTGAGTAACTGTATTAACATCAATCGGCCCACGTGGTGTAGCATTCTTGGTTGGCACCCTGTCCATGTGTTGGTGGATCCCTGGGCCAAAGGCCTGTGAGGATTTAAAAAAGAACTGTATTTCTGTCATGGATTTATACGAGACTTCAGTTGATCTTTATGACCTTACTGTGCTACTTCACGATTTATGCTGTTCCAGTCAAGAGCTTTTGGCTTCTATGGAGCAAGAGAGGTCTCTTCGCCAAAATCGTATTCAAGCTTCTTCATTGCCCAGGCTTAGATCAGGGGACTATGAGTTTCATCAAGTAAGAGTTCCTTTTTTGTGTGGTCTGAATTATGCTCCCCGACTGATCAGCTCCATCATTTGCAAATATTGTGGAAATGACATACTTACATTCTTTGATGCAGTTTTCAGAATCGTTTGAAGAGCGTTTGATGCAGCATTTTGCTGCTGCAGTGGGCCACTCACATGGGCTAGGAAGGGGAAGCCATAGGCCCTCTGTGGCTGGTCAACACCCTTCACAGTTTCTGATCTTTCCGACTTATTCTACGGCAGCTTCATCTGGCATGGCAGGACATGATGACTCTGCTTCTGTTAGAAGCGTCATTGGCTCATCCATTCCCAGTGAACAAGGCGAGACAGGCACATCGTATGCGCAGCAACATAATGCATCCGCCGAAAGACATGGAGACATCAACACACAGTCGCATTCAGCGAGGTTGTCCCATAGCTTACTTGCTTAAACAGATGTGGTTTGTGAAATGATCAAAAAGATGGGCTTTGATAATTGACATGCCAAATAGGTGTAGAGGCATCATAGCCATTTTGTAGCTTTACCCGCTTTGCTTATTTGATTCTTGTCCTGAAGCAGGCAAAGAACCTCATCAGAGTCTGCATCAACCAGTCAGTTTGGTGCATCAACTTCTGACCTTCAATCATTTTCTGACACAATAAGATCTCGCTTGGCTGCTGTATCTTCAAGGTCTCAAAATTATTAGTTTTTTCATATCGCCTATATTCGTGTCATTGGGTATTATCAAGCTGTATTGCTTCTCATTTTGCTTAATATGATGTATAATACTTTCTGGTTGGAAATCTACATGTATTTAGGGCAACGCTTACAGAAAATAAATGCGAAGTAGTTGTTTGGTTGCATGGTAGGTACAAGGAATCATTAACAAAGACAACAAGAATTTTCAGAGAAAGACTACGAGTGAGAAATGGTACGGCCCCAGATATCAATGTAGGAGCTCCGGAGGAGAACCCCAGCTATACGGGGGGCGGTACTGCAGGGCAAAGTGGAGACACCAGTGAGCCTTTTGTTCACTTGACTGCTGAGATTGCAGAGGCCACATCGACTGACATCATTCCTGTTCACATTGCAAATGTTGAAAAAAATGAGGATAATGTTAGCCCTAGAGATCCAGGTGCTATCGATGCTTCTTCTCAGCCTGTAACTAATGAAGTAGCTGGGGCTGTTCAAGATGTAACGGTAAGAACGAGCAGTGAAGGGGTTGACCCTGTTGATGAGAACAAACCAATTGTCTCAATAATATAACTTTTGTGTGTCATATGTTTCATATATGGATGCTTCTAACGCATTAGTGACCACGTGCTAGCAGTTTGCTTTAGAGGGGTGATTGGTTTCCTGTTTACTTTCGTCAATAAGCTATCTAATAAGTTATTTCTATACTGGGATCGATCGACCTGTAGATACAGCTTAGGAAGGTGGCTGAAAAATCTTTTCTCAACTGAAAGGTTCTAGAGGCTTTTTCTGTTCAAAATTTATTTTGTAGATTGATATTAATTCAACTCGGAGCTACCTGATCTTCATATGAGGTTATATTTTTGCTTATTGCAAGTTGCCAATTTCATTTTCTTGAGCTGAATATCTTCTTTGAGCTACTTTGCCATGTGCCAACATAGTTTTCGGTCTTTTCCATACCGATAGATTCACTGAACTTTTCTGTTTAAATTTCCAGCAATTTTTGAATCTGTTTCAAATACTGGAAATTTTGGATCGATTTACCTTTTTCTTGAAATTTGTAACTGATTCGAAGTGAATCAATTAGGATGGACTTTGACCATTCTTATGTCCATTTCTGGTGTATAGTCTGATCTAGCTTCCAGGAACAAGCGCCAGTGATTTGACTACATTTTAGTTGTGTGGATACTGTTCTTGCCGATGTTTATGTCCTTCATTTAGATTTTTTGAGGAAGCGGAATTGATGTAATACTCTGGATGTGTGTACGAGGAATCAGAAACATCATTTGATTGGTTTTGCTCTTTAATGGTAGTCTTTGTCATTGTTGAGCCTGACCTTCACCTCCAAAGAAGTGAGACAAATTTAGCACGCAGGTCTTTTTATGAATGTTTCCTATCCTCGATGATGCCATATTTTGAACCATATGTCTAGTAGCTAATGAAAACATTTCCATGCCCTGTAATATGTATTTACTATTATTTGCTAAAATTCATTTTCATACACGTGTTTGCTTGTGGTCACTCACTTTGTAGATTTTTTTCTATCATTCGTCCCTCTTGGATAAATTTAGATGAGCTAGAAGGCATTGATTGTGTAGGATTTCTCAACCATAGCCTTCATAATCTTCCAAGATCTACTTCATATTGATCTTTTGAGAGCCTAATATATCTTAGGTTGAGGATGCCACATTTTGATCAGCAAAGGTAATTTGTAGATTCATAATTGAATGACTTACCTTCTTGAACTTAAAATGATCATATCGTTTCTAGTATAACTAGCTTTTCTTCACTTCACTATACGGAAACAAAAGAGTGACGTATCTATTACTCACTAATAATTATTAGTCATGCAGGTCCCTTCATGTTCGTTAAGGTTATACTCAACTGAAATTTGTTGTTTACTTTCAAGTCAATATATCCCTAGTAGTGAATCCATGAATCATACTCAGACACCACGTGAAGCGGTCATATTTGAGGTTTGGCACAAAAACCTAGCAATTTAGAATAAGACTACATCTTGACTTGGTCTTGGTGCTAGAGAAGCCATGGAGCCATAATAAGATAATTATCAAATCCTCGTAGAAAGAAGATAATTGGGACTCCTTTGAAACTGACAATAGAGGTGAAAATGATGACTACGTTTTGAAAAAGACACCAGAGGACCCTAAAAGACGTAGGTGGAAGATTATCCACTTTTTGATGAGAGATCTGTAGGAAATAGAAGCCTAAGGATCCAAGATCTTAGCTATTCAATCACACAAAGCATTCTCAAAAGAAAGAGAGAGATGGCTAGAAACCCTCTTGTAGAAACTTGTGGACAGCCAAGGAGAATAGTCAATATTGCTTACAAATGTGTCTCATACAAATAGGATGCACACATATATATAGTCCAAGATGACTATCTAACTTCATGACTATTGGCTATCCAACTACTTGACTACTGGCTTTCCAACTACTTGACTATTGACTATCCAACTTTCTATAAGTTACATAGAAAGAATAAGGTACCTCCAATATGTCAAGTCGAAACATGGATTTTGTAATCCATCATAGGCTCCCACATTATTCGAAAATACTTCTTATCATAAGGACAATAAAAAAGAGTACCAAACTCTTTTGACATCACATCCTCCCGAATCTTACCATCAATGACTTGCTCACATAGAATAGGCAATGTACCAACATCATGATGAAGAGTAAGTGTAGAACCAAAAAAATCAGCAAGAGGTACTGATTTTAAAGAGGCATGTGCCTTTCTTTCGTAGTAAGATATTTCTTTGCTGTCCTGCAAAGTCTCCAATAGCCGACAAAGAACTGTTATGGGCTCTTCAACACTTTGCTGCCCAAAGTGTTCCCAACATGGACCATATTGTCCATAATCTTCTACAGGCTGTTCCTGAAGCATAATGGACTACTCATGATGTAAAATGGGCTGTAAATGACCAAAAGAAGATGCCTGAACTTGCTGTCCAACATCTTCATCATCAAAATTTAGCAAACTATCAAGAGATGCATCAACGATGGCGTCATCAAAGCTGTCCCTCGAAGAGGCATGGGATGACATAGAAGATTCTTCAAGTAATGAAAAATTCTCTCCAAACAAATGCTCGCTCTTAACACTTTGAACAAAAGTACTAATTTACACATGTTGATTCCCTCCTCGATTAGTACAAAAAGGTTTCAAAGAGTGCTTGAATTTTTCAACCTTTGCTAAACATCAAATTGAAAAGGTTTCGCATGAAACTTTTCACTAATGCATCCATGATATGCATTAACTTGCGGTGATCTGAAAAAAGAAAATTGTTTCAACATCTGCTCAATGTATCGTTGTTGAGAGATGAAGATTCCAGCCCCATGTGGAAGATCAACAAGAACCCAAGTGTGGTTCTTCATGAGTGAGTTGTACTCCTCTTGCATCGCATCCTCCCACCATTTTACTCCTCTGGCCTACTCATAAAAAACAGGTTCTACTGCATCATCCTCAATAGAAGTTAGAGCAAAATAAAAAAAACTCAGCAAATTCTTTCGATTTAGTAGAGGCACGAGTCTTCCCTTCATAGAAATGATCCACTTTGTTGTCCTGCAAAGTCTGCAACAACCATTTAGGGACTGGTTTGGGCTGTCCAACAGCCTTACCTTTGTCAACACTTTGCTATCCAAAGTGTTCCGAACTTGGACCTTGCTGTCCAATGTTTTCCGAACTTGGACCTTCCTGTCCAATGTCTTCAATAGGTTGCTCTTCACCATAAATAGGTTCTTTTTGATGAACTATGAGCTGCAAAATTGAAGGAGTAGTGGGCTGTCCACTAGAAGTAGATGGCAGTCCCTTCTCTTCATGATTAGATGACAAAACCAAATCTGGAAATATTTGAAGATATGCATCATGGGGGAAGTCCCCTTTCATGACATGAGTGGGCGTAGCATCATAGGAGGTCTTTTCATTAAAATGAACATCACGACTTAATATGATTTTATTAGTATCCATATTGAACAACCTATAGCCCTTGCTTTCACTACTATAGCCAACAAATATGTATTTAACTCCTTTATCATCAAGCTTGGTTCTTAGCTTATCGGGAATGAAAACATAAGCCGTGCAACCAAAGATGCGTAAGTGAGAAACAGTAGGCTTCTTACCATACCAAATTTCATAAGGAGTTAATACCTTCAAGGCTTTAGTAGGACACCGATTACTAATGTAAGTCGCCGTTATAACCGCTTTAGCCCAAAACTTGTGAGGTAGGCGGCCCTTTGCCTTGAGCATGCATCGAGCCATCTCCATAATAGTGCAATTCTTTCTTTCGGCAACACCATTTTGTTGAGGTGTGTAAGGGTTTGTCATTTGATGATGGATACCTTTGCTTTGAAGATAAGTATATTCTCCTCATCAGTCGGTACGTAAGATCTTCAAAGAGTGCCCAAACTGGTTTTCTATCATTGCTAGAAAATCCTTAAAGCGTTGAAAAACTTCAGATTTTGCCTTCATAGGACAAATCCATGTAAATCTTGAAAGGTCATCAATAAAAGTAACAAAGTACTTACACCTTCCAATGGATTCAGTTCTCATTGGACCACATACATCACTATAAACCAAATCAAATTTGCCATCAACTCGAATAGTTCCATCAACTTGCCTTTGAAATTTTTCAAGTATGCAACTTTCGCATACATGTCCTTCGAGATGCTCAATATTAGGAATGTCTTCAACCATATTAAATTTCTTCAACATCTTCAAGCTAGCAAAGTTGAGATGTCCAAACCTAGCATGCCATAATTTAGCCAACTCCAAAGAATGTGAACTTGATGCAACAAGACAAAAAGATGATGAAGCTCTTCGTTCATAGGTATCCATAAGGAACAATCCACGACGTAATTTCCCGAAACAATGATCATAAGAGAACTCTTTGGGTCTTTGATAAGACATTTATCTTCTTTGAATTCCACAACCAATCCTTGATTCATAATTGTAAAGACTGAAATGAGATTCTTTTTTATTTTTGGAACATAAAGTACATTACGAATGTACTTCTCCTCACCATTGGGTAAGATAATGGGGATCACTCCAATACCTTCGATAGGATAAGAGGTGTTATCAACACCTTGAACTTTGCATCCATCATGCACTTTCACAAGCTTTGTGAGACCTCTTTGTGAAGTCATATGACGTGTGGCACCGCTATCAATCACCCAATCAATAGATGAAAAAATAGCAACTTGTAAATTTGAAGATGAGCTGTTTTTTGCTGAAAAACCAGCAAGATTTGAAGTGGCAGAAATCTCGTCTTGAGAAGAGATGAGATTATTAGTGACAAAAGCATAATCATTATTGAAAAGATTATTCTCCTTTCCAAATTGTTGTTCCAAAGTAATGATTGCGGTACTTGTATCGTTATCTTTCTCTTTTTCCTTTGCAAGTCTTTTCCTACATTCTTTGATATGATGCCCAATCTTCTTGCAATAGTGGCACTTACCCTTCTTCTTGGAGCCTTGATCTTGAACTTCCTTAGAGTTTTGATCATCTTTGGAAGTTTTGAAAGAAGGTTTTCCTTTCCACTTGTCTTTGCCTTTGCCTTTTGCAAAGAAAGCTTGATCTTCTTGTTCACCAAAGTTGATCCTTGTTTGCTCTTCTTGAAGAAGTAAGCCAACAAGTTCGTCGAAGGAGATTTGTTGTCCCCTAAGAGAAATGCTCAATGATGACGCAAATGGAAGGTAAGAATTAGGAAGAGAGTTGAGAGTAATAGATACAAATTGTGAGTTCTCAATCACCTCATCAATACTAAGAAGCTTCTCTCGAAGATCCTTGATCTTCGTCAAGTGGTTTGTAAGCAAATCACCTTCTTGCATCTTCAAGATAGAAAGTTGATTTCGAAGATATACCACTTTTGCCACATTCTTTACTTGAAACATCCTGGCAAGAGTCTCTCAAGCACTTTTGGAAGTCTTGCATGATCTAATATGAGGAAGGATAGATCTCTTCACTGATAATGCAATGACGGAATGTGCTTATGCATCTCGTCGATCCCACTTCTTTTGCTCATCGGAAGACACCTCCGTAGATGAAGAAGTAGTTGTTCTAGGTGGTGTAATAGGTGCCAAGGTAGGCGGTCTTTCTTCGTCACCATTAACTACTTCCCACAAATCTTTAGCAATTAGAAGGTTCTTTATCATGTAGCACCACAAGGAATAGTTTGTGTCATCCAGCCTATCTTCATTAAATAAAGAACCAATAGACTCCGATTCTTTAGCCATAACAGAAAAATCAGCTTGTAGTAGATAGGAAATAGACTTTCCAAGACAAAATCTACTCATAGGGCAGCAATCTTAAAGCTGAAATTATGAGCACAATAGATTGCAATACTCCACATGCAATTTGCTCAACAAGTAATGAAATAGGTGGCTGATTTCTGCACAAAAAACAGAATGCTCACAAATAGGTAGGACTTCGAATGAAGCCAAAACCACAACCAGAAATTTGTGGCTAAAAAGAGTGCACCCCCAAAACACATGTATCTTCATTTAAGAAGTAAATATGAAATTTTCAGCATGTAATTGAGTCAAGATCACATGCAATTGATTTGAGCATGGGCACCCTACTGCTAGCTCTCAAATAGGTGAAGGTGCCCTGCAATTTCCTGCAAAAAAAGCTATAAGAAGATGAAAAGATTCTTCTCCTACAAAAATCAGCCGGTTGATGATTTTCTGCAACCAAAAGGAGAAGAAGATAGCTTCCTATTGGGCGCCTTCCTGCAAGCAATCTGATCACCTAAAGACTCTGATACCATGTAAGAAATAGAAGCCTAAGGATCTAGGATCTTAGCTATTCAATCACACAAAGCATTCTCAAAAGAAAGAAAAAGATGGCTAGAAACCCTCTTGTAGAAACTTGTGGACAGCCAAGGAGAATAGTCAGTATTGCTTGCAAATGTGTCTCATACAAATGGGATGCACACATATATATAGTCCAAGATGACTATCTAACTTCATGATTATTGGCTATCCAACTATTTGACTATTGGCTTTCCTATGAAAAATGCAAAAATAAGATTGGTAGAGGCCAAAAATCATGTATATAGGATGATTACACATGTGTGGAGCCTGTTCCCATGTGTTAAAATAGTGTACTTGTCATGTATCATAATCATATAGGTTGTACATATGATTTAATTCAAGCTCTAGTGGCTAAAAAGACCAAAAACTAGTTTTCTAGACATATGACACATGACATCAATCTATTGATTGCATGAGCCACATCCTTTGGTTAGGTGTCATATCCCATGTATAGAGGACAGCTCACATGTGTGGAATAAGCTGAAGTAGGCAAATTTTGACTTCTAAAAGATTTCCAAGTAGATCTCCATATAGAAGGAAAATGGACCAAAAGTGCTCAAAATAGAAGGTTTTGTCCAAGTGTTAGTTTTGCATGATGAATCATCATATGAAAAAGCACCTTCACACATGGGATCCTAGGGATGATCAGTACCACGAGCTCCCACTTATTGTATATATAGAGCCACATTTGGCCATAATCAATGTGAGACACCAATCTTGGTTTTGGAAACAATTTTGAGTGATTCTCTCCATTTGTCTACATTTGTTTTGATTGTTTTGAGGTTCTATCAATGTGTACTTGATTTTCAGGTTGGAGTCCGTACTCAGACATGGTTTCACACGTGGGAAACCATAAAGTAAACTTACCTTCAATTAATGATTGTTCTTGTTAGGATTTTGTGTCTAGACTTGATCTAGATTGATCTTAATCTGAAGTAGATTGATAGATCAAGCAATCTGACAACCAATCCCTCTTGAGGATCAGATTAGGATCCACTCTTGGTCCTTTTTGTACTTTTTGCACATGTTATCAGAGCCTAGTACAAGAGGTTTTGGTGAAATTGATAGGGTTAATCCAAATCAAAGCCAAAATTTTAGTTTTTTGGAAACTAGTCAAATTTTGTGTAGCAAGTTGGATTTGATAGCTATCCTCAAAATTTTTAGTCCAGATCTTGTTGTGGGTTGTAGGAACTTTTTTCACACGTGTGAGGCTGTACAGCTCTGATTTTGACTGAGAAATTTCAAAAATTTGTAAAATTTGACTCACATACCCAATTCGAGTGATTTTTGGTGCAAAATCAAGCATTCTCTATAGAGAATCTAATCCCTTGATTAGTTCTTGGATTAGATCAGCCAAGAAATTAAAGTTGAAGCTTGAATTAGGTGCATTAATTGATTATCTCTGATTTTTTGAATGCATGTTGAAGTTGAGAGATTTTGCTAAAAGTCATAGATTAAGGAGTGATATGCAAGGTGAGAGGTTGAAATCCATTGTACCATCACTCTAAATTTGTTCAAGAGTGATGGGGTCAAGTTTAGAAGCATCAATTTGCTAGAAAACATCATTGGATCTGTCCTCCAAGTGAAACCTTTGAGAGTTTCTAGTGCATATAGAGCATCTATACAAATCTTTTGTGACATAGATTGGCTTCAATTGGAAGTTCTAGAAAAGAGATTGAGATCCAAGTCACATTATTCAATCCTACTCAATTTGTTTGAGTGTTTGTGAGGTTTGAAAAGAGTTATTAAGGTGTCTATGGCAAATGTGTAGAGAGAGATCCAATTTTCTAAGAGTTCCTTCCTTTGTAGAAGGCAAGATCTAGAAGCTTATTATGTGTTGTTATTGGTGGAGAATTTGTATTCTCCTAGGTGATCAAATCTTTCTAAGTGGCATTAGCTCTTTGAAGCACAATATCTTAGTGAGAAAAATCACAACTTTTGATTTTGAATTTCATTCCAAGTCTTAAAAAGTAGAGTAATTGGTGGAATCCAATAGGAGTGATTGAATTCAATTTATTGATCAAAAATTGACATAGTGTATGAAACTCAAATTAGTTCTATTCAACTTTCTTTGTGAGAGTGTGAGGGTCAATTTGAGATCCCATTGGATGTCTAGAATGAGGAGAAGTCCATATTTGAGTATTCATGCATGGTTGAGATCTTTGTGAATCTCTAGTTGTCTAATTTTTTAAACTTTGTGAAAAATTGGTGGTATAGTTTGTTGTCAAATCAAATCAAATTCATTCTAAATCTCAAGTGTGAGATTATTTGGGTCAAGAGTGAGTCCAAAAGAAGTGATTAAGGTTGATTTTCATGTATTTGAAACAAAACCCATCTTTTGTTCAAGAATCTCAAGTGTTGAGAGAATTAGTCAAGTGAAAAGGAAAATCTAGGTGTCAAATCTTTTTCATATCCATTTCAACTTTTAAAAGAAAGAGTCATTGGTATTTGATGAGTCCAATAGGAGATTGGATTTGATTTCTTTAGTGATTTGATTCAAAGATTGTGTGCTTTTGTCTTAGTGATCAAAGCAAAGTTTCCAAGTGACTAGTCATTACTGTGAAGATTGATTCTTAGGTTTGTGAGCTAGATCTTTTGTAGATCCTTCTAGATTGTTGAAGATGTTCAAATCTAGTCTCTTGAAAGTCACAAATTACATTTGTAAAATCATATCACAGGTTTTTATTCACATGGCATCAATAGGTGGCATCCTATTGAAGGAAAGAAAGGATCATGAGTGCAACCTTTGTGGCAAAGGAGGATATTTTTTCTCAAGATGCTACAAAAAGAAGACCAGTCCATCCAAGGAGAACCAAAGCAAGGGGGCCGAGGTGAAGGATGGAGCTTCAAGTTCAAAATGCAAATACAAGAAGGACAAGTCCAAGGAAAGGTGTTTCCTTTGTAGAAAGGTGAATGAGGCTTGGAGTCTCACAAGGACTTGCAAGATTTGTCTTCAAGAGTCCATCACAACACATGTCAATTTTTTTGAAATTTTTCATTTGGAAGTGCATTATTTGATTCAAGATGCAAAGATAGATGTCACTTTCATGAAAGTAACTTGAATTTATTTTATGTCCTTGGAAAGTATTTTGCTTGGAACTTTGGACAAGTTCAAATTTATTGTTATTATCCAAGAGAAATCAATCAAGAATAAGGAGCAATCACAAAATGAAAATAGTTTGATTTATGCTCTCATGTCAACTTATGAAGAACCATTTTGCTTTGAAGAGATTTTTGTATCTCAAAGGTGGATTAAGGCAATACTAGTTGAGTGTGATGCCTTAAAAGATAGCAAAATATGTTTTACTATTGTAAGCTTACTTTAGTTATGAAGTCAAGGAAATGGAAATATCTTCATAATGTAGGATCTTTTGGTTTCAATAAGATCATGAATGATGTGTTCATTCATAAAGATGAAAATTGTAAGTTTTCAATCTTAATGAGAATAAGTGAAGCATCCAAAGTGGACACTTATATCCATAAGCAAGTAGTTAGCCTTATTGAGATGGAAATGCCTTTTGATTTCAATATTAAAAAATCATGCCAAGTTGTGGTGATTTTTGGACTTATGTCTCTAGCATAAGTAATTTTGATAATCATAGGAAGTGCATATTGTGTAGTCATAGTTGTTGTGATCATTATGAGACATGGAGGTCTCGGAATTCCATCAAAGAGGAGCATGCACATGAAGAAGGAGCAAGCCTCAAAGTCAAGCATCTACATAAAATTTGGAAGGAATCAATTTCGAAGATGCTAGGATGGTGCAAAGCTCTCAAGTTCATCAAAGATGTCAACATCAAAGAAGCACTATCATGGATATGGTAATTTCAGATCAACATCAAGCTCATTGGCTGATCTTCACACCTTTTGAACCAGTAAAGACCAATTCAGCCCATGGAATCAAGTTCAAGATCATCATGTTTTCCATCAAGCTAGATTTTTGAGGAGTGTGAAAAATGCAAAAATAAGCTTGGTAGAGGCCAAAAATCATGTATATAGGATGATTACACATGTGTGGAGCCTGTTCCCATGTGTTAAAATAGTGTACTTGTCATGTATCATAATCATATAGGTTGTACATATGATTTAATTCAAGCTCTAGTGGCTAAAAAGACCAAAAACTAGTTTTCTAGACATATGACACATGACATCAATCTATTGATTGCATGAGCCACATCCTTTGGTTAGGTGTCATATCCCATGTATAGAGGACAGCTCACATGTGTGGAATAAGCTGAAGTAGGCAAATTTTGACTTCTAAAAGATTTCCAAGTAGATCTCCATATAGAAGGAAAATGGACCAAAAGTGCTCAAAATAGAAGGTTTTGTCCAAGTGTCAGTTTTGCATGATGAATCATCATATGAAAAAGCACCTTCACACATGTGGGATCATACGGATGATCAGTACCACGAGCTCCCACTTATTGTATATATAGAGCCACATTTGGCCATAATCAATGTGAGACACCAATCTTGGTTTTGGAAGCAATTTTGAGTGATTCTCTCCATTTGTCTACATTTGTTTTAATTGTTTTGAGGTTCTATCAATGTGTAGTTGATTTTCAGGTTGGAGTCCGTACTCAGACATGGTTTCACATGTGGGAAACCATAAAGTACACTAACCTTCAATTAATGATTGTTCTTGTTAGGATTTTGTGTCTAGAATTGATCTTAATTTGAAGTAGATTGATGGATCAAGTAATCTGACAACCAATTCCTCTTGAGGATCAGATTAGGATCCACTCTTGGTCCTTTTTGTACTTTTTTCACATTCCAACTACTTGACTATTGACTATGCAACTTTTTATAAGTTACATAGAAAGAATAAGGTATCTCCAATATGTCAAGTTGGGGTACTTAATGTCACAATTAGGCCTAGTGGACCCATGAGTCCCTACCAAGTTAATTTCAGACTAACTTAGCTAACTCTAAGTGTAGTAGGCCTAATATAATAAATGACCATGGTTACACAACTCTCGACCTTCTGGGTCAAAGTAACCTATGGTAATGTAAGCAATTCCATTTACATTCCAACAAGATCCCATATCTAAGGCATTTAGTAGACGACTCTTAAAGGAAGATACTCAAGTGACAAGCAGTAATAAAAGAAGTCCTTGATGTCAATGCTTCTTTCAAATATGCCTAAGATGCTTAGAATTGCTATAAGGAAAGTGCAATACTCTAAGGAAAAAAGTAGGGTGATATGCACAAATAGTAACTTGAGCACCATGCAAGTATTGACACCATCCCTTAGAGCATAGACAATGACATACAAGCTCTTATTACTAGTTGGCCAATTTCTTGTGTAATTTTCAGATTTCTTGCAGTTGGTTAGCTTGACATTCAAAGTTTCTTTGGTCCCAGGTTCGAGCCTCCCTTTGGAAACCAAGAAGCATTTATGTTTAAGAACCAAGCGGTGCTGGCTCAAGTTGGTTAGCTTGACATTCAAAGTTTCTTTGGTCCCAAGTTCGAGCCTCCCCTTGGAAACCAGTTTTAGAATTCTTCCTTAGTGCCTCCAATAAAGTTTGTATAAACACATTGAAATGCGTAAATACCCTTGATGAACTAAGGTTACGAACATACAAACTAAAAGAAAGACTTCACGCCTTGAGCAATGAAAGGTTTAGTTTTGACCTTCAGCTTCTATGGAGTCATTTGTACATAATCTTTGGAGATTAATAGCACATTGTACTCCACTTCTTACTTCTTGCATAAGGAACTCACACAGTGATTAATTAGCATAAAATCTGTGATCGCACCTACTATCTTGCATTTTGCTATTTGTGTGATGCAAGAGTAGCTGAGTGAGCAAGAATCATGATGGAGAAGGGCATGAGTAATCTTTCGAGTAAATATGTCCTTTGACGCACTGTTGAGAGGTGCAACATTCTTTGAATAATCCAGAATAAGCTTATGAAAGAAATCAGTAAATCCAAGAAATGACTTAAGTTCTCTTACTGTTTTAGGAATTGGCCACTCAAGAACTGTCTTTATCTTTTCCCGATCAATCTTTATCCCCTTCCAGGATATGACATGACCAAGATATACCAGTTCCTTTTTAAAGAATTCACACTTCGACTCCTTAGCATAAAGCTTCTATTGTCTCGATATCCTCAAGACAATATTGCTTCTTATTCTCTTTGAGTGCTTTGTTGTGGATAAGAATATGATCCAAAAACAGTACAACAAACTTTTTCAAATACAGACAAAAAAAATCATTCATCCATATGCTGGAAAGTAGTCGGCCCGCATTGGTTAAACCAAACGGTAGAACCAAGAATTCATAATGACCAAATCTTGTCCTAAACTCCGTTTTCAATGCATCATCCAGATGTATTCTAATCTGGTGATAGCCAGTTCGCAAATTGATCTTAGTGAAGTACTTAGCTCCATCCAGACGATCAACCAGATCGTCCATTCTAGGCAACATATATTTGTTTTTAATGGTAACCTTATTGAGCCCCTTATAGTCTACACAAATCCGGAACCAGAATTAATTCTATTCTATGATCTACGGACCTTAATGGTGGCAGACCATGTGGTAGTTCACTAGGAAACACATCACAAAATTCTTGCTTTAAATCTGCTAATAATTGTTTCTCCTCATGCTCATGATCTAAGTTATAACATTGATATTCATCATTCACAATGAAATTACCATCAATAATCGAACTAGAACCATCATTCATGTCAGAAGAATAAAAAACAATTCCCCTTAAGCTAGATTTGAAAACAAGATAGTAACATTTAAAATTGTGAGATTCATTTATTGATTTTGTCGATGAAATCATCGACAACTGAGTACAAATATCGTCTCCAAAAATAAATACACATTTACCATTACTATCAACAAATTCTAACTTATGTTGCTTAAAATTAATTTTCAAACTATCTAGTATATCAAAGAATCACTCATAATCCAAAATTACGTCCGATTGGCCCAAGGTTCAATTAATTTTCTCAACATATCCCTACAGATCAAATTCCAGTCCCAGAACCATGACATCAAAAACTTTAGTGTCGGCCCATGAAGCAAGCTTAACCACGTACCGGTGGTCACTTGGCTTGGTAGGAACCCGGAGTCTCTGCACAAGTTGAGAATTAATGAAGTTATGTGTACTACCAGAGTCAAACACCACATTCACATCTTTCCCTAACAATTTGCCCCTAACACGAAACAAATTGTGATGACCGAAAGATAATGTGCTGAACTGACTAACCTGTGGATAGATGTCTACAAAATTTCACGTACCCCTAACTCAACATAGATCTAACATGATTATGACTACACACATGAGAAGATGCTCCACACGTGTGAGATTTTCATACTTACAAGAACTTGTAAAATATTCAAGCTAGATTTTGCCAATTTTTCACAAGCCTTCCTTGAAGGCGTCCCTTACTGATGTCTTCTTCTTAAATTTCTTCTCATTCTTGGGCTTTTGGTAAGCCATGGCCTCAAGTTCATCAAAAAACATTTCCAATTTTTTCTGTGGCCAAATATTTGTCGAGTTTTTTTCTTGCACTCGCTTCTGTGAAGCCACCACCGTCTGATCATATACACGAGTAATACAGATGGCGTCCTCCAACGAGTTTAACTGATTCCGGTTACATTCATCTTGATAATCCATTCGTGCTTCTTGTGAAAGTGCAGTACTTTAGTTAAAAGATCCATGAACTCCTAGATATAAGTATCCAAGTCCCGTGATCCCATCTTCCCATCGCTATTGGCGAAGTCCTCCTCCATCTTGTTAGCCGCTCTATCTGTTTTCAGTTTCAATAGATTTTCATCTCTTTTCTCTCCCCTCATCAATTTGGCGTCTCTACTCTTGGCGGTTGTGAAGTTGTCATTCATTGTTTGCATGTCACTCCTGACTAGGTTGTTCTCCAAGTTAATGTTTTCAATGCTTTTAATTCTGTTTCTAGAGTCGCGATCTTTCGGGAGCTACGTGCGACTAGTAGTGAGTTGGCTCAGCTTATCCCATTTGTGTGGTTGTTCTATGCTTCTGAGACTCCTCTCTTTTACAATCACTATGTGCGCTTTGGAGATCTTTCTACTTGCAGTAGGTACTCATCAAGGTGATCCTTTGGGTGGACCTCTTTTCACTCTGGCTCATTTCCGTGCACTTCGAGCTTCTGTTGAGGCCTTTCCCTCCTGCTTACTTCCTTCAGTTGTTGATGACACTCATATTTTTGGTCCTGTTCCTACAGTGCTCCTCGCATTTCATCATTTCTCTGAGTAGCTGGCTTCTCTTGGTTTGTCTATTCAACCTCGCAAGTGTTCAATGTGGTCTCCTGCAGGTCTTCCCCTGGACTTTGTTTCTCCTCAAGGTTTTCTTGCTCCTTTGGATGACATTCGCATTCAAGGTATTTGGGTCTGCTTCCTTTAGCTCTGTTTTTCTTGGTGAGGCTCTCCAAGAGGATGTTGCTCATTCAAATCTACTTCCCCGGTTGGATGACACTCAGGTCGCGTTTGGCATCTTGACGTCTTGCTTTATCCAACGTCCTTCTTATCTGCTGTAGACTTTCTCCTCTACTCAGGACTTTTTGTATTTTCTCTCTTTCTTTGACAACTCTATTATGGTTTTTTTTGGCCGTCTTTTGGGCCCAAGTTCTTTGGATGGTGTGGAGACCCTTTCAGTTCGGAACCAAGCTCGGCTACCCATTTCTTGTGGAGGTGTGAGTCTTCTCTCTACGGTTTCTTCTGCACCTTTAGCTTTTCTTGGGAGCGCCTCTGCTTTGTCTTCTCGGTTCCTCTCTGGCTTTCGTCCCCTCTTGGTGGATTGCATTGCTCATGTGGATAGTGGTTCTCTACCTTTCCAACATCTCCTCATCATTGCACGAGAGCTCCTCCCCCTCTCTGCCAGAGCTTCTCTTCCTCCTTTTGAACAACTTCTCACTTTCAGCTCAGATCACCTACAAGAGACTCTCTTGGAGCATGTGCACAAGCAAAACCCTTTCCAGCATGCTCTCTAAGCCTTCGGTGTTGCATCGAACTCGGCTTCTTTCTTGTGCGGGTCCCGGTGCGGGGGCTTGGCTATCAGCTCGGCCTGTTATTCCTTCCTTTCGGCTGTCTTCGGCCATCTTCACCACTGCTCTTCATCCTTCTCTTGGGGCTACCTCATCCTTTAGTCTTGGGTCTCTCCAGGTGTGTTTGTGGTCATCCCATTGATTCTCTTGCTATCCACCTCCTCTGTTGTCCTTCTGGGAGTGAGCGCACAACTACGCATGATGTAGTCACAGATGGAGGATTCCATGTCCTTAAAGAGCAGTCTCATGTCCTTCCTTCTTTTGCGTCCCACTTTTCCCGCAAGCCTGTTGACATTGTCCTCTCTCGGGATGGGCTTCGTACTTTGGCAGATGTTGTTGTTGCTAATTCCACGCGTGGTGACCTATTGCCTCGCTTTGCCTTCACACTAGGAGAAGCGGCAGGCATGGCAGCACAAGAGAAGGAAAAACACTACTCAGAAAGACACCCCATTGATGCTTTCCTGCCCTAGCAATTGAGACTTATGGCACCTTGCATCGATGCTTTGAGAATTTTCTTCGCATGTGTTCTCATCAGGCGGCAGAGCGTCAAGGTATTCCTAGTTCTATTCTTGTGGCTTCTTTCAAACAACATATTTCCATTGCCCTGCAATGTGCTCAGGCCCTATCCATTCTACAACGGGCGACGATGGCTGGGTCTGCTACATCTCATCTCCTTTTATTAGCCGACTCAGCACCTCTTGACTTTTCTGATCTGCTGTAGTCAGTTGGCAGACTCCCACCGACATCATCATAGTTTATGCACTTTTATTTTTAAAGCCAAGATCTGGATTAATCTTAACTTTACTTCAAGATTCGCTCTTGTTTGAGCTTACTTTTGTTTAAACTTCCCCTTCAGGGTGTATATATCTTTTTCATCAATGTACCTACTACTTTTTCCTATGAATAAATGCACCAGGGTGTTACTTCTCAAAACCACAAGCCGCGATAGATATGAAGACAACCAGTTCCTGGACCGAATGGTCCCGACAGCATACCGTTGGCATCCTGGACCGAATGGTCCCGACGGCATATCGCTGGCGTCCTGGGATACAACCCTCAGCTATGTGCCAGATCAAAAAGTTTAAAGCGGCCTTACAACTAGCACTTTTATCGAACACTGAAATCCAGAAGGTAATCAGAGTCAGTTTGAAAAAAATCTCACTTTATTAATAGATATGAGAAGGTTACATTTCAGGTGTGTGACCGACCCTAGTCTCTGGGGCGGTGGCATGCCAAGGCGGGCGTGAGGACAACATTCCAACAAGGGAAGCTGAGACTTGGTTGGAGCTCGTCCTAAGTTGCAATCCGCATTCTCCTATAGTTTTGGTGGGATTCGCCACCTCCTCTCATACCAAGTCCTCTGCCCAAGCTGGTAAAGCACGTTTTCTCTCTCTAATATTTTCTCTCTCTAGAAAGTCATCTTCTCTCTCTAGAATTTATTGATCCTCAAGCTTCCTTTAATTATGCCTAGATCGTGTGAGGTGATTGCACATCGATCCGAGCTCTCTGGACTTCGCTAGAACCGATCAAGGTTTTTTAGCCATACGAACAGAGATTCTAGTCACAATCGGGAGCGGCTATCGGCACCGTTGGCGCCAGGAGCAGTATTGGCGCTGTTGGTGCTGTGAAAAATTGCCTACATTGGCAAATCTAGCCATGTAGAATATTGTACATTTTGTCAATATTGTTTGTTGGTTACTTCAATGGCCAAAGTGCCACTTGTACATACACACCTAAAGTAGGTTACCACGAGTCAAGAGTAGTGGTTGTGTCTATTTGGTAGTGATTCCTACTTTGTAGGATCTAGACCATGATTTATGATGAGATTTGTACCTACCATGCACCTACCAAGCATGACTCTTGGATCTAGGCTAGGATTTTCACATTAGGGCAAGAAAGTGGAGTCTACTTCCTTATTACATGCTGGATTTTCACCTAACTTTGCAAAGGAAGTGTGTTTTACTATGTATTCCCATTCTCCATAGTGAGAAGATAGAAACTTTTTGGAGCCTCAAGGAGAAACTCGAGTTTCCTCTCATTGTATGGTGATTACTCTATTTTTCCAATGAAACCCAGCTTTGGCACTTTGTAAACACTGTCTACAGGTCGTACTACAGCCTTATTTCCACACGTGTGGAGTTGGATTATACTAATTGATCAATACTTTGATTGTCTCTACTTGTTTCCTATCAAGCTACTAAACTAGATCTTGTTTTCTGATGACTAGTTTCTGATAGATTGTTTAACAAGCATACAATCACCTTGTGGATCATTCAAAGATCCATTTATGGTCCTTAGTACTGTACTTTTCACATGGTATCAGAGCCAAGTACAAGGCCATTGATCTGTGTTTGAATCTAATCCAGTTTTAGCAGGTTTTGGTGCAAAAAGCTAGTATTGGAGGGGCGAGCTGGTATCCAGGTTTTGGTGAGGGGATTTGATTTCAGGATCAAAATCCGTACTGTTCACACGTGTGGGCATCTCTGAACCAGCATTTAATAACCCATATTCATTGGATCATAGAAAATTCATCTGGTGTCAGTTTGATGTAATTTTTGGTGCAAATCCTAGGACAAGCTACCAAGATCACTTGCCATTGATTAGTTTTGAATTTGTTTCATGAAAACTAATTAATCTAGACTGATTTCAGACCTTCTTAAAGTGAAAACCAGGTCTTGAAAGTACATCAAAGTGAATGAGAGAGATAGAGTCAGTTTTTGTCCAAGAATAGCCAAGATTGGCAAGATTTGCTTGAGTGTAGTTTTCATCTCATCTTATCTTCATTCCAGCTTGTGAGGGAGTGATAGAACTGTGATTACAAATCCATCTGTTGGATTAGAAGTCAACATTTGAGTGAAACACTGCAAGTTAGAAACCTTTGTGAGGTTCAGGTACAAACAAATCTATATCTTGTGTGTAGAATCTTGCTAGTAAGATGGGATCAGTGGGAGCCTACCTTCTAGAAGCTAGTGAGAGGTTAAATTCTACCAATTATGCTATTTGGAAAGTGAGGATGGAGTCACTAATGGTGCTCCAGGATCTTTATGAGTTTCTAATAGATGATGAAGATGAACCTCTAGGTGCACATGAATTAGTGAGATACAAGAAGAGGTCTAGGCTTGCACTTCACTGTATTAAGAGGAATGTAAGCAATGATCTTTTAAGGGAAGTATCATCATGTAAGAGTGCTAAAGAGGCTTGGGAATCTTTAAAATCTATCTATGAGTCTAGTAACACTTCGAGGGTTCTCATGCTTAGAAATCAGATTCTACAAAGCATGAAGAGGAGTGATGAGAGTGCACAAGATTATGTGCTAAGAATCAAGTCTCTCAATAGGGAGTTAGTTTCCATTGGAGAGAAGATTCAAGATAGTGAGGTTGTTCAGATTGTCCTCAATGGTCTAGGGAGTGGCTTTACAAATTTGGTCCAAAGCTTTGCAATCCAAGACACTTTGCCTACTACAAAAAAGCTACACAGTGTATTAGTAGCTGAAGAGTGTAGGATGTTGCACACCAATGCAAGAATGAATGCTATTTCTCTGTAGGATGGTGATGAGAAAGCTAATTTCTCATTCAAAAGCAAGAAGAAGACCAATGGCAAGAAGAAACACTTCAAGGAGACCAAGGAGGAGGATGAGGCTTCAAGCTCAAAGGGCAAGATCAAAGACAAGTCCAAGTAAAAATGTTTTTTCTGTGGAAAGAAAGGACATTTTGCATCAGAATGTCTCAAGAAGAAGAAGGCACAAGAGAGCAAACAAAGCAACATTGCACATCAGGAGGAGGAGGAGGATGAAGAGTCATCCTTGATGGTTTCCAACAAACCACCATCATCCAATAGCAACACCAATGATTCTTTGTGGATTGATAGTGGGGCAAGTTCCCACATGACATATCAAAAGGACATATTCTCCACCTTACTTTCTTACAATGACTTACATAGATCAATCTATACTGCAAGTAGTCAAGAATGTAAGATAAGTGGAATAGGAACAATTCCCTTGTATGTGGGATCATCGAAAAGGATGAATCTTGATAATGTTCTTTATGTTTCTAAGTTAACCAAGAAATTGCTTAGTGTTGGCCAGTTAATGGATAATGGCCTAGATGTACAATTTAAGCATGGAGTTTGTTCCATCCTTAGAAATGATGAATGTATAGCCAAAGGCTTTAAGCAAGGTAGATTGTTTAAGCTTGATGCTAATATTGCAGTGGAGAGTGTTAACTTGGCAAAGGTGGAGCTATCAAAGGTGGAACTGTGGCACAAAAGGTTGGGCCACCCCAACTACAAAGCCATGGAATCTATGGCTACAAAGGAGCTTGCAGTTGGACTCCCCAAGCATTTGTCAAAGTGTGGGAAGAGATGTGAAGCATGCAGCCTCTCAAAGGCTCACAAACTACCCTTCTCAAGATCTACATCAAGATCAAACTCTCCTCTTGAACTCATCCATTCGGATGTTCATAGTTTTTCATATGAGTCTAATGGTGGTGCCAAGTACTATGTAATCTTCATTGATGACTATTCTAGACTTTGTTGGATGTACCTCTTGTCTAGCAAATCAATGGTGTTTGATTCTTTTGTAAAGTTCAAGACTTTGGTAGAAAATCAACTTAGTACCAAGATTAAGGTATTAAGGAGTGATAATGGAGGTGAATATATCTCCAATAAGTTGATTGACTTTTGTAGTTCTAATGGCATAAAGAGGGAGTTGTCATGTCCATACACCCCTCAACAAAATGGAGTGAGTGAGAGAAGAAATAGATCTCTTTGTGAGTGTGCTAAGGCCTTAAGGCTAGATGCTTCTCTATCCAAACCATTTTGGGGTGAAGCAATAACTTGTGCTAACTATTTGTGCAATAGATTGCCAAACCAAGCCTTTGGAGGAATCACACCATTTGAAGCTCTATTTGGAGAGAAGCCCAATCTCAAGGATCTCAAAGTTTTTGGATCCACTTGCTATGTACACCAATCCTTGGATAAGAGAAGGAAGGATGATGCAACATCTATCAAAGGCATATTTGTGGGATATGGTGAGAATAGCAAAGGTTATAGAGTCTTCAATCCCATCACTAGCAAGGTGATAGTGAGTAGGGATGTTATTTTCGATGAAGGACATGCTTGTGATTTGGATGATAATGCTACTAATCATCTTGATGCCAAGGATCATGCTAGGATGGAGGAGGAGATTCCAAGTGAAGAAGAACTTGAGGATCCACCTCAAGATGCAAGAACTCCAAGAACTCCAAGAACTCCAAGAAGATCTACAAGGGCAAGATCCGAGCCATTGAGGCTCACCTATGATGCTCAAGGTGATCAAAGGGAATGCTCATCATCTTTCACATCTTACACCTTTCTTACTTCAAGAGCCAACATGCTATGAAGATGCTTGTAAGTCTAAAAGTTGGATGGATGCTATGCAAGTAGAGTATGATGCTCTTATTGAGAATCATACTTGGAATCCATTAGGTACTTTGTGTCACTCCTTTGGAATCAGGTGCATTTTAGGCATACTAATGACCGATCTTGTGGATCTTCCTCAAGGGAAGAAACCTCTTGATTGCAAGTGGGTGTTTAGATTGAAGTATAATCAAGATGGATCAATAAGCAAGCATAAAGCTAGGCTTGTTGCCAAAGGTTTTTTACAAACCAAAGGCATTGATTATGATGAGACTTTTGCTCCTGTGGCTAAGCTTGTTACTATCAGGTTGATCATTAGTCTTGCTACAACTTTCAATTGGGAGCTATTCCAACTTGACTTCACAAATGCATTCCTCAATGGTTATTTGGAGGAAGAGATCTACATGAGGCAACCCGAGGGCTTCATCAAGGCAAAGCATGAAGGAAAGGTGTGTTTTTTGAAGAAGAGCCTTTATGGACTCAAGCAAGCACCTAGAGCATGGTACTCTAGGCTAAACTCTTTTCTTATTTCCATCAATATTGTAATGAGTGCCTATGATCCATCATTGTATATAAGTTTTCATGATGGCATGATCATTATTCTTGTTTTGTATGTAAATGACATTATCTTGAGTGGTAATGATCTAGATGGAATTAGAGATGTAAAAATTGCTTTAGCAAAAGAGTTTAAGATGGTAGATCTCGGCCTATTGAGCTTCATTCTTGGAATAGAGGTTATTAGAGGATGTGATTTTAGCTTCATTTGTCAATCTAAATATGCTACATCCATCCTAGATAGATTTGGAATGAAGAATTGTAAAGGCATTGAGACACAACATGTAAAAGCATCTATTGGTTCTGATGAAGCATCCTTTGATGACATCACATTATATAGAAGGCTTATTGGCTCCTTGATCTATTTAGCTATAACTAGACCTGATCTTAGTTATAGTGTTGCAAAGTTAAGCCAATTCATGCAGAGTCCTCTAGTTTCACATTGGAAGATGGCCAAAAGAGTTCTTAGATACATTTCATTCATTAAGAATTTTGGTATTTTGTATAGAGGAACTAATCTTGGCTTAAGAGCCTATAGTGACTCGGATTTTGCAGGTGACAAAGTGGATAGAAGATCAACAAGTGCCTTTGCCACCTTTCTATGTGATGGAGTAGTATCATGGATTTCCAAAAAGCAAGATACCATCTCCCTATCTTCCACAGAATCTGAATACAAGGCCTTGACATCAACATGCAAGGAGGTCTTGTGGCTCAAAAGGCTATTGGTAGAGCTTCATGTCATGGAGGAGGAGATCCCTATCATCTATTGTGATAACCAATCAGTCCAATCACTTGCAACTAATCCTACATTCCATGCAAGGAGCAAACACATCGAAATTGCTCATCATTTCGTGAGGGAAAAAGTGCAAGCTAAAGAGATCAAGCTCCAACACGTGCCATCATCAAGTTGCTTGGATAATTTGTTTACTAAACCTTTACCTAAAGATTCATTTGTCAAGCTTAGATCTTCAATTGGAGTTATTGATAAAAGCATTGTGATCTCCAAGGCTAGATTTGAGGAGGAGTGTGAAAAATTGCCTACATTGACAAATCTAGCCATGTAGAATATTGTACATTTTGTCAATATTGTTTGTTGGTTACTTCAATGGCCAAAGTGCCACTTGTACATACACACCTAAAGTAGTTTACCACGAGTCAAGAGGAGTGGTTGTGTCTATTTGGTAGTGATTCCTACTTTGTAGGATCTAGACCATGATTTATGATGAGATTTGTACCTACCATGCACCTACCAAGCATGACTCTTGAATCTAGGCTAGGGTTTTCACATCAGGGCAAGAAAGTGGAGTCTACTTCCTTATTACATGCTGGATTTTCACCTAACTTTGCAAAGGAAGTGTATTTTACTATGTATTCCCATTCTCCATAGTGAGAAGATAGAAACTTTTTGGAGCCTCAAGGAGAAACTCGAGTTTCCTCTCATTGTATGGTGATTACTCTATTTTTCCAATGAAACCCAGCTTTGGCACTTTGTAAACACTGTCTACAGGCCGTACTACAGCCTTATTTCCACACGTGTGGAGTTGGATTATACTAATTGATCAATGCTTTGATTGTCTCTACTTGTTTCCTATCAAGCTGCTAAACTAGATCTTGTTTTCTGATGACTAGTTTCTGATAGATTGTTTAACAAGCACACAATCACCTTGTGGATCATTCAAAGATCCATTTATGGTCCTTAGTACTGTACTTTTCACATGTGCCGGCACAACAACAAAATGCGCGATTTTCGACACAAGGTTCCGACGGAATCAAAAAAATTTCATAATCAGTCGGAATCCGACATAATAATACATCGGAATCCGACACAAAAAACAAAACAAAAAAAAAAATTGCCGAAATTTTTTTTTTTTGCTGATTTTTTTTTTTAACAGACGTCGGATTTCGACGGCCAATAAAAATGTCAGAATCCGACATCCCATTTTGGAGACTGCAACTTTTTACATGGATGACGTCACTTGTCTGTGCAAAAAAAAAGAAGCACAAAGCAGACGTTGGATTCCGACGGATAATACAGATGTCGGAATCCGACGTCTGTGACCGAATTCTCAAAGCCGCGTCATTTTTCTAGGGTTTTCTTATTTTTTATTCTTGTAGGAGATTGTTGGAGATCGGCTTTTGGCGCTTCTTCTCAACTCTATCAATTCCATTTGTCTCATTCCAAGTACGATTCTTTTGTTTTGTTATGTGCAACTAAGATTTCTTTCTTTGTAACTTTTTCTTGTACACTATCTTCCTTGTATTGTATATTTTGTGTAGTTAAACACAAATATGTGTCTTAGTGATTTATGATCATGAGCGAATGAGAGAGGAAGAGAAGGATGTGTGTGAGAGACATGAGAGAGAGCAAGAAAATATAGATAGAAGAGTTTGATTAAATATTATGTTCTTTGTAAATTTTAGGGTTTAGATTTAATGTTATGTTCTTTGTGAAATAGTGTGAGACTGAGAGCTCTTGAGGTTTGAATGAAGATCATAACCAGCTCCACCATCAAAGATGTAGAGCTACCACTTTTTCTCACTGATTGATCCAGTATGGCTATTTTGTTGCTACTCCCTATCGAGCCATAAAGGGTAATCCATCGTTGCCTGATACATGTAAAATGAGATATCAGCTAGAGAAAGCTAGTCAAGGGTGCTCGGTATGATGGCATTTCTGTTGAAAATCAGAATTCAAAATAAACTTTGAAGAGTGCCATTGACTCACCATCTCCGTTGGAAACTTGAGATATCTTGGCTATGGGCTGCTTAGTTATCTCTGCTATGTGAGTTAGAACCCAGTTTTCCTTGCAAGATATTTGGAGAGCTGGCCTACCATCATTGCTAGATGAGTGAGCCATCATATGCACTCAGAAATAGGTATGGCTTTATCTATTTTCAGTTCGTTTCATCTATGTCATTTTTCGTAATCATTTATTTTTCATATGCACTTCGAATTCCTGTCGATTGGAGTATGTTTGGTTTTTGCCACAATTTTCTTTTTGCCATGTGGACATTGGATTCCGACGGTTCGGCCATGTGGATGTCGGAATCTGACGTCCACATGGTAGAAAAAAAAAAGTGACGTCCACGTGGCAAGAAAACAAAAATTTTATTTTTTTCCATGTGGACGTTGGATTCAGACGTCCACGTGGCAGGAAAAAAAAAAGAGATTTTTTTTTCGTTTTTTTTTCCACGTGGACGTCCACGTGGCATGTTCTCCGGTTCGTTTTTATCGGCCGGTTGCCGGTTTTGGGCTTGGCGTCGGATTTTGACGGATTTTAAATGCGACGAATTCCGATGACCTTATAGCAACGCAATTTTTGACGCCCGCATCAATTCAAAAAAAAACTAAAACGCAATTTCACGTTAGAAATCCCGTCGGAAATCGCGGCAATTCTTGTAGTGCGGGGACAGTGCTGGTGCTTGTGGTGCCGGAAGTACAGCTTGTAAAGGTAGCTTTACAACATCCATCCCACCTTTATAAAATCTAATGTCCTCATCAAATGTCAAATTAAAGTAAAGGTGTCTCTCAATTAAAATTAACTATACATTTAAGCTACTTGGCATAGTGGGAGCGCTTCCATAATGTCTTATCTCGAAATCTCCTAAACCTTTATCGCCATTAGAAATAGTAAGCAGGGTAAAGACTGAGCCTATTAAGGCTTACTGTGTCAAGAAACCTACCTTAGAGTGGGACATCCATGAATCAGAGTCACTTTTCAAGTTAGATGAGTCTCTTCTGCATGAAGTACCTCCTAGACTCCATCTACGAAAAGACCAACCGTCATTTTCTACTGACGCTTTGAAGAGAAAAATGGCTATGAAAGAGAAAATGAAACATCCCATCGTAATGGGACCACCCAAGGATTGGACGCAGGTGCGTGAAGATGCACCTTCTGGGCAAGCATCTCCATCATCAGCTACCAAACCTTCCACTTCCAAGTCCGCGAAGAAAATCAAGCCTTAAGTGCCTTATGCACCAAAAGGCCCCGACATGCCGCAATACTTCAAGGACTATACAATTGAGGATGTTACCATTCAGTTACCTCAAGCCCAACACGAACCACATGAAGATGCTCTCTTTGATGGACCAGCCCAAATAGTCATGCTAAATTTGAAAAACCCTGATGATGAGGAGGACAAAATTGTTCATATTGGAGGTCACCTTAATCAAGAGCAACGTAGAGCACTAGAGAAATTATTTCGAAGGTATCGACATGTTTTTGCATGGTCATACAAGGACATGAAAGGTGTGAGTCCCACAGAAGCTATACATCACATACCCTTAAAACCTGATGCCAACCCCGATAGCTAGCCGTCCCTATAGATGTAATCCCATTTACCTAGCCAAGATTAAGGAAGAGTTACAACGCCTACTGGAGGTTGGATTTATCTATGAGGTCGAACATACAGAATGGGTGTCGCCAATTGTACCAAAGAAAAATGGAAAGCTTTAAATCTGTGTTGACTTTAAGAAGCCTAATGCGGTCACTAAATGTGACCATTTCCCTTTTCCATTTGGAGAAGCCATTGCAGGTAAGGCATGTTGGATGTGCTGATAAACCATAGATCCAAAATGGGTAGAGGAACGTGGCCATGCGTTTAAGGACCTCAAGAATGCTTTAGCCAGTGCCCCCATTTTTCTAGCACCCAATTATTCCAAGGAATTCCATGTGCCCACGAATGCTTCTAAGTACGCCATTGGTTCTGTCTTGACGCAACCAGGTGAGGATTCCAAGGGTTATCCTATTTGATTCTTGAGTAGACAACTAATTCTGGAAGAGATGAACTATACTACTACTGAGTAGGAAGTGTCTGCTATGGTGTATGTTGTTCAAAAATTTTGCCATTATCTTTTAGGAAAACCTTTTGCGTTTTCATCTCACTTGACATTTTGGTGATGCAGGCAATTGGTTTTTCGAATGAAGGCGAGACACTTCATGGCAGCGGCACGCCATATGACCATAATTACCTAAAGCCCTTCTTTGAAGATGATGGTACAACCGCAATTTTCAGTAATGATGGCTATGCTATCCGCTGCATCAAGGATAAAGAGCTATGCAAAGCGGTAGAGTTGATACACATGATGATCGAGGTCCAGAACCCCAGAATGGACAAAATCCCCCCCAACGATTTAATCACTTTATCATTCGCAATGGGGCAACAAGAGATTCAGCATTATAATTGGGCAGATAAGTTGGCCAAGAAATTACACACAGCCTTGAAGACAAAGAAGGCGGTTACCAAGGTGGGACATATCCTTGCAATGGTCCTAACCTATCAGTTGGGGCCCAATGCCCACAACGAATTATTGAGATCACGACGAAATATCTGGATTTGCTGCATAAGCTACCTCGGATGCACAGACTTTCAAGCGAATGCTTCCTGAGGGAGAATCACCTACAAGACTCACACGTAGAAGAAAGGCTAGCAAAACAGCCAAGACTGAAGAGGCTAATATAGTAGGCAAAGCAGCCCAACAACACGAAGATGCGCAAGAGGCAGAAGCAGAGGATTTAGGAGGCGATGGCTTTGGGGGAGATGACTACCTTTGACAACACCTTGGTGGACCAGTACTCCGCTCAACTAGTAGCAATTCTCACAAGCACAGCTCTCCAGCATCATTTCAACAATAGCAAGCCACACTATACAACAATAGATTCCAGTGGTAACCCAAGCAGATCAGGGAGCCTCACTCGATGCCACTAAGGTAACCACCACTACGGTCCTCACATCCACCTCACCCTCCACCACCACCGCTACTTCTTTCACTCCAATCACCATTTTTGTTTCTTTACCATTCCCTACCCCCAAATTGCCACCCCCACTCATAGCCACTAATCCCTCCACTTCATTTGATTTCAATTTTGATTCTGATTCTTTTATCGCCCAACTCCTTCAAACTATAGTTACCACCATTTCATCCCCTCCTCCTACTGCCACTCAATCTCCACTAACTACACCTATCCATGCCCAACCTAGCTCTTCACAAATCCCTCTATGCCTCGAGCCCTATATTCTTCCATTCATTTATGCTCCACAAAACTACCCAGATCTATCTAAACCCCTCCCTTATTTGGGTCCTTGGGACGATCAACCCCCTTTCAGTACAAAAGGCAATATGGGCAAATCACAACGGACAGAAGCACCTAGCCCAGGCCGTTTCTGACTACCAATCATACTAGGGAACGACTATTCAGGAAAACCTTTTCATTGACCAAGCAGTTACAGGATGCGGCCGAAGCAGTGAAGCAAGCTAACGAACAAGTAGCACACGCACGTCAAGACAGAGAACTCACCTTTGACCAGATGGACCAAATGCGCCAGCTTCAATTAGAGGTCAACTAGAAAGACGACCAACCGAGTCAACTCCAATGACTCTTGGATGTAGAACATAGCTCTAACCAAGAGTTACATGATGCTATGATGATACAAGTCACTCAAATTAACTTTCAACGCTATTGACATCCATATTTTCAGCTTCCCTCGAGGATTAAATGCAGTCACCAGAACACTCTAGAAGATCAAATCCACTGCTTCAAGTATAATATCGATCCTTCAGTGGATAAGTGGAAGAACAAGGATGGATATCGAGTCGAAGCAATCAATGATAAACCTTTAGCTGTTGCATGTGCTTATCTGACCAAATACACACAGCGCTACAATTCAAAGGTTCTCAAAATACCGACATCTCTATTTCACATGATGCTAGCAAATTCCATATTGCATGGTCAGAACTTGTATGACAGTTTGCATCCAACTACCTTCATGAGTGGATCAAGAACAAGCAGCCCTCCACCTTACTGGGCTACCTAGTGACGGATCTTACACTGCAGTAGGTGAGCAAAGGACCTATCCTGGAGGGCATGGTAATTCCGGTTTTTGCATATTGATAGGGGTAAAAGTTAAAGGGAGTCCAAGTGGAGGCGCAACAACTTCAACAAAGTACCACCTCTCAGATGGCTGCCCTCAATAACCAGATCCAATGCTTGGACGAGCAAATCAAGAAGCTACAAGAAGTACCACCTCTAGATGGCATGCCCAACATCAACACTTTCAATTCCGTCCACAACTACGGGATGATCAGGGAGGCGACAGAGTAGGTTCAGAGCAATTTTTCGACAACTCAGCAGCAGGCGCCATGGATAGTCAAAACTCAACGCAACAACAAGGGCCTGATTCACAAGAAGGGGGAGCGTCTCAGAACCCAAATCAGGGAGGGACAACCCAACATTCTAGCCTCTCCTCATGTCCTCCACATTCTAACATTTCTCCCTCTCCACCCTCTTCCATCTCCACCCTCGCCTTCCACCAAAACTCTTGCAACCACTCTTCACACAACAGTTTTACCACGTGCACAACCCTTTTTTTTCAAACCCTTTGTTCAAAACTACTTTTGAAGTCGATTGGACCGAGTCCTTCCATCCGCTCTTGACCGAGTGCTTGAACCCACTCTCGTCCGAGCTATTCAGTCTCATCTAGACCAAGCCATGCAGTCACGTCTGGACCGAGTCATCATGTAACTCTGGACCGAGCCAAGTCCGTCAGACCAGTCTCGACCAAGCCGAGTCACTCCATAACACTATCACACATCTCAATTGAGCTGAGTCATTCCTTTTCGAGTTCGACCTATCTTTCACACAGCTCTTTCCAGCACAATCTTCTTCCTAGCCATTACCTCGACTGAACCGAGTCCTTCCATCCGCTCTGGACCGAGTTATTCAATCCGCTCTTGACCGAGTGCTTCAATCCACTCTCATTCGAGATATTCAGTCTCATCTAGATCGAGCCATTCAGTCACGTTTGGACCGAGTCATCCTGTCACTCTGGACCAAGCCGAGTCTGTCAAACCAGTCTCGACTAAGACGAGTCATTCCATAACACTGTCACACATCTCAACTGAGCTGAGTCATTCCTTTTCGAGTTTGACCTATCTTTCACACACCTCTTTCCGACACAATCTTCTTCCTAGCCATTACCTCCAATGACATGAAGTTGAGGTGTCCCATCCTTTTATGCCAAAACCTCTTGAATAGGTATTTGCTCCCTTGCAACACATCCAACTTGGTTAGCAATAACACAAGCATCTAGTTTGAACAACTTCCCTTGCCTTTTACCTTTTCCAATCAAGACATCCTTCCTTTTGATCATACAAGCATCTCCATCAAACTCCACCTCCAGGCCTTTACTTAGCATTTGACTCACACTAAGCAAATTTTTGGTAATATCAGGATTCGCGATCTGTAAAACAGGAGCTGAGGCTCACTAGGTTGACCTCTCTTTTTCTTTTGGTTAAATCTATCTTTAGTCAAATTATTTAAAGGTGCTGCCACTTTTGCATAATCTTCAATTTTCTTACGAAAAAAACTATAAAACTGAGAAAAGATTTAACTTCTCTAACCGTCTTAGGTATTAGCCACTCCAGCACTATATTGACCTTACTCTCGTCAACCTCCAACCCATTGCGGGTATGACCGAGGTACAACAACTCATGCTTAAAGAACTCACATTTAGATTTCTTATCATAAAGTTTATCTCGCTTGAGAATATCTAAGATAGTCTTAAGATGACTCAAATGCTCCTTAAGTGTCCTACTGTAGATGAGAATATCATCTAAGAATACAACCACAAACTTCCCTAGATATGGATGAAAAAGATCGTTCATCATCTGTTGGAACGTAGCAGGTGAATTCGTCAACCCAAAAGGAAGCACAAGAAATTCATAATGACTGAATCTCATCCAAAAACCAGTCTTTTGCACATCATCTGGATGAATCCTAATATGATGATATCCAGTTCTAAGATCTATCTTTGTGAAGTATTTTGCTCCACCTAATCGATCTACCAGATCATCCATACGAGGCAAAGGATATTTATTTCTAATAGTTACCTTATTCAACCCCTTGTAGTCCACACACAACCTGAAGTTTCCATCTTTCTTCGATTGAAGAAGAATAGGAGCACCCCAAGGCGAATTACTTGGCTGAATATCTTTAGGTAGTTTTCAATTTGCATAGTAATCTCTATCTCTTCTTTATGAGAGAACCTGTAAGGTTGTCTAGAGATCCTACTTGGAATTTCAATCTTATGGTTACGGTCTACCGACCTAGACGGCGATATCCCATGAGGTAATTCAACTGAAAATACATCATTAAATTCAGACAGTATCTTATTCTTCTCAATTTTCTCCTGATCTAAGTCTACAGAGTTAAGAATCTTTGACAATTCACAACTACTTAGATGCATTTAAGATAAATCCAGAATTCGCTTAGCAAGTAAAGAATAAGCTTCATGCTGTGAATCAAAAATTTCCATTACATTAGCAAATGAACTCATCCCAGATGGATGTACAAAATTGTCTCCAAACAATATAACTATTTTTTTACCCTCCTGAAAAGAGAGAACATGCTTCTCAAAATCTATCTCAAGATGCCTATTAAATAACCACTTGTACCCTAGAATAATGTTTGTACACGCTTAATCTAAAACATGGAAATCAATTAACTCTCTATAATCTTGGATCCAAACTGGGAGCCTTGGAACTTTAACATCTCACATCTCCAACTCCGCACCTGAAGTTATATATACTCAATATCTATGGTTAGTGGCTTCAGTTTTGAGGCCGAGTTTCTGCACAAGATTGAGTTAATGAAATTATGAGTAGATCCACTGTCCACTAAAATACTAACTTTATGTCCATTCACAATGCCTTTTAAACGAAATAAATCATTTGGCAAGAATGAAGTAGTACTAAAAAAATAATTGCACTCACAACTAACTTTATTAATTTTCAGCTTAAGATTTTCTTTACCTAGCATCTCAATCACTTGAGCTGCGCCTTTCTTTCGCTAAGGGAAAATTTCATAACATGTCTAGGCTGACCGCAATGGAAACACACATTGGTCCTTCTTGCCTTTTTTCGAGACAATTTCTTCTTTTGTCTAAACTCAGATGCAGCTTGATCTAGTTCATCAAAATACTTAGATTTTTTGTTACCACGAACTTTTTTCTTTCCTTTTTGTTGGCTGGGTCCGGATGATCCAGATGAATTAGCCTGTAATTGCTTCCTAGATGCCACCACTATGGAATCATACACTTTCGCAACTCGTACAACGTCATCAAAAGTTTGAAGTACATTATGCTTACACTCATTCTAATAATCTGTAGGCAGACCTAGGATGAACTACCACTGCCAATTTTGCATCAGATGAGGGAGTTTTATTCCATAAATCCATTAAATCTTGCAGGTACGAGTCTAAACTTTGAATACCCATTTTTCAATTCAAAAATCTTTGGTAGAAATCTGCTTTCCCATGAAAGAACAGAATAACACTCTCAATCTTTCTTTTTTCATAAATTCTGTGTAGATTAAAATAACCGGTCCACTTGGTTAATCAGTCATCCACAACTTCAGATTTTGTCTCTTTCTTCTCCCTCAAAAAAGGTTCAGGCTGAAAGCCCAAATTCGACACGGATAAGATTTTTACTTGATTTAACAGTACTTCCATTTGTTGATCACGTAAAGTATTCCTGTTGGCAAATTTTGTCGAAGCAGGAAGGCACTGATATTACTCTATGGGCGGAAACATATATCAGCACTAATACTACTTCTATTAGAAGAAAAACAAATTGTTATAATCAGGATCGTGGATTACTTGGAGAATGGAGTTACGAGCAGTTCTTTATGTGTGAAATCAGATTATCAATGTAGGAGTCATAGATTGTCGTGGAAGAAAGATTGCAAAAACAATTAGGCATCTGAGACAGCCATGCAATCCTCTAATACTAATAACCTAATATTAAGAGAATGTAAAATCAATAAGGCATCATAGACAACCATACAATTATCTGATAATGGTGTTTGTGTAAAAGGGAGTGAGAGTTATCATTCATCCAAAATGCAATGAAGTAGAACAATAGCGAATCTGTATAATGAAAGGTTGTAAAAATAACAATCAGACCACAATACAATTGCGCTGATAAGCGAATGATCCTACTTATAGATCCAAGAATAATTTCTAAAGTTCTGAATTTTCTCTCTCCATAATCACTAACTTTGAGAAGTCAGCTACTGATAAAATTGTGCTCTCTGCTATTTGACCTCACGTATTCATCTTCTCCCTCTTCAATCGCTCAATTACATGTATATGTATAAGCTGAAAATCTCGTACTAAGTTAACTTTACAATTACAAGATTGATAACAGTTGTCAAAGTGATCAGGACATTGGATCGTTGATGGAGCATGAAGGTTTTCTGGTCTGATAGCGAAATGGAGCGTGAAGATTTTCTGGTCTGATAGCAAAAAACCGTGTACTTCCGCAGACTGAAAATACAATACCCTTTGGCCTTTGCCTTTACATGAGGGCAGCCTTCGTGATTTGTAAGATACCTTCGGCAACACCTTTGAGATTTGTAGGACTTTGTCTTTACCTATAGGATACCTTCGGCCCTTTTGTAGGGCCATGTCACATTTTTTGCTCTGATTGTCGCCTCTCAAAAATCCTATGTAAAAATACAGTGTCAGGTTTTCGCATTGCAAATCACTATCTATTCAACCTTTTGACTATTGAACCTTCATGCAATCATTAAATTCTGTAATTAATGACTGTAAAACAGTAAGTACAATCTGGAAAACTTGACATTATGTGACGTTGAAAGTCAATTTGTTGATATCCCATTTGGTCTATTGATCAACTCATTGGAAGGGTGGTTGCTTGGTAAAGTGAAGATCTTCCACAATCCTATCACATGCAAACCAAAAGGACACTTGTGGAGCATGAACCACCCAACCAATATGGAGAGGCTAGTCAATACCCTAACCAATCCACCCCCAAGCCACAGTGAAGAACACAAAAGAGGAGAGGAGAAACTGGCTCAAGAATCACAATTCATAATAGGAGGATGGGTGAGTTTCCAATGGATATATTCTCTCCAAAAGAGAGAGAATATTTTCCCTAGGACCTCCATGCAACCTAAATTGAGCTATTGACCTCCTATTCTTGTATTAAAGCAGTCTTCACCATCCATGTGCTCCTATGTCCAATTATAGGTCTGGGCCCTCATATGATTATTAATTACTTAACATGATCACATCCGGAATGATGTAGCATAAATAATAATCACATACAACTGGAGTGACCGGCTATCCTCGTCAAAAATTATTCTGATTCCCTTATACAAGATATGGACATAACAGTAAGATTACCTTGATGGTCTCCTTGATCTCTCTTCTTCTTGTAGCACTCACTTGCAAAGTGTCCTTTGATGCCACAATAGAAGCACTTGAGCTTTGATCTATACTTCTTTTTGTCACTTGAAGAAGATCCACTTGATCTTGCCCTTTAGACCACTTACTTTTGGTTTTGCCCTTGAATTTACTCTTTGTGAACATAGCATCCTTTTGAAGTGTCGATGTAGATCCACCTCTTGCTTGAAGCCTATATTCCTCATTGATCAAGATCTCTTGAAGATCCATCAAACTTGGCAAAGTCTTTTGAATAGCAATACTTTGAACAATGTTAGCACTAGCATCCACAAGCCATTAAGAATCACTTGAATAAGCTCTCCTTTCTTAATCCTTTCATCAATGCAAACCAACTCATCATTCAATGCTTTCATCCTCAAAACAAAATTACTTGGTCTTTTCTTCATTCTTTTGCAAACAAGAAAAGATTTTCTTTCTTAGAGTCAACACTCTAGAAGTCTAGGTCAAAGGCTCCGGTCTCACACTCCTCTGTGATTACGCAGGAGCGCAAAAATATTGGTTCAAACTAGGTCAAAGTGTCCGGTCTTGTGCTCCTTCAGTGATCATGCAGAAGCACAAAAATATGTGTGTTGACCAGGTCAGAGAGCCTACTCTCATGCTCCTCCATGATCAGCTTATAGAATTCATAATATAAATTTGCATCACACGAGTACAAAAAATCTGCACTATAAAATATGCCAGATGAATACTAAAAATTGGCCCTTAGGGCTTCCATTATATAGAAATATTGTACATTTGAAACAGAGTGGCACAAGGTCTTTTTCAATCTACAATTTCCTAATTCTCATAGCCAACATTAGTCACATGGCATGTGTTGGAAAGAGAGAGGTAGAAGTGAGTCGGTCTGACAAGTCAAAAACTATAGCGACTTATCGAGCGCAGTGGAATGGACCTTCTTTCCTATACTATGCCTATCAATATTGAACAAAATTATTGTGATAGAAGTCACGTTGAATCTTTTAGTGCTCAACTAACTTTGAAATCATGCACTAAAGTGATTTTGTAGCCAAACAATGAAGTATTGAATTATCAAACAAAACAATAAGAGATTATCAATTACATATAATCATAGAGATGCATACGTTCTGACATGATATTGAACGAGAGAGATTGATTCAGTAAGTAGCATGTACAAATCAGATGATAATGAGCACAAGACAATTGCAGATGAAACTGCGTACTCTAAGATATTTCTGAGTAACTAAAAACTCTGTCTGATGCACTTCCACTGATAAGTAGTAAGCGTGAATAATAATACTCTAAATGAACTCTAAAAGAACTGAGCTAGAATGCTCAAGAGTATTAAGCTTGAAAGGTTAAGAGAGTTGCTATAGAATTATTTGATAATCAGCTATTTATATTAAGCAAATAATGCACATCTAGTAGGACAACTAATTAGGTCTAAAATTGTGATAGCCAGTTGGCCATAATGCGCTGGCATTCATCCAATTAGGACTTTATACTAAGCAAATAATGCACATCTAGTAGGACATCTAATTAGGTCTAAAATTACGATAGTAAGTTGGCCATAATGCGCTGGCATTCATCCAGTTAGGACTTCCCAAAAAATTACTTGTTAAACGGTTAGGACAAGTATTTAGCTTTAAATCAAGTGGAGCAATAATTGTCTTTCATCGACATGGCCAAAGTCTTCGATATGTCGACGTCGTCCGATATGTTGGATGATGTCCAATATGTCGTGTTGGAAATTAAGTCTACAGTTGTCTCCTTGGTGAATGACTAATTTCTATTTCAAAACTCTTCTTGCACATTTGTTGATCATTGATCTAGGGTCAGGTGAAACCAACTTTGGTTCTACGTCTGCTCACACAACTTAGACAGCCAAACTACTTGAAGAACAACTACAACGGTTGATCTCCAACAAAGGGTAACCAATCCTATCATAATTTCAACTTCAGATGTTAAGTTCAACAATTTGAAGTCATTGAAGACTTGGTCATCTTCAAGGACTTCCAAGAACTAGCATTTAGAACAAGTTTGCAGAAATACATTACTTTTTTGGCAGTCTGCCGAATTACACTATGTGTCGCGACAGTCTGCAGAAATACTCTAAGTGTCGCTACAGTTTGCAGAAATGAACTATGCTTTTAACAGTGCTGGCTTTTCCCAAAATGCGACACTTCAGCATAGTTCAACAGTTCAACTATTTTCAAAAGTGTCGGCTTCTTGCGGCTTGCCTTTTGCTTATTCCTTTCAGCTATTTTGAAGAAGTTAAATCATTTTAAAGACATTGTCGTCTTTTAAAGGCATCATTGCATTTTTAAGGACAATGTCGGAGCACTGTCGGCTTTTTCGCAAAATCTCGAAGAGAGAAAAAAATCTGACAATCGTCTCAACGAGGAACGTTCCAAGCACTTCCCAGAATTTGCAAAGTGAGAGAAAGCCACTTCACGTAATATGCAAAGTGAGAGAATTTACAGCGTCCTCATTCGATCAACATTTCCTACGGGTTGACCATGTATAGTTGTCACACAAGCTAGATACTTCCAAGTCTGATTCTACTGTCATCACTTCTCACATCAACAGCTTCAATCTATTGGATCAGTTATCAGCTGTAGGATGTGCTATTCAAGATGATGATGTCATTATAACCTTGGTTTCTTCTCTTCCAAAGTTGTATGAATACTTTGTGGGGATGATCTCCACACAATCCGGTATCACTCTTCAGAAGGTGATCGATCATCTTCTTCAAGAAGAAATGCGGAGAAAGACCAGCGGCCTGTCCATCAAAGACAAATCCATGGCCCTGTACACCAAGAAGAGAGACTATTCCAATGGCAAGAATAAGATCAAATGCTTAAGGAGTGACAATGGTGGAGAGTACATATCTACCAAGTTCAATGCTTTTTGTGATGAGCGTGGGATCAGGAGGGAGTATACAACACCAAGGACCCCACAACAGAATGGAGTGGTTGAGAGGAAGAATAGGACTTTATGTGAAAGTGCCAAACTATGCAGAAACACAAATAAAACTACAGATTTGGATAATGAAGTGGATAAAGATTAAAGATCGATTATTCGGTTGAACTATTCCAATGATGGAATGATTCAACAATTCAATAGAATAATCTAACACTCTCCCTTAATCTGAATCCATGAATACTTTGACCTTCAAACTTAGATCTGCACAAACTTTCTGTGTGCATCCAAGCTTAATGCTTTAATAAAAATATTCGTTGTCATATCTTGCGTTCGACAATACTGCAAGTTGACATCTTTGTCGATAACTTTGCTTCTGACATAATGATACTTAATTTTAATGTGCTTTCTCCAATGGAATCTAGGGTTGGTTGATAAAGCAATGGCACTTTGATTAACACAAAATATGTTTGTCGAAGCACATTGATTCAGATAGATATCTGAAGTAAGTTTCTCAACCATACTATTTCCTTTGTAGCTTGAGAGACTGCGATATACTATGATTCAGTCGAAGATAGAGCTATTGAAGTTTGCTTGTTGCTGTTCCATGAAATAGGACCATTGTTGGGAAGAATGTAAATCCAGGATTGGATTTACGAGTGTCTACATCTCCTACCCAATTTGCATCTAAATAAACCACTGAGAATATTGAGTTTGTCGTTATCGATTGCTCCACAACAAATGCAAAAGTCTATAGTAGCTCGAAGGTATCTCAAAACTCTGAGAAGAGCCTTCCAATGTGTAATACTAGGATTAGTCATAAATTGACTGCAAAAGCTATGTCTGGTCTAGTACATATCATGGCGTACAGAAGAGATCCTATTATCGAATGATAAGGATACTCACGCATCTACTCATTTTTTTCGATTGTTTGAAGACACCTTCGACAATTTGAGTCCTTGTTCCATTGGTGAGAGAGCTAATTTGAATTCATCAGATGATATCTGATTAAGACATTGTGAATGTATCTTTGTTGGGTAATATAAATCAACTTCTATTTTTTGTCTCTTTGGATTTGAATTTCTAGACAATAATGACCAGATCAGTCATGTCGAATTTGGAAGATAGCATTGTCTTAGTTTTTTTTATCAGATCGATACTATTGTTGAATCTTTATGATCATTTATTGAAAAAACTACTAATATGTCACTCTACATTGATGAATCACAACAATTCTTAATCACTTTCTTAAACAACAATATTCTACGATGATAAACTAGCTCAAATTAGTTGTAGGAATAATACATCAGTCATCGCTGATAAATTACAACAACAAGATTGAAGCAGTTAAGCTATTCATTTGTTGTAAAACAATACATCACTCTACGTTGATGATAAATTAAAAACAACATCAAGATCGAAGTTTTTCATTGATCGCAAAGACAGTACATTTCTCTACGTTTGCGTCGATGAATTCAAACAACAAAATAGAAGCAATTAAGCTATATGTTCATCAAAAAAGTAATAAATCAAGCTACGCTGACAACGATATCAAATAAGCATTTAAGATCTTGATTTCCCTTAAATACAACGCTCCACGCTGATGAGTTAACTCAAACCATTAAGGTAACAGATGAAGCAGCAACTAGATTTTAATGATCTTGGAAGGAATCAACCTACCAATTAGCTTGGAAACTGAAGCTAGGATCATCACTAGAAAGGACAAATAAATAAATTCTATACATAATTATATGCCTTGGGGAAGCCATGATTCTCCATTCTTGTGACTCAAATGGATTCAAGCTCCATGGAGTCCACTCTCCACATCTTCTTGGGCGTGGACTTGTGAGACATCCCCGGAGGCTCGCCTGAGTCATCTCGGGTTGATTGCATCTCCACGCCATTACCGCCCTCATCAATTACCATACTTCCAACTACACACTACATGACCTGTAGGCAGTCGCAGCTACCCACATATCTATCCAGCAAACCCAAGAGCGAGCATCAGAAGAAACAAAGGCAAGGTTGCAGATACAAAAGCTTCATAGACAGAAACCGTAGTGACAAATAGATCCATATATCACGAGAGAGAGAGAGAGAGAGAGAGAGAGAGAGAGAGAGAGAGAGAGAGAGAGAGAGAGAGAGAGAGAGAGAGAGAGAGAGAGAGCATTTGCTTTTTTCTTTTTTTTTGGTTTTGATTAGGGCACAGAGAAGCCCTAAACGGAGGTGGCTGGCACCTTGTGTTGGGCCAGAAGCCAACATAGCATAGACACATGTACTTTGCATTAACCCTATGTAGGTTTCTAGGTGTTCTTGAATCTAGTACTTAACGTTAAAAAGCCCAAAGTGAACGAAAAACTTTAAGCGAAGTCGTAGAGTGAACGTACTATGGAATGGTCCGGGCATGGGCCATTTTGCCCGGTAAGGATTTTCAAAACAAATTTAGGCGAGGCTTGGGGGGGCCGAGCCTAAAAAATTCTGGAAAGCTGAACGGGGCAGAATGGCCTGTGCGATTCCATTGCGTAATGGATTCTCTTTCTACATGTCATTTACAAAGCATAATCACTTCGACTTTTTTGGACTAGTCAAAAACTGCCACGTGTCAGGCTGATACGTGGACTAAGCACAGGCTGGAATGGGCACAGATTTTTTTTGCAAAAACAATGACATATTTTGTTTTTTAAAGAGCCCAAAAAATGGGTAGGATACTAAAAGATAATCCAATACGAGAAAAGGAAGTTTCCTTGATGACCAAAAGGTCACTTGTTCAATTGAAAATAAAACAAAATAAAACCATTAAATAAAAACGTGAATATATATATATATATCTATATATATATATATATGTAATATTACGTGGCTTGATGTTTGTTTTGACCTTTTGATAAGAAAAAAAATCATACCAAAAATTTCATACATTTTCGTTATTATTGCCAGAATTTCACCACGTTCTCTTTTTCATACATTAGTCCTAGTCTCCAATGCCCTAAAAATTAGGGCTCTCAGAAGTGAACATGGAGAGGCGTCGCCGCAATGGGAGAGGACCCCCAGTACCAGCACTCTGAACCCCTCAACCGGCTCAATTGGATGTCCGCCACGTGTCAAGATTGAAAGCTGGCAGCTATCGACCGGGTTGCTGCAGCTATAGGGTCAGTCGCTAAGGGAGCGCTTCAAATAATAACAGTAAAATTGAACTTGGAATATCAGAACAACTTCTTCGCTCGTCTCTCCTCATCTAGTGCTAATGCCATTGTCTCAGATCTGAGAGCTTGAATCCTTATCCCTCTTTCTTCTTCGTCTTCGTTCACGCTCACGTCCTGATCGCGAAGGAAGGATGTTAGCTTCTTCACAACGCTTCTCTTGCATTTTCATCTCAAGATCCTCGTCTATGTTGAAAGAGCATGCTTCCAGCAAAAAATTGAACAAGCAGCTTACAAGATCAAGTGGTGACAAGCGATACATAGTGTATAGTCAAATAATAACACTAAAATTAAACTTTGAATCATGATGTTATGATGTAATAGTGAGTATGATTAGTACATGTCTGAAGTCAAGACCATAAGGTAATCGATGCCCTCGCTCCCTGGTATCTTTGCGTTGGGGAAGGATCGAGGAATTACGAGTAGCGATCTTTTGCGAACTTCAGTATGAAGAGCCTGTTCATCATTGTTACGGATGATTTGAATTCTGCTGCTTCCTCGAACAAGTACGTAAATAACCTTGTGTGCATTCATTGAGCAACCTAGTTTCTACAAGCTCATAATTGGCATTTATATGTCGACATTCTATATGCATGTTGTATATGACCAACTAGACTCAAGAAACCATGTAGCATGTAGCTCGAGTTTCTTCTAGCCAATTACATACACAGAGAAAAAACTTTGCCAAAACCTAAAGTCAAGATAGATGATTTTTCATTTTTCAACAACTGGCGCCCACTCAGGGGTGCCAAGAAATTTGGGGGCGCGGTGGCCTCTGTTTGCTATCGTGCTTCAAAGAGAGTCAAAGGAAAGGAGGGGGGGACACTTGGCAGGGTGGCCAGGTGTCCCCCTTCAGGGCACCGATGCTCGAACTGGGCTGCTGCCCGAAGGGTCACGCCCTCTTCGAGTATCAAGCTCTTATGAAGAATGGAATATGGAGACTGATGGAGTTACCTAACGAAGAAAGCTATTGGATGTTTTCATGTCTTTATAGCAAGTAATGGATCTGGAAAACAAATTTTGTTCAATGACTTTGATGATCAAAAGGTTGATCTCAAAGGACTTCAACAAAGTAAAAGAAAGGTTGACAATTTGGAGCTAGTCAAGAGCATCAAAGGAGAGGTAATTGGCAAAGATGTTATGGATCTATTTTTGCAGGTTATTGAAGGCTCAAGTAAGGTCAAAGGAGCAGCAAGGAAGTGTTTTTCAAGTTTACTTTACTTGTTCTATCTCATGTTTGAGCATTTTCATGTGGATGTGTGCAAATTGTCAAGTTATGGTAAAACTAGCTACATTGGTGAGCATGATTTTGATGTTGGAGTTATACTAGCATTTTTGGATGGTTTTGTTGATGGAAATGAAGCTATGGGAGGTTCATTATGTCACTCATAGATCAATTCATCAAGGTATGATAGCATCTTATTGCAAGATGGAGATGGAGGCTCATTCATGGAGTTTCATGGTGGATACATGGCAACAAAGGACAAATGAGGAGGAGACATGCAAGCAAATGTTCATCACTCACATTTATTGTTTGTTTGCTGTATTTCTCTTAGAGAGTTCAAAGTTGATAGCATGGAGGAATCATCTCATTTATATTCTATGTGATTTTTCATGGCTCATTAAAGTGATATGCCAACATTTTGTGAGGGAGCAAGTCATTGCAAAGGAGGTGGAGCTTCAACATGTGTCCTCAAGGGAATGTGTGGCTGATATCTTCACCAAAGCATTGGGAAAGGACTTGTTCATGAAGCATAGGACTTCACTTGGAGTGCTGTCAAAGTCTATGCTAAACCTAGTTGAAGAGGGAGTGTGAAAGAGGGTTTGTTGAGCCAGGAAGAGATCATTTGGTTTGTAAACTCAACAAAGCCATATATGGATTGAAGCAAATACCACGAGCATGGTACTCTTGCATTGATGGGCTTTTCAAGCGAAGGGGAATGGTAAAGAGTGATGCTGATCCTATCTTTACATTCTAAGGCAAGATTCAGATATAGTGTTCATTGTGTTGTATGTGGATGATTTGATTATTACATGAAGTAATGAGAGGTTAATTAATGAAATCAAATCAAATCTTTCCAATGCTTTTGACATTAGTGATCTAGGATTGATGCACTATTGTCTTGGCATTGAAGTATGGCAAAAACAAGACATGGTCTTTCTTACAAAAATAAAATATGCACAAGATTTGCTTTATAAGTTCAATATGCAGGATTGTAAGCCCTTGAGTACACCTATGGATGTCAACATGAAGCTTACTGCATATGATGAATCTGAGAAAGTGGATGCTTATTTGTATAGACAGCTGGTGGGTAGTTTGATTTATTTGACACACACGACCTAATATTTCTTATGATGTTGGTGTTGTTAGTAAATTTATGCAAGATCCTAGTCAATCACACTGGAAGTCTGCTAAACGTATTCTCAGATACATTCGAGGGACATCGAATTTTGGTTTGAAGTATGATTAGCCTGAAGCACCAATGTTGGTAGGTTATACAGATGTCGATTGGGCATGGAATATTGATGACATAAGATCTACCAATAGTCATACATTCAGTTATGGTATAGCTACAATTTCATGGAGCAGCAAAAGGCAACCTACTGTAGCTTTATTATCAACGGAAGCTGAATATCGAGCACTCAGCAATGCTACACAAGAAGCGATATGGTTACGAAGATTGCTTGTGGATTTAGGTCAGCCACAGGTGGATGCTACTACTATATCTTGCGACAATCAAAGGTGCATTCACCTTGCCAGAAATCCAGTTTTACATGCTCGAACCAAGCACATCGAAATACACTATCATTTTATTCGAGAGAAAATTCTTGATGGAGCCATTGATCTTGTTTTTTGTAAATCTGAAGATCAAATGGCAAATATTTTTACTAAGTCATTAGGTAGATATAAATTTGAGAGGTTTCATGTGCAAAAAGTACAAAAAGGACCAAGAGTGGATCCTAATCTGATCCTCAAGAGGGATTGGTTGTCAGATTACTTGATCTATCAATCTACTTCAGATTAAGATCAATCTAGATCAATTATAGACACAAAATTCTAACAAATCAAGTACACATTGATAGAACCTCAAAACAATCAAAACAAATGTAGACAAATGGAGAGAATCACTCAAAATTGCTTCCAAAACCAAGATTGGTGTCTCACAATGATTATGGCCAAATGTGGCTCTATATATACAATAAGTGAGAGCTCGTGGTACTGATCATCCCTCTGATCCCACATGTGTGAAGGTGCTTTGTCATATGATGATTCATCATGCAAAACTGACACTTGGACAAAACCTTCTATTTTGAGCACTTTTGGTCTATTTTCCTTCTATATGGAGATCTACTTGGAAATCTTCTAGAACTAAAAATTCGTCTACTTCAGCTTATTCCACATGTGTGAGCTGTCCTCTACACATGGGATATGACACCTAACCAAATGATGTGGCTAATGCAATCAATAGATTGATGCTATGTGTCATATGTCTAGAAAACTAGTTTTTGACCTCTTTAGCCACTAGAACTTGAATTAAATCATATGTACATCCTATATGATTATGGTACATGACAAGTACACTAGTTTCACACGTGGGAACAGGCTCCACACATGTGTGTTTATCTATATACAAGTTTTCTGGCCTCTACCAAGCTTATTTTTGCATTTTTCACACTCCTCCTCAAAAATCTAGCTTGGTAAATCTAGCTTGATGGAAAACATGATGACCTTGAACTTGACTCCATGGGCTGAATTGGTCTTTGCTGGTCCAAAAGGTGTGAAGATCAGCCAATGAGCTTGATGTTGATCTGAAATCACCATATCCTAGTGCTTCTTTGATGTTGACATCTTTGATGAACTTGAGAGCTTTGCACCATCCTAGCATCTTCGAAATTGATTCCTTCCAAATTTCATATAGATGCTTGACTTTGAGGCTTGCTCCTTCTTCATGTGCATGCTCCTCCATGAGAAAATAAAAATTTCTTCTTGACTTATTAGGATCACAAAGATCTAACATCATGTTACCATGATCTAAAGAATTAGACTTATCCAAATTGGCAAGACTATGCATGCTATAATAACAAAGTGTTTGCATCATATCTTCATGCTTGTTTACCATGATAATCTTAGATCCAATGAGGCTAAATTCTTCATTATGGAGATAAGTGTCTTTAGAAGATGATTCACTTACTCTCATAAAGAGTTTACAATTTGCCTCAATACAAATTTTCAAACTATGAGTGAACAAATCACTTTTGCTCTCTCTTACATGACTCAAGAGCATACATTTGATGAAATAACCATTTGCTTTCTAATTGATTTAAAATCAATTTCAACCTTTTAAGGACATCATCTATGTTCTCAAGAGAGACTTCATACTCAACTAGTATGGCTTTACTCCAATTTTGAGATGCAATGATCTCACTAAAGCAAATTGATTTATCAAATGAAATAAGAGAAGTAAGTATGAGATGTATACCACATGAGATATGCTCCTCTTTCCCTTGAAATGTGAGCCACATGGAATCAACCATATTTCTTGAGTTTCTTTTTGGAATCACAACTTGAGAAGATCTCTCCTCCTCAATCCTTGGCACACTTGAACCTTGAGATGATTCTTTAAGATCCTCTTCATGGTGCTCCTTCTTGATGGAAATCCGAGACCTCCATGTCTCATAATGATCACAACAACTATGACCAAACAATATGCACTTCCTAAGATTATCAAAATTACTTATGCTAGAAACATAAGTCCAAAAATCACCACAACTTGGCATGATTTTTCTAATATTGAAATCAAAAGGCATTTCCATCTCAATAAGGCTAACTACTTGCTTATGGATATAAGTGTCCACTTTGGATGCTTAAGTTATTCTCATAAGAAATTTACAACTTGCCTTTAAGATTGAAAACTTACAATTTTCATCTTTATGAATGAACACATCATTCGTGATCTTATTGAAACCAAAAGATCCTACATTATGAAGATATTTTCATTTCCTTGACTTCATAACTAATGTAAGCTTACAAGGAAAACATATTTTGTTATCTTTTAAGGCATCACACTCAACTAGCATTGCCTTAAGCCACCTTTGAGATACAAAAATCCCTTCAAAGCAAAATAGATCTTCATAAGTTGACATGAGAGCATAAATGAGACTATTTTCATTTTGTGATTGATGCTCCTTATTCTTGATTGATATCTCTTGGATCATAACAATAAGTTTGATCTTATCTAAAGTTTCAAGCAAAATACTTTCCAAGGACATAAAATAAATCCAGGTTACTTTCATGAAAGTGACATCTATCTTTGCCTCTTGAACCAAACAATGTACTTCCAAATGAAAAATTTCAAAAGATTTGACATGTGTTGTGATGGACTCTTGAAGACAAATCTTGCAAGTCCTTATGAGACTCCAAGCCTCATTCACCTTTCCACAAAGGAAACACCTTTCCTTGGACTTGTCCTTCTTGTATTTGCATTTCGAACTTGAAGCTCCATCCTTCACCTCGGCCCCCTTGCCTTGGTTCTTCTCCTTGGACGGATTGGTCTTCTTTTTGTAGCATCTTGAGAAAATATATCCTCCCTTGCCACAAAGGTTGCACTTAGGATCCTTTCTGTCCTTCAATAGGATTCCACCTATTGATGCCATGTGAATAAAAACCTGTGATATGATTTTACAAATGTAATTTGTGACTTTCAAGAGACTAGATTTGAACATCTTCAACAATCTAGAAGGATCTACAAAATATCTAGCTCACAAACCTAAGAATCAATCTTCACAGTAATGACTAGTCATTTGGAAACCTTGCTTTGATCACTAAGACAAAAGCACACAATCTTTGAATCAAATCACTAAAGAAATCAGATCCAATCTCCTATTGGACTCATCAAATACCAATGACTCTTTCTTTTAAGCAAACTTTGTATCTATTTTGATCTCAAGAACCTTAATGAGGTTACGAAGAAAGAACATTTTCCCTTGCCTTTGACGACCCAAATCCTAGAGAAAATGGCAGGAGCTGAAGCTTTCAACTTCTTAGATGGATTCAGCGGTTATTTCCTTGTTCAAATAGAACTTGAAGATAAACATAAAATAGCCTTTGCCACTAAAAATAGGATTTATAATGTCATGCCTTTTGGCTTATGCAACGCCCCTTCAACGTTTCAACGGTTTATGCAACTGGCCTTCCAAGACCTGTTACATCGGATTGTCGAGATTTACTCGACGATATGGGTGTACATTCACCAGCGGCTACGCACCTTGACGCACTGGAGAAAATCTTCATTCGCTGCCGTAAAATTGGAACTTCACTAAACCCTGACAAGTGTCAAATCTGGGTCACCCATGAGGTAGTACTCGGACACATAATCTCAAAAGACGATATTTCTACCGATCCTTCAAAGATCAAGGTAATACTTGAAATGCTCTTACCTACAACAGTGAAGGAAGTTTACGTCTTCCTCGGTCACACAAATTATTATCGCATCTTTATAATCGATTATGCTGGCAAGGCACGCCTCGTTTATTTAGTTGTGGTAGATCCTCGATGGACCGAAGAACGCATTAACGCCTTTGAGGAATTGAAAACCGTCCTTACTACAAACTCTGCTCGCCAGACTACACGAAAGAGTTCCATGTGCATACTAACGCCAGTAAGTATGCCATTGGAGGGCTTCTTGCACAACCGGACGAGTATGACAAAGATTTTCCAATCCGTTTCTTGAGCAGACAACTGGTGCCTGCTAAAGTTAACTATACCGCAATCGAACGAGAAGCATTGGCAATGGTCTATGATGTTCAACAACTCAGACATTATTTACTAGGCCAGACCTTTGCCTTCTACACCGACCATCAAGCCCTGTTATATATTGTTAATAAATCCTGTAAAACGGGACGTATAGTTCGATGGCTGTTGATATTAGAGGAATTTAATTTCTGCGTAGTCATTCAAAAAGGAACCCAACATTTCATGGCAGATCACCTTTCCCAACTCCCTAATGCTAAAAAAGCAACTGCACCAGTCAACGATGATGTTCCTGATGCATGTCTTTTTCAGATTGATGCTACACCCTTATAGGCTAAGGATATCACTTAGTTCCTAACAATAGGCACACTCAAAGAAGGCCTGACTATGGTTGCAAAAATGAAATTTTTGCTTAAAGCAGTGCTCTTTCAGCTAATATCAAGACAACTTTACAAAAGGGGCATTGACGATATTATCCGACAATGTGCTTATGAATCTGAGATACGACCTATCATATCTCAGGCTCATGAGGGCATTGGCGGCGGTCACTTCTCTGCTAAAGCGACAACTAAGATTATCCTTCGAGCAGGCTTGTGGTGGCCATCATTATTTAAAGACACATTTGATGTCATTAAAAAATGTGATGTCTGTCAATGAGCCAAGAAAAGTACGAAAGTAGACTTCACACCTTTGACTCCCATTATAGAAGGTGAAGCCTTCCATAAATGGGGAATTGACTTTGTTGGACCAATCAACCCAGCAGCGAAACACACCCAAGCCCATTATATCCTAATAGCCACAGATTATGCCACTAAATGGGTTGAGGCTTGGACAACAAAGAATGCCAACACAAAGACTATCGCGCATTTTCTTTACGAAAACATTATTACACATTTTGGTTGTCCTATAGAGCTAGTTAGTGATCGTGGCACGCACTTTTTAAATGCTGTAATTGATATTTTGCTACGCCATTACCTTGTAGCTCACCAAAAGAGTACACCATACTATCCTAGATGTAATGGCCAGGCCAAATCAACTAACAAGACGATATGTAAGATATTGACAAAGATAGTTGAAACCAGTTGCTCTGATTGGGAAATGAAACTCTTCTCAGCTATCTAGGCTTACCGCACCACCCCAAAAAAAGCCACAGGGTGGGTGACCCCATTCCATCTCGTGTATGGTCAAGAGGCGGTAATGTCAGTCGAGTTCTTAGTACCTTCTCTAAGAGTCATGGAAGCCTTTTCTACAGATCTCTGTGAGAAAGCTACAATTGAGCAACAAGGCAAGACCAGGCTATTTACGTTAACCCAGTTATGCGAGACAAGACTCATATCTTACCATGCACAACTAGTAAACAAAAGATGTCAAAAGGCCTGGCATGACTGTCACTTGCGCAACAAGGATTTACACTTAGGTGACCAGGTGCTTCTTTATACATCGAAAAAATACCCCGGCAAATTGAAATTACGAAGTGAGGGACCGTATGTTATCAATAAAATCTTTCCTAATGGTGCAGTCCAGCTGCAAACACTTGACGGAATACTGCTAGACACTGTCGTCAATGTTGGTCGTCTACGGTGGTTTTACGAGGAGTTGTTTTTTGTTGACCCAATTTAACACTTTTTCCCTGGTATATATCTTATTTTTCTTATTTTCTTGCTTGTTATTCTCTTTTTGCATGCCTATTTTTGTACCATTTTCTTGTTTATATTTCATACCTGTACTTATTTACTTTCTATGCATTTTCTTAATACCCATTTGTCATGAAAGTTCTAGGTCAACAAATGATAGACTACACCATTTGAAACAGATTTATCACACTTTAGGCCCATCTCATTTATGTCTGTATGATATCTCAATATTCCCAATTAAGCATACAATCATTCATTGAGATACTTCTTTCCCACAAGAACAACTACTTTGAGCCACATTCATATTTTCCCTCCTGAAGTTCTTCACTTGCATCACGCAGCTCCATTCCTCCATACAGGGCTCCTGTAAGATCTCAACCGAAGCAACCTGTCAAATCTCGACCGAAGGACTCCAATCAAATCTCAACCAGAGCACTCCTGTCAAATCTCGACCAAAGCACTCCTGTTAAATCTCGACTGAAGGACTCTTGTTAAATCTCAACCGGATAACTCCTATCAAATCTCGACCGAAGCACTCTTGTTAAATCTCGACCAAAGGACTCCTGTCAAATTTCAACTAGAACAGCTTGTTAGATCTCAACAGGAACATCTTGTTAGATCTCGACCGGAGCACCCACTCAGATCTCGATCGGAACATCCTGTTAGATCTCGACCGGAGCACCCACTCAGATCTCGACTGGAACACCCACTCAGATCTCGACCGGAACACTCACTCAAATCTCGACCGGAGCACCCACTCAAATCTCGACCAAAGTTTCCAATTCCAAACCTCAATGGACCCGTCACGTCACATGACGCTCGAAGCTAGACGACGATGACCATAAATGTCATAACAACGACACCATTCGCACCTCAGCGACGTGCGAATTCTGGAGTTTCTTGTGACAATCTGCTGGCGATCTTCCTACTCTTGTGCTTGATTCTGGCGCTCCCTTGTTCCATGCCTCTGTCCTCGGTTACACTCCACCTCCACCGAGTATCCACCATCGTGGTTCAATCACCATTTAGAGTGCCATCACCAAAACTTTCCAAACCTAACATCACCTGCAACATACACATCAGTTTGAAACTTTTCACAGTCTGAGGAATAGTGTCACGGGAGCATCCATCATGCTCCCGTTACACTATTGAAAACAACATCATCAACATAAAACACTTCTTTTTCTTTCCAGTTCATTCACCACCTCTACAAATCCATTTTCACAACTATCCACCTTCCCAACATCTCCGTCCTTGATCGACACCTCCACATCTTCTGTTTTCAGACATTATATTTTCCATTTTTCCTTACCCAACCTCATTCCATCACCACCCTTTCATTCCGGAACATACTTCACTTTACACACATCTTCCAATCCATCCTTGACTGACACCTCCACATCTTCTGCTTTCAGACATTATTTTTTTTTTAATTTTTCTTTTCCCAACCTCATTCCATCCACACCCTTTCATTTCGCAACATACTTCGTTTTACACACATCTTCCAATCCCTTCTCAACCGACGCTTTCACCTGCCTTCTCACCCAAACCATTCCAATCCCTTCTCAATCGACGCTTTCACCTACCTTCTCACCCAAACCATTCCAATCCCTTCTCGACCGACGACCATCCACTCATTTCTTGACCGAGCCATCCGTTCAATTCTCAACCGAGCCATCCGTTTAATTTTCAACCGAAGCCCTCAGTTCCATCTCAACTGAAGCCCTCCGTTCCATCTCAACCGAAGCCCTCCGTTCAATTCTCAACTGAAGCCACCAATCCATGCTCCCATGTCTTATTGGCCATCAAAGCTTCATATTCCTCCTTCATGGCAAGGTACCATTCCTTTGAGTTGAGTGCATCATATACATCCTTCGGCTCCTCATGAGAAATAAAATCAGCATAATTAGTGGAGTTGATTTCCACTTACTTGCCTCTATCTTCATAGGTAAGCCTACTAGGCTCGGATCTTTCTCTTTGAGATCTCCTTGGTGAAAATATTTGAGGTGACTCCTCCTCAATTCTTGGCCCCATCTCTCCATGATAATCTTCTAGGGTGATGATTGGAGTATTTTTGTGAGAATCTTTGAACTCGGCCTCCTCAAGAATGTATTTTTGATCTTCATGGAATATAACATCCCTACTCTCAATTGTAGTTGAGGTAGAGAGAACATAGATTCTGTAAGCTTTCTTGTTGGATGCATATCCAACCATGATCCCTTTAATAGAATTAGAATAATCTCTTTTCCTTGTTTCCAAGGGCTATTAACAAAGCAAGCACAACCAAAAACTCCAAGGTGATCTACCTTAGGTTTCTTCTTAAACAAGACTTCAAAAGGTGATTTTCCAGCAAGTGCATTGTGAGGTAATCTATTGCACAAATAGTTTGCACAATTTATAGCTTCACCCCAATAATTAATAGGCAAAGAAGCTGCTACTCGAATTGCTTTAGCACATTCACATAAAGATCTATTTTTCCTCTCAGCTACTCCATTTTGAGATGGAGAATAAGCACAAGAAAACTCTCTCTTTATTCCTTCACCTTCACAGTACTCATGAAACTTGTTGGAGATGTATTCACCTCCTCCATCACATCTTGAAGCTTTAACTTTAAAAGAAAACGGTTTCTCAACATAAGCTTTGAAGATTAGGAAGTGGTCAAAACCATTGCCTTTGAAGAAAGTAGATACAACCAAGTATATCTAGCAAAGTCATCAATAAAGGTGACAAAACATGTTGCACCACCAATACTTTTAGAAGAGGAAAAATGTACATCTGATTGTATAAGCTCCAAAGGATGAGTAGTCTTTATAAAAGACTTATGATATGGCTTTCTATGCGACTTTGCAATGGCACAAGCCTCACAAGACTTGAAATATTTAGAAAGAGATTTTGGAAGTCCAATAGCCTTCACCTTCTTAACCATAGAAGACATAGATTTAGAGTTAGGATGACCCAACCTTCTATGCCACAGCTCCTCCTTAGATAACAAAGCAACTTCACAAAGGTTTGCATTCTCATAAGAATTCAACTAAAAAATTTGACCACATCTAGATCCATCAGCAAGGATCTCATCTTTTCTCTTGATAAAACAAGTATTGGAGTTGAACTTTACATCACAACCATTATCAAGCAACTTTCCCACACTAATTAAGTTCTTTGTGAGTTTTGGAATGAAAAGAACATTAGAAAGTGCAAGAACTTTTGAAGAAGCAAGTTTCAATGGAATGTTGCCAATTCCTTCTATTGGGCACTCATGATCATTAGTTGTGTAAATAGATCTCTTGAGTCCTTTGAAAGGTAAGATTGAGTCAAATGACTCCTTTCAACAACACATATGTGAAGAGGCTCCACTGTCTATGTACCAAGCTCCATCTTTCTTGAAAGGTGATGAAGAAAAACTGGACACCATAAGTGATCCTTCTCCATCACTTGCAACATAATCTTCTTCAATATCTTTGGAGAGATTAGCTTGCTTGAGTTGGTTTTTCTTCTTGAAGCAATTAGAGGCATAGTGCCCGTTCTTGCCACAGAAGAAACACTTCACTTTCTTCTTCTTGGTCTTTGAGTTAGAAGGATGAGATGTATCATCCTCTTCACCATCTTTGTCTAGATCTTTGGATTTGTCTTTGTTGGATGCTTGAGAGAACAGATTCTTACTCCTTCCTTTCTGCTTGCCTTTGACAAAGAGGGCTTTGTCACTTCTACCATGCTCGAGTTTGTTCATCCTGGAGAGTTTATAGCTTTGTCTAGATTCTTCAGAAATAAGAATTCCTTGGAGAGTTTCTAGATTAGGCAACTCCCCTTTAATAGCAAAAGACTGAACAAGATTATCATAGTCATCTCTCAAGCCATTCAGTATGACTTGAACTAGCTCATCTTGGTTAATAGTAACAACAACACAAGAAAGCTCTCTATGTAAATCTTTAACTCTCAGAACATAGTTAGATGCACTCTCTTCACTTCTTTGGAAACTTTGAAAAATCTGATTTCTAAGAGTGAGTATTATAGAAGTATTCTTTGCTTCATAGATGATCTTTAGTGCATCCCAAGCTTCTTTGGCTATAGTGCAAGATCCTCTCTCTCTCTCAAAATTTCATTAGATACATTCATCTTAATGAAATGTAGAGCCATTCTAGCTCTTTTCTTGTACTTAATAATTTCAACCTATGCTTTGTGAAAAAAGTACAAAAAGGACCAAGAGTGGATCCTAATCTGATCCTCAAGAGGGATTGGTTGTCAGATTACTTGATCTATCAATCTACTTGAGATTAAGATCAATCTAGATCAATCTAGACACAAAATCCTAACAAGAACAATCATTAATTGAAGGTAGGTGTACTTTCTGGTTTCACACGTTTGAAACACTGTCTGATTACGGACTTCAACCTGAAAATCAAGTACACATTGATAGAACCTCAAAACAATCAAAACAAATGTAGACAAATGGATTCTATGTCTACAAACTATATGCAAGTTGTATTTTTCAAACTAGACATTACATAACCATGTAGCTTGAGTTCTATATAGGCCAAACTTGGCATTTTGCATTTATGAGCTACATACTTGCATGGTACAACATTTGTAGCAAGGCAAGAAATCAATATGATTTGTTTTTCCAATTTTAACTAACCCAACCATCAGATGATAGCTTGGGATCAGGTAGCCAAAGAGCCGAAGCAACTTCCGGAGCTTTTCCCCTTTCCCCTCCCACTTTTAACCCCTCATCTTATTCTGCTTTTAATTTTTCTGAGACATTCGTTCCAATTTACCCTGTTTCTTCATCTCCCCTCTCTCCAGCACCTCCTAGCAGATTAATAGGCCCATCAAAAGGTCCAGCTGACATGTACAAAGTCCGACGTGATGAGTTCCTTCAACAACTTCGCTCTCCCGGCGCGACTTACAATTTGTTAAACCCACCACCTCCTAGACCTGTCATCCCTGCACCTCTCTCTCCAGATCACTCCATCCCTGACCTTCCAAAAATTAACACTGACATTGGGGGTGATGACAACTTCCTGGAAAATCCATTGGAATCAAGAAGATTCTTGCCCAGACAAGACAAGGGGGCAGATGAGCCGTCAACGAGCGAGCGAGCAAAGGAAAAGGATACAGACACTAAGGCCCTCAATGATTACCTGGCAAGGCCACCACAACAACGCAGGGCAGCTTCTCCTACCAGGCCAAGGGGCAAGATGGCCGATATCAAGGAGTCGGAGAAATTCAAAAGAAAATATCCTCCCAACATGAGGAGAGACAAAGAGGAGATCGATCAAAGCCATTACTCCACCAGGGCTGAAATAATTGCGGCACTAAAAGACCGCAACCTGAATGGCGGAGCCAGGTCTTGAAAGATAGCAGGCGGCTACAAGAATACCTGAGGGCACCGGCACGATAGAGGCTGAGACTATGGATCTGATTTGCATATTCACTAACAATCATGTCCTTGATTGTTCTTGGGTATTCAAAAAAATGGGTGTTTCTTGATTCTTGGGCTGCTAGAATGTTGTTAGGAAGTTAGCTTTCTTGTTTCTTGTTTCTTGTTGAGTAGTTTAATCTTGTTATTGCATAATTCCCTGATTTCCTAAGATAGTTTGGTAGTTAGATTGTAGATTTGCTCTCTGTCCAGAATGTTGATCTATGCCTGAGCTAGGATTGGTTGCATGGCTTGTAAATGCATGTAGCTGAGTGAACGTATCCGTTCATCCCATTGACAAGCTGGAAATACACGTTGCAACTGAGGAATACTTCTGCCTGGGTACCGCCCTAAACAAGAAGAATCAATTGAAAAGAAATGGCTTATGGAAACAGGCTGAAACACCCAGTTTCCAGAGCGGTAACCACCTGAAGTAACAGAGAATAAAAAAAAGAAAGAACCGTGTTCACATATTTGGCTAGAATCTGTGAACATTTGCAGAGAGAGAGATAGAGGTGGATAGGATAGAAATCCAGTAATGACTTGATTTACAAATTCAAGATAGCACAAAAATTCTTGTGTGCTTTTTGATTCAATAATTTTGTGAATGTCAGCTGCCATGTACAAGGTTCTGCAAAATTTTAGACTTATTGTGATTCCATGTATTTCATAAATAACAAATATTCACTTGAATAAGGCAATATATACTCGAATATGAAGATATGTGCTGGACAACTATATATTATGAAGAGGCTAAATTTTTTTTCAGGATATTACTATTACTTGTCTTACATTAAAGGAAAAGAACTTCAGAAGTGAAACAATGCATTGAACAAACTTATCCAAGTTTCATACTCGAATGGACTAGATTTGAATTGTCATATCAAACTAGACTAATTTAAACTCATAGTTGAATTTACCTTTAAAGGTATAATGTACATACATGTAAGTCATCTATTGGCTAAAGCTATTCAAGGAAGCTACGCACCTATAATCTCTAGAGGTGTGTTTGTTCGCTTCCTACAAAATATATAGAAGACATGACTCTGGTCTAAACCACCAAGAGAGACAGTTTATGTATTGTAAGAGATTGAAAAATTGAATAGATTTATTGAAGACTATCTTCTCTGTTATTTGTTCTCCGCACTACTAAGTGTGAGTGATCTGGAATCTACTAATAGTCTTTTTTGCATCACTTAAATTACTCTCAGGTCAGTCATATTACTACATTACAGTCGTTGTTGTGCTACCGCAAAGTTGTTCTAATGCACTATCTTAAAACTAACTTATTTGACCACTCTAATACTTGATTCGACACGTACATCATTGGTACAGTCTTCCACAGTCATTGATAGATGAGTATGTATACCTTTGAAATGATAGTCCCTACTTGAGGAATTGAAACAAAGGTCTGTATTCTTGTTTGTTAACGAATATAAGTTTCTAACATATTCTAGGACTATTTGAGATCTTTAACTTTGAAAGGACTTTAGTTGTTGAGGACTACTATCTAGAACTCGACAGTCTAAGATTAAGATTAACTGGTTGTTTATTAATACTCAAATACATCGAACACCTCTCGAATCTGTGCTGACACCTTAATCAGACAGAGTGTAGTAAATTCTTACTACTCTGATAACATTTCTTTTGTAGAATGCTTTCCATATCATTCAATAGAAGAGGATTGTTGTTTCTGGAAAGTATCATTAACGCATCCACTATAAAATAAATACCGGTTACTTTTAAAATGCTTGTTTGACAACTAGAATAACATTCGACTTCAATACATTCGAATAAGTCAGAACTGTATCAATTTATCAACTTTTAACCACTATCCATTAAATACTACAAAATTCTATCATTTCTCTGTTGGTATATTACGACATATGCCAATGGGAATAGCCAATTAAGTTGATACAAAATTGACAAATCCACCACCATTCACAGTGTATGTTAGAGAAAGCTGCCCGACTTGAAAGATGTCGGAAGCTCAGAGAGGAAAATATATGGAGACAGAGTGCCGGTTCCATTCGGAGAAACCTCGAAGAGATCACCAAACAACTTTTTGATCTCTTACTCAGCTTTAATATGGAAGGCCCTACTCCCCATTGGGTGCACTTTTTTGGTGAGCTTTCTTCGAACAGTTTTTTTGGACGAACTTTATCTAGGCAAGCTTTTTTGTGAATTTTAATGGATAAGTGGGGTTTTAGTTGGAGAGTGGTGTGTGTGTGTGTGTGTGTGTGTGTTTGGAGTTTAAAAAGTTTTAGTTTGAATGTTAATGTGCTTTGGGAATGGACATATGTGCTCAAATCGATGATTTTTTTACATCTCCATCATGCTTTAATGCATGATCTCCTAAGAACATTGTCTTTTGGTTACTTTTGTGTAAATAGCCTAATCAGCTTGAGTATTAGGATACTTGCAAAAGTATGTAAATGCATAATATAGAAAACCTTTGAACCAATCCTTAGAATGAAACTCTTTATAGTTGAATTATAAGCAATAAAATTGAATAATCAAATTTCCAAACGTTCAACTTTGATATCATGTTATGAATCAAGCAGGAGAGTGTGGATTCAAGCATCACATGAAAGTGCATGGATATTTTTCTAGCCTACTATGCAAAGTGTCATATAGTATCCAAAAAGCAATGAACTCTCACATGGAAAATTTGAAATGTACTCTAATTGCTCTTGGCTATAATGATTGGCCTATATCCCTAGTTATACTAAAACTGTAAACCTCCTTGAACTCCCAAGTATGGAAGGTCCTCTTTATGTAAACTACAATGTCTCCACATATAATGGTCTATTATTAGTCAAAATTGAGATTTGACCTTGCATGTGTTGGAGTTTAATCTTACTCCTACTCACCAAATTTCATCTTCTATACAACAATCTGCAAAAATGAATTGTTATTCAAGACATTCTGCACGCATATTTGAACAATCTATAGAAATATACAAATATTCAAAGTAGAGCAAAAGTCGACTCGACAACATATATTCGAGCTTGAGTCTCATGACTTGATTTAAAATTGAGTCGACTCCGACTCGATACTAGTGACACTATCGACTGTCGAATGATACCATTAAAAATGGAGCTCTTCCTCTACTAAATCTGATACAGACTATGTTATCATTCGAACTTGCCACTATATATAGTAATTGCTCAATGTCATGCTTATCGCCTATAGTTCAGTTTAGACTCTACTTGTAAACACTTACATTGTGCCTAGCACACCAGTTTACAAAAACGAGTTACACAATAAACTCTGTCACTTTGTGTATATACAATAAATCAGAATAAGGTAGACATAGAATGTGAATCATTATTAGAACTTGAATACAGATTCTATTGTGTCAAACTATCTGAGTCCTTAGAGTTGGATATTTTGAGAGTGAGAGTAATTAAAGACAATAGAGAGATTGTTCTATATGTTGGTTGTTTTGACCAATTGTCTAAGCTAAGTAGGATCACAATGCTTACGACACAACTATTGTGAACCATTTATAGGGCACATCATTCTTATTCGTAATGTGATCATTATATTACAATAGCTTAATCTATAGATTCTCTATTTTCTTCACGTGCATTAGTCATTGTTGAATGCTCTCTCAATATTTTCTCTCTCATTGTTTGATGCTATCATTCCATTGATTAACATAGAATATTTGTCAAAGGTTGCATGGCTATCACAGACGCTTGTTTATTTGCACCCTTTATGGTTGTCCTCAACACCTACCCAATTATTCTACTAAGTTAAACAAATAATTTAAGCAATTGTCTGAATTTCGATAGTTCATTTTAATCCTTATAATTTCATTTTTTTTCTTTGTCTAGGGAGACAGGTTCAACCCTATTAAACTACATCACATTAGACTCCCAACATCATGTTCATGCAATTGATGAGAATTGAGCTTCTTAGTCCTTATGTGTCTATTTCTAACTTTAATTTGATTTGAATTAACTCTACTTGAGTATTCTAGGCTAGGTTATGCCTAATTTGAGATATATCTAGGTTAATCAAACACGACCATAACGATGTTTACTTCTATGCTCATATACACATTCTCACATAACATTACCAGCACAAATGGATGAAGCTTCCAGAAGAAAGAGAAAAAAAGAGAAAACATAACACCAAAACCAAGAAAGTCGATGGACACAATTACTAGAGTAATTTGGATTGGTTAGTCCTTGCCTATACCTACCTCCTATTCAAGCACCATGAATTTTTAAACCTTTTATGCCAACTCTCAACATTGCATCTAAAATACTCACTTGGAAATCACTCAAAGTATGTCCCTAAGCCTTTTGAGTGCAACCAATTAGAAAGTGCAACAACCTAACAATGGCTTGATGTATGTGCTTTTATGCACAATATTTTGCTTATGAAATAAAGGCAAATCTCACAACATGTTTGATGGAGGATTTCTATGGCGCCATGGGGCCATGTGGACAGTGAATGGTTGGGGCCCATTTGATAAGTAGACTTTTCCTAATTTGTATAATTGAGGTTGCCTACCATTTATTTTGTCCATGACATTTAGATCACTCAATTTTTCCTTTCAAGTGAGATTTTACATAACTAGAAAGCATGTTCTTCAATAGATTTGTCATGACAAGGTGTTTCAAAAGCCCAAATTTTATATCTTTCTCTCATTCCTTCCATCCGCATATGCTTCGTAACCAGGTGGCACTAGAAGTTTGTGTTTGTAGTGCAGCTTCTCGGTGGGTGGATTTGCATGGTCATATGTAGGTTGCCGATTCAAGCAAGTAGGAGTCATAATGGCTTTTCTTGGATCTCTTAGTGGACAATCACGACATGGGTGATTGATTTCGCATTGTTCACACCAAGGATAAAAGGAGGACAGATCATTTCGGTGTGGACATTCTGATCTACGATGTTTGCCTCCACATCCGAAACACCGTACCGTGTGTAAGATTCAATCACCTCTCAACTGATGTGCATACACCGGTATCAGGTTTCCTTTAATCCCTTCCATGGAATATAGTGGTGAGCCAGTTTAAACTTCCCCTGCTTGGGATGATCCGCTCGCTGATATAACCAATACTTCCACCGAACCTTGCCTAGCCACTAGAGAAGATCCTAAGACTGATTCACTTTCTTTGGAGGAGAGATCTGATGGCAAGCTAGATGGCATAGATGAGGATTTTGTTGATTGATTTCCAATCTCCAGATTCCTGTATTGGCTTGATTTTGTAATCTCGGATTCCGAATTGGACATTGAGGTGTTGGAGTTTTCCAAAACAATAATGGCACTGGTCCAATGGTCGGATCTTCTGATTGGCATTTCGTGGTTTTGGGAGGTAATCAGATTGACTGCACATCTCATTTGTGTGCAAGATCTATGCTTCTGCAATAGTGGTTGTCTTATAGAGTTCTTTTGGACTGGTATATGTTGTAAAGGGTGGCATACCAATCTTGATCTCATGCGGTAATCTGGTGTAGAAAAATGCCATTTTGTGGTGACTAGGAAGACCGGAATTCCAATCTGCCACCATCTTGGCAAATCGTGCAGTGTAGCCCTTGAGAGTTTCTCCGGAAAGCATCGAGATTTGGGCAAGCTGCTCATACATCGCCATGGCCTGCTGTGTGCAAGATGAAGGTGATATGGAGTGGTGTCGTGATGTACGAGAGAGAGATTGGGAGATGCAGTTTTTGAAATGTATATGAGAGGATTGATGATGAGGAGATGGAAGAGGAAAAGGCATGATGAACAAAGCAGAAATATTTCTTCGTCTAGAACATTCACGGTTTGGGCAAGGGTAGATTTTATAAATAATTTCAATTATGCCCTTCTAGGAAAGTCTTATGATGAGTAATGATAATTGGAAAAGCACTTATGTAGGTTTTTTGGCAAAGGGTAGTTTTGTACCTCTCCGCAAGTTTATAGAAGGATTTTTCAATACCAACTATAATTCGTTTTAGCCTTGGCGGTCTTGGGAGGAGTCTATCAAAGACAAAGTCACTCACCAAAGAGGCTTCGGCTAAAATTATTATAATAATTTTTTATAGAAAAGGGCCTTCGATAGTCGTGGGAGGAGCTATCAAAGATAGGGTGACTTCCCAACGAGGCTAATGGCCCAAAACATTTTTTTTTTGACAATAAACCCTTGTAGATTTCTCTGTGTCCTGGTCTCAACAAGATGGAACTTCAGAGGCCTCTACAAAAGTTTGTTTTTTTTTTTTTTTTTTAGAAAAATAAAAAATACATCGAGCACCTCTAAAAAGTCTAAAAATAAGCTATTGTAAGTACCGAAAACGTAATAAAATAAAACCAAGAGAAACGTTCATAGGTGCCTAAATCATGAAGAAAGGGCAAAATAAAAAAATAATAATAATCATAATAAAATAAAGTAAAATAAACATCTTAAAATAAAGTAAAAAAAAAAACATCTTAAGTTATCTCTTTGAAAAGGGCGGGCTACCGAGTGATTGGGAAGGTCAGAGCGAGAAAGGGGAGTGATGTGGACGCGGACTAGGAGAAGACAAGGGCGGGAAGAGACCGAGGGTAGGGTACGGAGCTGTAGGCAAGGGGGCGGATCAGGGCATTGGAGCATTAGCAACCGAGGAGCAAGCAGCGAGGAGGGCCTGGAGTAGACAGCCGAGGAGCAGGCTGGAAGGAGGGGAGCGAGGAGAAGCAGGCCAGGGTGGACAGTAGAGGAGAAGATAGATGGACGGGAGGGGGCGAGTAAGAGGCAGATAGAGGTGAGTGGATGAAGGTGAGGGGAAGGAACCGCAATATAGCCGGTGGGAGGGTGGACAGTAGGCAAGGAGGGGAAAGGAGCAGAGCAGGTGGGAAGGGATGGATGGAGGTGAGGAGAGGGGCATCAGCAAGGGAAGAGGAGAGCCGTAAGCAGCAGCAGGGAGGTGCAAGGAGAGAGTATGGATGGAGGGGAGGGGAGTGAGGGCAGGGAGGGGCAGGCGAGGGAGGGAGCGAAGGAGCAGACAAAGACAAGGAAGGAAGGGAACAGAGGAGCAGGGAGGGAGCGGAGGAGCAGGTAGGGAAGGGGCAACAAGCGAGGGAGAAAAGGCAGTGAGGAGGAAGAGAGCGATGGGAGGCAGCGAGGAGGAAGGGAGCAATGGGAGGTAGCGAGACAGGGAAGGGTGGAGGAGCAGAGAGGGGCAGGCGAGGGAAGAGAGAGATTTGTTCTTTTTTTTTTTTTTTGGAAAACAAGGTTAAGAGGGGTTTAGAAAGGGATTTTTTTCTTAAAAAAAAAAAGAGGGTTGATCCATTGCAAAACTAAGATTATGACAATCCGAAACTAAAAACACCTTTTAAACAAGGGAAGTTTTTTCAGAAAAACGTGAACTAAAGTCGTAACAATGGAAAATTTGAAACAACCTTAATCAAAATTAACTACACAGTATATAGCTTACTACTTAAAAAACAAAACAAATCCTTTGAGAGCTTGGGTTTTTTTTTTTTATGAAAATGGAGGATTCCGGAAAATGGGAAAAAAAGGAGGTGAGGGGGAGGAAGCAGAAAAGAGTGGAGAGAGGAGTGAAGAAAAGAGAATTTGAAAGGCAGCTATGTGGTGAGCAACATCGGCGCTCCCCGATGACGGCGCCACTTGTAGCCGGTTGTAGTATAGGGGTCCGTTCACTAGGAGCGGCCCGTGTGCACCTGCATAACAATAGAGAGAGAAGGGAGGTAGAGAGAGGAGATAGAGAGAGATAGAGAGATAGGAGTGATGAGAGAGAGTATAGAGAGAGGAGAGAGGAGAGAGGAGAGAGGGATAGAGAGAGTTTAGAGAGAGGAGAGAGAGAAGAGAGAGAGTAAGAAGAGATTATAGAGAGAAGAGAGCTCACCAAGGATGGTTGGGGCTATGGGGGCTCGTGCACCTATCATAGCTATGCACCAATCACCCTTGGGGGGGGGAGAGAGAGAGAGAGAGAGAGAGAGAGAGAGAGAGAGAGAGAGAGAGAGAGAGAGAGAGAGAGAGAGAGAGAGAGAAGAAGAAGAAGAAGAAGAAGAAGAAGAAGGAGGAGAGAGAGCTAAAAAGAAGAGAGCTTTATTATGAAAAATGGAATCTCTGTACAATGGAAAATGACCTCCTTATATAGTTGAGGAGGGAGGGCCATCTTGGCTCTCATTGGCCTATTTACAATAACATCCTAGCCCTTCAAACTAAATGAACTTCAATCTAATGGTTCATTAGGAAAAGGGCCAAACTCACATGATCCATGTGAGTTTGAGAGATTCTCTTTTAACTTAGAACCTTATGAACATGACTTTGGGCTTTTTAATTAATTTATTCTACTAAGACCCAAAGTCCTTTTATTCAAGTTCTATTTATCCGATTTGCGTGGTCACTGGATCGGTCTTATACACACGCAAGAATCCGGTGCCCTCGCACTTATTATTCTAACTGTACAATGTACTGTGGCGGGGCCCACTAGTTAAGGCTTGGCCAACAGTATTTTAAGTAGTGGGACCCACTTGTTTATTATTGTGCAAGAAATACCCACAACACTTTGTTGGGTAGTATAAATCAACTTCTATTTTCTGTCTCTTTGGATTTGAATTCCTAGACAATAATGAGCTTCGCCTAGATCAGTCATGTCGAATTTGGAAGATAGCATTGTCTTAGCTTCTTTTATCAGATCGATACTATTGTTGAATCTTTATGATCATTTATTGAAAAAACTACTAATATGTCACTCTACACTGATGGATCACAACAACTCTTAATCACTTTCTTAAACAACAATATTCTACGATAATGAACTAGCTCAAATCAGTTGCAAGAATAATACATCAGTCATTGCTGATAAATTACAACAACAAGATTGAAGCAGTTAAGCCATTCATTTGTCGTAAAACAATAGATCACTCTACGTTGATGATAAATTAAAAACAACATTAGGATCGAATCCATCAAGTCTTTCATTGATCGCAAAGACAGTACATTTTTCTATGCCAACGTCGATGAATTCAAACAACAAAATAGAAGCAATTAAACTATATGTTCATCGAAAAAGTAATAAATCAAGCTACGTTGACAACAATATCAAATAAGCATTTAAGCTCTTGATTTCTCTGAAATACAACACTCCACGCTGATGAGTTGACTCAAACCATTAAGGTAACAAATGAAGTAGTAGCTAAATTTTAATGATCTTGAATGGAATCAACCTACCAATTAGCACAGCTTTTATTGGCTTGGAAACTAAAGCTAGGATCATCACCAGAAAGGACAAATAAATAAACTATATACATAATTATATACCTTGGGGAAGCCGTGATTCTCCATTCTTGTGACTCGAATGGATTCAAGCTCCATGGAGTCCACTCTCCACATCTTCTTGGGCGTAGGAATACATGAACGGTTATCGAACAAGATACTTTATATCCCTACTTATCGATGAGAAACAAAATGCACGAGCTCAATTTCAAAGTAATAATAATGGTCGACCAATTGAAGGTAACTATTTCTAAAATAAGAATATTCAATTTTTTGATATCCATTTTTTAATAATCAATACCTATAAATTATTGTTTAAACAATTACTTTATTGCAAAAAACTTATCCATTTATTCAAAAAATTTCAAATCACTATTCCTGAAACAGTACATATGAAATCTAATTCATTATTTTGAATCAAATGTAAACAAATCCTACTACACAATGAGAAATTTGTATTTTGGATACAACATTCCAATCAATGATTGGAATGAAATGACTCGTGCACAATCTGACGCAATTGTTGATGATCTTGATAAACACTTTGGTCACATGGATCAAAGTGAAAGTAAATTTACAAATGGACCATCACATTTTCTTCTGTAATACAAATGATCAATCCTTCAATAGCACATCTATGTGAGTCTCCCCCGGAATACAATAACGTAAGGTCTAACGAACATTTCTTTTTATATTTCTATTATGAATCAGAATTGTAACATTATCAAAATGGTCATCCTGATATAGTATAGAAATTTGCTATAATTGTTTCTAGTCATATAATCTACTATTTGCATACACTTATCTTGAAATTCCAAATGGATTTGCAACCACAGTTTGCTCTAGTGGTAGAAAAATTTGATGGTTCGAACTACCATTTGTGGGAATTCAAGATGAGGGTAGTACTGATGGCCAAGGAGCTTTGGACTCTAACGTTGTAAGGACCTTATTGACCAGTTTGTCATCCTCTTATGAAAACTAGGAGATGATAGTAACTGTGAAAATTGTCAACATTTCCTAGCTAGTTTGAGACCTAAATTGGCTAAAATTGTAAATAGTTTTGGTTCTGGAGTTTTGCACGTGTGAACCAGGCCACAATGTTTTTATTTACTGTATTTTTTCAGTATGATGAAGTGTCAAACTTCATACCCTTCAAAATGAGACCATTTTGATGTATTTTGGTCATATAAGCCATTTTTAGCTATTTTTCCTATATAGGGAATATCTAGGGTCAAGTACCTTCTAGAGAGAGGAGAGAGAGTCATCTTCCTCATCCATAAATAGTAGGGAAGTCGTGGAGAACAGGTTGGAGAAACCTTTTGTATGCTTCATTGAGATCAATAGATCATTGTCATTGTTTCTTCCTCCATTGAGAGCATTGTTGTGTGTATTGTCTTCAAGCTATTGTGTATGATCTTAGGTGCTTTCCAAAAGTGGTAGGCTGATGTATTATGGACTGTATAATGCTATTTTGGGCCGCACTTGATGTTTATGGAAGTTTCCATTTGTGATAAATGCTTTTTGATCAAGTTCTTTGCATTCTAGGTAGCATAGAATGTGTTGCCAATTCCTAGCTTATGTAGTTTGGAGTGCAAGCATTCAAGCCAATGATCTTGGAGTTTAGATCCACTTAGGATCTGTATTTTTCACATGGTATCAGAGCTGGTTGGCTTCTATTTACAGTAAGTATTCCATTTTTGGTGATATTTGGATGTTTGATCAAGTTCTAGCATGATTTTGCATTGCTTTGTTGATCAAATCTTACTAACCTTTGTTTTGTGAGTTGAACTTGTGGATCAAAAGCATATTTCAGGTCTATTGAAGATCAGAGGCTGAAAAGAAACTATTTTGGATCAGATCATAACACCTAATCATTTGTGATTGTGAGGCTTGTGCATATTCAATACTAACAATGTTCTTTTCAATCCTATTGTTGACAATCTCCATTCTTGGATGAACACTCTCCTTAAGTGGATGAAACTTCTCCTTAAGTGGATGACAAATGCTCTTTTGAGTGAGTTGTAATTCTCCTAAAGGCTGAGCAAAGCTCCCATTTGGATGAAAGATCCCCTTTTTTGGGTGAACATATTGTAAGCTCCATTGTGAAGAGCATATTGTAAAGATTGTCATCAATTTTGGCATAAATTTTGGTGTACTTTGTTGAGCATGTAAGTAACTCTCCTTATGTAATTTGATTGGAGCATTTGCTGGAAGGTGTTAACCATTATGCAAGTGTGTTTTCAGGTTCTTAACAGGTTGAGGAACATTCTCATGTGAAGTGATCTTAGATCTACATCTAAACACCAAGATTTGACAAGATAGTGAAGCTAGTCTTGTGATTCACTAAGTGTGCTCATTCATTCACCTCTAAATCTTGTATTTATCACTTGCTGGAGTTTATAAACTTTTAGAAGTGTGGTTTACATGTGGTTTTACAGGTTGAATCAATATCTTAGTGTGTTGATCATATGTTGATCAAGTTTGTTCATTACTAGGTAATCTTGGCATCCTAGTTTTGGGTATTTTCTAAGAATGCAAGTAACTCTTCACACCATAACTTGATTTGGTCACTTGCTGGAAAGTTTGAGAGCTTAAGCAAGAGTGTGTTCAGGTTGGTTTGATTTTGTAATCCATTCTTAGTGTGTGCAAAGTGTTGCATGTGTTTCAATCTTCCTTTCTATGCTTGGAAACCATCTAGGTTCAAGATAGAAGTGTTTTAGGGTCCTAAATCTTCATAGATCTCTTTATCTATCATTTGTTGAGAGAAAAGTGAGTGCTAAGTGCTTTAGGACAGAACCTAAAAGTTGAAGAAACATTAGAATCATGGCTTCCAATGGTGGGATCATGCTAGAGTCTAGTGAAAGGTTGAGTTCATCAAACTACTCTACTTGGAAAGTGAGGATGGAGTCCTTACTTGAGTTGAATGAACTCATGGACATAGTTGCAGAAATTGAAGAGAGACCTCTCACACTTCAAGAGCAACAAAGGTTTGATAAGAAGGCCAAAAGGGCTCTTCATATCATTAAAATGAATGTTACAAATGAACTTCTCAAGGAAGTTGGAAAGTGTCAAAGTGCAAGTGAGGCATGGAATGCCTTAAAGAAGCTCTTTGAATCAAAGTCCACATCTAGGGTATTGACCCTAAGGAGACAAATATTTTCTAGTAGGCAAAGAGAGGGTGAAAGTGCTCATGCATTTATCTTGAGAGTTAAGTCCCTAAGTGATGATTTAGCATGCATTGATGAGAACATAAAAGATGGTGAAATAGTCCAAGTTATGTTGAATGGTTTGCTAAATGAACATGCTAACCTTGTGCAAAGTTTTGCCATTCAAAGAGTCTTGCCAAGTGTGGTTGACTTGCAAGAAATCTTATTGGCTGAAGAACATAGGTTGCAATCAAAGCTTGATGGTGCATCCTTGCAAGGTGGAGGTGAAGAGGCTTTCTTCACAAAAGGCAAATTCAAGGGCAAAGGTAAAGGCAAAGGGAAATGGTCCAAAGGTGGTAACTTTGATCATGATGATCACTCTTCCTCTTCCTCTTCTACTAAGAACAATAAGTCAAAGTTCAAGTGCTTTTATTGTGGGATAAAAGGTCATTTTGCAAATGAATGTTATAAGAAGAAAAGAGAGCAAGGAGAGAGGCAAGGAAATCTTACAATAGATGAGGAAGAACATAACACATGTGAATCACTTGTTATGACTTCAAGTTTGTTAGCCAACATAGATGATAATGATCCTTGGTGGATTGATAGTGGAGCCTCATCTCACATGACAAGACATAAGGAATACTTTACATCCTTATTGTCTTATGAGGGAGAAGGTAACATCATCTACACTGCAAATGATGGTCAATGTGACATCAAAGGCATAGGCACTATTCCTATTTCCCTTTCAACAAATAGGAAAGCAAATCTTGAAAATGTTTTGTACATTCCTTCAATCACTAAGAATTTGCTTAGTGTAAGTCAAATGATTGACAAAGGACTTGATGTGGAGTTCATTGGAGATGCATGTTTGATAAGTAAATGTGGATCCTTGATTGCTCAAGGTAGGAGGCATGGTAAACTTTTCAAGCTTGATGCATATGTGATCTCTAATCATGAAGGATGTATGGCTAGGGAGCAATTGACAAACCAAGAAGTTTGGCACAAGAGGTTGGGCCATCCCAACTTCAAATCTTTGGAGGTAATGGCAAAGAAAGAGCTTGTTCTTGGTCTCCCTAAAAGTCTTGTTGCAAACAATAGTGTTTGTGAACATTGTGCCTTGTCCAAATCTCATAGACTTGCTTATTCTAGATCTACTTCTAGATCTAAAGAAGCTTTTCAACTTGTGCATTCTGATATTCATTCTTCTAGTACAACTAGCAATGGTGGGGCAAAGATGTATGCAACTTTCATTGATGACTTTAGTAGGTATACTTGGATCTATCTTCTTAAAAGTAAGGATGAAGTGTTTGCTGCATTTGTCAAGTTCAAGAATGAAATGGAAAACCAATTCAATACAAAGATCAAATGCTTAAGATCTGATAATGGAGGGGAATACACCTCAAATAGGTTCAAAGACTTTTGTATAGCACATGGGATTAAGAGGGAGATGTCTAGTCCTAGGACTCCACAACAGAATGGAGTGGCCGAGAGGAAGAATAGAACCCTTTGTGAATGTGCCAAGGCAATGAGACTACATGCTAATCTTGCTAAGTCTTTTTGGGGGGAAGCTTTAGCATGTGCTAACTATCTATGTAATAGATGGACAAGTGCTTCCTTGGATGGTAAAACTCCTCATGAGGTTCTTTATGGTAGAAGGCCGAGTGTCAAGCATTGTAGGATCTTTGGATGTACATGTTTTGTCAATATCACACTTGATGATAGAACTAAAGAAGATCCTTCATCAAAGAAGGGTGTGTTTGTTGGCTATAGTGAAGTAAGCAAGGCTTACAAAGTGTACATTCCTTCTACAAAGAAAGTTGTCATAAGTAGGGATGTCATCTTTCATGAAGAGAATGTTTCCAATGTTGTTGATGTTGATGTTGATGTGCCTACTAATCATCATGATGTGCAAGATGTCTTGGATGAAGATGGAGATGCCACTCCAAAGCAAACTTCAAGGAAGACTCAAAGGCAAAGGGCTAAGCCATCAAGGCTAACCTATGATGAAAAAGGAAAGCAAGTGGTGGACAACTCTAACTTTGCTTTTCTTACCTCTTTTGATGAACCAACTTGTGTAGGTGAAGCAATTCAAAAGAAGGAATGGATCCAAGCCATGGATCATGAGCATCAAGCACTCATCAAAAGCAACACATGGAGGTTGGTAAAGCTTCCAAAGGACAAGAAGGCAATTGGTTGTAAGTGGATCTTCAAGATCAAGACAAATCAAGATCGATCAATCAACAAGTACAAGGCAAGGTTGGTGGCAAAGGGGTATGCTCAAGAATATGGTATTGACTATGATGAGACCTTTGCACCCGTGGCAAAGATGGTAACTATTCGAATCCTAATCTCTCTTGCAACTCTTTATGATTGGGATATGTGGCAAATGGATGTTACTAATGCCTTCTTGAATGGTGATCTTGAAGAAGATATTTACATGGAGCAACCCGAGGGCTATGTTTCACATGATGAGCCTAATCATGTGTGCTATCTCCAAAAGAGTTTGTATGGGCTAAAGCAAGCACCAAGGAGTTGGTATGCTAAGCTCAATTCCTTCTTACTTTCTCAAAACTTTGTTATGAGTGAGTATGATCATTCTCTCTACTTTAGATTGAATGAAAATGATATCACTTTACTTTTGATCTATGTTGATGACATTATCTTAAGTGGTGGTAACAATCTAGATATAGATGAAATCAAGATGGCACTCAAAAGAGAGTTTGAAATTCAAGATCTTGGTAAACTTCATTATATCTTAGGAATAGAGATTATTAGAACTTCTAAATCTACATTCATATGTCAAGAAAAGTATGTTAACTCTATTCTAAAAAGGTTTCATATGGAAGATTGTAAAGTTGTTTCTACTCCTATGGAATCAAATGTAAAGCTAACTACAAGAAGTAATGAAAGATCCTTCAAGGACATTACTCTCTATAGAAAGCTAATAGGATCTCTTATATGGTTAACCATCACAAGACCTGATCTAAGCTTTGTGGTTGGTAAACTAAGTCAACTTATGCAAGATCCTAGTGAGGCTCATTGGAAGCTAGGAAAGAGAGTACTTAGATACATCTCGGGATCTAGAGATTTTGGCATCTTGTATGGAGGTACTACACCTAACCTTTGTGGATTTTCAGATTCAGATTTTGCAGGTGATCAAATGGATAGGAAGTCAACAAGTGCCTTTGCAATCTATCTTGGAGATGGAGTGGTCTCATGGCTATCAAAGAAGCAACCAACTATCTCTCTATCTTCCACCGAAGCCGAGTACAAGGCATTAACAACATGCACCAAGGAGATTCTTTGGATCAAGAGGATGTTATTGGATCTTCACTTGCTGGAACCAGAGAAGACTCCAATCATACTTTGTGATAACCTTTCAGCCCAAAGCTTGGCAAGCAATCCTGTTTTTCATGCAAGGAGCAAGCACATTGAGATTGCTCACCATTTTGTGAGAGATCAAGTCATTGCCAAAGAGGTGGAGCTTCAACATGTCTCTTCAAAGGAGTGTGTGGCTGATATCTTCACCAAACCATTGGGAAAGGACCTATATTTAATGCATAGATCTAATCTTGGAATGTGCTCAAAGACTATGTTGAAACTAGCATCCAATGTTGAAGAGGGAGTGTGAAAATTGTCAACATTTCCTAGCTAGTTTGAGACCTAAATTGGCTAAAATTGTAAATAGTTTTGGTTCTGGAGTTTTGCACGTGTGAACCAGGCCACAATGTTTTTATTTACTGTATTTTTTCAGTATGATGAAGTGTCAAACTTCATACCCTTCAAAATGAGACCATTTTGATGTATTTTGGTCATATAAGCCATTTTTAGCTATTTTTCCTATATAGGGAATATCTAGGGTCAAGTACCTTCTAGAGAGAGGAGAGAGAGTCATCTTCCTCATCCATAAATAGTAGGGAAGTCGTGGAGAACAGGTTGGAGAAACCTTTTGTATGCTTCATTGAGATCAATAGATCATTGTCATTGTTTCTTCCTCCATTGAGAGCATTGTTGTGTGTATTGTCTTCAAGCTATTGTGTATGATCTTAGGTGCTTTCCAAAAGTGGTAGGCTGATGTATTATGGACTGTATAATGCTATTTTGGGCCGCACTTGATGTTTATGGAAGTTTCCATTTGTGATAAATGCTTTTTGATCAAGTTCTTTGCATTCTAGGTAGCATAGAATGTGTTGCCAATTCCTAGCTTATGTAGTTTGGAGTGCAAGCATTCAAGCCAATGATCTTGGAGTTTAGATCCACTTAGGATCTGTATTTTTCACAGTAACCACACATTTAGATATAACATTGTCCAGAGTCTTAATCATGCTGCTGCAGGAGGAAACAAGAAGGAATGGAGCATCCTCGTCCTCCATCAATGACTCACAAGCATTGTTCATCAAGAAGAACACAAGGAAGCAACAGAAGAAGAAAGTTGTCTGAGAGAACGACAACAATCAGAAAAGGCCCAAAATCAGCAATATGCTCAAAACCAGAAAAGCTATTCTATAGGTACTACAAAAGGATGAATCATGAAATCCAGGACTGCTGAATCTTGAAGTTCAACAACGACAAGAAGAAGAAGGAGCCGGATCAGCAAGCTCATGCAGTTGACACCAAGCAGAAGATCGAAGATGATGAAGAGTAGGAAGTCTTCATGGTGAGCCATCACCATGTCAAATGATCGGATGAATGGTTCCTCTATTTTGGAGCAACGCAACATATGACAAGCCGTCGAGAATGGTTCATCGATTATTCAACCTATATCACCTACAAATTCGTCCACCTTGGAGATAGCAGCTCCCATAGAATTGAAGGTGAAGGTATTGTTAGAATGAATTTTCAAAATGGACTGTTGAAGTTGATACCAAATGTATTGTATGTCCCAAATCTGACGACAAATCTGTTGTCGGTGGTCAGTCAAATTACAGACTTAGGACATAGGATAGAGTTTTAGATAGATTCTTATCAAATTCTTGATAAGAGCAAGAGAATTCTTGCACTCAAAAAGAGACAAGGATATCTCTATAGGCTTAGTCATTGTAACTCTGTAACTGATCGTGTTTTAAGTAGTTCAACATCTTTCAATAAAGAATCAATTTGGCATTATAGACTTGGTCACCTTAATCATGTATCAATAGGCTACATGTCTAGACATTCTTCAGTTCATGATTCAGACTATCAAATTGTCGACCCTCTTGTCTGCCAAAGTTGTATCATAGAAAAGCAGAGAAGGAGGCCATTTAAGTCGAATCAAGAACATATTTCTAAAGATCTACTAAAAATTATACATACTGATATATGTGGCCCAATGCAAACACCATCATTGCTTGTGCTAAATTCTTTATTACATTCATGGATGAATACTCTAAAAGAACTGCTGTATATTTTCTAAAGCACAAATCTGAAGCCTTCCAATTCTTCAAGAAATACAAAGAAAATGTTGAGTTGCAGACAAGCAAGAATATCAAAGCTCTTAGGAGCGACAATAGTGGCAAGTACATCTCAAATGAGTTTAAGGATTATTCCTCAGCCAATGACATCGAGCAACGGTTTGTTGTTTTCTATTCTCCACAGTCGAATGGACTGGCAGAAAGGAAGAACATGACCTTAGTTGAGTCTATATCTGGATTTACGTTCTTCTTTAATGACAGTCCTATCTCATGGAACAATCGTAAGCAAACCTCTATCGCTCTTTCTTTTACAAAAGCATAATACATTGCTGCTTCTCAATCTATTAAAAAAGCGTTTTGGTTGAGAAATTTATTGTCAGACATTAATTTGTATCAATACAACCCCACAATTTTATTATGGGATAATCAGACAAGGGAATAAAAAACGACTGTCTGCATAAATACAAGTAAATTTCCACAGGCAAAAAGGGCAAAAAATGTGACATTGTGTTTTTACACGTGATTTGTGACAGGCGAAAAAGACGACATTGTAATAGATGCCCTTATTGAAAAGAGAAGGCACCTTGTAAATCAAATCTAAGACATTTGTCAGAGTGTTGCATTTTTCGCTGAATGAAAATTAGTCTGCTAGTATTTGTGTGTCTGATTCACTTGCTCATTTAATTCTATACCTTGGCTTGATATTGTTGAATGCCATATTGATTTGTTAACGTAGATCACCAGTGTCTGACTACACTATGAAGGATTGTACGAGTGATATAGCCGACAGTGACCAACAGTTATATCTGAATTCCTAACAAACTAATTTCATGTTTCATATTTTGTTTCATTTCGTTTCGTTTCGTTTTACGATCTCTATGCTTCAAGCATGAATCTATGTCAGAGCTCGTTTGAGTTTCGCTTCGCTTCGTTTCATTTCATTTTTGTCCAGATTTTATCTCGTTTTGTTTCATTGTGTTACAGGGCGTGATTGATCCAACACGAATTATCCTCAAACAAAAATCATTTGAGGTCCGCGAAAGTTTTGTGAATCGTTCAAGGGTCTTTTATCAGTTTGTGACCAGAGTTTTGGCTAGATTTCTCATCAATGGTATCAGAGCCCACCTTGTCAAAGTCTGACATAGCCAAAAATCTATCAGATCTAGGAGGCTAAGCATTCAAACAATCAACCATCAACAAGTGAACACGAATTCAGAAGCAATGGCTTCAATCAGCAGCATACAATCCAAGATCTGTATAGTTATGGATTCATCAGAATCTAACTTCTTTGCATAGAAAGTTAAGGCCTTGCTGATATTAAAGGGTGAAGGATTATTTCCTTGGGTTGATGGTTTTGACCAAGCCCTCTAGAACAACAAAGAAAAGACAAATAAGCAATCAAAGCCTAAGAGGGAGTTGAATCAAAGGCAGGATCGTGATCAACAAGCAGAGGGGACCGGCAAAGGCAAATGGAAGAACAAAGGGAGGTCGAAACAACAAAGTGGAGACAAGAAGACCTGCATGAGGTGCAGACGCGAAGGACACACAGTCGATTCGTGCTGGCTCAATCCAAATATTGAGTGTATCCACTACCACAAGAAGGGTCATGCAGCCATGGACTGCCACCTGAACCCAAGAAACAAATCAACACAAAGTAGACAGGAGAACGATAATAGTTCATCCTATGTCGAGGAGCCAGAGAGCTTGAAAATAGATAAAGAAAGATCGAACAGAAATACTTCGACCACCTACATCTATGCAGACGTGTCTGCAGCGTCAACACCTGACACACAAGAGGTAATCCTAGACTCAGGAGCTACCTCACACTTCGTAACATCAAGACAAATCATGTCTGATTTTTGAAGTGCAAATCCATCAAGATTCATTGTTCTTGGGTATGGATCCAAACACCAAGTGAACGGTATTGGTTTACTGTGGCTCAACACGAATGACAGAGACAGACAACTCGAAGATGTTCTGTTCATGCCCACACTACAACAAGACTTGTTATTTGTGGCAAAAATAGTTGATGCAGGGATGCGTGTGACGTTTTCTGATAAAGCATGCAACGTTGTTGATGCTACTACCAGTACCCTGATCACTCAAGGCAGAAGAAAAGGTAATCTATATCACCTGAAGGTACATTTGCCTGTAGATCAAGTGCATTAGACTCATGATGATTCGCCAGACACTCTATGGCATAGGAGACTATGCCATATGAACTAAATGATGCTTTACCAAATAAGCCATCATGGAGCAATTATAGGGGTCAGCATCTCGAATGGAGACAATTTGACCACCTGTGATGCATGTCTGAAGGATAAGATGTCACACACTCAATTTGTCAAAGACTCCTACAAAACGACCAAGATTTTGGAGTTAGTGCATTCTGACATTTGTGGGCCTTTCAATGTGATCTCAGAAATAGGCTCGAAATATTACATTACCTTCATTGATGATTATAGTACGGATTTATGGAATAAATTTCTCTCATTCGATGCAAAACTGGCACTGTGGCAGTTCATCCTAGGTCTGTCTGCAGATTATCAGAATGAGTGTAAGCGTAATGTGCTTCAAACTTTTGATGACGTCGTACGAGTTGCGAAAGTGTATGATTCCACAATGGTGGCATCTAGGAAGCAATTACAGGCTAATCCGTTTGGATCATCCGGACCCAGTAAAAAAAAAAAAAAGTTTGTGGTAACAAAATATCTAAGTATTTTGACAAACTAGATCAAGCTGCATCTGAGTCTAGACAAAAGAAGAAATTGTCCCAGAAAAGACAAGAAGGGCCAATGTGTGTTTTCATTGCAGTCAGCCTAGACATGTTATGAAATTTTGCCCTGAGTGAAAGAAAGATGCAGCTCAAGTGATTGAGATGCCAATTGAAGAAAATCTTAAGCTGGAAATTAATAAAGTTAATTGTGAGTGCAATTGTTCTTTTAGTACTACTTCATTCTTACCAAATGATTTATTTTGTTTGAAAGGCATTGTGAATGGACATGAAGTTAGTATTTTAGTGGACAGTGGATCTACTCATAATTTCATTAAATCTAGTCTTATGCAGAAACTCGGCCTCAAAACGGAAGCCAGTAACCATAGATATCGAGTATATCTAGCTTCAAGTGCAGAGTTGGAGATGTGCAAAAAGTACAAAAAGGACCAAGAGTGGATCCTAATCTGATCCTCAAGAGAACAATCATTAATTGAAGGTAGGTGTACTTTCTAGTTTCACACGTGTGAAACACTGTCTGAGTACGGACTCCAATTTGAAAATCAAGTACACATTGATAGAACCTCAAAACAATCAAAACAAATATAGACAAATGGAGAGAATCGCTCAAAATTGCTTCCAAAACCAAGATTGTGTCTCACATTGATTATGGCCAAATGAGCCTCTATATATACACTTTTGGAGCTCGAGGTACTGATCATGCATCAGATCTCACACGTGTGAGGATGCCTTGTCACCATCATGCAATTTGACACTTGGATCAAAACTTTCCATTTTGGACATTTTTGGTCTATTTTCCTATTATATGGAGATCTTCATGGAAATCTTCTAGAGGCAAAAACTTGCCTACTTCAACTATTTCCACACATGTGAGCTTTCATCTACACATGGGATGTGACACCTATTCAAAATATTTGGCTCATGCAATCATTAGATTGGTGCCATGTGTCATATCTCTAGAAAACTAGTTTTTGGCCATTTTACCACTAGAACTTGAATTAAATCATATGTACAACATATATGATTATGGTACATGAAAAGTACACTAGTTTCACACGTGGGAACAGTCTCCACACATGTGTGTCTATCCTATATACAAGATTTTTGGCCTCTACCAAGCTTATTTTTGCATTTTTCACACTCTCCTCAAAAATCTAGCTTGGTAAATCTAGCATAGATCTATCTATAACTCCAAGAGCCAATCTTAATTTTATAAATGGATCTTTAGGCAATGCCTTGGTGAGTATATCAGCAATGCAATCTGATGATGAAACATGAATAAGCTTGATCTCCTTTGCTTGCACTTTCTCCCTCACGAAATGATGTGCAATCTCGATGTGCTTTGTTCGAGCATGGAAGACTGGATTGTTTGCAAGTTGTTGAGCTGCTTGATTATCACAATATATGCATGGAATGTTTTCATCCTTGATCACATGTAGCTCCTCCAAAAGCCTTTTAAGCCAAAGAACCTCCTTTGTTGTTATTGTCATAGCCTTATATTCGGATTCTGTTGATGAAAGAGAGATGGTATCTTGCTGTTTGGAAAGCCAAGATATAGCTCCTCCACATAAAAATGTAGCAAATGCACTTATGGATCTTCTATCCATCTTGTCACCGCAAAACTTGAGTCCAAATATGCTCTCAAACAAATATTAGTCCTTTCATAAACTATGCCAAAGTCTTTTATAGCCGAGATGTACATTAACACCCTTTTTGCTCCTTTCCAATGACATATTAATGGACTTTGCATTATTGACTCAACTTGCCAACACAAAAACTAAGATCTATTCTAGTGATGATTAAGTATATCAAGGAACCTGTCCTCAAAGGATGCTTCATCACTTTCCTTAGAAACTTTTACACTTAGTTCCATAGGAGTTTCAACTCCTTTACAATCAATCATGCCAGATTTTGCTAAGATTGATCTAGCATACTTAGATTGACATATGAAGGTAAAATCATTACTTCTAGTGACTTCTATTCCAAGTATAACTTTAAGAAGTCCTAGATCTACCATATTAAATTCACTAGACAAGGAGACTTTTACATTTTTGATGCCATCTAGATGATTTCTTGTGAGTATAATGTCATCAACATATAAAACTAAGATAATGATCTTTCCATCATTACATTTGTAGTACAATGATGGTTCATAAGAACTTACAACAAATCCAATGGAAATAAGATAGGAATGCAACCTAGAGTACCATGCTCTTGGTGCTTGCTTGAGTCCATAAAGACTCTTCTTCAAGAGACACACCTTGTCTTCTTCTCCATCTTTGATGAAGCCCTCGAGTTGGCACATGTAGATTTCCTCTTCCAAGAATCCATTCAAGAAAGCATTTGTCACATCAAGTTGGAAGAGCTCCCATTTGAAAGAAGTTGCAAGACATATGATTAATCTAATGGTCACAAGCTTTGCAACAGGTGCAAAGGTTTCATCATAATCTATGCCTTTGACTTGCAAAAAAACCTTTTGCTACAAGTCTAGCTTTGTACGTATGAATGGAACCATCTTGATTATATTTCAATCTATATATCCATTTACAAGTAAGAGGCTTCTTTCCATAAGGTAAATCAACAAGTTTCCAAGTTTGATTATCCATTAATGCATCAAACTCTACTTGCATAGCTTTCCTCCAATATTGAGACTTATTTTCTTCTTCAAAACTAGTTGGTTCTTCAAGCATAGTAGTCAAGAAAGTATAAGAGTTGAGTAGTTGAGAATCTTCCCTTTGCTCCTCTTTGTCACTATAAGTGAGCCTTGATGGCTCAATCCTTGTCCTTGTTGATCTTCTTGGCACCCTTGGACTTGGAGTAGGTTCCACTTGGTCTTCGTCTTCATGAAGCTCCTCCTCGGCCATAGCATGATCTTTGACAAGTTGACTGTTGTTGGAAGTCACCTTTCCTTTGGCTTGGAGAGATTCATCAAAAAGTACATCTCTACTAGCAACAACTTTTTTTGTAATAGGATCATATATCCTATAAGCTTTCTTACTTTCACTATAACCAACAAAGATGCCTTTGAAAGAAGTGGATCTTCCTTTTTCCTTGTTTCTAAAGGAATATCTACATAACAAGTACATCCAAAAACTTTCAAATCACTAAGATTTGGCTTTTTGCCAAACAATACTTCATAAGGTGTAAGTCCTTTAATGGCACTATTCGTCATTCTATTACAAAAAAAGTTTGCACATAAAATAGCTTCTCCCCAAAATGAAATAGAAAGAGATGCATCTAATCTCATAGCTTTAGCACACTCACATAGTGTCCTATTCTTTCTCTCAACTACTCCATTTTGTTGTGGAGTATATGTACAAGTAAACTCTCTCTTTATGCCATTAGTTTCACAAAACTCTTTCATCCTATTGGAGATGTACTCCCCTCCATTATCAATTCTTAATACTTTCAAGCTAGTATTAAGTTGCTTTTCCACAAGAGTTTTGAACTTTACAAAGGACTCAAAAACTTCACTTTTCTTAGACAAGCGATAAACCCAAGAGTATCTTGACTTATCATCAATAAAAGTGACATACATAAGAGCTCCACCATTTGATTCATGTGAAAATGAATGAACATCCGAGTGTATAAGGTCAAGAGGAGAGTTAGATCTTATCAAAGATCTCTTGAAAGGAAGCTTATGAGATTTGGAGAGTCCACAAGCTTCACAAAGCTTGCCACACTTGGATATGGTTTTGGGAAGTCCTCTTGCTAGCTCCTTTGTTACCATGGTCTCCATAGCTTTGTAGTTAGGATGGCCTAACCTTTTGTGCCATAATTCCACTTGAGAGAGCTCCTCCCTTTCCATGTTCACACTTCCAACCATCACATTGGAATCCAATTTGAATAACCTCCCTTGCTTGAAACCACTAGCAATACATTTTTCATCTTTCAAGATAGAACATGCTCCATGCTTGAAATGTACATCTAATCCACTATCCATAAGTTGTCCTACACTCAACAAGTTCTTTGTAATTGAAGGTGCATAAAGAACATTGTCTAGATCTACTTTTTTAGATGATCCTAGACATAAATGAATGGATCCAACACCTACAATCTCACATTCTTGATCACTTGCAGGGAAGATAAATCTCTTAGAACTATTGTAAAAAAGTAGATTAGAAAAGTAGTCTTTTTTGGTGAGTCATGTGAGAGCTTGCCCCACTATCAATCCACCAAGTGTCTTGATTAGATGTTTGTGGTGAGGATACCATCAAAGATAGATTGCCTTCTTCCTCCTCCTCAAGCACAAGATTGCCTTGGTTGTCCTTCTCTTGGGCATTCTTCTTCTTGTAGCACTCGGATGCAAAATGTCTCTTTTTTTCACAAAAGAAACACCTTAGGTTCTTCTTGTCCTTCTTGCTCTTGCCTTTGGAATGATGCTCCATCTTTGTTCTCCATCTCCATGTCTTGAGTCTTCTTGGATGGAAACTTCTTCTTCTTGCCTTTCAAAGAAAAGTTAGCTTTTTCATCACCATTCAAAGATAAGGAACTCATCCTACTTTTGATATGAAGCATTCTACTCCCCTCACTAACAAGCACACTTTGAAGTTTTTCAATACTTGGACCAAAATTTTTGAGGATAGCTATCAAATCCAACTCTCTACACAAAATTTGACTAGTTTCCAAAAACTGCTAATTTTGGCTTTGATTTCGATTAACCCTATCAATTTCAACAAAACCTCTTGTACTAGGCTCTGATACCATGTGAAAAAAGTACAAAAGGACCAAGAGTGGAGCCTAATCTGATCCTCAAGAGGGATTGGTTGTCAGATTACTTGATCTATCAATCTACTTGAGATTAAGATCAATCTAGATCAATTCTAGACACAAAATCCTAACAAGAACAATCATTAATTGAAGGTAGGTGTACTTTCTGGTTTCACAAGTCTGAAAAGGGTTCCACACATGTGTGTCTATCCTATATACAAGATTTTTGGCCTCTACCAAGCTTATTTTTGCATTTTTCACAGGAGACATGGGATGTTAAAGTTCCAAGGCTCCCAGTTGGATCCAAGATTATAAAGAGTTAATTGATTTCCATGTTTTAGATTTAGCACGTACGGACATAATTCTAGGATATGAGTGGTTATTTAATAAGCATCATGAGAGAGATTTTGAGAGGCATGTTCTCTCTTTTCAGGAGGGTAAAGAAATAGTTATATTGTTTGGAGACAATTTTGTACATCCATCTGGGATAAGTTCATTTGCTAATGTAATGAAAATTTTTTATTCACAATATGAAGCTTATTCTTTATTTGCTAAGCCAATTTTGGATTTATCTGAAATGCATCTAAGTAGTTGTGAATTGTCAAAGATTCTTAATTATGTAGACTTAGATCAGGAGCAAATTGAGAAGAATAAGATACTGTCTAAATTTAATGATGTATTTCTAGTTGAAATATAAAGATATTTTTTTAGTTTGTCGAATATATGACCTTTACTTTTCATATAATTTGGAGTTGAAGTAGGTTGATTCGAGTTGATCTTTGAAAGTTGCGTTGAACAAACATAAAACATTGAATTGCCTTCAAATGTCTTTCAAAATTTAGAACTCAGCATCACATATTCAGCAGCATATACAAGAGTTTGGAATAAATATTTACTGTATATTCAAATCATCATGTAATTCTTGCACCATTTGCAAACCTTTTTGGCACTCGAGTAATAAATTTTTTTCTTTTGCTCGTGTATAACGGCCAATAGGTAAATTTTTGAATTCTTCTAACTCTACAGATAGTAAAGTTCAATTGCATAACTCCTGTACTAGTGGGGTGTCTTCTTCAAAATCTTTTTGCAGTGTAATTTTTTTGGAAAAAATGATATGGAGATTGTACTACACTTGACATATAGATTTTGAACAAAAAATAATGTTTTTGCTACAAATGTGTCGAACTGCCAAAATGAATATGTACAAAATGCTTTATGTTCACGAGATCATCTTCTATCTTGAAGATTATGACAGATCTCCACAAAATAGTTCAAAAAGTTGCGGTCCCAGTCAATATATATATCATAAAGATCTGAATACGCCATATTAATGTTCATAAGAAGACCTGCATTGACAAATGCATTGATATCTACGCGTGTATAAGTTGAATTGCGCATGCCTCCTCCAAAATTGTCGCTTCTGATCGTCATGCTTCAAAAATTGATATTCTTTTATCCTAATATATTCTAAAGCATACATAGAGGATGAACCAATTTACAATTCAACGGATCCGAATGGCAAAACCTTAAATGTCCAAAATAAACATCCCTTTTGTTCTATTGTAAGTTGGTCCCATAACTAGATAAAATCATCCTTTTCCCAGATGGTTTTCCAATCTTCGAAAGCAATGCCTACTGTGCCTGGTAGCATCAAGTAATCCACATGCCATTGCAATTCGACGTTAAAATGATTTGGTGTCCACTTCTAGAATCTTTCAGAAAAAACTTTAAAACGTTCTGCACATAACTTTGACTGATTTCTTCATGTTCGTTTCATCTTTGATAGCGCCTCAGCAACATCCCCGCAGTGTAGTTCAAAAGTGAACTTTTGATCTTTGAGCTGCTACTTTAGGTCAACTACTTCTTTTTTAAGTTCGTCGACAATCTTCATCACTGCCTCAACAGACTTGAATCTTTTGAGCTGATTGGAAAGGTTCTCAATAGTCCCCTTGCAAATACTCACCATGTGTATTTGGTCTGCCGGTAGAAGTCTGAATTATTTCTACAGATAGCTCCTTCAGCTATGCTAACTCTTTTTCGACTAGAGCTTTGTCGTTTTTGAGTGGTTGAAGAAATTTGACTCGAAAGTTTTCGAGCATTTGGTCTTGTAGCTGTTGTAACTTCAAGGGATCAATCTGGATTTATCCAGCAGTGCTGCATAATTCTAAGATAGTTTTTGTCTTTATTCGATTCGTGGTCTCTTTTTGTAGTAACGTCTGCAAGGATGTCTTTTCTGCTTTGACCTTATTATAGTTGTCTTGTACATAATCAAAATTCTTCTACAAATTGGCAAATTTGGCCTAAATTGCCTTATTATTTTCTTTCAAAGAATGAGCTTCTTGTGTCAATATTCAAGCAAGTGATTGATTTTTTTCGAGCAACTTCTTGTTTTCTGCTTCAAGAGATTCGATCTTCATGCTTAATATTTTGATTAGATTCGACATCTCATCTGAAGAGTTGAATAATTTCATCATACTTCTTTGTATCTGCATGTTGTAGGCATGAATTTCACCTACAAGATGCTTTGCGTCCCCTGATAAGTCTTGGTACCACTGCGGTTGGGGCACTTTTTCTTCTTCTGCATTTGTAGTCTCTTCCTTGGCAATTTCCTTCTCTTTGTCTAGGGTAATTTCCTTCCCTTTGTCTAGCTTGTTGCAAATTTTATCATCATCGTATGGTGGAGTCTATATTTATTGTGATTGGTTTTGAATCTATCACAATATCAGCTTCAACCTCCTTTTGAGTCAAGATGTTTTCAAGGTTCATAGCCGTAATATCTATTGGCTGGATAGGTGGGGCTGCAGCGGTCTGCAGAAGGCTGGACAAATCGATTGTAGTTGTCATTATCATCCTTCCTGCAAGAATACTCTTCTTTGAATCAATAAGAATGCCAAAATTGTCACACAGCCTGGAAATATGCGCTCCGACTGTAGAGAACTTCTTATTCTTAATTCATCACAGAAATGCACTATATTACACTGAAGCACAATCAAATAGCAATTACAACCAAAAATTGACAGCGTAACTGGGAGGCTCAAATGATACGTCTCATGGACGGAGCAACCAATAATCTGTGCTTGGATGATCTATTTATAGATGTCATCCGTGTATTAATTACATTGAATGTTTGTCACCCAATTAGAAAAGCCGTTGTACTTGGAAGTATATGGCTTTTGTGATAGCTATACATAGTATATACGGTCAACAAATCAGGAATGTTGATGCGGATGAGGACATCACAAATTCTCTCACTTCGCATTTTACGTGAAGTGGTCTTCTCTCACTTCACAAATTTCGGAAAGTGGCTGGGAACATTCCTCGTTCAAAATAGACGACCTTCGGCATTTTTCTCTCTCTTTGAGATTTTGCGAAAAAGTCGAAGGTGCCCAAAAACTAGTTTAAGGTGCTCTTAAAAAGTTGAAGGTGCCCTCAAAAAGACGAAGATGTCTTTAATAGTTTAACTCTCTCTCACTTTTCGGAAAAATGCGAAAGAGTTGAAGGTGCCCTTAAAACAAGTTAAAGGTGCCCTTTGCGAAGGTGTCTTTACCAATTTAACCCTTGAAAGTAGATCACGTTTGGGAATTTTCTCTCTCTTTGCATTTTTCGGAAAAATGCAAAAAAGCCGAAGGTTTTGAAAATAGTTAAACTTTTGAACTGTGAACAAGTTGACTTCTTCAAAAATAATTGAACGGAAGAAGTCAAAGGTAAGTGTCGCAGTTTTCGTGAAAGTGCAAAAAATGCAAACTGTGCGACACTTAGTGTATTTCTACAGACTGTTGAAAAAGTAATGTAAATCTGCAGACATGTTCTAAATGCAAGTTTTGTAGAAGTCCTTGAAGATGGCCAAGTCTTCAATGACTTCAAGTTATTAAACTTAACATCTGAACTTGAAATTATGACAGGATTGGTTAGCCTTTGATGGAGATCAGTCAGAAGCCCGTCTAAGTTATGATTCCAAGGAGACAACTGTGGGCTTAATTTTCAACAGTCCCCCTTAGGGTCACGGTTGGTGCCTTGGTATCTTTGTCAGGTTCAGCATGTTGAAGAACTTCTGATGCTTGAAACTGGGAAGTGCTTTGGTGAAGATGTCTGCGACCATTCCTGTTGTGGAGTAGTATTGAAGGATCACTTGCCTTGAGAAAGCTTTCTCCCGAATGAAATGATACTGGATTTCTATGTGCTTGGATTTGCCATGAAATCTGGGATCCAACGACAGTGAAATACAGCTCAAGTTGTCACACAAAATGGTGGTAGCATTGAACTGAGTGTGATGTAAGTCGTGAAATAGCAACCTGATCCATACAAATTATTTTGAAGCTTGACATGCTGTGATGTACTCTGCCTCGATCGAAGAAAGTGCAACTAATTACTGCTTCCTTGAGTTCCATGAAAATGGTCCCCCTGCTAGATAGAAACAGAATCCGGAGGGTAGACGTCCGTGTTCTGATCAGAGTGAGTAAACAAGCATGATCAAACAGCGATAAAGTGCATTCAATAACAACAAGCATTCATCTATGTTATAAACAAATAGAAAAGTTGTTGCTGCTATATTACATTGAAGTACAATCAAATAGCAATTACAACCAAAAATTGATGGTGTAACTGGGAGGCTCAAATAATACGTCTCATGGATGGAGCAACCAATAATCTGTGCTTGGATAATCTATTTATAGATTCATCCGTGTATTGATTACATTGAATGTTTGTCACCTAATTAGAAAAGCCGTTGTACTTGGAAGTATATGGCTTTTGTGACAGCTATACATAGTATATACATTCAACAAATCAAGAACCTTGACGCGGACGAGGATGTCACAAATTCTCTCACTTCGCATTTTACGTGAAGTGGTTTTCTCTCACTTTTCAAATTTCGGGAAGTGGCTGGGAACGTTCCTCGTTTAAAACAGTGAACTTCGGCATTTTTCCCTCTCTTCAAGATTTTGTGAAAAAGGTGCCCTTAAAAAATTGAAGGTGCCCTCAAAAAGATGAAGATGTCTTTAACAGTTACTTTTCATTCTTCTTAGATGACTCCCTCTTAGACTTAAACTTCTTCAAAGATTTATTCTTTTGAGTAAATAGAGCTTTTTCTGAATCACCATTATCGTCATAACGTTCGTGAGCTTCTACTTGTCGAAAAGTGGTATGCAAAAGATAGGTCTAGTTAAAAAAGAAACGAATGAAAACAATTCGTGTGTCTAGAAAGAAAAACTCCATGCATGGCAGAATAAACATCTTCATCTTTCCAATGCACGACTATGCCTATCAATTTCAAACAAGACAATAGTGATAAAAATCATGTTTGAACTTATAGTAACTAACTTTGAAATCGTCAGTACTACAATGATTACGTAGCCAAACAATTAAACATTGAAGATTATTAGACAAATAATTAATCGCGAAGAAATACAAAAACGCATACAGTTTGAGACGAAACTGAACGCAATAAAGAATAGTATTGATTCAAAACGAAACAGAAGTAAATGAGTACTGAAAATCCATTTGCAATCAAACACATTTCTGCTAGCAAGTAATTTGACAATTTTCCACGTTTGGTTCTTGATAAGAGATGAATCCTCTTTATCCATACAGGAAGTTGATCGTTTCTATCATACTGTAGTTGCTGAACTGCAACATCATCATCTTCTGATCCACCATCCATTCATTGTTTGTCGGAAGTAGAAGAGCTTGGACCTTCAATGGGAATAGTCACCTGCGAAACTGGAAAGTTCAAAGTGTCAGGAGAATCTGACAGGTCGGCTACATGGGAACTGCCCTTTCCTTTGAGGTCTTGAAACTGATCTTGGATGAAGATGACATCCCCATTATATGACCTCAATGCTTTGATTCATTTGCCAGTTTAATTCTCAGCATGCTCTTTGAATTGTCTCAATTTGATGAAAGCCTCTGATTTCTGTTTAATGAAATAAACAACTGTTTTTTTGGAGAATTCGTCAATAAAGGTAATGCATCTAGCAATGAAGGAGTTTGCATAGGTCCACATATATCTGTATGAACAACATCTAACAGATCTTTTGCTACATGCATATGGTTTGATCTAAAAGAGAACCTAGCCTGCTTTCCAAAAATGCAGCTATGACAGACAGGGAGATCGACCTTACCATAAGGATAGTCGAGATCAAGGACCATGGATTGTTTGGTCATGTTCAAAATAGATGCATGATTCACGTGTCCTAAATGATAATGCCATAGTAATGCTTTATTGACTAGAACAGAGGCTTCACTAGACTCAGAATAACAGTGTGTCAATCTATATAAGTAACCATGTCTCTTGCCGAGTGCAAGGATCTTATCACTCCTATTAATAATTCTGCATTGTTTAGATTTGAATTCTACCTTATGACCTAAATCTGTTATTCTACTCACTGATAACAGATTTGTAGAGAGTTTAGAAACATATAAAACCTTTGATAGTAATTTGAATAGATCATGCTGGAATCGCAATCTTACAATAGCTTCACCTTCAATAGTGTGAGTACTATTGTCACCAAGATGAACAAATTTCTTCGTGCTGTAAGGAGTGTAGGAGTTGAAGATCTCATGTTGATTGGTCATATGTTGAGTTGCTCCAGAATCCAGAAACCATGAATCATCCAAAAATGCGCTTTGATCTTTGACCATGAATGCGTCTTCGTCCACTTCGACCTGAGCCTTCTTGGAGCTTTTCTGCTTCTATCGCTTCGAGCCTTTGTTGACAAATAGAGCCTGAGAGGAGGAAGTAGACAAAGTGTCTTGACTTCTTCTATTGTCTTCTTGCAGCAACATAGTAATAACTCTAGTAAGAGTTAAATCTGACTGTGTCGATATGATCATCACCCAGTTCTCATATGTAGAGGGCAAGCTTGAAAGCAATGTCATAATTGCGTCTTGATTGTCTATGACTGATCTGATAACGGCCATCTATTGCAAAAGATTCTTAAACTGGCTAATGTGACTCTGAAGAAAATCACCAGTACACATTTTGAATGTGAAGAATTACCTTCGTCGGATGTAACTTAGTTGTTACGTCCCTCATGTCATATAGTGAGTTCAAAATGTCCCAGACGTCTCTTGACGTTCTGAGCAAGGAGAGTACATGTTGCAAGCTGTATACCTGACTCAGCAGGGTTGCACAGTCTGTACAAAAAAGGACATTACATGAACTGTATAGCCATCATTGACTTTGTTTTTAAAGGACAATTGATTTATAGACCATTTTTCAGAGTTCTTTAACCATTGCAAATAGTCCAATAGTCGTTAAATCCATATAGAAACTACAATGGTCAGTACAATCTATGCAAAACAAATGCTATCATTTTATATGGGTGAGACAATGTCATCTCATATGAATGAGATGGTATGAAGACTTTGTAACAACAAAGTAGCACACAATGTGAACAAGATATCCTTCCTCAATCATGGAGTTTAAAAAAAAAATGTGAGTTTGTGGTCACTCCTGTCAAATGAAATCAGGCTTGTCCTTTTGGCATCATTGTACTGTTGTAACTCATGACATAAGATTTGGGCTTTTGAAACACCTTGTCGTGACAAATCTATTGAAGAGCATGCTTGCTAGTTACGTAAAATCTCACTTGAAAGGAAAATTTGAGTGATCTAAATGTCATGGACAAAATAAATGGTAGGCAACCTCAATTATACTAATTCGGAAAAGTCTAACCATCAAATTCGCCCCAACCATTCAATGTCCACATGACCCCATGGTCCCATAGAAATCCTCCATCAAACATGTTTTGAGGTTTGCCTTTATTTCATAAGCAAAATATTGTGCATGAAAGCACATACATCAAGCCATTGTTAGGTTGTTGCACTTTCTAATTGGTTGCACTCAAAAGGCTTAGGGACATACTTTGAGTGATTTCCAAGTGAGTATTTTAGATGCAATGTTGAGAGTTGGCATAAAAGGTTTAAAAATTCATGGTGCTTGAATAGGAGGTAGGTATAGGCAAGGACTAACTAATCCAAATTACTCTAGTACTTGTTTCCATCGACTTTCTTGGTTTTGGTGTTATGTTTTCTCTTTTTTTTCTCTTTCTTCTTGGAAGCTTCGTCCATTTGTGTTGGTAATGTTATGTGAGAATGTCTATATGAGCATAGAAGTAAACATCATTATGGTCGTGTTTGATTAACCTAGATATATCTCAAAGTAGGCATAAACCTAGATATATCTCAAATTAGGCATAACCTAGCCTAGAATACTCAAGTAGAGTTAATTCAAATCAAATCAAAGTTAGAAATAGACACATAAGGACTAAGAAGCTCAATTCTCATCAATTGCATGAACATGATGTTGGGGGTCTAATGTGATGTAGTTTGATAGGGTCGAACCTGTCTCCCCTAACAAAGAAAAAAATAAAATTATAAGGATTAAAATGAACTATCGAAATTCAGACAATTGCTTAGATTATTTGTTTAACTTAGTACAATAATTGGGTAGGTGTTAAGGACAACCATAAAAGGTGCAAATAAACAAGCGTCTGTGACAGCCATGCAACCTTCGACAAATATTCTATGTTAATCAATGGAATGATAGCATCAGACAATGAGAGAGAAAAGACTGAGAGAGTATTCAACAATGACTAATGCACAATAGTTGTGTTGTAAGCGTTGTGATCCTGATTAGCTTAGACAATTGGTCGAAACAACCAACATATAGAAAAATATCTCTATTGTCTTTAATTACTCTCTCTCTCAAAACATCTAACTCTAAGGACTCAGATAGTTTGACACAATAGAATCTATATTCAAATTCTAATAATGATTCACATTCTATGTCTGCCTTATTCTCTTCTATTGTATATATACAAAGTGACAGAGTTTATTGTGTAACTCGTTTTCGTAAATTGGTGTGTTAGGCACAATGTAAGTGTTTACAAGTAGAGTCTAAACTGAACTATAGGCGATAAGCATGACATTGAGCAATTACTATATATAATGGCATGTTCGAATGATATAGTCTGTATTAGATTTAGTAGAGGAAAAGCTCCATTTTGAGTAGTACCATTCGACAATCGATAGTGTCGCTAGTATCGAGTCGGAGTCGACTCAATGTTAAATCAAGTTATGAGATGCAAACTCGAATACTTGTCGAGTCAACTTTTGCTCTACTTTGAATATCTGTATATTTCTATAGATTGTTCAAATATGTGTGTATTAGCGTTGGAAAAAGAGTCGAAGAGGGAAAGGGAGTGATCTTGGGCACAAACACCTAACCAAAAGTAGTTTTGAGTGGACAATTCTCGAAATTGCCACAACCAATTAGATCTCTTGTTGGATAATTTGTTTTGAATTATTTCTCAACCTAATGAAACATTAATGTTCTTAATTTTTAGCTCCAAAACTCTGATTTTGATGTACTTCTATTCATTAAATTTCTTCTAGCACTACGCAACCAATCTTATAAAAAGTTCGATTTTCATCAAAACTTGCCTATGGGACAAATGCAAGGCCCACATGTCATATATTCATAGGGTAATTGGCCCAATTGGCACTTGCCACTAAGTGATCACTGCAGATTAGCGTTTTAAAAAAAAACCTTAATCAGCAACACGACACCCCCAAGCATGCAAGAATCACCCTTTCCTCCAACAAATGGTACAATCTATGTCAATATACCAACTAGAATTGCTCTTTAAAATAATTTATATTACCGCTTAAGCTACCCTCAAAAGTGAAATTGAATCCAGGAAACATTTGAAAATGTGCCTTACAAGAAAATAGGGAGAGGCCAAGCATTTCCATAGTACAACTTCCTGATTTGTTTCACTAAAAAAAAAGGGGGAAGACTAAAAGAATTACATTATGTCAAAAGGATGAATGTACAACCTAGTCTAGATGAATAAACGAATCTCAAGGTCATCCTAGTCAGCTGCATCTCTTGTTGAACCATTTCATTTGAACAATTTTATAACCTAAGAAAACTTAAATGTTCTTATTTCAATCTATACGCACGAATACTAGTAAGTGTAAATGTCATCTTGAACTAGGGATCCAGCCCACAGAATGATCCTTTTAACTAATCTTCTCACCATTTGGTGCAGTGTATAGGCATTAAGAGTGTGTTGCGGCAAACACATCAAACATGATGGCTTGAGCTACCCATACAAGCAAAACTGAATCCTTGCATTAATAGATTTTCCTCCAAGGCCTAATTTACCATGAAATAGACAAGCATTTGTAATTTGCTTGTCGTCAACATATTTTAATATTCAACTGCTCGCCCTGTGAGAAACTGTTAACAGTCTTATATTCAAACCATTTTTAGACCATATTCTCAAAGCTACATATTTTCATGATTTTTCCTCATACTCTTCTTTTAAGAGTCTTTCTCTTGTTTTCAACTAAACCTAGCTTTTACAGCGGAAAAATTCAAATAATTTCACATTTAATCTACTGCAGGGTTGACTACTGAAGTTTCAAGAGCCTAAAGTAGATTGTTCAGAGACAGATGATGGTGGATTCTATACAGGTCAATCTAACAACATGCAAATTTTTAGGGATTTCATACAAACACTTATTCTTCACCAAAACATCAATAACCAAGCACCATTTACCAAAACATGGAAGTTCAACCATCATATCCCTATAGTTTTGGGAAAATCATTCTTTCTGAAACTCGTCGGCTTCAGAGATTCCATTGTCAGATCGATTATACAAAATCTGATTAAAAGATTTCTACATACTCAAGCTCACTCAAAAGATGGTCGTCCTTAACTATAACCATCACCTAAGATCGTTGGCACCATGGGCAAAGTTGCAATAGTTTCCATTCCGACAATTGCCCCTCTTTCAATGCAAGCAAAGCTTTCTTTTCCGAAAAATTGAGTGCTGGGAGTTTCTTGGTGGACTTAGAAAAGAAAGATAGTCATCATCATCATTTGTGTCATCATTGGACTCTGAAAGGGGATCGCGAATGAGGTTGTGGTCATCCCAGAGCTTACATTTACAACTTGCTGCTTTATTCTTCCAAGGTGCTCCACAGACATAGCAGAACTCATAACCACACCTACAACCAACGAAAATCCATGAAAAGATCTATGCAAGAAAGTGAATAACAATATTTAATTGGTCAAAAGAGAAAGCACATTATAATGAGCGTGAGTGCTAATGAGTTCGCATTTGAATTCTTTGCTCAATCAACAGTTTCTTCTAACAATCTAATAGTTTACTCAGATGTAGGATCAAGATTGACTAACCAACATAAGACTAAGAAATCAAGGCAGTACATTTCAAAAAAGTGATAAGAAACTGCCCAACTTTCTCTGCTTCCTGTGCAATTGAAAGTTCCTCCTAGAAATTCAAACTTCTAATCTAGGAATAGCAATGAAAAACAGAATTACCAGTATAGAGTAGTTAAGGAAATATCAACTCCTTACTGTTCGGACTCTAAAATTTTTAAATAAACTCTGCTGGAATCATACGAGTAGCCATAATAAACAGGTTAGCATGCATATTTCAGAAGAAAGACTAATCAGGAAAGTCATGGTTTTTGTAAAAACATATTTAGTTCAACAATGGGTGCCAACTTAAACTACAATGTTCAATCTCATTGTGTTTTGCAAAGTTTCTACAAGTTACATCAAAGCCAAAGATGACAACAAATGCTCATATCCATAAAAATATATTGGAGTTGCCAAATGACTGCATTGGCAATGGAATCAAAACCCTTCGCTTGCATACACAGTAGCCATCATCTTTATCTTTCAACCTCTTTCAGTTTGCTTCTTCTTGCCTCATCAGAAGGTTGTCGCATTGGCTATTTCTCTTATGTTTACAAAACGTCTCTTCATTTTTGTTTCTTTATTTCAGAAGCAGGTTGATTTACAGCGGAATTCTCTCTGTGAGAACTTAAGAAAATTGGTCCAAATCTGCCAGCGGGGATGGCAACCAACCTTCAAAATTTCGCTAAAAAATCACCTCTTCTGTATCTTGTAAAACTGCAAATGTGGAGATAGACTGACACAGGAAACTACTAAAAAGGAACCTCAATCAATAGGGTTGAGCACCCAAAACAGTTCAAGCTCCAAATGGCCAGAAGCAACTCAATCAGCTTACATCACCTCCTAACGTCTATGTTGTTCTGACAGTGATGTATAATTATGTCAAGTATCAGCTTTCATTCTACAAACAAGAAAAAGTATCACCAGTCAAGCAGATAGTACTGTGCTATAGAATTGCAGAAATTGTCCTTGGGAATTGCCCTTCTGCTTCTAACAAAAGCAGGGTCTTTTAGGAACAGAATACTTATCTGAATGAACATGGAGCAATATTGATTAGTAAACCAGCAATATTAATAAATGACCTACCAAACAGAACCAGATTTGTCTCTGAATGTCATATTAGACAATTACAAACATTCTTTTTTGGAGTTCGGTCTTAAAGCACTGTAAGTAGCAAAAAACAATTGCTACAACTCATTTGGTATTTATAATGCTACAGCCTACAACTAAATTTCAGATGTGCATTGTATCTATAATGTTACTGTGAGCTTTGACTGACTAGATGCATAATACCCAACCTATTTTTATTATACAGCTGCCCACGGGTTGACAATACCGAGTATTATACATCTGCATATGGTCATTGTTCTAAAAAGAAATTGCTTTTCACCCACTTAAAAGCAAGAAAAATGTTCCAAATCTTTGGAGGATTTCCCAAAACGATTGAAACAGGGAGAATGTTTGGTTGCAACTGTGGATAAATCTATCATGAAGTGAAATCACTGAACGGTTGCCTGGTCTTTGATAGAAAAAGTCCATATAAAATAGCTTCAAGCTTATTAAGTATCACAACTGACTATATGATACAAAAGTAAACAAATCAGCTGCACAAAAGGACATTTCAGTGAGAACACATACCGACATGTAATATGGAAACAGCCTTCGGCAAGCTCAATCATACGACGGCATTCTTTGCAACGCATCCAGTTCTTGTTCTCTGCAAGCTGATATAGCTTTGCATCTTCAGCATCACATAACTCGGGAGGCAGTTTCTGGTATTCATCACATGTTTTGTATATATGCCAAGGAACTTGACACTCTGCACAGAAGAGATGCTCACATTCTACACAGTAAACGGGCCCAGTTGAAGGACGGACATTTCTAGATGAACTTGCTAACGGAGAGAAATCAATATTTCCCCTTCTCATCAATGCTGAACAATTTGGAAAGGGACAATACATTCGTTCTGCCTCTGGGATGCTTGACTCCATCAGGCGTTTGGAGAGCAGGTCAAATGTTTTACTGGGAAGAAACCGTTCACATTCTTCAACTGTGAATGTTGTGGCACAGTTAGGCTCAGGACAAAGCACAGGAACTTGGCTTGCTTTGATCTTAACCTCTGCATGCCTTACCATACAGCTTCGACAGAATTTGTGGCAGCAACTGCTCACTGTAAACATTTCACTCCCATCCTTGTCATCCAAGCAAATGCTGCACTGTTGATCCTTCACAGAGCCTAAGGTCGTGCATTCTTTTCCAGATATGAATGAAATAATAGCTTCTTTTGCCAGCTTCTTAGGAAGCTCAACTTCTTCCTTACCAGAAAGTGACAACTCAAAATGGTCCAAAGCCTTAATGTGCACCATAGCCTGCTCCCAAAGCTTGAGCATCTTCCTGCTTCTCACACTCCAAACTCCTACAATCTTACATAAGAATCTCAGGAGTTAAAACATTGTAGAAAGTAAATGAGCATTTCCAGCCAAGGTCAAAAGGTCAAACATTCGGAATCAAACGAAGTGATAAAAGTAAACAACTTCCACGTAGAAAAGACAAATAACTTTTACTCTTATAAACTCTGAAATAAAGCCCAAGTATAGTGTATCCATAAGTGTTATTGTTGAAAAGAATAATTTGGCAGGAACTTGTAAAAGGTATCTTCGATCTACTTGCAAACTTACAATTCCGCATATACATAAGTCACAGCCCAATATCTTTAAATACATATACAATATAATAGTAGTCCAGGTCTTTTGTAGAAAGGTTCCAATTATAACCGAAAATTCCACCAACTGCAGAGGAATCAAATCAACCAACATAATGAGGTCTTAGGACCTTGTTACTATAGCATGAAGCTAAAACGAAATAGGGCTAGCTGTCTACAAAGAGTTTCATCCACAAAAGGAGTGCCATCTGTTGTAAATTTAATTCCACTCCAAACCCTTTCATGTCACAGCTACCATGACTATCAAATCCGAACAGTAGGAAATCCAAATTCCAAGGTTTGCAGTTTCACTCGGAATTTGAGTAGCAAAGACTCTCAAATTCAAAATTCCAAACCTTCAAAATTTGTTCGAATTTCTTTGACTCTAATTCGAATTTTATTCAAAATGTTCCTCGAATATTCCTCGACTCGACACTTCCTCGAATCAATACTCAAATTAGCTCGACACTCCCTCGAATTGAATTTATTCGAATTTTATTCAAATCTAGGTTGCATCAGAATGGCGTTCCCAATGCATGGAATCTTGAAAACCTCACTCGTGTAATCCGAAAATGTAGAATAGAACCTAAAAATTCTGTCCTGTAGTGGTGTTACGAGTGCCCAGTTTCATTTTTGGGAAACGTTTTGTTGATGCATATCAAGTTGGACAATGTGTTTACGAGCATATTACAGGGAATACTGCAGAAATTACGGCTCATCTCCGCTATAGCAACTTGACAAGAAGAATTGCCATTTATTTCAATCATATGGCTCTATGCATCCATAATCTAGTTCATAGACATGATGGCACTCGAATACAATAAGTAAACACCAACCTGCTTGTAGACAACTTTGGATTCTCCAAAAGCATGAACACGACGAGCTCCCAGAGACCGTGCAATGGACAAGCCCTCAATCAGGGCTGTATATTCAGCAACAATTCCAGCTAGACTACTATCAAGATGCTTGCTCACTTCCGAAACAACCTGCCTTTTCGCATCTAACACTGCCACACCTATCCCCACAAATTTGACATCAGGAAACTCTCCTCTGGAAGATGATAATCCTTTGAAATGTAGTTCAAAGACCATTTTATCCCCGGGCAGAGCTTCCGCTGGAACTCTCATGGATTCAGCAAGCGCCTCATTCAGCTGCAATTCAAAGGCGAGGTCGGAATCAGAGCATGCAGGATGCGCAAGTTGGAAGTCTTGGGTTTGCAGATTGAGCGCAATGGGATCGAAATCCGCCACGGCAGAAATCGAAATCGCCATCCCCAGCGCTACCACCGCTCGCCTCTAGTCTCTGTCTCTCTCACAGTGTGTGTGTGTTGTGTGTGTGTGTGTGTGTGTCTCTCTCTCTCTCTCTCTCTCTCTCTCTCTCGCAAATGAACGTGCACGATAGAATAGTGCGCAAATATATATATAGGCAGGGTGGCCGTTTGGCCCAGGTGCGCCTTCATGATCGGAGGGCCGCCCTCCAAGATGGCCTACATATTGATGTTTGAACTACATATTTCAACAACCATGCCTGTTTTGATAACTATAGTTTTTCATAAAAGAGTAGTGTTTCTTGGTTTTTTAGGAATAGATATTGATTTGCTACATGTGCAAGAGCGTGTCCTTTGCATGTAGGTAAAACCTAGTGCCCTTTGCTTGCTTAAAAGCCTGTTCATTGTGTGTTTCCATTTCTTTGTTAGTATGGCACAGGTAAGGAATATTCGGCGTATTCGGAATGAGTTTATAAGATTGTTGGTTAATCCAGTGAATGTCTTCGCCAGTTTGAGTGGCTTCTCTTATTCGATTCAATATCTCAATGTATGTGTCATCATTTTGGCGCATTGTTTGTGTTAATTCATAACAATGCAACAATTTATTCCAATACGATAATTCGAGTGCATTGAGAGAGGCATCATCCGATTTAAAAATCCATGCATCTAAAACATGGCATGTTTGAAATAGATCACCACAAGTTATTACGTCAAGATCTCCAAAAAAAGAGGTTGGTCTATGTTTAATTGATCGAAGTCGTTGATCGGCAAATGGGAAAATACGACGGCCTATCAAAGATATTTCATCAAATATGGCAAGTTGTATGTCACGATATTTAGTAGTTAGTTCTTGGAGCTTGTCACTAGACAACGATGTAAAATTTTTGGGCATTTATAGGTATATGTAGCGCAGAATGAATGGTAGTGCCACGAATGTTGTATGCGGCTTTACCGGTATATGCCATTAACAAAGCCTTCGGTAATTCGATATCTGTGGAATGGTATCTATAATAATGTAGAAGAAATCCCTGAGCTAAAAGTAGTAATGTGTATGTTTTTCCAGTGCCTGCACCGCCAGTTAGAAGTAAATGAATGCGTTCATTTGGTTGAAGTCGTTTTAACCGCATAATATCATCAAAGATCAATCGTTGTGCTTGATTGAGGCTTCTGATGTTTTCGAAGTACGTATTGTTGTCCATAATTGGGTATGGAAATTTGCCAGTTTCTTGTGAAGGTTGTCTTGAATGAGGTCGGCAAAGTGATGGAAAGTCAAGCTCAACATTATATTCACATTGTTGCTCGTCTCTAATTGGCAGACTTTGCATTGAGATTTGCGATGTAGTCCTGGTTGTAGTAGTTGTTGTACATGATGTGCAATTAGTAAACATTGCTTGGAAGTTGTAGTTAAACTTGCTGCTATTTGTATGAATGGTATTGTAGTGAAAATCGTAGGCGTCCTTATATGTAGAATGTGGATTAACTATTGTGTTTTCAGATTCATGGAAGGGCTTGTATAGAAGCAGTTGTTCACGATAGAAATTGTTTGGGTCTTTAAGTCCATTGTAGTGAACAAATCTAATAATTTATGGTGTTCTGCGTTTTGAAATTTTTTGACTGGTAATGCAATAACATGATATGTATTCTGCTAAAGAGAAGTCGGAATGTGTATTTGGATGAGCGATGTATTTATCAATTTTAGTTTTATAATGTATGTTAGTAGAATCTGGTTCAAGTTGTTGTAGGTGAGATTTTCGTTTCAAAACAAAAGCACACAGGTGTTTAGGGTTTGTGTTTATGAATGTAAATGTTCTTGTCGAATGATGCAATGGAAGTGATAATACAATGAATGCCACAAGTTGTGCACTTATTTGTTGTGTGTTTAATAGAGTATTACTCATGGTCTTTAACCTTGTTATGGTATCGTAATGATTTTCTATACATGTTTGAAATACATGTTTTAATGATTTGGAAATTGTATCGTCAGTTTTCGTGAGGTATGATGTACAGTAACTTGCTACTGCGTAAGGATCCAAAATGAATTGAATGTCCATATTTGCATGCCACAATGCACTTATTTGAGGATTAAAAGCATTCGTGTAAATGTCATTAGGGCTGCGCTGCAGGTTGACGGTAGGTTTTTTCAAAGTACTTTGTAGAGAGAAAACGTAATCTTGTGCTGTCAGTTGTAAGGAGTTAAACCATGTCTAGAATGTTTGGGGTTCCGATGGATTGATTTCGAAGAGTTTGTCTTCAATGCGTTTGTATAATGTTTTGTAGTAGTGTTGTTGAGAGGCACTACAATTTTGTAATGACGCTAAAATCATGGTCTTAGACATTGGCGGTCGCGAATAATGAAATCTGCAGCAGTTTGGGGCGTGTTTTTTGTAACGAGTGTGTTTGTGTTTGTGGGTTTGAATGTCTCTTATAATAGAAGGCTTCTATCCACAATACGCCATGGTCATGTTGGCTGCCACGATGCTGAAATTCAGTAACAAAAAAGTAATCATATTTTATTGTTTTTTGATATATCATTGTTTTTTAAGCATTTAGTTTCATGTTGTAGTATCTTGCGCACGTGCTTGGATCTGCACGGACCAAGGCTTGCAAGTATGCATTCTGGTTTGGTAATTTGTTTCTTGTACAATATTTGAATTAAGGGTCTTCAAGCATTCAATTAGAGGTTCCCATTTCGTCTCTGCACCAGAGAGTGTCAAGAAAAAGGTTGGTGGACCTAGTTGTCGCATCATAGCAAATTTTTTTTTTCGTAGATCATGTTTGTAATCTAGAGAGGTGCGGACATGTTCAAAATCTTTATAACCAATATTTGAATGTAATCATTGTTCTATGTTTGAATCTTGCATTACATCAGCTGCAGTTAACGTCCGGTGCTGCGAGGTACCTTTTCGTAGACGGATCCATATTGAATTTAGCACTTGGTGAATTGTGGCGCTTTGAAAAATAAGTTCGTGGTATGCTGAGCAAATGTGTGTTTGTAATGTTGTAATTCCCATTTGGCAATGGTTTGGTATGTGTAAGTAGCATTTACTGGTGCTTGTCTTGGGTGTCCAAAATAGAGAGTTGGGAAATTTAGCTTTTCCGCATTTGTATCTTGGAATAGGCTAATAAGATTGTGCCCTTCACAAGGTGCAACAGCCTTGTATGTAGTTTCGTAATCAATGATGTGTTCTGTACAATAAAATGGATGCACGATTGTGTCAGTTTCAATAATATCCTCAGCATTTGTATCAGGTCCAGGCAGTATGGGTTGTATCGCGTTTGGCTGAGTACATGGGTCTAGATACGTACTTTGGTGGTGCAATATCCAGGTTGGGTCAACTCGGACATTTATGGCAGCATACAATGGTGTTTAGCACAAATGTAACAAGGCGATCATTACACGCAGAGGACGAACTCGTCCAATCATAAAATTCGATTTATATTCGAGTTTTTTCTTTAAAGCTATTGTAAGAGATGCCTCTCCATCCATAAAGCACGGCAACACAATTTGATTTTTTTCGAGATCTGCAATGACATTGACAATACTTCCTGTCACACCTACCTGTCCGTCGTATGTCAAATCTTTTACCTATAGGAAAGCAATTCTAGGTGCAATTGAACGTTCTTCTAGTTTGTTGAGATTTTTTATAGAGGGCACTTCAGAAGTAGTTGATATATGATTTGGTCACATTAGTTTTGGAATTCTATCAGAATGTATACTTTTACGACATTGGGCACAAATGTATTTTGGGAATTTGTTTGAGAGTTAAAATGTAGTTTTCGTCATCGTCAGTCAGCAAACATTAGAGTTCTAAATTCCAAAAAGGCCCTTTGTAAAGATTCTTTTTATATTTTTTCTCAAATTTTTCTTACACATGGGCCAATCAAATTTGAAATCTACATAACGTAACTTTTTGAGTCCACATTTTGGTTCCACACTAAAAATGGCATAACTTTTTAGTGATAAGTCTGAATTTTGCGGAGTTTGGTGCATTGGAAAGCGCTCAACAAGGGCTTTCCAATGTGAAGTTATGATTAAAAAGTTATGGCAAGTCAAAAGTATTAGTGTTATAATATTTTATAATATAAAAGACATCTTGCACGAATTCTTAAAGGTTCTTTTTGGAGCTCAAAACTCCCCTAATGTGAACTTGGAATTTGAAATAGTTTGATTCGCAACTAACACAGGTGCATGTTGGTACGTCACATATACGAGCGTAATATTTTTGTGTTGCAGTGGCATTTTCCCAGGCATCTATATTCATCATTATTGTAATTCGGTTTTTGGTACTTTGATTTGTACAAACTACGTTTTTGTAGTGGGTTTTAAATTTCGCAATTATATCAGTACCTGTTTCATGAAATGAGTTACGAATTAGTTGGTGTAAAGTAGTAATTCGATCTTGTGTCCAGAAATTCCGAGTCCATGTATTTCCATGGGATGAATCCATATTTTGGGAGCATGTTTGTATGGGTGTTGTTGGGTTATTTGCTAGTAAATTAGTTTTTTTTAATTTCCAAATATGGTAGATAATACTGGATATTTTGTAGAGAATGTTTGGATGTTTATTTTTGAAAATGGCAACAATTCTTGTTGCTGGCAAATGGATAAATTCTAGAACGATATTTTTTAAAGCAAGTAGCATGTCATTTGTCCATGGGTAATTTGACAAAGCACGACTTATAGAATTTTTTGGCAAAATAAGACTGTGGAATGTGGAAGGATAAATCTCTGGAGGATTAGTTAATATTACTAAAATTGTTCTTGTTTACAAAGTTCCGTCATCCAACATAGGAAAAATGGATCATAATTTATGTTTGTAAAATGGGTGTTCATGATGAGTTCAACGTACGCATCTATAGAATGGGTGGTTGCATGGTAGGTTTTCAAATTTTCGTTTGAGAAGAAATTTGCATGCCACCACAATGCATTAATATCTTGTTTATGCATAGACTCTGTAAATTTGCGAACTATACCATGTTGCAATTCATAAGGTTGGCATTTGAAATTGTCCCAAAAAGAAAATACCGTGAAAATATTTGTATTGTGTGGAAAGCAATGAATAAATGCCAAAGGCACGTTCGTGTAGATTAAAGCCAAAGTATGGACTACTATTTTAATGAGGATGGCAGCCATGGACATGTTGGTGTCTGTGGCCATATATTTGCACAATAAAATAAAGTAGCATTAAAAGTTGTTTAGCATATGTAAACTGTTCCTATGGATAAGATAGTATTGATTTACGATTAGAAATATCACATGCCATATATGGCTTTTGCAAACAAATAGATGTGTATAATTCAAAATTCAAACCTAGGCAAAAAATACACTATATTTTTTGGAGGGAACTTGGTTTCTTGGCTATCAAAGAAGCAGTCAACTATTTCCTTATCATCTTGTGAAGCTGAATACAAATCTCTTACAACTACAACTAAGGAGGTTTTATGGATCAAAAGGCTACTTTTGGAGCTAAAGTGTTATGCATATGAAGATCTTCCAATTATCAAGAATGATAACATTTCTGCTCAGACTCTTGCAAATAATCCAAGCTTTCATGCAAGGAGCAAGCATATTGAAGTGGCTCATCATTTTGTAAGAGAAAAAGTCATTGGGAGAGAGATCTCATTGGAACATGTTTCATCTTCAGATTGTGCTGTAGATCATCCTCACCAAACCTCTACTCAAGAATGTCTTTATGAAGATGAGGTCAAATCTTGGCCTAATTTCAAAATCTATGTTGATAGGAACATAAATTTTAAGGAGGAGTGTGAACATTATTAAAATATTATCTTCCTATCTCGAGTCTGGGGCCATGTCCATGGTGATTTCCACTAAATTTCATGTTGTACATAAAAGGAGTGTGAATTGAGCACATATCCTTCTAGTGTAGCTCGGATTTGAGTTAGATAGGTTCTATTTTGATGACATGCAGTAGTTTAGATAACATGCAAAGTCATACTGTATGCATGCAAGCCACATGCAATCAGTGCATGCAACATGCAAAGTAGTTTCAGTGATCTACACATGTCTAGGCAGTTTTATGAGTTGACATGCAATACATGCAACATGCATGCATTTAGTTACACATGTAGATCTCTGGTAGGTGAATTAGTTCAGTTAAGTGGACTTTCCATGCAACTCCACTATAGGAATTCGAGTCTCTCTCATGTAGGGAAAGATGGGCATGTTTTGCCATATTGTGAATATTGAGATTTTGGTGTTTTGGACTCATTCTCTCTCTACCCGAGTTATTCATGCTTGATTTTCTCTCTCTACCCGAGAGCAGCCTCTTTTTTCCATACTGAACACTTAGAATTATTTATGACATTCATAGTGAAGAGTTAGATTTTTTCATCAGATGTATGCCATTGTGCTCTTGCTTTAGATTTTTTAAGCATACTGTTCTTTGATCAATCTTGTGCAATCACAACACCTCAGTAAGATCCTGTAAGGTTTGTTGCAGTACTTGCGATTTCCAGGTTTATTTTGCTTGGAATAGCCTCGTCCTTGACCTCGGCCTTGATTCCAATTGCCTCAATTTGGGCCATCATTGGATTGTTCTTGAAATTGTTGGAACGATCTATGATTTGAGTATCCACCTCTTGATTGGTGTCTTCCACGATCAAATTTGCCACCACGTCCTCTCATTGCAAGAGCTTGATCAAATCCCATGTTGCGATGACTCAAGTTCTCTTGACGTTGTTCTTCCTGCAAAAGCAATCCACCTAACTCTTCATAGGATGGAAGATTTTCCCGTGTGGCTATACTTGTCACAAACATTTGATGTGACTCACTCAAACTATTTAATGTCAACTACATGATCTCACGATCCTGTACTCGCTCTCCAACTACTGCTAATTGGTCACGAATCTCTTTGATCTTCAGTAGGTGATCAACAACAGTTGCACCATCATCCATCCGCAATGTGTGCAGTTTCGTCTTCAAGAATAACACTCAAGAAGTGTTTGTGATCTCAAACAATGCCTTCAACGTATCCCATGTTTCTTTTGGTCTTTCAGAATCCGAAATGTAGGGAATAATTTCATCTCTAACTAATAAGTTGATGACATTTTGTGCTTTCCATTTTCTCCTGTCAAATGTTCGTTGATCTTCTTCAATCACTGCCTTGTCTCTTCACATGTCACGATCTCCCATAGCTCCTTTTCCATCAAAATGTTTTTCAGTTTGAATTTCCAAACTGCATAGTTGTCGGCTCCTTCCAATTTGCTTGACTAATTGAGGACACTCTCGCTTAGACTTGCCATTACTGGATAAATGAGTCCGAATCACAAAAAATGGTTCAGTTTGAGCACACAACTTGTCTCCAAATTTTATCACGCCACAGAACTATATAATTTTTTTTTTGGTTGTACACCTGATATCGGAATGGCACGAGGATGTACAACTTTTCAAAATTCTTTCTAGCTCGCTCGCGTGGATCCGATATTGGTACGGACATGCGATATCGAAACGACGCGAGGATGTATGACTTTTTGGAATTCTCTCTAGCTCGCTCGCGTGGATCCGATATTGGTATGGATAAGATGAAAAGTAGAGAGAATATAAGAACTTTTTGTTGGAATATTCTAGATTCTCCACTTCGGCGCGGTGACTACGCTGCCTTCTCTTTGCAAAGATTTCGAAACGAGTGATCGTTCAAACAAACAGAGATCAGTGTTGTGAAAAGTATGACGTCTCAAAACTCTTAATGGCAGTACTAGACACTGTCTGGTGTGATTTGTAGTACCCCAAACAAACCAATGAGAGATTTCTTGGCACAACTCTCTGACAAAAATGGCACTATTCACAAAAATTAAAAAAAATTGTAAAACTTTTCCCACTCAACAGATTTTCAATCTGTCTGATGCTGCCCTAGCCTTTTCGATGCTTCCGGGACTGTGTGTTCGTTCCCACTAATAATTGTGAGCTCCAAAACCTGCAAAGTACATCAAGAAGGATTTCTTCCAGCTGTTTTTGTCTGTCCAAGCTTTCACCTCCTGTGAAGTACTTTCTCATTTCATTTCGGAACCTGTGACAAGCTGTATCCACTGATCAGGCACACAGGACTATCGTAGCTATGTCAACAATCAGATATGCAACATCAAGCATTCACCATAAGCAATCACCAAGTAGGGAGGCAGAAGAAGAACACGCAATATCATTCTATCACACTAACTATATTGAATGTAAAATATGTACATATAAACCTTGAATCCTGATAGAGAGAGAAAGAGAGAACTTAGAAGTAGACTACTAGACTAGCCTACGGCTAGCTATAGCTAGTAATAGCTGTCAATAATAAAGTGAGTGCATCTAACTATGTTTTGAGAGTTAAAGATTCACATAGAGAGCTTTCCTGTGTTGGTGTTATCATTAACCAAGTTGAGCTAGTTCAAGTCATACTGAATGGCTTGAGAGATGACTATGATAATCTTGTTCAGTCTTTTGCTATTAAAAAGAAGTTACCTAATCTAAAAACTCTCCAAGGAATTCTTATTTCTGAAGAATCTAGACAAAGCTATAAACTCTCTAGGATGAACAAACTTGAACATGGTGGAAGTGACAAAGCCCTCTTTGTCAAAGGCAAGCAGAAAGGAAGGAGTAAGAACTAATTCTCTCAAGCATACAACAAAAACAAAGCCAAAGATCGAGATCAAGATGGTGAAGAGAATGAAACATTTCATCCCTCTAACTCAAAAACCAAGAAGAAGAAAGTGAAGTGCTTCTTCTGTGGCAAAAAGAGGCACTATGCCTCTAATTGCTTTAAGAAGAAAAACCAACTCAAGCAAGCTAATCTCTTCAAAGAGATTGAAGAAGATTCTGTTGCAAGTGATGGAGAAAGATCACTTATGGTGTCATTGTTCTTCATCACCTTTCAAGAAATATGGAGCTTGGTACATAGACAGTGGAGCCTCTTGACATATGTGCTGTTCAAAGGAGTCATTTGACTCAATCTTACCTTTCAAAGGACTCAAGAGATCTATTTACATAGCTAATGATCATCAGTGTCCAATAGAAGGAATTGGCAACATTCCATTGAAACTTGCTTCTTCAAAAGTTCCTGCACTTTCTAATGTTCTTTTCATTCCAAAACTTACAAAGAACTTAATTAGTGTGGGAAAGTTGCTTGATAATGGTTGTGATGTAAAGTTCAACTCCAATACTTGTTTTATCAAGAGAAAAGATGAGATCTTGCTGATGGAACTAGATGTGGTGAAATTTTTAAGTTGAATTCTTATGAGAATGCAAACCTTTGTGAAGTTGTTTTGTTATCTAAGGAGGAGATGTGGCATAGAAGGTTGGGACATCCTAACTTTACATCTATGTCTTCTATGGTTAAGAAGGAGAAGGCTATTGGTCTTCCAAAATCTCTTTCTAAAGATTTCAAGCCTTGTGAGGCTTGTGCCATTGCAAAGTCACACGTCTTTTATAAAGACTACTTATCCATTGGAACTCATACATTTAGATGTACATTTTTCCTCTTCTAAAATTATTGGTGTTGCAACATGTTTTGTCACCTTTATTGATGACTTTACTAGATACACTTGGTTGTATCTACTTTCTTCAAAGGCTATGGTTTTTTATCACTTCCTTATCTTCAAAGCTTATGTAGAAAAATAGTTTTCTTGCAAAGTTAAAGCTTTAAGATGCGATGGAGGAGGTGAATATATCTCCAACAAGTTTCATAATTATTGTGAAGGTGAAGGAATAAAGAGAGAATTTTCTTGTGTCTATTCTCCATCCCAAAATGGAGTAGCTGAGAGGAAAAACAGATCTTTATGTGAATATGCTAAAGCAATTCGAGTAGCAGTTTCTTTGCCTATTGAATATTGGGGTGAAGCTATAAATTGTGCAAACTATTTGTGCAATAGATTACCTCACAATGCTCTTGCTGGAAAAACACCTTTTCAAGTCTTGTTTCAGAAAAAACCTAAGGTAGATCACCTTAGAGTTTTTGGTTGTACTTGCTTTGTTAATATGCCCTTGGAAACAAGGAAAAGAGATAATCCTAATTCTGTTAAAGGGATCATGGTTGGATATGCATCCAACAAGAAAGCTTACAGGATCTATGTTCCCTCTACCTCAACTACAATTGAGAGTAGAGATGTGATATTCCATGAAGATCAAAAATACATTCTTGAGAAGGCCGAGCTCAAAGATTTTCATAAAGATACTCCAATCATCACCCTTGAAGATCATCATGGAGAGATGGGGCCAAGATTTGAGGAGAAGTCACCTCAAATTTTTTCACCAAGGAGATCTCAAAGAGAAAGATCCGAGTCTAGAAGGCTTACCTATGAAGATAGAGGAAAGCAAGGGGAAATCAACTCCACTAATTGTGCCTATTTTATTTCTCATGAGGAGCCAAAGGATGTATATGATGCTATCAACTCAAAAGAATGGTACCTTGCCATGAAGGAAGAATATGATGCTTTGATGGCCAATAATACATGGGAGCTTGTGGATCTTCCATCCAACAAGCATACCATTGGATGCAAATGGGTTTTTCGAGTCAAGTATAATCAAGATGGCACAATCAACAAGTACAAGGCTAGGCTTTGTGCTAAAGGCTTTGCCCTAGTATATGGACTTGATTATGAGGAGACCTTTGCCCCAGTTGCAAAGATGGTGTCAATTAGAATCATAATTTCTCTTGCTTGTTTTTTCAATTGGCAAATTCTTCAACTAGATGTTTCTAATGCATTTCTAAATGGCTATCTAGAAGAAGAGATCTATATGGATCAACCTATTGGGTTCATCCATGATGAGGGAAAGGTTTGCTTGCTCTTCAAAAGTTTATATGGATTAAAGCAAGCCCCAAGGTCATGGTACTCTCAACTTAACACCTTTCTTGAGTCACTAGGATTTAATCTTAGTAACTATGATCCTACCTTATATGTCAAGTTTTTTGATAAAGATATTGTCATCCTTCTTATTTATGTTGATGTTATCATTCTGACAGGAAGTTGTATCAAGTTAGTTGAGGAAACCAAGATTGCACTTGGAAAAGAGTTCAAGATGCAAGATCTTGGAAAAATTCACTATATTCTAGGACTAGAGATTGACTTTCTTAAAGATAAAGCTTTCATATGTCAATCTAAGTATGTCTTTCAATGTTAAAAAAGTTCAATATGTTGAATTGTAAGAGTATAGAAACACCTATGGAGCAAAATGTAAAGGACTCTAACAAAGGTGATGAAAGATCCTTCAAGGACATCACACTTTTTAGAAGTCTTATAGGCTCCTTAATTTGGCTCACAATAACTAGACCTGACATAAGCTTTAGTGTTCATAAGTTGAGCCAGGCTATGCAAAATCCTTCAATTTATCATTAGAAAAAGGCCAAGAGAGTGCTTAGATATATATCTTCAACTTTTGATTTTGGTTTATTATATAAAAGTGAAGATCTTTCTATTATTGGTTATTCAGACTCGGATTTTGCAATTGATAGAGCAGATCGGAAATCTACAAGTGCTTATGTCATATATCTTGGAGGAAACTTGATATCTTGGCTTTCCAAAAAGCAAGATACTGTATCACTCTCATCATGTGAAACTGAGTACAAGGCGCTCACTACAACAACAAAGGAAGTGCTTTGGATCAAGAGGTTACTAGTGGAGCTAAAGATAATTATGGAAGAAAATATACCTATGATCATGTGTGATAACATTTCAGCTCAAGCCCTTGCCAACAACCCAATATTCCATGCAAGTAGCAAACATATCGAAGTTGCACATCACTTCGTAAGAGAGAAGCTCATTGGAGGTGAAATCAAATTAGAGCACATCGACACATCATCTTGCATTGCAGATATGCTCACCAAACCTTTGAGCAAAAGTTCCTTCAACAAGCATAGAGCCAACCTTGGAGTTATACCAATATCCATGTTCAAATCAATATAGATCATTTTTAGGAGGAGTGTTAAAATTGAAAAACAATCCATATTGATTTCTTGGCTTGCTACAAATGTTGTACCATGCAAGTATGTAGCTCATTAATGCAAAAAGCCAAGTTTGGCCTACATAGAACTCGAGCTACATGGTTATGTATTATCTAGTTTGATAAATACAACTTGCATATAGTTTGTAGACATAGAATTAGCATGATTATGCTTGTAGAAACTCATGGCAACTCACATGCATTGATTGTAAGTGATCCATAGTGACATGCAAGGCATGCACAAAGTTTAATGGACACATGCATGATGATTTGGACAATTCTAGTTAGAACTAGTGGTAGAATTTCATGCATGACAAGTGACAAATGTCACATAGACTCTAGATGTCACTTTAGATGTCATTTTGGAATGGATAGATATGGTTCTACCTTGAGCTACCTCAATCTCCATAAATATGTGTAGCTCTCCACACAATCAATGATGAAGAACCAAAGTTTTGTAGCTATCTCATGTCATTTTGGATCTAAACAAATATTGCTTGTTATCTCTCTAGCTCTCTCTCTCTCTAACTCGTGTTGAGGCTAATGCTCATACATTGAAATCTTGTATTTTTTCATTCTTTGATCATTGCTATTATATTCTGTTGATTAACATGCTAGATTGTGGATTAGCCATTTCTTTAGAACTAGATTTTGTTAATCAATCTAGAATCAGGTTATAGTGCCAATCACAAAGCTTAATTAAGATCAGTCACTCTTGTAAACATTCCCCACATGTGTGAATTTTGGAAATTTTGTCACAATGGAAGATAGTTAACATAGTAGCCATTGCATTCATCCTTGAATCTTTGAGCAAGGGAGGGCAAAGTTTGAGATCAGAAAAATGGAACCAACGATGGGGATGAAATCCTCTTCCTCTTGAAAGATAAATGCCTCTCTGGTAATCATACCTCTATCCACCCCATTGAGAAATCTGTAACGTCTTCATCTAGTAGAAATTCAGAATTCTAAAGAACCATCAGTCTCTAAGAACAGTATGTTATTCCTCCTACCATGTTATTCATGCTATTGTGGAGCATACATGTTAACTATTTTTGTTGTTTTAAAAGTGTGTGGCAGTATAGGAACTCAATAAAGTACTGTTGCTGACAGATATGAGGACAACTGCTCAGGAAAACAATGTTGCTGACCAATAGCAGTACAGTTGCTAACTGATATGAGTACAATTGCTCAAGAAAGCTTACCAATCTCCTTTGGTACTCTTTCAGCCAAAGAAAATGTCTTCTAACATCAAATCAAACAGCGTCCAGTGTGACACAAGCTGCAGACAAAGTATGTAGATGCTTCTATCAACCTAGACCAGTTTTACACTTACACATGACATCACATTAAATGTTCACTAGTTTTGTTCTTTTGAGCTAAACTAGAATGGTAGCACAACATATTGACATACTAGCAATTGGTAAGAAGATAAAGTCCAGGTATTTTCATTCACGCACCTCAATTTTTCTAAATTGATATGGAGCTTGGAACCTGATGTGATTTTGTAGGAGGTCAAGCTTGTTGCTATTTATGACAGTATGCTGGAGTCATCACTACAACACAAAGTAAGAAACTGCCCTAGACAAATGAAACAAGCATTTGACTTCTCATTTAATGGATACCTAGCCTCACATTGGAAGAGAAAAATGAAAGGTGTCATTTTTTTAGTAATATTCAGCATAAAAGTTAGCATTTGTATAGCATTAAATTTAAAAAGATGTATCATTTGTCAATAACATTCAGATTGAAAGATGACATTTTTTTGTAACCTTCAAATGTAGACCATTTGTTTGAAGTTGAAAAGACATATATTTTCATATTTTCTCATTAACTTTCAAGTTGAAAGGTAGCATTTGTCATAAACATCCAAAGTGGTTTCGTTTGTCACTAAGATTGAAGTTGAAAAGTATCATTTGTTAGTAACATCCAAGAAAGTTATAATGTGTTACTAACACTCAACATGAAATGTAAGTTTATATTTTGCCTTTCAAATGAAATGTGTAATTATTTTGGACCTTTTTAGAACAAATTTTTGACTAGGGACTTGTAGATTTCAAGATTCCCTTATGAATTTCCTTGTAGCTTGAAGTTTTCAAGATTCCCTTGTAAATTTGTCATATTATAGTCCATTCCTTTGAGAAGTACATTACAAATTAGCATATGAAGATCAGACTTGAATTTGACTTGCACCCCTCTGCCTTTCAGCCTGATGGGTTGTTTTTTCATTTAGCTTTCAAATGACATGCATATTTCAAGGGTACCTTTCTAATAAAAAATATACAAACATTCCAACCAGTTATACATATAATTTTGTGGTGTTTTATAAGAAAAAATACAAAATTTTAAACTAGCATGACATTTTACTTTCTAAAGTTATCTTCAATTTTGTTGAACAAAGATAAGTTAAAAGGATTGCCTATATCAAATCTCATGACATGACATGGTTTTTGAAGATACTTTGAAAACCAATTGGCTGCATCTCCTCCTGCATCTATTGTTAAGCCTGTCCACTCAAAATGGACTAGAATAATTGTCTACGTTCAGCTTTCTTCCCAAAAAGCTATATTCCATTGTGAAGTGTCCATTAATCAAGTTTCTTTACATGTTGGAATTGCTCCTCTCAGAGTTTACAAGTGGACGTGGCAAAGCTTTTATAGTGAAGGAGAATGGCAACCATTCAAGTACAAGGGCATCTGTTGTTTCTGTTGATTCGATTATGGCAGCTGGCACAATTGGGGCATTGAAGAGTTCACCTCTTGTAGTAGCCACCGGTCATGCTATTAAGCATACACTAGTGAGAGCCCAATAGGTATACTTATACCCTCCAAGGCCCATGCGCCACAAAACATATGTAAGTAGGTTTATTTCGTAGAATATAGTACTGACGTATATATGGTGTGTGAGAAGGGCTAAGACCCCTTCATTTGAAGCAAATGACAAATGAGCAATGAGTTTTTTTAAGTTGGCCCCTCTTAAAGTTTGAATTGGCCCTTGGTACATGGGTGTCTTCCATTTTAGCTATTGATCTATATCTCTCAATGTCAAGGTCAATTTGGGTCTAAACTATATGAAATATCATTTTTTAGCTGAGCAGCTTCAAAACTTGACTATAGGCTCTTAGTTTGCAATTCATGACAAGAAGCTTTTTGCAAAGCCTTCCTATTGTGGTTCTTTGGCATAAAGTACAATTGCACCAATAAGAAACGACTAACTATACTTAGTATCTCCAACTAATTTATGAAGAGTTCTCTAAGTTGTCCATAGTTTGAGATATTGTTGATGAATACCATGACAAAGCTATTCGAGATTGCCCAGTTACAACATTAAAAAGGTTCATATTGTTGATGTGGGTCTTCTGTATAAGTCCTGATGGCATGAAATATTGATAATAGACACAAAAATCGTGAATGGGCTTGGAAATCCCAATCATGATGGTTTAAAAATATCAAGATATTACTTAGTTATACATGCGCATCCACCATTGCACTAGCGTTTCATGCCACTCTACTCTTTTATTGGCTTCGCAAGCTACGATATTGTAGATATCTCTTTCTAGTTAGGTCTCTACCAACATAAGCTCGAGGCTTTCTGTAGGCAAATTGTTGGCTTCTAGTGAATCTCTATATCTATAAGTTGGGGGATATCCTTAAATGGCAAGCATTTAGGCAAAAAGTTGACGAGGTGTACTAATGATTTCCTCTGTGGCTATGTTGGAGGTCTAAGAGGTTTTGTCCCTTGATTCTCTTCTACTCCCACTCTTTGTTTTCCTTAAAGCCTATAATCCTATAGTAGTAGCAGTAGCCAATCAAGGATATGGAGTTTATGAACAGGGTGGATATGTTGCAATGTTGCAACCACTTGAAGGAATCATCATGCACGTTGAGTACAGCAGCTACGGTATTGAGGATGATCTTCAAGAACATAGGAACGGTAAATTGGATTGATGAACCACCACATCCACAATCACAAGACAAATCACCAACAAGTGTTGAGTATAAATTGGTACCCTAAACGCCTTTTTGAACAAGAATTCCATTCATGTTTGTAAAACGAGAATAAGCGGGCAAAGACTTCCAATATGTGTACACAAGAAGCAATTCTTTCATTTCAAACTAGCTCTTGGAGGCGGCAATCTCAATGAATACACATCAATACAAATTGTAGAAGTCCATTGAGGTCCCATTCCACCAGGTAAATGTCTTACTTGATTTGAATGATGATAAAGAATCAAATTTTAATAAAATTGAAAAAAAACCCTAAAATCATTTCGAAGGCTAGAACTTGGCCTATCCGATTCGAACATGGTTCATACGATCGAATCGATCAGTTCGAACCGGTTACGTAAACATTGCATTGGTGGATGATGTTTTTGGAAGATAAAATTGGTTGAATATCTAGGTGATGCAAATTCATTCGAGCAATTTCAATTGCATATCTAATTTTCATATTCAACAACGCCTCTTGAAGCCCCCATTGCTTCACAATATAGTGATTTAGTACACATGATACAAGGTGAGCAGCGTGAAACATATTTGGGTTTGCAAAAAAATTGGCGAACAATTAAAATTGCTAACATGAGGTGGTGTGAAATTCTTGATGAATTTCATGTTGGAAGTCCACATTAAGCTTTTAAAACCACTAAACCACTGATAATTATCCTTTTGGGATTTGCTAAAGTGATTGGCTTTGTTCAAAATAGCAAAAATAATGTGTTCATTGGATGTGTACCAACTTCTCTAGTGTCTTTGTAGAAATATGGCTTTGAATCTTTCAAGTAGATCCAAGGGGCAATGGGCCAAAAATCAAGCATATTGATTATTCAATTTTGAAGATGTGGATGTATTGGCTTTCAATCTCAAAATGAAACAAAGAAGACTTGTAGGCTTATTAGCAATTGATTTGGAAGAAATTTTGCTGATTGACTCTAATGAAGAAAGGTGGTGTTCAACTTTATCAGTTGAAAAGGAAGTCTTGATAATAGATCAAGTAATAAATTAAGAGGAGCTAGTGAAAACTCTTTATAATGTACACTCTAAGTACAAGACCTTTTTATCAAAATTATATTATTTTCATACAATGCTCAACCCTAAATATGGTAGTTGTATATATGATTAAAGAAACTCTTAGATAAATATTGTATTCGAATTGACAATTTTATATTCAATCTATCCAAAATCACAAAAGGCCTCTTAGAAAAAGCACCAGAAAACAAAATCAAAGAACTTTGTAAAAGATTCTAAATATTACCTTTTTTTTAAAGAATTGTCATTCCAAAAGATTTCGTGTTTGTTCACATCTTAAAAGCCCGTTCCGAGCAAAATGGGTCGGAACGTTCTGTTCAGTACGTATAGTCGGAACGTTTTATTTTTGTTCTAACGTCTATTACAGCTATGGGTACCTGTGGAAAATTCAGGTCCATTCCAGGGACGGGCGAGCCATAGAGAATGAAAGGGAATTCAATATAAATTATTCAAGCTGATCAGAACTGGTTTAAGAGAACAATCGTGATAATCTGACTAACTTTTTTTCAATAATTTTGACTGAGCATTCATTGCAAAGAGAAATCAATATTTTTCACGACTGTTCATGTAACTCAGTGTTGGATAATCGATGTGTCGCGGAAGTTTTTTTCTCGTTTCGTGTTCATCCTCTCTTCTGATTTGCGAACAATTTTCTGTCTTTGAATTTTCTTTTCATGCGGAAGCTCTTACGGGATCCCAGACACTCAACTACGCATCACAGAACATATTTTATTCTAACAATCAAGAGACACAGCACAAGGCCAAGAGATACACAAAATAGAGCGACTATATTGTCAGTTTGGTTTTAGAGCGAGATCGTCAGTGTCTCGCTCGTTGGCGGAATGACTCTCTGCTCTTTCGCTATGTTCTGCTCGTTGGCAGACTTTCATGCACAGCTACGGTATTTTGCTTTCTTACTCTATTCGCTACGTCTCTCTCTCGCCTGGGCTTTTTTAGAGATTTTTAGATCTGCAGGTGAGGAGTTAATTAAGGGTCCCAAGATGAGTGTATCAACGAGTAATCCTTAGAGAGTCTAAATAAAATACCATCACACAGACTAGAATGACTAAAGCATACTTACAAGTAGGTTCCTCTTTCGAATCTAAGCCATCTTCAGAAACATATAGACCTAGTAAACTAGATGGATATCAAATTTGCTTCAAAAAAAAACTTGCAAGCACCTACTTCCAGATCAGGTATTAAACATAAACAAAAGAAGACACTCAGGAGCTAAAAACTTCCCAGACTGTCATAGCACATCTAGATATGGTTGAAGGAAAGACCTTACTTAAGAAAAGAATCCATGGGCTGAATAATTCCATAGCATAAGCTAGACATCATATGCAATTCAAAGAACTTACTTTCATGAGATGATCAAGCTTCCCAGTTTGCTGACTGAAACAGTAAATATTCCTGCAACAGAAAGAAAATAAGAGGTATTGTTAGGCTTTTGTGTGTTCACAGGCAGTTCTCAGTTTGCTGACTAAAACAATAAATATTCCATAGCATAATCTAGAACATTAGATGCAATTCAAGGAACTTACCTTTATGAGATGCTCAAGCTTCCCAGTTTGCTGACTGAAACAATAAATATTCCTGCAACATAAGGAAAATAAGAGGTATTGTTAGGTTGTCTTGTGTTCACAGGCAGTTCTCAGTTTGTTGATTGAAATAGTAAATATCCCATAGCATAAGCTAGAACATCATATGCAATTCAAGGAACTTACTTTCATGAGATGCTCAAGCTTCCAAGTTTGCTGACTGATAATTTAAGACATCAACAATGAGACATCTCCAAGCCTATGCATTTTGTGATTAGAAAACCACCTTCACGCAGATAACAAGATTCCTTTTGTGAAAGAATTCGAATAATTCAACAACATCCTTAAAGCCTTTTGTGGAATGCCAAGTCTTCTCGCTCAATTCAAATAAGACATGCAGTGATCTTCTAATCCAAAAAGCTAAATGCTCTTGCTATATTGTTTTGCAATGGCATATATCGAGGCCACCAAAAGACCAACTTCTAGCACTGGTAATCTCTTGAAATCTCCAAAGAAGAGAATCTCTCTAAAACATGCTTACGGGAGGGGAGACATCCTTGTAGACAATGAAAGTGGCATGTCAAATAGTACATCCTGGTAATGGGAAAAGAAGATGTCGTTGTTTGAATTGTGGACTTGGTTATTTACTAGCAAACATAGTTTCTAAATTTGGCAAATGCCAAAACTCATGTGGTAGCTGCCTAGGCTTCTATAGGTTTGCAAACATGGCAATCACATCTTCACGTTTGCAAAGTGTGCCGACAGTCTTTTTTATAGGACGTTAATCTTTTTTTTTGTAGCATACTGATTAGTCACTAATGGATTGTAGACTGAATTAAAATTTACTATCTGGCCACTAGCTTAAGTTGTAAGACTATTATGTACAATATAATGTGTATAACCTAGGCTATAACATGTATTCTGTTTCTACATGTCCACATACAGAGTTCTAAGCAACAATGTTTTGTACACCGATTCAAATCGACGATTCGGTTCGAATCGTTTGGGTCAGGTTCAAATCGACCGATTCGAACATCTGCAAATAAATTGAGGTTTTTCTTGCTGTTTATGCCATAACTTTCAACTAGATTTGAGATTATGCCAGAACTATAAGATTCTATTGCAAATTGGACTAAGTTCCAGTTCCATCATTGTCTAGCATACCAACAAGCTAAATACAAACGATGGTATATTGTTTGCATCGCTGCCTGGAAAATAAGTCACATACTTCAAGCATCAACAAACATTACTTTGGCCCATCGCTACCTATAAGGCATAGGAAACTATTTTGTGAAGTGACGATGAAGATTGGTCTCTCTCTGCTTCAAGGCATAGAGATCCATTTCTTTAAGTGAAAAAGTTGATGAATGGTCCATCACAAATCACGAGCCATCCATTACAAGAGTTCATGAGTACAAAAGGGCCCTATAAGAAATGCCACGTAGGATGGACGAATTCGTCAAAATTAAAAATTATAATATAAGAAGTGTAAAAAAAGTGGATCTAATGGATCCAAACTCCCAAAATACTTGGCTAACATCTTTGCACAACAAGCTACAAAAGCTAGAAATGGCAAAGCAACCTAATGCTACCTTTGATACACATGAACTTGACAAAGCATTCAAGAGACAAAAGAAACTAATAAAAGGTACTGATGGCAGCCAAAAACAACAGCATACCAGCCCTACAACAACAGCCTACCACTTTTGGAAACCTCTTAATATCAGACATGAAAGCTTGAAGACAATACACAAAGCAATGCTCTCAATGGAGGAAGAAACTGTGACAATGATCTATTGATCTCTCTCAACAATACAATAAGTTTCTCCAACCTATTCTCCACGAATTTCAGCCTAATATAGGTGAGAGAATGATCTCTCTCCTCTCTTTAGAACTTAGGACCCAATTTTAGGGCACCAGTAGCCTAAAATAGCCAATTTTGGCCTATATGTCTAAATAACATGATTTTGGTGTCATTTCAAAGGTCCTGAAGTTTGGGACTTCTTCAATATGAAATATATACTAAAATGAAAGTATCTAGGTCTCTTTCACACGTGTGAAATGTTAGATCCAAAACTATGTGCAAAAATTGTCTATTTAGGCCTCAAACTAGCTAGGAAATTTTGACAATTTTCACACTCCCTCTTCAACATTGGATGCTAGTTTTAACATAGATCTTGAACACATTCCAAGATTAGATCTATGCTTATAATACAGGTCCTTTCCCAATGGTTTGGTGAAGATATCAGCCACACACTCCAATGAAGAGACATGTTGAAGCTCCACCTCTTTGGCAATGACATGATCCCTCACAAAGTGATGAGCAATCTCAATGTGCTTGCTTCTAGCATGGAAAACTGGATTGGTTGCCAAGCTTTGGGCTGAAAGGTTGTCACAATAGATGATTGGTGTCTTCATAGAATCCATCAAGTGAAGATCCAATAGCATCCTCTTTATCCAAAGCATCTCCTTGGTGCATGTTGTCAATGCCTTGTACTCGGCCTCGGTGGAAGATAGAGAGATAGTAGGTTGATTCTTTGATAGCCATGAGATAGCTCCCTCTCCAAGATATATTGCAAAGGAACTTGTTGACTTCCTATCCATTTGATCACCTACAAAATATGAATCTGAAAAACCACAAAGGTTAGGTGAAGATCCTTCATACAAGATGCCAAAATCTCTAGATCCCGAGAGGTATCTTAGTACTCTCTTTCCTAGCTTCCAATGAGCCTCACTAGGATCTTGCATGAATTGACTTAGTTTACCAACCACATATCTTAGATCAGGTCTTGTGATGGCTAACAAAATAAGAGATCCTATGATCTTTCTATAGAGAGTAATGTCCTTGAAGGATCTTTCATTACCTCTTATAGATAGCTTTACATTTGATTCCATAGGAGTAGAAACTACTTTGTGATTTTCCAAATGAAATCTTTTTAGAATAGAGTTAGAATACTTCTCTTGACAAATGAAAGTAAAATTAGAAGTCCTAACAATCTCTATTCTTAAGATATAGTGAAGCTTACCAAGATCTTGTATCTCAAACTTACTTTTAAGTGCCATCTTGATGTCATCTATATCTTCATTGATATCACCACTTAAGATTATGTCATCAACATAGATCAAAAGCAAAGTGATGTCACCATTATCATTCAATCTGAAGTAGAGAGAATGATCATACTCACTCATGATGAAGTTTTGAGAGAGTAAGAAGGATTGAGCTTAGCATACAAACTTCTTGGTGCTTGCTTAAGCCCATACAAGCTCTTTTGTAGAAAACACACATGATTAGGCTCATCATGTGAAACATAGCCCTCGGGTTGCTCCATGTAGATTTCCTCTTCAAGATCACCATTCAAGAAAGCATTAGTAACATCCATTTGCCACATGTCCTAAACATAAAGAGTTGCAAGAGGGATAAGGGTTCGAATTGTTACCATCTTTGCCAAGGGTGCAAAGGTCGCATCATAGTCAATGCCATACTCTTGAGCATATCCTTTTGCCACCAATCTTGCCTAATACCTTTTGATTGATCCATCTTTTTTTGTCTTGATCTTGAAGATCCACTTACACCCAATTGCCTTCTTGCCTTTTGGAAGTTCCACCAACCTCCAAGTGTTGTTCTTGACCTCGATCTGTCATGATCTGCTTAACCTTACTGTTTGTACATCTCTCAGCCCAATTCACATATTTTGTGAATATATCACTTGAGGCTCATGATCCATGGCTTGGATCCCTTCCTCCTTTTGAATTGCTTCACCTGCACAAGTTGGTTCATCAAAAGAGGTAAGAAAAGCAAAGTTAGAGTTCTCCACCACTTGCTTTCCTTTTCCATCATAGGTTAGCTTGATGTCTTAGTCCTTTGCCTTTGAGTCCTCCTTGAAGGTTGCTTTGGAGTGGCATCTCCACCTTCATCCAAGACATCTTGCACATCATGATTATTACGAGGCACACCAACAACATCATCAACAAAGATCACATTGGAAACATTCTCTTCATGAAAGATGACATCCCTACTTATGACAACTTTATTCGTAGAAGGAATGTACACTCTGTAAGCCTTGCTTACTTCACTATAGCCAACAAACACACCCTTCTTTGATGAAGGATCTTCTTTAATTCTATCATCAAGAGTGATGTTGACAAAACAAGTACAACCAAAGATCCTACAATGCTTGACACTCGGCCTCCTACCATAGAGGACCTCAAAGGAAGTCTTAGCATTCAAAGAAGCACTTGACCTCCTGTTACAAAGATAGTTAGCACATGCTAAAGCTCCCCCCCCAATAGGACTTACCAAGATTAGCATGTAGTCTCATTGCCTTGGCACATTCACAAAGGGTTCTATTCTACCTTTCTGCCACTCCATTCTGTTGTGGAGTCCTAGGACTAGAGTACTCCCTCTTAATCCCATGTGCTATGCAAAAATCTTTGCGCTTATTTGAAGTGTATTTCCCTCGATTATCTGATCTCAAGCATTTAATCTTTGTATTGAATTGATTTTCCACTTTATTCTGAAACTTGACAAATGCAGCAAACACTTCATCCTTGGTTTTAAGAAGATAGACCCAAGTATACCTACTAAAGTCATCAATAAAAGTTGCATACATTTTTGCCTCACCATTGCTAGTTGTACTAAAAGAATGAAGATCCGAATGCACAAGTTGAAAAGATTCTTTAGATCTAGAATAAGCAAGTCTATGAGATTTGGACAAGGTACAATGTGTGAGAAATAGGCAAAAATCTAGCTTGGTATTTTTTATGATAGAAGTTTGTAAGTGAATCTCACATGTGTGGAGGATGTTCCCACGTGTGGAGAATTGTAAAGTAAATAAAAATGTTTGATATAGGGGTCTCATAGAATTTCATAGTCAAGCATTTAGGTGTAGGATGTTGATAGGGTCAAATTTGGCATAGATGGCAAATTATCCATTTCCACTTGTAATGCCACTATTGAGCCAAAATATACTAGGAGGCCAAACTTGTGCCAATTAGACTGTAGACAAGTGTAATGCTTTTGTTTGATGAAGTTTAAGAGGTCCAACAGGATTTAGAGGTGGAACCATGAGTGGTCCAATAGAATTTGAGGTTTGCTTGAGAATGGTCCAATAGAATTTAGAGGTGCATGGATCAATGGTCCAATAGGATTAAGAGGCGGAAAAGTGTGGTCCAATCATAGCTAAGCATAGTGGTAGCTCGTGGATCTACTAGTATCATTGTACTCCTCATTTGGATCTAATTGATTTTGAGATTGAGTGGATTTTGAGTGTAAGTGATTTTCTAGCTTTCTCTCTCTACCCGAGAGCTCATGATGGTTTTTCTCTCTCTACCCAAGGAGAGCAGCTTGTTTTTACTTAGAATAATTTTAGAATACTTCCCACGCGTGTGAGTGAGAGTTGGAAGTGATTGAATGCATGTAGTAGTGTGTTTTTGCCATAGGATCTAAGATTGATCTTGAATCTCAATCTAGTCTTGATTTTGGTGCATCTACACACCTTAGGAGATCACAAGTACAAGTTGTGGACAATCCACATGTGTGAAATCAACATGGTATCAGAGCCTACCTAAGGTTACCATGCATTTTGATCCATTTGAGTGAAAGCTATTCATCAATCTTGAGCTAGAAATTGTCAAGATCCATTTTCCTAGCTATCTTGTCCAATTTTGGATCAAAAGAGATCAATAGGGCATTGATTGGGTCTGACCTGGTACTGTACGGAATCAGGTGCTCAGACAAGTGCGAGTAACATCCAATTTCAGTTTGGAAGTTCTCTCTCATGCTTGATCCATTTATCTTGCTTGATAGCTTGTTTTAAAGCTATTTTTGTCTAGTTTCTGATGCAATCAGTTTCATTCCATTTGGTTGAGCCAATCAGATGTTCTAAGCTTTTGAAGAGGGTTAGACCTGGGTGGACACATTTGGTTTGGTCAAGAGATTTCTTGGTTGATCCAAAATCACAGTTGAATGCTTACCAATCTCATCTATATGTGATCCAGGCACTTCATCACTTTTATTTATCTCCACTTTACATGACTTCAATGAGTTCATACTTGTTGCAACCAAGTGAGAGATTGTCTACTTCCAATTATTCAATATGGAAGTTGAGGATGGAGTCCATCTTGATACTCCAAGATGTGATGGACATTGTACTTGGTATTGAGGAGGAGCCTCAAGTCCTTCAAGAAGTACAAAAATACAAGAAGAGAGCTAGGATGGCTCTCCACTACATTAAGATGAATGTCTCTAATGAGATATTGAGGGAGATTGGTAATTGTTCTACATCCAAGGAATCTTGGGATTGTCTCAAGTCCATCTATGAGGCTAAGAACACCTCTAGGCTCCTCACTCTTAGAAATCAAATCTTCCAAAGTAGTCAAAAGAGTGATGAGAGTGCATCTAATTATGTTTTGAGAGTCAACGATATTCATAGGGAGCTTGAATATATTGGTGACTCAATCAATCAAAGTGAGCTAGTCCAAGTCATTCTCAATGGCTTGAGAGATGAATATGACAACCTTGTCCAATCCTATGCCATTAAGGAGGAGCTACCAAGTTTGGAGGCCCTTCAAAGTGTGCTTATTTCTGAAGAATCAAGACAAGAGTACAAACTCTTGAGGATGGACAAGCTATCACTCAATTATGATGATGGCAAAGTTCTATTTGCCAAGCACAAAGAGAGGAGTAAGACGAAACACCATCACTTCTCTAATGACAAAGCTAAAGACCAAGATGGAGAGGAGGAGGATGATACCTCTCATGCTTCTACTTCAAATCTCAAGAAGAAGAAGAATATCAAGTGCTTTTACTGTGGCAAGAAAGGCCATTATGCCACCAATTGCTTCAAGAAGAAGAATCAACTCAATCAAGCCAACATCACCAATGAGAAAGAAGACTATATTGCAAGTGATGGAAAAGGCTCTCTTATGGCATCAAGCTTCTCCTCTTCCACCTTCAACAAGGATGACTCATGGTATATTGATAGTGGAGCATCTTCACATATGTGTGGCTCTAAGCACTTTTTTTCATGTATTATGCCTTATGATGGAGTCAAGAAGACTCTTTCTCAACAATGTTCTTTTTGTCCCAAAGCTTACAATAAACATCTTAAGTGTTGGCCAACTTCTTGATAGTGGCTTTGATGTCAATTTAAATATTGACAATTGTGTGATTAAGAAGGATTGTGAGATCCTTGCATATGGATCAAGATTTGAAGGCATCTACAAATTGGATCCAAGTGAGAGTGCAAACTCACTTGATGTTTCTTAGATGTCCAATATTTCAAAGGAGGATGATCACACAAGATGCACATATCTTCTCTCTTCAAGTATTATGGTGTATGATTATTCCTTATTATTCAAAGCATATGTTGAGAAGAAATTCTCATTGAAGATCAAAGCTTTGAGGAGTATTGGAGCTCTTGAAGGAATAGCACCATATGAAGTTTTATTCAAGATGAAGCCTAAGGGTGATCACCTTAATGAACTTGGTAGTGCTTGCTTTGCACATATTCCCTTGGAAACAAGAAGGAAGGATGATCCAAGCTCATGGATCATGATTGGATACTCATCCATCAAGGAGGCCTTTAGTGTCTTTACACTCTCTATTTCAAAAGTGATTGTGAATAGAGATGTTACATTGCATGAAGATTCAATCTTGGAAGTGGCCAAGATCAAGGCTTCTCAAGAAGCATCAGAACTTATCTTTTTTGAAGGTATTCAAGTTATGATGGGGCCAATGTGTGAGGAGGAGTTTCTTCTTCATATGATTTCAAGAAGATCTTCAAGATGCATGGCCGAGTCTTTATGGCTCACCTTACATGGCAAAGAGGGGCATCTTTCATGTTGTATCTACTACAACACATTCATATATGTTTCTCTTCCTTTGCTTGAAATGCTATCTTGTTTCATTGAATTTTTTGGATCTCAAAGTTCAAGAAAAGCTATACTAGTTTTGTATGATGCTTATGGTATGTACATGTTTCTTGTCATTATTGACTTAGATGTGTTTCCAATACTTTTTTAAAGCAAAATATTGTATTGTCAAAAGTATGCTCTTGGTTCTAGTAAGAACAAGATTGAGCTTGGTACTCACTTTTTTGAAAATCATGTTTTCACATGTTTTGAGAAAAATTGTAAACTCCTCTTGAGATTAAGTGAAGCATCCAAAGTGGACACTTACATCCTTGAGAGAGTAACTAGCCTAAAAAAGATCAAGATAGTCTTTGATATCAAGATTAGATCCATCATGGATATAGTTCATTGTATGTGGACTAGTCAAGCTAGAAGGCATAATCTTGATAATCATCATTGTTTCACATCTTATGATCTTGATCTCCATGATCCTTATGAGGTTTTGAAGCCTCAGATTTCTCTATTTATGGTGCATCCATCATGCAAGTGGAACTTTCAAAGCAAAGATCATCATCAAGCATGGAGGAAGCCCATGATCATAGTGGCATATTGGTGGAGCACTCTTCAAAGGCATTGGCAAGAGATCTCTACCAAAGAGACCTGATCATGGATATGGTGAGGGTGCTTCTATGATGGATCCCTTGGCTGATCTTCACTTCCTATGCATACCAAAGGATCCACTCAAAAAGATTTCAAGTGATCTAGTACCTTTCCAAGCTATTGTTTGAGGAGTGTGAGAAATTGGCAAAAATCTAGCTTGCTATTTTTTATGATAGAAGTTTGTAAGTGAATCTCACATGTGTGGAGGATGTTCCCACGTGTGGAGAATTGTAAAGTAAATCAAAATGTTTGATATAGGGGTCTCATAGAATTTCATAGTGAAGCATTTAGGTGTAGGATGTTGATAGGGTCAAATTTGGCATAGATGGAAAATCCATTTCCACTTGTAATGCCACTATTGAGCCAAAATAGACTAGGACGCCAAACTTGTGCCAATTAGATTGTAGACAAGTGTAATGCTTTTGTTTGATGAAGTTTAAGAGGTCCAATAGAATTTGAGGTTTGCTTGAAAATGGTCCAATAGAATCTAGAGGTGCATGGATCAATGGTCCAATAGGATTAAGAGGTGGCAAAGTGTGGTCCATCATAGTTAAGCATAGTGGTAGCTCGTGGATCTACTAGTATCACTGTACTCCTCATTTGGATCTAATTGATTTTGAGATTGAGTGGATTTTGAGTGTAAGTGATTTTCTAGCTTTCTCTCTCTACCCGAGAGCTCATGATGGGTTTTCTCTCTCTACCCAAGGAGAGCAGCTTGTTTTTACTTAGAATAATTTTGGAATACTTCCCACACATGTGAGTGAGAGTTGGAAGTGATTGAATGCATGTAGTAGTGTGTTTTTGTCATAGCATCTAAGATTGATCTTGAATCTCAATCTAGTCTTGATTTTGGTGCATCTACACACCTTAGGAGATCAAAGTACATGTTGTGGACAATCCACATGTGTGAAATCAACACAATGTTCACAAAAGGTATATTTGCAGCAAGACTTTTAGGGAGACCAAGAACATGCTCTTTCTTTGCCATTACCTCCAAAGATTTGAAGTTGGGATGGCCCAACCTCTGTGAAAAAAGTACAAAAGGACCAAGTGTGGATCCTAATCTGATCCTCAAGAGAGATTGGTTGTCAGATTACTTGATCTATCAATCTACTTGAGATTAAGATCAATCTAGATCAATTCTAGACACAAAATCTTAACAAGAACAATCATTAATTGAAGGTAGGTGTACTTTCTGGTTTCACACGTGTGAAACACTCTCTGAGTACGGACTCCAACCTGAAAATCATGTACACATTGATAGAACCTCAAAACAATCAAAACAAATGTAGACAAATGGAGAGAATCACTCAAAATTGCTTCCAAAACCAAGATTGGTGTCTCACTTGATTATGGCCAAATGTGGCTCTCTATATACAATAAGTGGGAGCTCGTGGTATTGGTCATCCATATGATCCCACATGTGTGAAGGTGCTTTGTCATATGATGACTCATCATGCAAAACTGACACTTGGACAAAACCTTCTATTTTGAGCACTTTTGGTCCATTTTCCTTCTATATGGAGATCTACTTGGAAATCTTCTAGAAGTCAAAATGCGCCTACTTCAGCTTATTCCACACATGTGAGCTGTCCTCTACACATGGGATATGACACCTAACCAAAGGATGTGGCTCATGCAATCAATAGATTGATGCCATGTGTCATATGTCTAGAAAACTAGTTTTTGGCCTTTTTAGCCACTAGAACTTGAATTAAATCATATGTACAACCTATATGATTATGGTACATGACAAGTACACTATTTTAACACGTGGGAACAGGCTCCACACATGTGTAATCATCCTATATACATGATTTTTGGCCTCTACCAAGCTTATTTTTGCATTTTTCACAACCTCTTATGCCAATTGTTCCCTAGCCATACATCCTTCATTCTTAGAGATCACACGTGCATCCAGTTTGAAAAGTTTACCATGCCTTCTTCCCTTAGGAATCAAGGATCCGCACTTACTTATCAAACAAGCATCTCCAATGAACTCAACATCAAGCCCCTTGTCAATCATTTGACTAACACTAAGCAAGTTCTTAGTGATTGAAGGAATGTACAATACATTTTCAAGATTAGCTTTCCTATTTATTGAAAGAAAAATAGGAATTGTGCCTATGCCTTTGATGTCACATTGACCATCATTTTTAGTATAGATGATGTTGCTCTCTCCCTAATAAGACAATAAGGATGAATTGTATTCCTTATGTCTTGTCATGTGAGATGAGGCTCCACTATCAATCCACCAAGGATCATTCCCATCTATATGTGCAAGAAAACTTGAAGTCATAACAAGAGATTCAGAAATGCTATCCTCTTCTTCATCTATTGCTAGATTTCCTTGCCTCTCACCTTGCTCTCTTTTCTTCTTATGACATTCATTAGCAAAATGACCTTTTATCCCACAATAAAAGCACTTGAACTTTGACTTTTCTTTCTTTCTAAAAGAAGTAGAAGAGGAGGAAGAGTGATCATCATGATCCAAGTTACCACCTTTGGACCATTTCCCTTTGTCTTTACCTTTGCCTTTGACTTTGCCTTTTGTGAAGAAAGCCTCTTCACCTCCACCTTGCAAGGATGCACCATCAAGTTTTGATTGCAACCTATGTTCTTCAGCAAATAAGATTTCTTGCAAGTCAACCACACTTGGCAAGACTCTTTGAATGGCAAAACTTTGCACAAGTTAGCATGTTCATCTAGCAAACCATTCAACATAACCTGGACTGTGAAAAATTGCCTACATTGGCAAATCTAGCCATGTAAAATACGGTACATTTTGTCAATATTGTTTGTTGGTTACTTGAATGGCCAAAGTGCACGTTTGAACATCCACTTGCCATGTGGGGGCATTTACTCATGCACATGCAAGGAAAAGCTAATTTGTAGGTGATTAGTCAACTTGACTAAAAACTAGCCATTTCATGTTCACACTAACTAGAATGATACAAAATCAATTTGGATATATACAAACATGAAAAGTACATCCTTTCACACATGGGAACAGGCTCCACATGTGTGAAATCAGATCATCAACATATTATAATGTTTGATCAATATTTACATGAACCAATGTCAAGTGAGAAGTGACAATTTTCAACACTTTCCATTTATAAACATCTTCAGATCTGAACCTCTGAAGATACTCCCTCTCAAACACATGATTGACATCCCAAAAGATCTCATCATTGCTTGATTTCAACCTTTCACTATAGTTAGTGAAAACAATGTCACCATCATAAACCAAAAGATAGATTTCTACAATTCTATCCAACATGAGGTAGAGTAGATGAAGTTGAGTATCAAACCTAATCAAACCAACCCATTTGAGCTCAAACTATCACCATAAATGGAAACCTTACTAAAAATAACAGCCAACTAGCTCTGACACCATGTAAAAAAAGTGGATCTTGAATGGATCCAAACTTCCAAAGTACTTGGCTAAGATCTTTGCACAACAAGCTACAAAAGCTAGAAATGGCAAAGCATCCTAATGCTACCTTTGATACACATGAACTTGACAAAGCATTCAAGAGACAAAAGAAACTAATAAAAGGTACTAATGGAAGCAAAAAACAACAGCATACTAGCCCTACAACAGCAACCTACCACTTTTGGAAACCTCTTAAGATCATACACAAAAGCTTGAAGACAATACACAAAGCAACGCTCTCAATGTAGGAAGAAACCGTGACAATGATCTATTGATCTCTCTCAACATTACAATAAGTTTCTCCAACCTGTTCTCCACGAATTTTAGCCTAATATAGGTGAGAGAGATGACTCTCTCTCCTCTCTCTAGAAATTAAGTGTTTTATAACTCGCTAATAGATTTTTCTTCTTTTATATTCAATATTTCAATTTTGGCCTATATGTCCAAATAACATGATTTTGGTGTCATTTCAAAGGTCCTGAAATTTGGGACTTCTTCAATATGAAATATATACTAAAATAAAAGTATCTAGGCCTCTTTTACATGTGTGTTGGCGGTGTAAAGGCACAAAGATTTTTATCAAACCATTCATGAAAGCCATCTAAGACTCATTACTCAGTTTGGAGAGACATCGTAGCTGCTACTCAAGATTTTAAGTATGGAAAAAATCAGATGATATGGTTAAAATGTTAAAAATATTTCTACTTGCTACTGCTCCAGAAATGTTGTGTTGAGTTTGTAGATGTAGTTGAAGTGGCTTGGGGAGAGGATCATATCACACATTACATGGTAAGCATTTAAAAACAGATATCAAGTTACCATTTTATTTTGTTTTTTGAAGTTTACCTATTGATAGAAATTGTTGATATTTTTGCAGCACATATTACGACACCATTCCATATCCTTAGTAGAAAATCATGGAAGTTTGAGTATATGGTCTTCACAAGGGATGGAAAAATCTCATTGACAAGCAAAAGTAGCATTTCATAAAAACACACAGCATGGTGGCCTCAATGGTAGACGCAAATATATTCTTCAGCTATTTCAATGGTTCTATCGACGAGCACAAATACGACATCAAACAAAATCTACAAATTACATCAAGTTCAGAAAGACATGTAAATTTATACATCAACGGAGGTAGATTGATAGACACAACCTTGTACTATATATTTGTAATTTGTTTTGGGAAAAAAATACATTTCCAACTGATTGATTATATCTATATCTCCTTGCCATCTTCATTTCCTTTTTTTAATACCAATTGCATTTTGTTTTCATGGAGAAATTCTCTTCTTGCAAATGGATCCAAAAGATATGCATTTTCATTTTCTTGACATAATTCTATGTAAGTTGCATACAAAGCAAAACGAGCAGATCGAAGAATAGTATTCTCGGGTCCATAACCTAAAATCTTGAGTACAATTGAGCGTTTAACAAAAATTAATGAACTTATGACCACCTAAGTAATGAGATAATGTCTTTACTACCATGATAATTGTTTGCCTTGAGCACTGAACTTTGAATGGGCAACACAAATCTCATGTTTTTTGAAAAATTTGAGATAATTTCCAAGGCCATTGTCCTTGTTAAATTTGCTTGAGTAGGTTCGAAAGCCACCTCGTCGAATGGCAAATTCGTCAATAAGAATGGCCTTCTGAAAATATGAAAAATTAAAATGTTAGTTCTTATGATGAATATAAACAGTATGCAAAATTAACTTGCATGCACAAAAAGTAAAAGAACTCACAAATTCAACAATATCTGCTTCAATCAATTCAGGGTGGTCTATTCTGTAACCCTTTTGCAAGCTTAACTCATTTGGTTGGTGTCAGAAATGGTGAACTCTTGCAACTTTGCCACGACGCAAAAGTCAACGTGCCTTGACTCTAAGGTCAACATTGAGGCACGTTGACAACGATTTGCGAAAGTCAACGTGCCTCCAAGACAAACGAGTGATGAAAGATTCGTGAATGATTTGCAAAAATCAAACATGCCTCCAAGACCACAAAAACTGCAAAGCGTTGTAGGACCGCAAAACCGCAAAGTGACCAAAATGAAAAGAAACAAAAGGGAATCTTTCAAGTTGCCAGCTGCTCAACGGACGTGGAGCCTTAAGCTTCATGCTCAGCTGAAACGGAGGGAAAGTAACTGATTAGTTGATTAGCGTTAACTACTCTTGTAATTCTATGCTTTAGCTATCTCGTAAACTCCACACAGTGGAGATATAAACTATTTTTCTGGATCAAAATAACGAAGCAAGATACAGTGAGATACAAAGAGAAGAGCAGAAAAAGAAAAAGACTAGAAACAAAATAGTTGTGCATGAAAGTCTGCCAACGAGTAGAACACAGTGAAAGAGTAGAGCGTCAAGTCGCCAATGAGCAAGACACTGACGATCTCGCTCAAAAAATTACACTGATAATTTGATTGCTCTTTTTTCCGTGCATCTCCTTATCTTTCACTGTCATGATTGCTAGAATGAAATGTGTTCTGTGATGTGTAGTCACGTGTCTAGGTTCCTGTGAGCTTTTGCACAAAAGAAATTTCAAAATAAACAAAATCGTTTGGGACAACGAAACAAAACTGTTCGCGACATGGTATTAGAGCATACAGGTTATCACTATTGATATCTAAGCAGTGATTTTCTAGACAACACAATATGGCTACCACGATCCAGACAAGAGTAGCAATCAGTCTTGATGGCGCAAACTACAGAATCTGAAAATTCATCAAAACACTTCTGAAGGGCAAAGGCATCCGGTCGGTGACTGAACTCTCAGAGGTGCAGCCTCCAGAGGGAGACCCAATCATCGTTTCATCCATTAACGAAGATCTACTCATGCAGATTGAAGACTGCAAAAGTAGCCATGCCGCATGAGAAAGATTAAAACAGAAGTATGAAGTGAGGACTACAGCTTCAGTGATGCATCTTCACAATCAACTGTAATCCATACGATGGGACGACAACCAGTTAGATCAGGACGTTGAGAAGATCAAAACAATCTTCGCTCAACTCGCTGCATCAATACAGGAGCACTAGGTCCCAGCACCACAACATTTGATGTACTTCATGAAGTCTCTACCGATGTCCTATCAGTCGTTGAGACTGCTCATACTGAGTCTACCAGATATGACATTCGACAAAGCAATCAATCTTGTCGCAGATGAGAGATTGATGAGGGACGAAGGAGAAGGAAGCAGTGATCAAGAGAAAGCCCTCTTCATGAAAGGAAAGAAGAAAAACAAGAACAAACCCATATTCGAGAAGACGAAGTTCTCGAATCAACAATCTACTTCTTGTGATCACTGTCACAAACCAGGCCATACAACCAACAAATGTTGGTTCAATCCAACAATACCTTGCCTACACTGTAAGAAGAAGGGACACTCTACATACGATTGCAGATTCAACCCAAAAAGAAAGAACAAAGATGAAAAGACAAACATTGCAAAGTCATCCAAGGATGCAGACAGAGACGATAAAGCCTTCACAATACTTGATGAAGCTTCAACGAGCTACACTGAACACAACTACATGTAGTCATTGATTCAGGAGCAACATCACACATCACCTACAACAAGAAAATCTTGATCGACTTCAGAGAACTCAAAAATAATAGAGCTATGATTCTAGGTGATGGGAGCAGACACGATGTCAAGGGCATCGGGACTCTACAGCTGCGAACATTGTCAAGTCAAGCAGAGCTACCAGGAGCACTCTACGTGTCTACGTTCAAAAAAGACCTGCTATCAGTCTCCAAGATGGCAGATCTTAGAATTCGAATTTTATTCGATGGCAATACATGCCGCATGATCGAGAAAATGACAAACAAGTTGCTGATGGTCAGATGCAGAGAAGGAAACCTCTACTAGGCCAAGATAATCAGCAACTCTGATAGCATATTAAATGCATCAGAGAATGATCTGCTCTGGCATAGGAGAATGTATCATTTGAACATGAGGACCCTGTATGACATGTGCAAGAAAGACACAATCACAAGTCTCAAGATATCAAGGCCTGTAACTGAATTCCGCGAAGCCTGTCAAAAAGACAAGCAACATCAAAATCCATTCACACATGAGAGAAGAAGAGCCAAGGAAGTTCTTGAGCTCTTCCCCTCTGATGTCTGTGGACCGATGAAAATGGATTCGCTCTCAGAATCGAGGTACTTCTTGATGTTCATAGATGACTATAGTCGGATGACTACGATCTACTACCTAAAGAAGAAATCTAAGGTATCTAATTCCTTCAAGAAGTTTGTGGCATTTGCAGAGAGACACACCTCAAAGAAGATACAGATCATCATTTCTGACAATGGAGGTGAGTACAAGAGCAAAGAATTTATTCTACCAAGAGGATCGAGCATCAGTTCACACTTGCGTACACATCAAAATATAATAGTGTCGCAGAGAGAATAAACAAAACGCTAGTCGAAGGAGCCAGATGCATGATGGCACAGGCTCAATTTTCAAATCAAATTTGGATTGAGGCAATAGCTGCAGCAGTACACCTGCAGAACTAATCAACAATGACAGCGCTGAAAGACAAGACACCGTATGAAATGTGGACAGGTAGAAAGCCTGATCTATCATACGTACGTGTGTTTGGATGTGCAGCATACAAACACATTCCAGAAAAAAAAAAACAAGCTCGATGATAAATCAGAACAAACGATCATGGTTGGGTACTCAAACAGAACACAAGTGTACAGGTTCTACAACCCAACCATGAAAAAAGTTGTTTCGGACAGAGATGTGAAGTTCGATGAGTCCACGTTCTCTGGACTAAAAGATGAAAGAGACCATGAGATCTTCACATTGTTGCCAATTCAAGAGGAAGACCTAGGATAGACGTCAAATCAAAATGTTGAGCCACATGTGAAAAATTGTCAACTAGTAGTATTTTCCTAACTTGAGATTTTGTAGGCCTATGGCCAAATAAAAGTTAGAGATAGGTTCATACATGTATGTAGAGGCCCAAAGTATGTGTACACTACTTTTGAGGTCACATTAATTAGAGGAGGTCGAGTGTGGAGCTCTTCTATTGGCTCATAATTTGGTGCATTCCTATTTGACCAAATTTCTAGGTATATGGGTGAATCCTATTGGACCCCAATTTTAGCCTATCATAAGACAAGTGGCCAAGAGGCACTATGGCTGCTATAAATAGCCATCTCCACGAGTATGTACACATCTCATTTTCATTCTATTGAATGAATGTTATGCTCTTTGAAGGTCCATCTTCTTCTCTCTCACTTTTTTGTTCATATCTTGCATTCTAGCCACTAGAATTGTGATTTCTTTGTTGCTATGGCTTCACACGTGTGAAATGCAGGTTGTAGGCTCTGAAGTACGGACAGGGACAGCAAGTTTCTGTTTGTGGAAGCTTATGATCAGATTTTGATGTTTAGTTGATGTTTAGTATGCTTAACATCACAATTTCTATCATTTTTTCAATCTAGATGTGCATAACTTCCATGGCCAAGATCTTTATGAAACTTTAGCATCTTTTGGATCTGAGTTTTTCACATGGTATCAGAGCATTAGGCGGCCAAATGTGCAGGTTTTGCCAGATTTAGAAGAGATTTGTGGGCGAGTTTGCTTTTGTAGCATTCCAATCAAGTTTCTAGCTAAAAATCTTGTTGATTTATGTGTAGAAATTGGATCTTTGTGATCAAAACATCATTTGTATGCATTTCAATTGAAGTAGGGCGAATTCCCTCTGTACTTATCAGAATAAGGAGACAAAAATTGTTTTGGAAAGAGGGAGATGCAAGATCCAACAAGATCCTATTAGTTTTCCATTCTAGCATATAGTTTTTTGATTCAATTTCTTGCTTCTTCATGTCAAAAACTTCAAAATTGATGTAACCCTCTGATTTTCAATTTGCTGAATGATTCAAGAGTGTATTTCAATCTTAGGAGTGAGGGAAAAGCAAGTATATTGAGGTTTGGTCTTGGTTTGATCAAGAAATCATAAAACTAGTGGCTAAAATTAAGGAAAAAGTGAGGAAAAGAGAGAAAAAGTAAGGTTTTAGGTTCCAAATCTTTGTGATTTCTTCTTGTGTTTCATTTGTTGATTCAAGAGAGTGCTTAGTGCATTGGAACAGGTCAAAGATCAGAGATCAATCATTGCAACATGGCTACAAATGGAGGCTACATGTTGGAAAGCAATGATAGGCTTACCTCCCTCAACTATTCTACTTGGAAAGTAAGGATGGAGTCTTTGCTTGAGATGAATGAGTTGATGGATATTGTTGTAGGTGTGGAGGAGAGACCTTTGGCACCTCAAGAACAATTGAGGTATGACAAGAGGGCAAAGAAAGCCCTTCACATGATCAAGATGAATGTGACAAATGAGCTTATCAAAGAGGTTGGTAAGTGCACATCATCTAGTGAAGCTTGGGAAGCCTTGAAGAAGGTTTATGAATCCAAGTCTACTTCTAGAGTGTTGACTTTAAGAAGGCAAATCTTTTCTTGTATGCAAAAGAAGAGTGAGAATGGACATGCTTTTGTTTTGAGAGTTAAAGCATTGAATGATGAGTTAGCATGCATTAATGATGGCATAAATAATGAGGAGCTTGTTCAAGTGATTCTCAATGGCTTGTTGGATGATCATGCTAATCTTGTTCAAAGTTATGCTATCCAAAAATGTTTACCAAGTGTTGGAGACTTGCAAGAGGTCTTGTTGGCTGAAGAATTCAGGTTGCAAGCAAGAGTGGGAGCATCTTCTACATCTCAAGGAGGAGAAGAGGAGGCAATGTTCTCTAAAGGCAAGTTCAAGGGCAAAGGTAAAAGCAATTGGTCTAAAGGGCAAGACCAAGGTGAGCACTCTACTTTTGGCAAAAAGAAGGATAGATCTAAGCTAAAATGTTTCTATTGTGGAGTCAAAGGGCATTTTGCTAGTGATTGTTTTAAGAAAAAGAGGGATCAAGGGGAAAAGCAAACCAATCTAACTATTGATGAGGGTGGGGATGAGCTTCTTTCAAATGATGCTTTTGTTATGTCATCTTGCTTGTTGGCTAATCATGGAGACATTGATCCTTGGTGGATTGATAGTGGAGCCACTTCTCATATGACATATCATAAAGAGTATTTTTCATCTTTAATGGCATTTGATGGTGATAGGAAGGTAATCTATACCGCAAATGATGGTGAGTGTGCAATCAAGGGGATTGGCACAATTCCTATTTCACTTTCTACAAATAGGAATATAGAATTGAAAGATGTTTTGCTCATTCCATCCATTACCAAGAACTTACTTAGTGTAAGCCAAATGCTTGACAAAGGATTCAAAGTTGAGTTTGATGGTGATGCTTGCTTGATCAAAAAGGGGTGTAGTATCATTGCAAAAGGGAAAAGGCAAGGGAAATTGTTCAAGCTTGATGCATGTGTTGTTGCTAACCAAGTTGGATGCATGGCAAATGAACAAATGTCAATTCAAGAGGTATGGCATAAAAGGATGGGACATCTCAACTACAAGGCCTTGGAGGTAATAGCCAAAAAGGAGGTAGTAAGGGGACTTCCCAAGTCTCTTACTTGCTTGAATCATGTTTGTGAAGAATGTGCTTTGTCTAAATCACATAGATTGCCATATACTAGATCTATATCTAGATCTAAGATGCCTTTTTCTCTCTTGCATTCGGATATTCATGGTGTTACTACAATTAGCAATGGAGGTGCTAAGATGTATGTAACTTTCATTGATGATTTTAGTAGATTTTGTTGGGTTTATCTACTAAAGAGCAAGGATGAGGTGTTTGATGTGTTTGTCAAGTTCAAAGTTGCTATTGAGACTCAATTTACAACCAAAATCAAATGCTTGAGGAGCGACAATGGTGGTGAATACATTTCTAACAAATTCAAAGCCTTTTGCGATGAGCATGGGATCAAGAGGGAGTACACATGTCCAAGAACACCACAACAAAATGGAGTGGCCGAGAGGAAGAATAGAACCTTGTGTGAGAGTGCAAAGGCAATGAGATTGAATGCTAATCTTCCTAAACCTTTTTGGAGTGATGCTTTGTTGTGTGCAAATTTCCTATGCAATAGATGGCCAAGTGTTGTATTGGAAGGAAAAACCCCTTTTGAAGCTTTGTTTGGTACGAAGCCTAATGTCAAGTTTCTAAGAACTTTTGGATGCATTTGCTACTTCAACATTACTCTTGATGATAGAACTAAGGAGGATCCATCTTCAAGAAAGGGCATTTTTGTTGGTTATAGTGAAGTAAGCAAAGCATATAGGATTTATGTTCCTTCAATCAAGAAAGTGTTCACAAGTAGGGATGTCATTTTTGATGAAAGTAACATTCCAAAAGTTGTTTCAAGTGATGATGGTGTTGTTGCAACTAATGTGCTTGATGACAATGGAGTTGATGACACATTGGATGTGGATGTTGAAGAAGCCTCTTCAAGTCAAATTCCAAGGAGAACTCCAAGGCATAAAGTGAAACCCTCAAGGCTCACTTATGATGGCAAAGGTAAGCAAGTGGTGGATGGATCCAACTATGCTTTCCTAACTTCTTTTGATGTACCTTCATGTGTAGATGAAGCAAGGCAAGAAGAGGAATGGATCCAAGCAATGGATCTTGAGTTTGAAGCACTTATGAAAAACAACACATGGAGATTGGTGGAGCTTCCAAAGGGCAAAAGTGCAATTGGATGCAAATGGATCTTCAAGGTAAAGACAAATCAAGATGGATCTATCAACAAGTTGAAGGCAAGGTTGGTGGCTAAAGGTTATGCTCAAGAGCATGGCATTGACTATGAGGAAACCTTTGCACCCGTGGCAAAGATGGTGAGCATAAGAGTAATCATTTCCCTTGCAACTCTTTATGGATGGGATCTTTGGCAATTAGACATTTCTAATGCTTTCTTGAATGGTGATCTTGAAGAGGAAGTCTACATGGAGCAACCCGAGAGCTATGTTTCTCATAGCAAGCCTAATCATGTGTGTTTTCTACAAAAAAGTTTGTATGGTCTTAAGCAAGCACCAAGGAGTTGGTATGCTAGGCTTAACTCTTTTCTACTTTCTCAAAACTTCACTATGAGTGAGTATGATCATTCACTTTACTTTAGAATTAGTGCTAATGATATTACAATCCTTCTAATTTATGTGGATGACATTATTTTAAGTGGAGGGAACAAGGAAGATATAGAAGATATCAAGAAAGCACTAAAAAAGGAATTTGAAGTGCATGATCTTGGTCTTTTGAGCTATATCTTAGGAATAGAAGTAATTAGAACTTCTCAAATCACTTTTATTTCACAAGAGAAGTATGCTATTTCTATTCTCAATAGATTTCATATGGTAGATGCAAATCCTATTGATACACCTATGGAATCACATGTAAAGCTAACTATAAGAGGTAATGAAAGATCCTTCGAGGACATTACTCTCTATAGGAAGCTAATAGGTTCTCTTATATATCTAACCATCACAAGACCTGATTTATCTTATTGTGTTGGTAGATTAAGCCAATTCATGCAAGATCCTAGCATAGAACATTGGAAACTAGGAAAGAGGATCTTGAGATACATCTCGGGAACAAAAGATTTTGGCATTGTTTATAGAGGCTCATCACCTAACTTATTTGGTTTTTCAGATTCAGATTTTGCAGGAGACCTTATGGATAGAAAATCCATAAATGCACATGCTATTTTCATAGGTGATGGAGCTATCTCATGGATGTCGAAGAAACAAGCAACTATATCACTTTCTTCTAGTGAGGCCGAGTACAAAGCTTTGACATCATGCACAAAGGAGATGGTGTGGATCAAGAGGATGATTATGGAGCTTCATTTGCTGGATTTTTCAGAGAGTCCAATCATCTTTTGTGACAACCTTTCAGCCCAAAGTCTAGCAAGCAATCCGGTTTTCCATGCAAGGAGCAAACATATCGAGGTGGCTTACCATTTTGTGAGAGAACAAGTGTTGGCAAAAGAGATCAAGCTTGAACATGTCCCATCAAAGGAATGTGTGGCTGATATCTTTACCAAAGCATTGGGAAAGGACTTATTTTTCAAGCATAGAACAAGTCTTGGTGTACTTTCTAAATCTATGCTAAAACTAGTTGAAGAGGGAGTGTGAAAAATTGTCAACTAGTAGTATTTTCCTAACTTGAGATTTTGTAGGCCTATGGCCAAATAAAAGTTAGAGATAGGTTCATACATGTATGTAGAGGCCCAAAGTATGTGTACACTACTTTTGAGGTCACATTAATTAGAGGAGGTCGAGTGTGGAGCTCTTCTATTGGCTCATAATTTGGTGCATTCCTATTTGACCAAATTTCTAGGTATATGGGTGAATCCTATTGGACCCCAATTTTAGCCTATCATAAGACAAGTGGCCAAGAGGCACTATGGCTGCTATAAATAGCCATCTCCACGAGTATGTACACATCTCATTTTCATTCTATTGAATGAATGTTATGCTCTTTGAAGGTCCATCTTCTTCTCTCTCACTTTTTTGTTCATATCTTGCATTCTAGCCACTAGAATTGTGATTTCTTTGTTGCTATGGCTTCACACGTGTGAAATGCAGGTTGTAGGCTCTGAAGTACGGACAGGGACAGCAAGTTTCTGTTTGTGGAAGCTTATGATCAGATTTTGATGTTTAGTTGATGTTTAGTATGCTTAACATCACAATTTCTATCATTTTTTCAATCTAGATGTGCATAACTTCCATGGCCAAGATCTTTATGAAACTTTAGCATCTTTTGGATCTGAGTTTTTCACACCACATACTTCAAAGCAGCAGGAAGCAGAGGATCAACCCCACGAACAAGAAACGTTCGAGCAGCGACGAAGCAAACCCAGAAGGTCAACAAGACCAAGATGACCTCCAGATCGATACACTGACAATCTTCAGTGGAGCGAAGACACCGAATTCGACTTGAGGAATCCACTTCATATGGGATCAAAATAATCAAATATGATATAAATGCAGATTGATATTCAACTAATCTACACTTCTTGCAACTAATTTGGTAGTGACCAGAAAACTTAAATGTCTCATAAAGTTTTGTATATAATTGATTCAATCTATTTTTCAGATGAACATCAACATGCTTGACAATATCAATGTAATGCAAAAAAGCCATGTTCTCAAACGTTTGCAAAGGCAATGTAACAAAACTTTTGAATATCTTGTACTAAGGCTCAAAGAACACGTGTCTATTATGATGAGCTGTAGCAAAACATGAAAAAAAGGATGAAACAACGATATGAAGTATTCCCTATCTTCGATAATACCAAAATCGTCGAGAAATGAAGAGAGCACGATCTTCGGATCAGATCTACATGAACCTAAAGACATTATGTTAAAGTAATATTAACAAAAAAAACAAATGTAGATTAACTGAATGTATCGAATATGTGTGCAGTCTTCAATAACAATATTAAGGTCATAAGGAAATGCACAAAAGAACGATATGTATGACATAAAATATGGTAGAAGAAAAAAAAAATTACTAGAAATGTTATTTTGGCATTGAAATGGTATTTATAGACTTTCGGAATTGAACACGTGTCACCAAAATAAATGCGTCGTCGAATATTAGAATATTTGATTTACTTTATAGCTATGCAAAAAAGAATATTCATTCAAAACAAATATTCCATGAAGAACATTTCTTAAATATTCCAAAAATACAATATCAAACTTGTGCGCAGAACTTGCAGTTCGTAATCTCTCCACATCACTGTACGCACATATGCGATATTGTCCAAATACCTTGAAGTGAGCTACATAGGGCCAAAAAGTTCTAGTTGAACTTTGGTATGCATGGGCAAAAAAATATATATAAAGGAATTTTACCACTCATTTTTCACTTTTACAAGTGGAGGATACAGTAATTTTTGTAGATTTTATTTCTGTTATGGGTTTAATTTTTGACATCCGTTAGATCTATTTAGCATATTTTTAAACTGTTTATGGCTTGACATAAGCATGTGGCAAGGACAAAACAAACTGCAAGGGAGCCTCAGAGAATCAGGGTCTCTGCGTAGTAGCTTCAGACTATTAAGCGAAATGAGATTTTGAGAAATCTTCGCATGGCAGCTCGTGTCATGCTGAGTCGTCCGACTACACCTCAGATTCCCATGCCAACGGATGAAGATGTCCGTAATTTCATTGAATCCGAGGTGCAAGCTGCGAAAACATTGTCCTCGGATGTCGAAGAACTTTTTGATTTCGACGGTTCCACTGTTGTTGGATCTGCTGGTGGTGGATCTCTTGGTGGATCTCCTGGTGGATTTGCTAATGGATCTTCTGGTGGTGGATCTCCTCCAGCTATTGGATCTCCTCCTCATTCATAGCCACCCTGGACTGGAAAGACTCCACACGTGTGGGATAACATGTTTTGTATATAGATTTCATTGAACTCAATTGTGACACTTTTTTTTTCAGTTTTCGCATATCTGATTAGTGTGCACTTGTAGACGTCCGTAAGGTACCTATTTACTATTTGCGCATTGTCCAATATCCATTTCATACACTTTAAATTTTTTAGCTTCATCACCATCTTTTTGAGCCTTTGTCAGATCCTTGTTATGGCTAGAGCGAAGCAAACAACCAGGACTGATTAGCATCCCAATCCAGTTCAAGGTGAAGTTTCGAGCCTCAGGCCACCCGGTACTAGTAGGAGAACTTCGATGAGAAGAAGCCATTGGATGAGAGAGATAAAAAAGTATCAAAGGTCAAATGGAGTTTATGATTCCAAAGGCTCTATTCTATTGTTTGATACGTGAAATCACCAGAGAGAATCTGGGTAGGTACAATTGTTTCACATTTTTAGCTATTATGGTCCTTCAACAAGCCTATGAAGATTTTCAAGCTCGATTTTTTGAGGATTCCTTCCTGCTTGACATCCATGCAAAGCATGTCACCATTATGCCCAAAGATTTTCGACTTTTATCTAGATTAAGAGATAGAAGTTCTGGTCTTCACAGGGGTGAGGCCTCTACGACTCGTCCACCTCCAATGGATAGAATAAACCTTCCCACACGGACGACTCGCAAGCAAGCAAAACCAAAGAGATCCCAAGACCCCGAGGAATTCATGAAGGAAGGGAATTCGTAGTAAAAGGGCAAAGAAACATAATACTAATAATAATGAAACTCTTGAATCTGATAGCGGGTCAAGTACAGATGCAGAGGAATGCATTTTAGAAGATGTTTCAAAAAAGACTGTTGATACTAAATTTTCACTAATTTCTGATCATGATGTATCACAATTGCCTGAGAAAACCATAAATAAATTGAATGTTTTTGTACGTACTCCTTATGATCCTACTCAAGAATTTTTTGAATTCGATTACTATAATGAATACGAGAAAATTATTAGTAAGAAAATTGATGGACTCAATGGTTACTTTTCTCTAACTATTCTAGAGATTGATTATATATTACGATTTCATGATTTTGATTGTAACGTTCTTAAGAAAACAAGAGAACATGTAACAAATGTTATAATTGATGGTGGGTTGGTGTTACTGCAATACGCCATTAGTCAAGATTCAAGAAAAGAAGTTTTCATCATCACTGGTCTTTGCGTGGAACAAAATCTAATACACAACGATGAAGCCTTGGAACTTTTGAAGAGGATTTTCAACAATGCAGTCCAACTACAAACTATTCATGGTTCCTTATGCATCCAAGTAAGTATAGTGTTGAGACTTATTTGTTGTACTACTAGGTTTTTTTTGGTAAGGTGTCAAAAAACTGACTAATAAAAATGAAATTTGTTTTGCAAGCTGCATTGGAGTTTAAATATAATTTCCATGGCCACTATTTCAGATGGGGTGGTGAAATTAAAGTGAATTCTTGTGAAAATACCCACAGAAGTTTTGATAAACAGCTTCTTACGATTCTTCAAGTATTGCCAACTTCAGCCACATCTATGGCTAAACCAAGAATAATATCGATCAAGGTATCAACATTAGTGATGAATGTATTTAGAATTTTATTTAGATAGACCTGCCTTATCTTGAATGATATGACACATATTGAAAATGAATTTCTTTTAGTAAAAGAGAGAAGGGAGTTTATGGAAAAAATAAACAAGAGAAATATGTGTAGCATCTCAAAGAGGAGCCTATTATATGTAAAAATATAAGACTTATGTGAAATCTCTACTAATAAGATATTTAGATACTATGGAAACCTTCTCAGGATTATAAAGAATAAGCTAAAAAGAAGATATAATGAAACTAAATCTGGAAAAAATTAATTCATGTAAAAGGATGATGCTTGTGTAGATCCGATTTGATGGATCTAGTCTTGTATTCCTTGTTTGTGCGATAGTCAACCTGATCTTTGGGTTAGGATTTGTGAGAGGTTGAGGAAAGGGAATTCACCATATAAAATAATAATAATTTCTATTAGAGATTCTGATTTTCTCTTTTAAGGAATAGTGTTATTTGATAAACAATATTATCTTAGAATCAACTAGGTTACAATGAGTCATCTTTATTAGACGTATAAGTAGCTTGAGATTTGTAGAGAAACACACTATGGAGAAACCACCCAACCAAGTATAAGCAACCAATCAATCTCTAGACGCTTCACCCCCAAGCCAAAGATTAGGAAGCATGAGAGTAAGGAGAGGTCTTGGAAATGAATCAACCAAACTATCAGGTAGTAGGTGAGTTTGACCATCATATATAGGCCCAAGACCCTCCTGTGCATGTGATAATGCAAGGTCTAGACTCTCCTACATATAGATTCAATTGCTATTGATACACTACACATGCTTTGACTATCCTAAACATTGTATTAGTTCCAATTAGTGTGTCTGAGCCTCACAAGGTCATTGATTACTTTGCAGGTCACATCCAGTATGACGTGGCATAACTAATGATCTTGTTTCAATAGAGTACCGGGTATCCAAGACTAGGAGTATAGTGAATCCTATATTCTGGTCATGGACATAACATTCTCCCCCCTTGAACTGCTCTTGTCCTTAGAAGCAAAACTCTCTTTATGCTATCAAGTCTCTATCACGAATCATCATTCTCAATCCAACCTTTCCATCGAATTAAGCACTCGGAGATAGAACTATCTCTCAATTGTTTATCTCTAGTTCTGATTACTTTCTCAGGTTCCAAAGGTATACTATTGACAAATCTTCCAAAGGGGATAAATCCTCATCATATCCGACTATATCACCTTCATGTAAACTTAATTTTAATCGGCTCACATGAAACACTGGGTGTGCAGTAGATTTTCCTTAAAGATCTAGTTCACAAGCTCAAGAACCAATTTTTTGTACAATCCTAAACGGTCCACAATAATTGAAAGACAGTTAATAATGCTTTCCAGTACATAATGTCTTAGAATCCTTCGGATCCTAAGATATACCCAGTCATCAACTTTAAATCTCTAGGAGATCTTTTAAGATTGGCATAATGCTTAGTCTATCATGAGCTCTTCTCCTTAGCCACTTGCATCATTTCTTGTATATCATGCAAGAAATCAGCAACCTTCTAGTTCTTAACATATTTCATCTCCACATTAACTAGAGATCTAGGTTGAAAATCATACATAAGTATAAAAGTGCTGTAACCTATAGCAAAATGCTTTCTACTATTGTATGCAAACTCAATCAGAGGAATGTAATATTCCCAATGAGATTTCATTTGAGAAACATATGTCCTCAACATGTCTTCCATAGTCTGATTAGTCCTTTCTGTCTGGCCATCTGATTCAAGATGATCAGAAGCACTAAGATTAAGAGAAGTTTTTAGTTTATAGAATAATGTTGACCAGAAGTGACTTGTGGAGTTAGGATTTCTATCACTAACAATGTCACTTGGCAGTCCATACAACCAAAATAATCTTTCAACAAAGATTTGGGCTAAATCAGAAGTCTTAATAGTTGATTTAACTAGTATGAAAGCAGCTAACTTAGTTAACTAATCCATAACAACCCAAATCGAATCATTTTGTCATTGGGCCTTTGAAAGTCCAACTACAAAATCCATCAATATGCACTCCCATATTTTATCAAGGATATCCAACGGATGCAATAAACCACCAACCTTGAAGCATTCAGCCTTTGCTAGTTGACAGGGCTTGCATTTAATCACATATGACTCAACAGATGGCTTGAGTTTTGGCCAATAAAACTCTCTTCTAACCTAGTCAAGAATCCTGTGTATACCGGGATGCCTTGCACAAGGTATGTCATGAAATTCAAACAAAGTCTTGCGTTTGAGCTCATCATCACTAGGTACACAAACCTTCCCATTTTGAAATAACAATCCATCTCGAATGATGTACTGTTCCACAATCTTCTTATTTTTTTTTGTTAGTCAATAGTGGCATTACAAGTGGAAATGGATAATTTGCCATCTATGCCAAATTTGATCCTATCAACATCCTACACCTAAACGCTTGACTATGAAATTCTATGAGACCCCTATATCAAACATTTTTATTTACTTTACAATTCTCCACACGTGGGAACATCCTCCACACATGTGAGATTCACTTACAAACTTCTATCATAAAAAATACCAAGCTAGATTTTTGCCAATTTCTCACAAATGCCCTCAGCACAAAAGTGATATCCATATGCCCACATGGCATTGTATGTTTTGTATTGGCACAACATATCTTGAACATTCAGCACAATATATCTTGAACATTTTAGGGTTTAGGATTTAGAACTAGAATAAACAAATTTATATCATCATTTTCAAATTCAAACATTACTTACCTGCCGTGAACAATTGCTAGCAAATTCCCACTCTTGGTCTATCACGTGTTCACCATTTTCCTTTGCTTTCTCAAGAGTATCATAATTCCATTCACATGTGCATCAAGAAGGTAGTTGTTCTAATGACTCATCATTCTCATGCAAATGGTGAGTCACCATCCTGTTCCTTCTCATGTAAGAGTTTTTTTGTTTTTTTCATCCAATTCCACACTGCTCTCCTTTTTGGCTTCTTCATACTTAGAAATCCACTTGTCCATTTGAGCTATCAGATCCAAAGGGGCTAAGCGTTTAAACAAACAACCATCAACAAGAGAACACACTTCAGAAACAATGGCTTCAATCAGTAGCATACAGAACAAGATCTGTATAGTTCTGGATTCTTCAGGATCTAACTTTCTAGCCTAGAAAGTTAAAACATCAGTGTATCCACTGTCATAAGAAGGGTCACGCAGCCATGGATTGTCATCTGAATCCAAGAAACAAATCAGAATAAAACAAAGAGGAGAACACCAATAGTTCGTCTTATGTCGAAGAGCCTGAGAGCGCCAGATCTATGTGCAGCATCAACGCCTAACACACATGAGGTGATCCTAGATTCAGGAGCCACCTCACACTTTGTGACATCAAGACAAATTATGTCTAATTTTAGAAGTGTAGATCCTTCAAGATTCATTGTTCTTGGAGATGGATCCAAACATCAAATGAACGGTATTGGTTCACTGTGGCTCAACACCAATGGCAGAGACAGACGACTCGAAGACATTCTGTTCGTGCCTACACTGCAGCAAGACTTGCTTTCTGTGGCAAGAATAGCTGATGTAGAGATGCGCGTGACATTTTCTGACAAAGCATGCAATGTGGTTGATGCCAGTACCAGTACCCTGATCACTCAAGGCAGAAGGAAAGGTAATCTATATCACCTGAACGTATGCTGACCTGCAGATCAGTTGCATCAGACTCATGATGATTCGATAGACACTCTGTGGCATAGGAGACTATGCCACATGAACTCAATGGCACTTTGTCAAGCAAGCCATCATGGAACAATAATAGGGGCCAACATCTTCGACCACCTGTGATGCATGTCTGAAGGGTAAGATGTCATGCACTCCATTTTTCAAAGACTACTACAGAATTGACTACTCTGAAACCTTCTCTCCTGTTGTCAAACATTCGTCCCTATGTTTGTTATTTAAATATGTAGCTGCTTATGACCTCAGGATCCACATTGTGGATGAGAAGACAACCTTCTTGCATGGTGAGTTAGACGAAGAAGTCTACATGGATCAACCCCCAGGATATGTCTGGAATTCACTTCCTGATTATGCATGCAAAATTCATAGAAGTATCTACGGTCTAAAATAGTCAGCTCGACAATGGTACAAAAAGAAGGATCAAGCCCTGAAATCATTAGGATTCAAGCCACTGATGGCTGATTTCAATGTGTATGTGAGAATAACAGATGGACAGATCATCATTGTTGTGGATGACACTCTGATACTCTGCAAGAGTGAGAAGCTGATTGTTGAAGTGAAGAAAGACATCTCGAAACATTTCGAGATTGTAGATCTGGGAGAAGCTAGGTGTTACCTTGGCTTGCAAATTGAAGGAACTATGAAGGAGGTAAGTTGTTTCTTCATCAGTCCAGATACACCTAGAAAATCCTAGAGGATTTTGGGATTTTGAAGAGCAAAGGAGCGAATACTGCAATGCTCGCAGGAATGGTGCTGACAAATGATGATTTTCCGAGTACTGAAGAAGAGAGAGAACAAATGCAGCTCACATATTACAAGAAGCTGATAGGTTCGTTGATGTACCTTGCATCAACACATGCCCTGACATTACTAATGCAGTGTTCAGGATGAGCCAATTCTGCACAAATCCAGACTCAATACATTGGAAGATTGCAAAATGAATTTTGCAATATCCGATTATTGCTTGTGTTATTGTCATGATGCAGGGCTCAAGATGCTTTTCTATAGTGATGCTAGCTAGACATCCCTCAAGGACGACTGTAAAAGCGTCTCAGGAGGATGCACCATCGCTTCAGGTGTGACAATTTTCTAGGTCAACAAGAAGCAGACCATTGTGGCTCAGTCATCCTGCGAAGCAGAGTACGTTGCATCAGCAAAGATGGCCAATGAAATAATTTGACTCAAACAGTTTATGGATGAATTGGACAAAACAAAAAATGAGCCTCTAGTTTTGCAGATGGATAACACATCTGCAATACATCTAACCAAAGATCTTGTGTTCCACTCAAGGACAAAACACATTATGATCAAATACCACTTGATCAAAGATCTGATTGAGAAGAAGATGTTGCAGACCACCATAATTGGAATGAAAGACATGGTTGCTGACATTTTAACAAAGCCACTAGACAAAGGTCTATTCGAGAGACAGAGGGACAGCCTTGGAATTGTCAAGCTATTATGCTTTGAGAGGGAGCTGAAGAAACAAAACGTTTCTATTACCAAAGCTTTGCTAGCTTTCAGCATTCTCTCTGACAAAAATGTTCGCGAAAGCGAAATTCAAAAGGCACGAAGTAGAAATATTTGCGAACACACTGACGAAAAAGAAAAGACACGAACGAGAAAAATTCGCGAAAGAGAATTTTTTGTGGTACAGGGGGACAGACGATGCGAAAGTCAAAAGGCACGAAGCGCCACGAAAATCATTGCGACACATTTTTCTGCTCTCACGCTCCAAAATTACCAGCAAGATCATACAAGTACCAAGAAGTACAAATATCTGATCTGATATCATGATATCAGCAGATATGCTCTAGGTCGTGGCTAATCTGCCACTCTTGTAATTCATGATTAGTTGTAGATGTTTAGTCACTCTAATTTAGAAGTTACACAACACGACTATATATTTTCTGGTTAATGCATGATATATGATGAAGTCTAATGCTCGTAAGCAAGATAGACAAATAAAAATACAGAATAGAAGTCTGCCTACGAGTGAGACAAATTTTGTAAGCAGGATCCATAGAGATCCAGCAAGTCCGCTAGTAATCGAGACACAAATTCATGAGAGAACTGTATTTCTCTCATGCCAATGCACTGTGTGGATCTGCATGCAGTTCTCGAATAATCAAAAAAAGCAATAGATGACTTTGTAGCCATTGCGCACATATCACTCTTGTCTGATCTTGAATGAATTGTTGTCTACCATCGTTTTGTATCTCATTCACTCGTATTATTAATTTCGCACCTTGGTTTGAATTTTCTTGAATGTTGTGTCAATCAAACATAGATCAGCAGTGTCTTTCTACATTCTGGAGGACTGTATGAATGATACAGCTGGCAGTGACTAGCAATCATATCTGAAATCTCTCCGAATTGTTTTGTTTCACGATTCTTTCCCGCCATTGATTTGGCATCATGCATGTACTTTGAGATGTGGCTCTAGGATAGTAGAGTCAACCAAATGATGTGTATCAACCATTAATCACATGCAAATTCACCTTGGAACTCGAGCCTCATGATGTAGAAATTTTTGGATGGTATTCCATACTGTGAATTTTGATGAGAATAGAGGATTCTCTCTCTACATGAATTTTCCTTGTTGTGCATTCTCTCTCTACCCAAGAGCAAGTTGAATTCTCCATAATGAACACTTAGAAACTATTTTGATCATTATCTCTCATAGTGAAGACTTAGGTTTTTGAGCCTATGATATGCTATTGCACTCTTGTCTTGAATTGTTATGCTAGTCTGTTGTTTGATCATTCATGTGCAATCACAACACTCATAAGATCCTTAGAAGGTGTGTTGAGAAGTCCACACGTGCCAAAACTTCACACACTTTTTTCATGGAAAAAAAAGGAAAAGTTTGGGTGGTATTCTCTCCAAAATACTCACGTATGTTTCTCTTTTTTTGTTTGATGTGTTATCTTGCTTAATTTATATTTGTTCATCTCAAAGGTTAAGTAAGGCTATTCTAGTTGTGACTAATGCCTTTTGTTTGGAAATAGTTCATATCATTGATGACTTAATTGTGTTTCCAAATCATCTTGAAAGCAAGATATTGTATCATCATAAGTTTGCTCTTGAATATTGTAAGAGCAAGAAAAAGAACAAGCTCAAACATATTGAGAAACATGATCTTTCATGTGATGAGGCATATTGTAAACTTTTTTTGAGGATAAGTGAAACATCCAATGAAGACACTTATGCCCTTAAGAAAGTATTACACCTCAATATGATCAAGATAGAAATTGATTTCAAGATTAGATCCTTTATGGATAGAGTTCATAGTGTATGGGCTAGTGTAAAGCTAGTCAAATTAGGATTAAGGCACTACTTGATGTTGCACGTCAATTTCAGTCGACATCTGATTTAGTTAGAGATGTTGGACACTTCAATGACTTCAAGGATGTCGATGACTTCGGAGATCATGGACAAACTGCAAGACATCGAGGATGTCGATGACTTCGGACATGTCGATGTAGACTGTCATCGACTTTGCTTGTATTTCTGCAGATGTAGCGACTGTGCCAAATTTTATAGCAGCTAATAAATGAATCTAGATTACCATAAAATAAGGATGGAGAGAATAGAAATCCAACACCCCCACTTAATCTGGATTCTTAAATGCCTTGATTCTCAAATTCAAGATAGCACAAAAATTGTTGTGTGCTTTCTGATTCAATCCCTTTGTAAATATGTCAACTGCCATGTATTGTGTTCTGCAAAATTTTAGGCTCACCTTGTATAGTGATATCTGATCTCGATGTGCTTGCTCCTAGAATGAAATCTAGGATGAATTGACAATGCAATTGCATTGTGATTGTCGCACTGGATCATTGTTGGAGCAGATTGTCTAAGACTAACATCAGACAATAAATTCCTCAACCAGATTGCCTCTTTGGTAGCTTGAGAGACTGCAATGTACACTAACTTTAACGAAGACATTGCAATAGAGGTCTGCTTACGACTATTCCAAGATATCGGACCATTGTTGAGAAGAAAAACGTATCCAGAAGTTGATTTTCTGGTGTCGATATCACCTACCCAATTTGCATCTATTGATCCATGAAGAGTATGGATATCGGATGGACCTCCATCACCATAGCAAATGCAGAGTCCATTGTGGCTCGTACATATCTCATTACTCTGATGAGAGCTATTCAATGGATCATGCCAGGGTTGGTCATGTAGACTGTTGTTTGGAATTCATTTATCAACTCACACAACAATATAAGTAATATTGGTTACTTATAAAATGTCTGTTGAGAATAGATTAACATTTGACTCCATTTCATTCATAATAGGTCAAGTCTGTATCAATTAAACAACTTTACAATGCTATCTCCTTGGGCAACGACACAAATGCTACACATATCTAGCAATTCTTTGTTGGTGTATTACGACATATACCAATTTTTGGCGTTGTTGACGGGGATAGCCAAATAAAGTTGGTACAAGCTGACAACTCTGCTCGACTAGAAAGATATAGAAAATTTTGAGAAGAATTTTTCAAAAGAATTCAGGAATCTTTGCAAAGAGGGGAATCACCTTTCCTAAATTTTAGTCTTGAAAACCTACCAAAAAACCCTCTTTCTGAAGCTTCTACTACAGCTGAACCAGGTTTTAAAGTCATAAATCCTGAACCTGTACCTGAACTGAATATGGAAGGCCCTGAACCACATTTCACTTCAATCTCAAAGATCAAATATGATTATTTTAAATAAACATCTTCAGATGATGTTGACAGTTATGTTTCGCAGTTTGAATCAATAGCTAACTCGAACAACGAAGGTGCTGATGTTGACAAGCTGTGGATTTTTCTTGGTCTTTTGAGAAAGCAAGCGCACATATGGTACAGTCAAGTTGAACCAGGATGTGTCGCCACCTGGTTACTGCTGAAAGATGCATTTTTAAACCAGTTTAGAGAAATCGGTTATTCGTCCAGAATTCTTGGATGACTTAACAATGTCCAGAAGAAGAAAAGAGAATCTCTTTGAAGGTATACATAAAAAGTAAAGAATCTAATTGGAAAACTAATTGGTGTGTACCATGTCGCAATGCAGATCGAGTGGTTTTTGGCAGGACTACCACCGAAAATTGATCGATATTGTAGACAAGCATATATGAATTCTTTATCAACAGTCATAGTGAGTGTTGAGAATTATGAGACTTCCAAGTTAGCACGTAAAAGATGTTCTACTGGACGAACTCGCAAGTCTAAGCATGACTCCAACGGTAGTGAAGAGAAATCTAAATCTGACTCTAGTTCAAGATTGGCAGTTTGGCACATTTGCAGCCAAAGTTTTATTTTTGGTTCAAAGTTTATTTGTAAAGTGTAAATTTCTTCAGTTTTCCTCTACTTAATTCAAGCAGTTTGCACTTAAAAAATACTTTGAAGAAGATTTTCAGTTAGTACAAGAATTGTTCAATGGCTCTCTGCTTCCTATAAGATTGTCGCCCTATGGCAACTTACCTATCGGGAGATATCTCAGAGCAAGAGAAGATGTATTGCTGCTCGAGTGCCAAAGAGATTTGGAAATGGCACATCAGTTACACGAAGAGCTTAATACATAAAGTCTTTTTCTTGTATATTGCATTGCAGACTATGTGATGCTGAGTTTCATATGTGATGATGCTTATTCTATGTTGCTAAAATATATTTTGAATCAACATTTAATTCAAAAATATCAAGTAAAGATCATCAACTCAACGAATGAAGAAATATCTCTACTTGTGACCTAACGAAGTTCTTTAACACGAAAATATTCTTTTCTAAGGAATGAATAATTCTCAAATGAAAAACTTTTGTTCACGTGGACGTTTCACATTTGAGGAGGGGGATACGTGATACCACATATTTATATATTTACTCAAAAATGGCAATATATACTTGAAAATGAGGATAAGCACTAGAGAAATATATATTATGAAGAGGCCTATATCATTTTTCGGAGGTAATTGCTAAGGACTTGTCTTTTACTTAAGGACAAGACCTCCTGAAATGAAACGACGCCTGTAATGCGAAACGACTAGATTTGTATTGCCACAATGAACTATCAATTGTACAATTACATGTACTTGTAACTTATACGTTAACTAGATTTTGTAAATGGAGTGACGCACCAGGAATTTCAAGTGGTGTGTTTGTGTGCTCGATAGGCTATAAATATAGACATGTTTCATTCTCACATCACCGAGAGAGGAACAGAGTTATTGTATGTTTGAGATTGAAGAAGTGAATAGAGTGTCTAAGGTTATCTCCTTTAATCTTTATTCTTCGCACTATTGTGTGTGAGTGACTTTGATGGTCAGACCATACAATATTTCACTACAGTCGTTTGTTGTATTTCCATGAAGTTTAATTAAAGAACTGTCTTTAAACTAATTTACCCGGTTGTGCAAATACTTTGTGTTCAACATTCGAGTGAAATATCCCTTGGTGCAATTTTCCACAGTTGCTGATAAGAGAAGTATGTATGTTTGTAAAATGCTAGTCCCTACCTATGGAACTGAGTTATTGATCTGTATTCGTGTTAAGAACGAAGATAATTGTTTCTAACATATTTGCAAATTACTTGAGTTCTTAGATGTTGAGGACTTCTGTCTAGAACACATTAGCTCAAGAGTAAGATTAACTTTTTGTCTGTTCATATGCGTCTGCATCGAACATAACACGAATCCCTGCTGACAACTTAATCAGCCATAGTGTAATTCATTCGAGTTACTCTGATATCATTTTACATATTAAAAACTTTTTCCTTCAATTTGGTAGTGAAAGACTGTTGTTTGGAATTCATTTATCAACACACACCACAATATAAGTAATATTGGTTACTTATAAAATGTCTATTGACAACCAGATTAACATCCAACTCCATTTCATTTGAAATAAGTCAAGTCTGTATCAATTAAACAGCTTTACAGTGCTATCTCCTTGGGGAACGACATAAATACTACACATATCTAGCAATTCTTTGTTGGTGTATTATGACATATATCACCTCAACTCTAAACTCAAACAAGACTTTGCCGAAGAAAATTGAATTGCCTTATCACAAGTTTTTATCTCTATAAATTGAAAAGCATACTCTTATTTTCAAGAGTTTACAATAGTTTGTCACTTGTTGCTCTAGCTATGGAGAATCAAAACAAACTGGTGCAAGAACACCTCAAAACAAACTAATGAGAACTAGTTTTCATGACCTTAGAATAGAACTGTGAAGGTGTAAAGGACTTCAAAGAGAAGTCGTATCTTGCAAGCTATGTAGTAGTGATGAGTTGGGAACAAGGAGCACTAGATCTTCAACTGGCCTATCAGGTACTAGTATAAATAAACATTTCAAGTATAAATAAAGCATTTTTGGCCTATCAGGTGAAAATCATGAAAGAAAATAGAACACTATTCATGTTATCCAATCTATTATTAACAAGGTCGACTTCTTGCTTTTGAACTTTCACATGTTTGAAGATTTTGGCAACTTTAAGTTGTCCCCATTAAATGTCAATAGCTATTCGGAGTTTCAAAATATTTCGGCAAAGTCCAACGCCAACATGCATAAATGCAATTGAAAATATATCTATGCAGTATAACGCTAACATGCATAAATGTTGTTGAAGAAAGCACATGTTTTATTTAAAGAAAAATTTGTCTTTTGATTGTAATGTAGCAACACAAGGACACATCATACTCATTTGCGATATTCACCTATGTTTTTGAGTAATATATTTATGGTTTGAGTGTTTGTTCTTTGTCATACTTCGAGGGTTTATGTTGCTTGGTGGAGCATAGGTAATGGTGTGCTTGTCAAATTAGGTCAAGTATTTAGGTTTGGCTAATGCCAATTGTGCTAAACTCTAAGCAATCTCTGCCTCACATTAGACTTGGATGCCAATTAAAAGTGAGCTTCCTTTGATTCTGACATCGCAGTGTTCTTGAGAACAATCAGCTGAGCAGTTTAATTCTAGTTTCTCTAAGTGTCCAGTGGCTTCAATCGCAATTGTTGGTATCATAGATAAAAATTGTAATTTGTGTACGCGCCATAAGATAACATGTTAACCTGAACATTTATTGTAGGTTCGCTTAAGAAATCTATCTTTCTATGCAAGCGGCAAAAAGTGCATGAACTACAAAGTTTGCATAGGCAAGTTGATAATTTTTTTCAGTTACATTTTCTCACATTTGGGATGTGTACAACTCTATGATATCAAATAACTTGATGTTATTGCTTGCAGCAGGAGGAACAATGTCAATCAATCAGTCGTGGCATCTGCAGAAGCTGTGAAGGATTTTAGATCATTCAAGATCCAATCCATGTCCCTGATCTTTGGTTACAACAAGGAGCAAACCAACAATCCTGCCAAAGTAGAAAAATCAGCATTTACATACAAAATGAGATGCAAACTCTAAGAGATACTGATCAAACATGAACAAAAACATAAAATATGGTTGTTGTCCATACAATTACAGTACACTACTATATTTCACAATGTGGAACCAAAAATAGCAATAAATGATCATTCTACACATAGAATTGCAGGATAACATTAAGAGAGTGCACCAATGAGTAGTAGAACCCAAAGAGAACCATGTGTAATGATGAAATGAGAGAGAGAAGAGAGAAGATCCCTTTCTCCATGAGTTACAATAATATATAGCAGGTCCAAGCCCTACTTTGCCAATTGCCTTTCCCTCCAATATGAAAAATCCTACTATTTTGGGACTAGATTCAATGTACCCAAAGTTCAAATTTGAATCTCTCTCAAACTCGACTACCAACTTTCCCACACTTTCAAAAAGAGTCTATTGAATGTATTTTAAACTAATATAACTTCAAAAAGTTTCTCTCTAAGTCTAAAATGAGTTTTGGCCTCATATTGACAATTTACCAAAATATGACTAAACTAGACTAAACTAGTTGAAATCTCTCACACTCTCTCTTCAACTAGTTTTGACATAGTTTTAACCATACTCCTTCGATCCAACTTTCGAATGATCTCCATCCTAAGTATAGATCTCCTTTCTAAGGTTCTAAAGTATCTTTCATAATTGATATAGAGAACATCTCCAAAAAGCATATTAGATCTTGACCTAGATCTAGCATAAGGAAGCTTGTTATACTTTGCATACGATCCACCAATCTTATTGATGCTAAAAGGTAACTTTGGAAAGTTGAGACGAATCCCCTTTTCCATCCATCCTTTTTGTTAGCCATAATAAAAGCATCAAGCTTGAAAAGTCTACCTTGTCTATTGCCCCTAGCAACCAAGATTTCTCCCTTTGTAATGAAACAAGCATCACCACCAAAATTTACCATGTATCCTTTCTCTATCATTTGACCAACACTTAGCAGATTCTTTGAAAGTGAAGAAATGTAAAGAACACCATCAAGTCCTGATTTCTTATTAGTAGAGAGACAAATAGGAATTGAACCAATACCTTCAATCACATACTCACCACCATTGGCCATGTGAATTTCTTTCTTGGCTCCATCATAAGTGACCAAAGAAGTAAAGAACTCCTTGTGACTAGTCATGTGGGAACTAGCTCCACTATCAATCCACCATGAATCTTTGTCACCTTCATTTGATATTGGACTTGAAGAACACATCAAAAGAGAATCAACACCACCTAGATCCTTATCATTAGTAGTAAAGTTGAATTGCTTGCTACCTTCATCTCTTTGCTTCTTCAAACATTCATTTTCGAAATGCCCTTTGATTCCACAATAAAAGCATTTTAACTTTGACTTATCTTTCTTTTCTCCAAAAGAGGAAGTCTCACCTTGATCTTGCCCTTTAGACCACTTGCCTTTGCCTTTGCCCTTGAACTTGCCTTTGATGAAGATATCTTCCTCTTCATAATGAGACACATTTTTTTACTTTGTGAAACCCTCCTATTTTGCCATTGTATGTTTGATTGTGGATGTATGAATGTCTGATTGTTGTTTCATAATCATGCTATCACACCAAAGAAGATCATTAGCTCATGCTTTCATCCAGCAAAACCACACATTTGCAAAATAGGTGTTAGAAATCCATTAAGAGTGATCAATAAGATCCATTAGGTAGGTTCTACTTCCATTGCACTCCTCCCTTGAGAAGATAAGCCGCAAGAGGAGAAGATCTAGTGCTCAAGAAGCCTAGATTTACCAAAAAGCCAATATCCAAGAAGAGGATCCAACCATAAACCCAAAACTCAAAAAGAGCAAAGAAGATAGTCCAGAATCTCACCCCTCATCTAAACCATTCCACATCTAGATCCGACACCTTTGCCGACTCAGGCATGCTTTCATTCTCGTCGCCGTAAGATATGTTGGAGACACTGGGCTTTGGTTTTGCTCATTGGCCGGTTTGTGACTTGTCGACCTTCTGATATTGGTGTTCCCAGTAAATCTAGATTTTGGAACTCCTTCTTGGTTGATTGTTGACACTCCGTAGTGTAGTTTGGCAGCTCGATTCCTTGACTTAATGTCCGTTAGGCACTTTCAGCATCTGGAATCCGTTAGAAGAATCTTCATCAAAATCTTTTAACATGCCCCCACTGCAATTTTGGTGACAGTCCTTTGGCACCTGCATATGTCTTTGGCATTGGTGTGCGTAGCGATGTGACACTGTTTTGAACGAGGGCAAAAAAGGGTATAGACAAGAGGGGGAGGAGATTCGGCAAAAAATGTGAAAATTTTGGCAACAAAATTGAGCTGTAGAGGGGAGAACACAAAGAAGGTGTATGTACAGATAGATAAGGTGAAAAATAAATAAAAAGAGGAAGAACATGTGAAAATAAGAAAGAAAAAATGAATTAACTTGAAAAACAAGAAAAAGAAGGTGAGTCTGTTGGTACTTTTTCTAAACTTCTTGTGTGTTTTTTTTTTTTAAAGAAAAACCAAGTGTGGAGATATGCTTTTGGCCTATTCTAGTTGTTTTCTCTTTGCATCATCAGCATCGTGGACCTTTCGATGAGTTTCTGCAACAGACGGACGAAACGGGACCACAATTGGCTGTGCGTTGTGGATTGCGAGCAGATTGGGCCAAATGCTAGGTGTATATTTCCAAGGAAACCTATCGTGTACCATCGTTCCAGCCTAGCTATATTAACAAATGAAGTTGCGGACAAGCGATGGAAGGTCCGGTACAAGGGAATTTGATCGATGATAACTAGCGTTTTGAAGGCTTTATTGGAGTTGAAACAGTATTCGCCAAAGCAAATATCCTACTTGGTTTCTACTTTTGTGATTGTCAACAAGGTCTCCATATTGTAATAGGCTTCCAGTACAACAAGATCTGGAGAGTTAGTCGCGTCGGTCAGGAAGCGGTTGAGGGCCCTCTGGAAATCTATTGTCGTGCTTCAACCCTTCTCTAACTTTATTATTGGCCAATTACAAGCCCCGACGCTTGGAGTTTTCAATGTTGTCCATGCTCTTCGATGTGGCATCAGATGGTATGTTGGGTCTGTTGGTGTCATAAGATACTCCTTTATTAGCTCAAGGTTCAGCGTGAGTACCGCCTTCCTCCACTCTGGTTGGGAATGCAGAAGTGATAGGATATCGGCCGGTTTCTTCTTGAGGAGCTCCTCGAACTTTTCTGGTTATGTATATCTGCCTCTGGTCTTGATATCCGAATATTTATGGATGAAGAGCGCCGGCTGCTCAGAATCAGGTATCAAAAATACTTTGTTGTACCAATGTTTGTGTACTGCCACATAATCAAGAAGGTTGTCGACAGGGCATGGAGGAATGGTGGATGTGGATGGAGGATCGAATTTGGGGGGCAAAGAGGTAGTATGAGGTGATGAAACGAGAGGGGGTGAAATGGCGTGAGGTGGTGAGGAAGGCCTGGATGGCCTGCACTTGATCAGCTTGCTAGACCTTGAGCTCCAAGGCCGCTTGTTGGGTAGCGAAGTTAGCATGTGCTCTCTACAGTTCCGTCCTTTCCTTGGATACATTTCGCTCCAGGGTGTTCGCTGGCTCTGAGAGATTTTCGCTCCTACTCCAACGCTATTTGTTTCAACACCAAATGTTGGCTGTCGGATTGGTATGTTTTCCGTGCGGACTTCTCTTGGTTGAGCTCGATCTGAAGTCTAGACACGAGTTGTTGGTTTTGTCGAGCTACTTGGTTTGCTTTCTTTAGCTAGCCTGTCAACTGGTGGAACAGTGGTTGGCTCTTAGTCGTCTCTTTCTCTTGGTGACCTTATCAATCAAGGCCTGCATGTGGGCTCTTGGGCTAGGAGGGAAAGAGGTGCCAAAAGACGGTGTTTCAATGCCATGGATGCATTCGGTACTGATGTGGATGGGGTCTGAGGGCGAGTTATAGCAGATGGCGAGCTATAAACAGTGGGTGAGTAATAGAAAATAGGCGAGTAATACGCAGAGGGTGAGTAATAGGCACGAGTAAAATTGTGCTAGCCAGAGGATGATGAGGATAGCACTTCTGGCACATCCTTGAGCTCAACATTGGCGGAGTAGTAGCGACGCAACCTACTGCCATTGATGGGTGTATCGAGCAATTTGCCTTGTAGGTCGGCAGAATGACTATGCTACTACCTTGTGTGGTTCTTCTCCCTGAAGTTTAAGCTTGTCTTTATGTGCCTTGGCGTTGTATAACAAGACCAATTCTCCTTTCGAGATCCTTGGTCTTGATATTCCGATCGTGCCAGACTTTCTGTCACTGTTTCTCTACAGTTAGGGCATGAAGCGCTAGGAAGTGAGTTTCATGAAGTTGGAGAAGGTTTTCTAATCTCTTGGTAAATTTCTCTATACTAAGTCATTCCATGATGGTGATACTCAAACTTGGAACAACAAACTCATCAGGCATTACGACTTCCTGTCCATACACCATCTGAAATGGAGTTTGTCCAGTACTCACTTTGAATGTGGTTCTGAAAGCCCATAAAGCATGAAGCTTATGTTCTCAATCCGATCGTGAAGCTTCAACCATCTTCGTGATAATTTCATAGAGGATCTTGTTCGGCGATTCTGCTTGTCCATTGCAATGTGGGTAGTATTCTGGTTGTCCATTGCAATGTGGATAATTTTGTAGAGGATCTTGTTCGGTGATTCTACTTGTCCATTGCAATGTGGGTGTACTCTTCTTATGGACAACCAGATAAGATGATAACAGATGAGTGATAGTCTTATTTAGGAAATGTGTTTCATGATCACTCACGAGTTCTAGTGAGCACCCAAAACGAACTAGGATATTTTCATACATGAATTTAGCAGTGGAATTGGCATCTGCCTTCTTCACCACCTTGGCTTCTATCCATTTGGTCATATAGCGAGCTTGGGAGCCACGAGCTGCTGGACGAATAGGGCCAACATAGTCAATGCCCATTTCTCAAATGGCATTTTAGACAGTATAGGTCGTAACGACACTGTATCATTTCCTTTGGTTTGGTGAATGTTCTTGAACATCAATCGGCCACCACAGGCCATGTTGGAGTACTTTCCTATTGGTAGCTTCAGTAGAAAAATGCCCTCTCCCAATTCCTTCGTGGGCAATACTTACGACTTGGGACACTTGCAGATTTAATGATTAACCTACGTCGTTCTACTTTTCTCATCTCAGGGGGAGGACGTCCCGACATAAGATATCCAACTATATCAGCAGCCCACTCAGGGACAACATCAACGTGGAATAATATGGCGTCAAGAAATTCATCATCGGCCCCTCTACTCTCAGGAACATTGCGGATCCGTGAGAGTTGATCAACCAGATAGTTTTGTTTCCCTTTGCAAACAATTGTTTTAAAGTTGAACTCTTGGAGAAGTAGCAGCCATCGGGTGATCCATCTGGTCATGCATGGTGTATTTACCAAATACAGTAAGGCTTGGTGATCTACAAAGAAGACGAATGGATTAGCTAGTAGGTAATGGTGGAATTTCTTCACACTATACCATGGCTAGTGCTTCTCGCTTGGTGGTTGTGTAGTTCATCTACGTGAGAATCAATTGCCTATTCATGAAGTAGATTCTTGTACTCCCCAGGCTATGTCAGAACACTCCCTATGGCATACTTAGAGCATCTGTATGGACATGAAATTCTATAGTCCAGATAGGGGGTTGAAGGATTGGTGCAGTAACTAAGGCCTTCTTGAGTTTGTGGAAAGACTCAGTGGCTTCAGCCGTCCATTCTAGTTGGATGGTCATCTGGTAGATCAAACGGACCAACCTAGAAAAATTCAGGACAAACCTCTGATACTAAATTGCAATGTCCCATAAAGTTGTATACTTCACATACGATTCTTGGATCAAGCAAAGCAAGTATTATGCAGATCTTGTCGATGTCAGTGGCGATACCATGTCTCGAAACTACGTGGCCTATCACTATGTCATGCTTGACCAAAAATTGGCATGGCTGGGTTTAGGGATATTCCAAATAATGAACACTTTATCTAAGCAAGCTAGATGCTGGGATCTAGAGGAGTGGTCACACAAGTCATACACAAAAATTTTGAAAAACTTTAGAAGAAAGTCCTTGAAGGCATAACTCATCACTCGTTGGAAAGTGCTGGGAGCGTTGCACAATCCAAATGGCATCACTTTGTATGCATATGTTCTCCACTCAGTGGAGAATGCAATTTTGTGCTGATCTTCAGGGGCTATTTACACCTGATTATAGCCACTAAACCCATCTACAAAACTATAGGCTTCTGCTCCTGCTATTCAGGTGCCATCTTTATGATATTGTCCCATAATGAGATTTAAAGCTTATAAAAGCTTCATCCTCATCTAGGTCCCAATCTATGCATTCTCACAAGAGATCGTTAATGGTATTGGCACGCTAGTCATGGATCTGTCGGTTACCATATCCATTCGGCCTACTACTGCATTGGCTTTTGGGGCTCTACTATTTCGATGAGATCTTCATTTGTTAGGTGCTTTTGTGGATCTAGTACTTTGGGATTTTGGCACGGGCTTGAAACGATCAGGATCTATATATTGGAGGAAATCTTCGTTCTCATATTCACGACCTTCTTCCAAGGTGAACATCTGAAGAACCTCTATTTCCTTCTCACTACAGACTCCTCGTAGTGGCTCTTGGGGTATTGTTGACAGTTTCTTTTGTCTGTCTACTAGTTCTGCGTGTTTGCTTCTTGTCACAACTTATGCTACCTCCATTCTGGTTGTTAGCTAGGCTTGATCATTTCTATTTGATTCAATGCCCAGATCAGACAACAAATTCTCAGGGTTGTAGTATGGTTCAACCTATCACGGATACTCATCTTTTGAACACTCTTGAACTCTTGAAATCACTTGCAATCATTCTACCATGCAAGCACACCAAGAATGCCCAAAAACAGCTCTTCTTGAAACATGGTTGGGCATTACTATGGCACTTTAAAACATAATGCTAGAACGGATCATTGCAAGATGGAAACTAAACTACTTGCAAGATCAGAAAACTAGCCTAGCATGCCACATTCATAAAAACACAGAAAATTAATTCCTACAAGCATTCAAGAATCAAGAAACTCCATCTTCTTGGTTCTTGAATTTTCCAAGAAACTTAAGAAACCAAAACGTAAATGAATTTGCAAGATCTATACCACATTATTGGCTACAAATTTCTTGGATGCTTGCAACCTACATTAATCCACAAGAAAACATGAAATCTAATCCACAACTAGGAAATCAAGAAAACTAATCCACTCTAAATCCACAACCACACACAATATGAATGGAAGGGCATGATCATAGGGGCATCACTCAAGAAAACCATCATGATCAAGGATCTTAGTTTAGTATCAAACTCATGGGAAATCTTCTAGATACAATGCAAAAAGCTTCTCTTCACAAAGAGGGAGTCCCTTAAATAAGCAAGAGAGCTCCTTAGGTGGCATCCTAGTGGAATTTCCACATTTCACAAATTACAAGTGGAATAATGCTCTCCACTAGAGGTCACCATCAAAAGGTGGCTCACTCTACTTTCTTTAAGAGGGGTCTACTTGCATTTATTACATTTGCTTAGAAATACTAGTTCCTACATGGTCATTCCATCTTCCAGGATTCACCATGAGGCTTACACAGTTCTTGCATGTCTTTCCTAGCTAGTATTTTTCAGCTCTCATACTCGGCTCTCAGTATCCTCCATATTGCTTCTGGGTGTTTCTGTGGTTCTTCTCTTAGTCAAAGTTTCAGTCTTAAGAAAAATCTTTTTTTTGCAGGTTCCACAAACTTTGGTTATCAATCTCAAGGGGATGGACTCATCATCAAGAAATTGGTGGTAGGAACAGATTTGGATGGACGGTTTGATAACGGTAAGAAAACATGATGAAGACTTAGTGGAAGGGTGAAGGAACTGATAGTTCTACAGTTGCAGCCTTGGACCCTTGCAATGTCGAGCTTTGACCACCACTTGCTAGGTGAGGAGCTCACTTTATTTGCAGGTTCACATTGTCTTCGTCTTTCTTTTTTCTACAGCTCTTTCTTTTGGTCCGTTACTTTTGGATCTCTTTGGGCTTCATAAGAGGGGATTCAACTATCATTGTTCCAGAGAGTTTCTTTTGATCAAGACTGATCTGACTCAAATGTTGGTTAAGTTTTGTCCTTTCCTCCTCAGCTTCTTGAATCTTTCTCTTTATTTCTTCTAGCTGCTTCGCCTGCTTTTGTAGGTCTTTTCGGCTGAACAACCAATATAGGTGGTAGTTGGTCTCCGCAAGACACTTGCAATGATCTATCAGCTGCTTCAGTAAGACTATCAAAAACTGGGAATTTCTCAGAAGAATAGTAAATTGATGATAAACAAACAGATGGAAGGAAGGGTGCTGGTGACAATGGTAGATGGTGTGGACAATAGGCATGATAATGGGTGTAGAATTCGAAGTATGGCAAGAGGTCGGTTGAAGAAAGAGACTGATTTTCCAATGCTTGTGTTTCCCTTTTTGAAGGATCTTCGTCATGACTGGGGTACTTCTTCTGATTGAGTCTCTTTGGATTACCCATTTGCCTTCTTTAGCCTTGTCTTTTTCATATTAGACTTGTGACCTTGGCTGTCGATCTTGCTGATGTTGTTGCTGGCAACGCAACTGCTCTAGTGGATCCAAGCAAATCCACTCTCCCCCCCCCTCCTCCCCCCCCCCAAAAAAAAAAAAAAAAAAATCTGTTGGTGGGGATGTTGTTGCTGGTGACTGTTCATGCTCAGGATTGAATCAGCGTGTGGAACACGTAGTTGAAACTCGTTGAACATGCGACTGGACTAAAGATTGAACAAATTTGAACTAAATTTGTTTCAATCTTGCTGTAGTTGACTCAAAGAATAATATGGCAATGAGGTGCAGGAATTAACCCTAACTTGTCATGGTTTTCTCATAGTTCTCAAAAATTTGAAACTGTTGTACATGGTAATCTAAAGATGGATAGATGAATGAAAATGTGTTCTAGAGATGCTCTACAGAAGACTCTTGTGCAGTAGCTATTCTTCTTCCAAAATCAATCACACAAAATAGGTGAAGAGAAACAAGGAAATAAACAAATGTTACAGAGAGTGAGAACTGTATAGCACTTGTCGAACAAAACTTGCATTCATCAACATTGATAATGTACCTTGATAATTGCAATATTTCAGTTGTTTTGTAGAGTAATGTGACTTACTCTGACATGCCCTTGTCAAAACAAGGTAGGGTTGGTTACACTAAATCTACCATCATTGATAGAAGATGTTGTAAGATATAGCTTGAGATGCAGGTATGGTTGAGGTACTATGTCCTGAGGACCTCTCTGAATAAGAGATTCAGAACCGAATCTCTATATGGATTTCCGAATCCTAGATTTATTGTGGATTGGAACATCGAAAATCTCATCATCATGTGGAAAGACAAATAAAAAAATTGTCAATTCCCTGTGGAGGTTGCTCTTGGTTGAACATTGTAGCAGATGACGGAATATCAGTTTCGCTTTTCTTTGGACAAGGACTCATTTCATATTAGTGTCTTTCGCATTATGGAACTGGTGTATTGGACGGTGATGTAAAAGTTTACAAGAAACTTCTCGATTGAGCAGCAGGTTTAACTGTTGGTTGCTATGGTGCGGCATGAGGATCCTATCGGGAGTCATAACTAATGTGACGGGTAGGTAGATCTTAGTTGGTTGCTTTGGACAGTCTTTGAAACTGTGTTTTCGGATACAGTCGGGACACTCAGCATGGTACTGGGTCTTAACTGGACAATCAACCATGAAGTGGTCGGTTTCACCATAGATGAAACATCGGGTGTGCAATGGCCCTTGTATAATGGCGTAGCCATCTTGTATGGCTAGTGGTTCTAGACTTGTTGGTGGATATTCATGATAAGGCCCCAAATTGTGATGGGTGTTCTGCATATTGTTGAACTGTATGTGCTTGGATAGGTCGATATGAAAGACAAGCATCAACATGATGCGTAGCCCGACAGTGTGGGCACCATATTGTTTTTCGTCTATAAGGTACCTGTGCAGGGTTTGACTGACCAGGCATACTGCTTTGGAATGACTTCAGGGTAGCTTGAAACTCATTGGTGAGTTTCTCCACTGTAGTTGATGTTGCTTATTAAGCAGCTCCAACTGAGATTTCCAAAGCTGATCTCGGGTGTCCTCGATCGGCTTCGACTCAAGGAGAGGAGCACGTGGTGCTCGTCTTTCTATAGATTCGTCAACATCTGATCCTTCGTCTTCTTCCTTGATGGCATCAAACATAGCTAACTTTAGACTCGTGTATTCATCCTTGGATTTAAGCTCGCGTCTAATCCATCTTGGAAGGCCGACTCAAAACCAAATGATGAGCATATGTTCAGAGGGTTGTTCCTGTACTTGACTTTTGAGGCGTTTGAAACACTCGATATAGTCTCGTACATGTTCATCCATTGCCATTTTGATGTTACTCAATTTGACAAAAGGACTCTCGATCAAGCGAAAGGGCTTAAAACGCTTGATAAAGGACTCTTTCAAAATTGACCAGTCTGTCTTATCTTCACGATCAAGGTTGAAAAACCAATTACGTGCTTTACCGATCATGGTCATTGAAAACAGTTGGACCATAGCATCGAGAGATGTTTCACCATACACATCACATGCATTCTCAAATATTTGCAAAAATCTTTGAGGTTCCAAAGTACCGTCAAACTTTGGTAGATCTAGCTTGGGTGTACGTCTTTCAAAATGAGCACCGAGGGTAGCAAAAGCACCAGTAAAGTTGGTTCTAGCCTGGGAGGGGTCAGCACCATAAGAATAGGCTCGTGCTTGTGAAGACTCAGCTCTATCAGGTTCTTGTCCCTCAAATGGGTTTGTGTATGGTTCGTGTATTTGGGCCCGCATTCGGTAGAACCTATGACGTCTTATTTGTTCAGCTACAGGGGACCTGATCTCGTATGGATAATCTTCTGGGATGTCAGGATCTGTATTGTCAGCCATTGGGTATTGTTGTGTCTTTTTTGTGTTGGGTATGTGTTTCTGGTGTTTTTGAATTTTTTAGGGTTTTTGGTGTTTTTGGATTTTTTAGGATTTTGAAGGAAGTGAAGGTAGAGACTCAGTATAAAAAGGGCTTTCTATTGGTATGAGTTTGGTGAGATGGTGGTTCAGTCAAAATGCCAATCAGAGGTGTCGTTTGAGAGTTATATTCTGATCAAGATGAGTGTTAATTGCTCCAGTCGAGCTTTGACCTGATTGCTTCGGTTGAGATCTGCTCGAATCCCTCCGGTCAAGATTTGGTCGCTGCCTTCGGCTCCGGTCGAGATTTGAGCAGGCACTTCGGCTCCGATCGAGATCTGAACAGGCACTTCGGCTCCGGTCGAGATTTCAGCGGGCACTGCGGCTCCAATCAAGATTTCAGCGAGCACTTCGATCGAGATTTCAGCGAGCACTTTGGTCAAGATTTCAGTGAGCACTTCGGTCAAGATTTCAGCGGACACTTCGGCTCCGGTCGAGATCCCAGAAAAATGCTTCGGTCGAGATTCCAGAAAAACACTTCGGTCAAGATTCCAGAAAATTGCTTCGATCGAGATTCCAAAAAAACACTTCGGTCGAGATTCCAAAAAAATGCTTCGATCAAGATTCCAAAAAAACACTTCGATCGAGATTCTAGAAAAATGCTTCGGTTGAGATTTAAGATGGGCCTCCGGTTGAGAGTTTATTGAGGTCTCCGGTTGAGATTTTACTGAGGGATCTGGTTGAGAGTGAGGTGAGGCCTTCGGGTGAGATGTAAGCTGGGCCTCTGGTTGAGATTTTAGCTGGGCCTTCGGTTCAGAGTGAGGTGAGGCCTTCGGTTGAGATGTAAGCTGGGCCTCCGGTTGAGATTTTAGTTGGGCCTCCTGTTGAGAGTGAGGTGAGGCCTTCGGTGGAGATGTAACACAGGGGCGTTTGGATGTAACATAGGGACGATTGGGATGTAACACAGGGGTGGTTGGGATGTAACACAGGCCTCCGGTTGAGATTCAACATAGGGGCTCCGGTTGAGAGTAACACAGGCCTCCAGTTGAGATTCAACACAGGGGATCCGGTTGAGATGTAACACAGACCTCCGGTTGAGATTCAACACAGGGTCTCCGGTTGAGAGTAACACAGGCCTCCAGTTGAGATTCAACACAGGGGCTCCGGTTGAGAGTAGCACAGGCCTCCGGTTGAGATTCAACATAGGGGCTCCGATTGAGATGTAACACAGGCCTTCGGTTGAGATTCAACACAGGGGCTCCAGTTGAGATGTAACACAGTAGTTAACACACAATCGTAGAGCTAGGATGATACTATCCAAGAACGGCCCTGTAATGATGCTATTTAAGAACGTGGCAGACTATAGGTGTCACACTGCAAATGATGGCAGATCCAGATATGGATGATGTTGTTTATGGAGCGGATCATGGAAGAACATTGGAACATGGATGGAGTAGAGATGCGCATGTGTTCAAGCAGCAACTGGTGCCAAATGTTGACAGTTTCTTTTGTCTGTCTACTAGTTCTGCTTGTTTGCTTCTTGTTACAGCTTATGCTACGTCCATCTGGTTGTTAGCTGGGCATGTTCTTGATCATTTCTATTTGGTTCAATGCCTAGATCAAATAGCAGATTTTCAAGGTTGTAGTATGGTCCAACCTGTCACGGATACTCATCTTTTGAACACTCTTGAACTCTTGAAATCACTTGCAATCATTCTACCATGCAAGCGCACCAAGAATGCCCAAAAACAGCTATTCTTGAAACACGGTTGAGCATTACTATGGCACTTTAAAACATAATGCTAGAATGGATCATTGCAAAATGGAAACCAAACTACTTGCAAGATCAGAAAACTAGCCTAGCATGCCACATTCATAAAAAAAACAAAAAATTAATTCCTACAAGCATTCAAGAATCAAGAAGCTCCATCTTCTTGATTCTTGAATTTTCCAAGAAACTCAAGAAACCAAAACATAAATGAATTTGCAAGATCTATACCACATTATTGGCTACAAATTTCTTGGATGCTTGCAACCTACATTAATCCACAAGAAAATATGAAATCTAATCCACAACTAGGAAAGCAAGAAAACTAATCCACAAAGAGGGAGTCCCTTAAATAAGCAAGACAGCTCCTTAGGTGGCATCCTAGTGGAATTTCCACATTTAACAAATTACAAGTGGAATAATGCTCTCCACTAGAGGTCACCATTAAAAGGTGGCTCACTCTACTTTCTTCAAGAGGGGTCTACTTGCATTTATTACATTTGCTTAGAAATACTAGTTCCTACATGGTCATTCCATCTTCTAGGATTCACCATGAGGCTTACACAGTTCTTGCATGTCTTTCCTAGCTAGTATTTTTCAGCTCTCATACTCGGCTCTCAGTCTTCATTAATCTCGTCATCTCATAGACCTCCTCGGTCTAAGGTGGGAGGTGCTCTTGAGTTGCTCTGTCCGAGTATCTTGGGGATTCGTCAGAATCAGCCAACAAGTATAGCCTCTAGGCTCATCATAAATAGTGATACAGAGTCTTGATGGCCTTCGCTAGATTTCTTCACTGGTTGTGCTAATCGCTTGATCGGAATCTCATCTTTATTAGAAAATGGATCTACATCAACCTTCGCTTCAACAGATGAGACATCAAATTGAAGACAATCCACCATTGCTAGGGCTTCGGTCCAGTTTACTACGTTCCTTTGTAAATCATCACGTATGACAATTCTCCTCCAATAATGTCCGTCATCTATCTCCTCGTCAGAATGGATAGTAGTGGCAAAGCTAGAAAGCATGGTGGTCGGTAGGTTTTGTAATCTGGGTATTAGGGTTGATCTTGACTACGGAATCGCGATTTTACAGCATGATACGGTTTTGTCCCCAATCATGAAGAGCTTGTGACGTTCTTAGCCACGGTCTACCAAGTAGTACACTACTGTAAGATTGGGAAGTATCAGGCAAGTCCAAGACTACAAAATCTAGCATGAAATGGATTTCGGCTACCTTGGTATGCACTTCATTGGCTATGCCTAATGGTTTCACACTATACTGGTCAGCTAGTCGGATCATAAAAGGAGCGCTTACCATATGAGTAAGACCCCATTTGAGATAAAGCTTGGAGAAAATGATGTTCACTCCTAGTCTTTCGTCGACTATGGATGATTCTTTTGGAAACCCTCAATGCATGATTGGAATGGTTACGTGTTTGGCATTTTTTTCCCATCCTACCCCTACGTGGTGGATTGGTTGCTATCCCTCTACCTCTACATCCGACACCAAATTGGTAGAGTGTGCTTCTGATTTCTCACTACTTGGGCCATCTATGTAAGCCTTCAATCCTACCCAGAGGGTCAGATGCGTTTTGAGTAAGGTGCGTAAGGGGATTCTGAAATCACTCCTCAATAGATCATTGAGGACAACAGTGTGGTCTTTCTCTTCTTCCTTACTATGGAAAGGGACTTTGAAACTAGAATGCTCATTTGCATTCTGTCTAGTTTCATGGATGAGCTACAATAACCTTGGATTTACTAGGGAGCGAGGAAAAGCGGTGGGTCATTGATCGTTCTCGCCTTCGGGCTACTTCTCTAGCCTGATCTACGGCTTGGGATTCTTTCACCCACTCCTTCATGCGTCTAAAGTTACCTTGTTCAATGGTGGAATTCATTTTCCTACGTATAAGAAACCAGATGATCCACTAGCAAGACCAATAATGGCGGACTTGGATGGCCGGACTTGGATGGCTCTTTATCTTTTCGTTTTTGGGCTCTATTCTGGATTAATATCGGCATCATAGATGCCTTGGGCTCTCCTACTCTAGGCAGTGGTTGGCATAAGGCACCTTGATGTTGTGCCAATGGGGTAGGATTCTATGTTAGAGGGGGCTGCTTGGTTTCTGAGATTGTATCGACATTCGTTGGTATCATGATTGCTCATATTGCAAATATGGCAATATCAGACAGGTTGCTCTAACCTCTATCTTAACTATGGACACTCATTTCCTGTGAGGTTGTTAGAGCAGTGTGGACACCAAGTGGATTCTTTCCTTGGATAAGCGTTGTAGTGCATTTTTCTGGTCAAAATTTCAAAATTTCAGCAACTACAGTCATTGATGCTGATTTTCTAGAAGAAAATGTGCTAGATGTATCTCATATGTGCACAATCTGCTATTATGCCACTTTTTACTGATGTACGAATGTGGCTATGTTAAAGAGTAGCTATGAAATTCTATGGCATGTTCAAATGTCATAATCAATTTTCAAATGACAGTTATATCAGACAAATTAGAGCTATTTTTACTACGTTATTATTTTTAGTAAGTTTGTTAAATAGCAATAAGCTATTTTTAGCAACACTCATAAGTGACTTTGATGGATGATAATATCGACAGTTGCTAAGTAGTTTTATTAAATGGCAATTTTTTGCCATATTGTAATGATGAAATGTACTTTATATCATGATTAAAAAAGGATGTCCAGGTACCTTTAAGGCACTGACTTAAGTTTCAAGGAAAGGTCCAAAGGCTAAGGGTCCTGCAAACAATGACAAGCAAGGTTCAGTTCAAGACAAAGACAACAAACCAGCGAAAATACCCTTTTGAAGATTAAGGATGTCCTTGAATAATTAGGACCATGACCTTATCATAAGGTCCCAAAAGATTCCACAAAACAAAATACGTTGGCAAGTTCAAAATCGTTCAAACAGTAATTAACCACGATCCACCAAAGATTATCGAAGAAAAATTTGGAGTTCTAGTTCAAATCAAGAATTTAGTAACATTGCTTCACAATTGAAGGGGTTTTGGATAAAAATCGATGAATCCTTATCGATTGAGGGCACTGCAAAATATACCAGTCAAAATAAAATTTTGCAGGTGAAAAAGGTTATAAGACATTCAGGTGTCTTGGAAGAAAAGAATTGACGAGGTCAAAACAATGGGAATGACCGAAATATACTAGGATGATCAATTTCAAAATTATGTTGAGAGGCCAAACTTCAAAATTATGTTGAGAGGCCAAACGCATATTCATGTGATGGTTTTCAAAATGAAACAAAGAAATGATGTGAAAGGTGCTATAAGCTTTGTTGAAGGTCACTTTTGAAGAAAATATATTTCTAAACGTGGTTGTAATAGGTCCTACCATGGACTCCTCGATAATTCAGAGCCCACATATCCTTAACTGACACTTGTCAAATGGACCTGAAACTTTTTATCAAAATGAGTAAAGTCGAATTACATGAAATGGATTCAATGAAAAGCCAAAAATGGATGGTGTTTAAAAGTGAGAGGTTGGTAAATGCCTCGTTCTCTCTCTCTCACGGGGATGGGAAAAGGAGAAGCATAAAAAAAAAATTCATTAATTCATTCGTTCTAGTGTTCGTTCCGAGGAGAGGCTTGCTTTTGTTAAGAGCGAAGAGCATTCTAGTAATCTGGTTATGAATAGAGGCATGGATTCTTCTACTGCATTCTCTTTCTTAATGATTTGATATTATGTTGATTGATCCTTTCTTAATGATTTGATATTATGTTGATTGATCCTGGAATATGATCATGGAGAAGACTTTTATGCAGATCTGCTGGTCAGTCTGCGCTGGACAGAGATTTATATTTCATTTTCTATGTGCGCTGGACAAACATACCTTGATTCGGTCATTCATTATTCAGAGAAGAAGAGAGTTTTGTTTTCTTGGTGAAGGGAGGACATTCGTTCAACCTCTGAGCAATGTTTTTGATTCCTACATTCTGTGCGCAGATATTCATGGGTGCATTCTACGTAGAGGAGAGAAGAGATTAGAGACTGTTCATGCAAGAACTGTGTCAAGAGAGATGATCACAGAGCAGTCAGTCCCTCAGATTTCCATTGTGGAAGCAACCCAATGTGTTCATTGCTTAATGTTTGAAGTAATTACATACTAATCTTTGTGAGAAAACTAAAGTGCAGATTGAAGACAATGATCTTTTTGCAATCTGTTTACAACTGTGGTGAACCAGATCTGATGTTTGTTGTTGCACTAAATCTGAATTCTATTGAATATGTGAGATTTGAAGAAGTGGGAAATACCATTGTGCCTGTTGCTCGCTGGAAGCCATCGCTGCTGTCTAAAGCATTAATGTCTGCTCAAACCCTCTGCCATTTGATCTGTGAACTGAGCCGCTACAGTATGAGGACCAATCTGCACAGGTCTGAAAATGCCTGTTCAGTGAAGGGCGACTTACAAAATTCGGAAAGGATCTGCTTGTGAACGCAACCTCTGCTGGAATTTTGAGGAGCGATCCTTTGTGGAAACGGTTGTGTGCAGTCCATGCGACTCTGCTCCTGAGGAGTGGTCTGACCATCGTGATTTCTGCTAGTGAAGGGAGCCGAAGTCTGATCCAGAAAGGTGGAATGATAGTTCACGCGACCTGCTCCACCACGTTGTCCACGCGACCCAGCCCACGCCTATTTCTGGGTTGTGTGAAAGAGACGACCCGGTAAAGATATTGATGGAACCGGCAGTCTGGTATAAAGTATGTGGGATGCTGAAGAAAAATGCAAAGTGACTCCAACTGTTGAAGAAAAGACCTAAGCTTATGGACAGTCTCCTTGAAATTTAAGTCAGAGCATAAGGATCTGAGGTGAAATCATTTACCTTTTTACTGTATTTTTTTGGTTTAATCATTTGGTTAAGCATGTAGACTGGGTTTTTCGGTTATTATGAATACTAAGTATCTATTTTTATGAATCTAAAAAAAAATGAATTTATGTGCTCATATTGAATCTATAACCCATAGTATCCAGTAAATGGTATGTTTTTACAGTCTAATGAATTACAGATTTACCTTTTGCTGTAAAAACTCCAAAAAATAAAGAACAATTAGATTCTGTTTTTTTTTTAATGGAATATTATATATGATTTTCAAGAGTTAAACTTATTAAGGATTTTCAAATGGCTATAACTTCTAATCCGTAACTCAGATCCGAATGATCCAAAAAGGTAAATTGATCCTTAAAACTCATAGAATTCAGTAAAATTGAGAAAAATGACTTTTAAGATAATTTTATCATAAATTTCTCAGTTTGAGTGATGTGTAATGCTTAACAAATATACTTAGCATGATAAATCAGCTATTGCTAATCCATTGAAAAACATGGAGAAGCTATCGCTCAAAGTGGATTAGCAATAGCTTCTCCATGTTTTTCAATGGATTAGCAATAGCTGATTCATCATGCTAAGTATATTTGTTAAGCATTACACATCACTCAAACTGAAAAATTTAAGATAAAGTTCTCTTAAAAGTCATTTTTCTCAATTTTACTGAATTCTATGAGTATTAAGGATCAATTTACCTTTTTGGATCATTTGGATCCGAGTTACGGATTAGACGTTATAGCCATTTGAAAATCCTTAATAAGTTTAACTCTTGAAAAGCATATATAATATTCCATTAAAAAAAAAAACAGAATCTAATTGTTCTTTATTTTTTGGAGTTTTTACAGCAAAAGGTAAATCTGTAGTTCAGTAGATTGTAAAAACATATCATTTACTGTATACTATGAGTTATAGATTCAATATGAGCACATAAATCCATTTTTTTTTCAGGTTCATAAAAACATATACTTAGAATTCATAATAACCGAAAAAAAACCCAGTCTACATGCTTAACCAAATGATTAAACAAAAAAAATATAGTAAAAAGGTAAATGATTTCACCTCAGATCCTTATGCTCTGACTAAAATTTCAAGGAGACTATCCATAGGCTAAGGTCTTTTTTTCAACGGTTGGAGTCACTCTGCAGTTTTCTTCAGTAGCCCACATACTTTACTGCCAGACTGCCGGTTCCATCAATATCTTTAACGGGTCGTCTATTTCACAGAACCCAGAAATAGGCGTGGGCTGGGTCGCATGGATTCTCTCTCTCCACGGCCCTCTCCTCCTCCTCTCTTTTCAGGCTCAGATCGCAATAGTCAGCGGTCAGCGATGTTGAAACGTGGCCTCCCTTTCACAGAACAGCATCTCCAGAACTGTGCAGATCATTACTCTCTTTCACAGACACAGCATGGGTTTCGTTCATAAGTAGATCGCTCCTTCGGAACAGCAGCAGATCAATTCAGCAATCAAATTTCAGAGAGTTTGAGAAGACATTAATGATTCAGACAGCAGCGATGGCTGTATTTCCTCAAGATCAGCAGAGCAGCAAGATAGCCAACCATAGATTTTAGGGACAGCCAGCATCAACGACCTTCAGATGGTAGTAATGACTCTCCACTCAGATTTTCAGCTTTCTTATCAAATTTACGGCACACGGCATTTCCCAAATCGCTCAAACAAAGTCAAAACCAGCGATCAGACCATAAACTGACATTCTGTCAAGAATATATTAAACTGGACAGCAGGGTTGCATCGCACTTCAACAGCAAATTTTCAGCGATCAGTCTGTCCTTCACTCAAAGTCAATGCCCAGAACATCCACGAAACATTCTTGCATGGGGAAACTTCTCGCTCACGGTTCTCTCAGAACGAACTCACGGCTCTGAATCAGAAAATGGCTCCTGGTTTCTCTCCCCTGCAAAGAATGAATCAATGCTTCTTTTCCTCAGGAGTCTCTTTCTCTCTTCTCTGAAACGAGACACGTCCCTCTTCATAACCACCTTCCATTGAAAGCCATTGTCTCTTCTTGAAACCCATTTCACCCTTCATTTCGACAAAGAGGGCTCTTTGCATACTCTTGGCCTCCAAAAATCATTTTCCCAGTTCTTTGTTTTCGAAACTCCGATTTTTTCCCGGATGTCGAACTGTCTCATAGGTATCACCATTCCTTCCATTCTTGTCTGTGTTACCCATGACTTCGTATTCAACACGAACCATGATCAAACTGGCAACTCAGCATCGCGTACAAACCAACGCTCAGTATAATCAACCGTCATCCCCACCAAGGGAAATCACCAAAATATCAATATTTCGAACTCGGAAAACTTGTCTGACATCAACCCAACAAGTTTGATTTGTAAGTCTGCACTGTACTTTGCATTAACAATTTCTTTAACTGTCGTTTTCATTTCACTTCTTCCAGTAATTTTTTAAGTCACAAACTGCTCTCACTGAAAACCACAAATGATCATCGTCGAACCCTTAACCTTAGGACCCTTCCTTGAAACTTAAGTCGGTGCCTTAAAGGCACCTGGGCATCCTTTATTAATCATGATATAAAGTACATTTCATCATTACAATATGGCGAAAAATTGCCATTTAATAAAACTACTTAGCAACTGTCGATATTATCATCCATCAAAGTCACTTATGCTCAAAATAGCTTATTGCTATTTAACAAACTTACTAAAAATAGTAACATAGTAAAAATAGCTCTAATTTGTCTGATATAACTGTCATTTGAAAATTGATTACGACGTTTGAACATGCCATAGAATTTCATAGCTACTCTTTAACATAGCCACATTCGTATATCAGTAAAAAGTGGCATAATAGCAGATTTTGCACATATGAGATACATCTAGCACATTTTCTTCTGGAAAATCAGCATCAATGATTGTAGTTGCTGAAATTTTGAAATTTTGACCAGAAAAATGCACTACAAGCGTGGGTCGGTCCTGGTTGCATGCCTTTCAGCTTCTGATCGACAACCGTGGTAAGGTCGATAGCAAGCTTTCTAATTTGCTCGTTGCTCTGCATGTGCAACCTCTCTATGGCGAATATGATGGTATCGCCACTATTAGATGTAGAGGCGGAAGCATCATCGTGTAGATTATCCTTACGTTTGGCTCTTTGTTATTTTTCGCGTCTTTGTTCTTGGTCGAAATTATTAGAGTCCAAACTAGTGCTTTCACTATCATCGACTCTTTTAATTGCATCGGTGCAGGCTGCTTGGAAAGACACATATTTGTCTCTTCACTTCATTTTCTGCATGATTCCCTTGGGTAGTCATGCCAAGAACCATGCTAGGATGCTACGGTCTAGGACGCTATTAGGGTCGCATCCACCGCGCAATCTCTCGTGACGAATTCAACTTGTTAAATTTTTTGACCATCTCGTTCGTTCTGCTCAAGATCGAAGTACCAATCTTTTGCAATGTCGGTTAGGCACATATTGAAATATCTTAACAACACTTGCAGGTTGTCATCTCCGTAGGCTGTACACGCTTGGGTGTCGATCTATAGAAATTGTCACGGATCTCCCTTGCCATCAAACCTCGTAAGGTCGACCTTGGAGAAGTCCTGGATTGCATGGAGTACGAACGACTTAGAATTGTCCATTGGGGGTGGTTCGTTCGTGAATTATCTCGATCGGTACGTTAACAAATTCTTCAAGTTTAGGGATAGTGGATAATCTCCTACTAGATCTCAGATGCATGCAACAGAATGAAAAAAAAAAAAAAAAAAGACTTTTTGGTATTTTCATTTTATATGTTTTTGATCTTTTTCTTGTTCTTTTTCCTTAGATAATTTTTGTAGGTCTTTTTTGCGTATGGGTGATCAGTTGATAAATTTGATTGAAGATCAAACCGATGCGATAGTGAGCTCAGTTCAAGATTAGATCAGGATCTAAACAAAAGACAGATGTATTAGAGAAAGTTAAAATACAAAAAGGGCCTTTTGTCAAGATTCTTTTTTCATTTTAAATTCACTTTTATTCACTTCTTTTGTACATGTGGCCCAATAGTTTCTTGACATAGTGACTTTAACGTAACATTACTTCATTGAGTCACATTTTCAGTCTACACTAAAAATGCCATAACTTTTGATTGCCATATCAGAATGCGACAAAAATTGATGCGTTGGAAAGCGCTTGACGAAGCGCTTAAATATAAGCTACTACTAAGAAGTTATAGCAATTCAAAAATATTGGCTGAAAATAGTGACAAAATGCAAAAGAGATCTTGGCACGAATTCATATGCGGCCCTTTTTGAACTCAAATTTTCTCTAATGGATGCGAAGCGGTGTAAATGCAAATCCAAATGACCATTACGGAAAATAAAAATTACAGAAAAATATAGATGAGTGCTGATTGTCAAAAGATTTGGAAAATTCTAAATTTTATTGTAGGCGAGTTATACTGGGCGAGTAATAGCAAGCGCGAGTAATAGAATTATAACTCATCGAGCTACCTACCTATGTCTTTTGATGGTCAAAACAATCTGTGAAGATGGCGAGTTATACTGTCAACGAGTAATAGAAGGACAAATTATAACTCATCGGTCTGGTACATGATAAATCGGTATGTATATAGGCCTCAGCTCTGATGCAAATAAAAATATTGAATATAAAAGAAGAAAAATCTATTAGCGAGTTATAAAACACTAATGGCGAGCTATAAAAAATGGTAGGAACAACAAAATGGGCAGAAAATTTGAACTGGCAAGTAATAGTCTTATAACTCATCGATCTCCAGAATGATGTCTCTAAGGTTGCTAATCACTATTCTCTGATGGCGAGTAAAGTTGACCATTACGAAAAATAAAAATTACAGAAAAATATAGATGAGTGCTGATTGTCAAAAGATTTGAAAAATTCTAAATTTTATTGTAGGCGAGTTATACTGGGCAAGTAATAGCAAGCGCGAGTAATAGAATTATAACTCATCGAGCTACCTACCTATGTCTTTTGATGGTCAAAACAATCTGTGAAGATGGCAAGTAAAGTGGAGAACTTGGCGAGTTATACTGTCAACGAGTAATAGAAGGACGAATTACAATTCATTGGTCTGGTACATGATAAATCGGTATGTATATAGGCCTCAGATCTGATGCAGATAATAATATTGAATAGAAAAGAAGAAAAATCTATTAGCGAGTTATAAAACACTAATGGCGAGTTATAAAAAATGGCAGGAACAACAAAATGGGCAAAAAATTTGAACTGGCAAGTAATAGTCTTATAACTCATCGATCTCCAAAATGATGCCTCTAAGGTTGCTAATCACTATTTTCTGATGGCGAGTAAAGTTGGCTGGAAAAAGGTGTCAAAAAGAGGTCTAGCGTGTAAAAGATCACTGGGCGAGTAAAAGCTCTGATGGCAAGTAATAACTTATAACTCGCCGAGGTTACAGAACAAAGCCTGAACTTTGCCTGGCTCACTGAAAAAGTGGCGAGAAAAAAGTGCAACAAAAGGGATGAAAAAGACATGTAGTCGAGTAATAAACTTGTCAAAATGCAAAGAAAAATTCAAGCAAAATGCATATTAAACCCATATAAACAATAGCTTAGCACCATCTCCCTGGCAATAGCATGAATAAAATGTTGGACCCTTTCCGTGACTCTCTAATTGTCGCGATCAAGCGGGCAAAGTCAAGGTTTGGATCTCCAACCAGGTGAGTTGTTGTGTAGTATGGTCTTCGATCCAATGGGGAGAGAGTTAAGCTACAGATCTAAATGGGATCTAAGCCTACCAAGGGTGTCAATCTTGGTGTCGGATCTAGATGTGAAATGGCTTAGATGAGGGGTGAGTTTCTTCACTATCTTCTTTGCTCTTTTTGGGTTTTAGGTTTATGGTTGGATCCTCTTTTATAGGCTTTTTGAGCACTAGCTCTTGAGTCTTATCTTCTCAAGGGAGGAGTGCAATGGAAGGAAAACCTACCTAATGGATCTTATTGATCACTCTCAATGAATTTCTAGCACCTATTTTGCAAATGTGTGGTTTTGTGGATTGATGGATGAAAGCATGAGCTAATGATCTTCTTTAGTGTGATAGCATGATTAGGAAACAACTATCAAGCATTCATACATCCACAATCAAACATACAATTGCAAAATAGGAGGGCTTCACAAAGTACGAAAATGTGGAGGAGGAGGCTTCTCTTCTCTTCTCTCTCTCTCTCTCTCTCTCTCTCTCTCTCTCTCTCTCTCTCTCTCTCTCTCTCTCTCTCTCTCTCTCTCTCTCTCTCTCTCTCTCTCTCTCTTCCTTCTTACAAATGAAAAGTGATTACAAAATGGTGTCACATCCCTACTTATAGACAAAGCTAAGGTTATGGTTTTTGGTTCACCCCAAAAACCATGTGCTATAACAACTTGACTATCTTAAAAAGTTATGAGCCAAAATGCATTTTAAACTTCTTGGGTCCTTTCTTATTTTTGGTCCATCGAAGCATAGATCTAATTCTATTTCTTGTGCCATTGCCTTACGAGTACAGTTCACCTTCTTGAAAAAACTTAAGGTTTCTGCCCACAAAGCATCGTTAGCTTACGGACTGCAAACCACAATCCACCACTACTGCAACCGCATCGTGACATATACGACTAACGACGATGGAATCTCATATACCACAGATCGCAATAAACTGCTGTGATGCCACGAAATTGTTAAATATTGAATATCAACCTAAATATGGCATGATATACTCGAAAATGAAGATATGAGCTGGATAAATATAACTCATGAAGAGGCCTAAGTCATTTTTTGAGAATATATCTCCTAAGTACTTGCCTTGTATTTAAGGGACGTTTAAAAGGGACAACATTGCCTTGGATAGCCTTTATTAGGTCATCCACGCGAAACAACTAGATATGAATCGACATATTAAGCTTGAGTAGTTTTAACTCTTAGTTAAATATACCTCTTATGGTATAATTGAACATACATTCAACCTAATTGTTAACTAGACCTTTTCACAGGAGCGATGCACCTATTGTTTTAGAGGTGTGTTTGTTCGTTCCATAGAACATATATTGATCACACGCTTCAGTCTCAACCATCGAGAGAGAAGAGTTTATGTATTTGTAAGAGGTTGAAGAAGTGAATAGAGTGTTGAGAGTTATTCTCTCTTATCTCTGTTCTTTGCACTATTGAGTGTGAGTGATCCTGAGTCTATTAGCAATCTCTAAAGCATTACATGAATTACTCTCTAGTCAGACAAACTCTCTAGTGCATTACAGTCGTTTGTTGTGTATCCGTAAATATGCTCTAAGGAACTGTCTTAAAATAATCTTATTTGTCTACTGCGAATACTTTCTTTTCGGCACTCGAATAACGTCTACATTTGGTACAGTCTAGCACGATCATTGAATAAAACTATATGTATACATCTGAGATGACAGTCCCTATCTGAAGAATTGAGTCTTTGATCTATGTTCTTGCTTGTAACTAACATAAGTTTCTAACGTGCTCTAAAACTATTCGTGCTCTTTAACCATAACTTTGGACTTAAGTTGTTGAGGATTTCTGTCTAGAAACGAACAGTTTGCGAATACGATTAATTAATTGTCTACACAACCACGAATACATCGAACTTTTTTTGACTCTCTGTTGACACCTTAATCAGCCGGAGTGTAGTACTGTTGTACTACTCTGATAACATCTCACCTGTAGAACGCATTTCATTCGATTTGATAGAGGCAAGAGTGTTGTTTTGAATTATTAACACTACACATCCCAAACACAAGTAATACAGGTTACTTTCTAATGTTGTTGAGAACCAGAATAACGCTCAAAGCCACTTCACTCAAAATAAATCATAAATTGTACCAAATACATAACTTTCTAGCATTGTCCTTTGTGGTTTCGACATTATTTACTACAAAATCTATATTAACCTTGTTGGTATAGTACGACACATACCAATTTTTGGTGCCGTTGTCGGGGATTGCTTAGGAAAGTTATAAGAAAACTGACACATCCATCTCCATTTCTAGTGTATGTCAGATAGAGAATCCTGATTAGAACGATATCGTAAGTTTAGAGAGGAATTTTTACAAAGACAAAGTGAGAGTGTGAGTCGAAGAAATATTGACGAGATCACTGCCCAGTTACTTGAAATCCTAATTAGCTTCAGTATGGAGGGTCCTGCCGCACGTTTCACTTCTATCTCAAAAATTAAGTACAATTATTTTAAAGGGACTACTTCAGATGATGCAAATAGCTATGTCTCGCAATTTGAATCAATTGCTAATGCAAATAACGAAGGAACTGATGTAGACAAACTGTGAATCTTTTCTGGTCTACTGAGAAAGCAGGCACGCATATGGTATAGTCAAGTTGAACCAGGCCATGTAGGAACCTGGTTACTACTGAAAGATGCATTTCTGAACCAGTTCAGAGAAATTGGTTATAAATCCAAAATTCTCGGATGTCTGAACAATGTTCAGAAGAAGACTAAAGAATCCCTTCGAAAATATACACGAAAGGTTAAGAATCTTATAGAAAAACTAACCGGTGTATATCCCGTTGATATGCAAATTGAATGGTTTTTGGCTGGTTTACCACCAAAGATTAATCGGTATTGCAGACAAGGGGACATGAGTTCCTTAGCAACAGTAATAGCTAGTGATGAGAACTTCGAGACCTCAAAACTAGCACGAAAGTGACACGAAGGTGACATTCAGCTAAAAAATCTCGTAAGTCTAAAATTGATTCTAGTGATAGCAAAGATGATTCAGATTCTAACTCAACTACCAGTTCTTCAAGCTTGGAGTCCAAAAGTAGTGATTCATCAGAATCAGAAGCTGATAAAGGAGATAAAAGAAGTAAACGACGATCCAAGCAGAAGGACGACACGAAAACTATCGAAAAGCTGTGATCAACTTCTAAAGTCGAAAAGCTTTGGAAGAGTAATATGGCTGATCTTAATAAAAAGTTTAAGGATTTGAAAGTGCAGATATCTGAAGTGGCAGACAAAAGACCAAAAGCTTTCTCTTTCAACCCAAGCCTTTCACAATGAATTTTATAGTTATCAAACCACTTGGTTTGTCATTTTATTTTGTGCTAATTGGACGGCCCTAGATTTATCAATCAAACACAAGTGTTCATTCGAAATCCAAAGAGTTGAGATTTCAGACTGGTGAGACAAATAATCGAGGTAAGCCATCAGAACAAATAATCACATGGAGTCATGATAAATATGAAGGTGAAACTCCTTTGTCTGAATCCAGTTTTACCTCAAAGATTCTTCTTATGCATTAAATATTTTTTCCAATGCATGTGACATCGAAGTGCAATATTTTGAATGCTATGAGAATAATGACGAAGAAGAATTCTTCGATGCTTGTAACACTGAAGCGAATGTTTTTAATGAAGAAATTAAAGTTGCAGACACGAACTCTAAATAGTCTGAGGATGATTCAAGTGATAAATTTGACGAATCTGAACACGAATTTGGTAATAAGAACCAGCATGATGACAAGAAGATATCTATGGAGTCAACCATGCACGAAATTCATGGCCACACCAAGGCTAGTATGACAGAAGGAATCATTTTACCAAACTCTACTGAATCAATTGAACTTGCACCTGGCAGATTTGTGCATGTGTCAAAGTCATTTGGAGAGACAGAATTAGCTGAATTCACGGAATTTTTGAAGGTGTAAGAAAAGATGATCGTTCAAAAACTACGTTTACCATGAATTGGGGCACTTATGCCTACAACAAAATGCCCTTTGATCTTTGCAACGCACCAGCGACTTTTCAGTGAATCATGATGTTAATATTTGATGCCTTCCAAAGAGCATTTCTTGAAATTTTCATAGTGTTGGGGGTATTTGTGAAAAATTGCCTACATTGACAAATCTAGCCATGTAGAATATTGTACATTTTGTCAATATTGTTTGTTGGTTACTTGAATGGCCAAAGTGCCACTTGTACATACACACCTAAAGTAGGTTACCACGAGTCAAGAGGAGTGGTTGTGTCTATTTGGTAGTGATTCCTATTTTGTAGGATCTAGACCATGATTTATGATGAGATTTGTACCTACCATGCACCTACCAAGCATGACTCTTGGATCTAGGCTAGGGTTTTCACATTAGGGCAAGAAAGTGGAGTCTACTTCCTTATTACATGCTGGATTTTCACCTAACTTTGCAAAGGAAGTGTGTTTTACTATGTATTTCCATTCTCCATAGTGAGAAGATAGAAACTTTTTGGAGCCTCAAGGAGAAACTCGAGTTTCCTCTCATTGTATGGTGATTACTCTATTTTTCCAATGAAACCCAGCTTTGGCACTTTGTAAACACTGTCTACAGGCCGTACTACAGCCTTATTTCCACACGTGTGGAGTTGGATTAGACTATTTGATCAATGCTTTGATTGTCTCTACTTGTTTCTTATCAAGCTGCTAAACTAGATCTTGTTTTCTGATGACTAGTTTCTGATAGATTGTTTAACAAGCATACAATCACCTTGTGGATCATTCAAAGATCCATTTATGGTCCTTAGTACTGTACTTTTCACGTGGTATCAGAGCCAAGTACAAGGCCATTGATCTGTGTTTGAATCTAATCCAGTTTTAGCAGGTTTTGGTGCAAAAAGCTAGTATTGGAAGGGCGAGCTGGTATCCAGGTTTTGGTGAGGGGATTTGATCCCAAACTTTTTCAGGATCAAAATCCGTACTGTTCACATGTGTGGGCATCTCTGAACCAGCATTTAATAACCCATATTCATTGGATCATAGAAAATTCATATGGTGTCAGTTTGATGTAATTTTTGGTGCAAATCCTAGGATAACCTACCAAGATCACTTGCCATTGATTAGTTTTGAATTTGTTTCATGAAAACTAACTAATCTAGACTGATTTCAGACCTTCTTAAAGTGGAAACCAGGTCTTGAAAGTACATCAAAGTGAATGAGAGAGATAGAGTCAGTTTTTGTCCAAGAATAGCCAAGATTGGCAAGATTTGCTTGAGTGTAGTTTTCATCTCATCTTATCTTCATTCCAGCTTGTGAGGGAGTGATAGAACTGTGATTACAAATCCATCTGTTGGATTAGAAGTCAACATTTAAGTGAAACACTGCAAGTTAGAAACCTTTGTGAGTTTCAGTCCAAACAAATCTATATCTTGTGTGTAGAATCTTGCTAGTAAGATGGGATCAGTGGGAGCCTACCTTCTAGAAGCTAGTGAGAGGTCAAATTCTACCAATTATGCTATTTGGAAAGTGAGGATGGAGTCACTAATGGTGCTCCAGGATCTTTATGAGTTTCTAATAGATGATGAAGATGAACCTCTAGGTGCACAGGAATTAGTGAGATACAAGAAGAGGTCTAGGCTTGCACTTCACTGTATTAAGATGAATGTAAGCAATGATCTTTTAAGGGAAGTATCATCATGTAAGGGTGCTAAAGAGACTTGGGAATCTTTAAAATCTATCTATGAGTCTAGTAACACTTCGAGGGTTCTCATGCTTAGGAATCAGATTCTACAAAGCATGAAGAGGAGTGATGAGAATGCACAAGATTATGTGCTAAGAATCAAGTCTCTTAATAGGGAGTTAGCTTCCATTGGAGAGAAGATTCAAGATAGTGAGCTTGTTCAGATTGTCCTAAATGGTCTAGGGAGTGGCTTTACAAATTTGGTCCAAAGCTTTGCAATCCAAGACACTTTGCCTACTATAGAAAAGCTACACAGTGTATTAGTAGCTGAAGAGTGTAGGATGTTGCATACCAATGCAAGAATGAATGCTATTTCTCTGCAGGATGGTAATGAGAAAGCTAATTTCTCATTCATAAGCAAGAAGAAGACCAATGGCAAGAAGAAGCACTTCAAGGAGACCAAGGAGGAGGATGAGGCTTCAAGCTCAAAGGGCAAGATCAAAGACAAGTCCAAGTACAAATGTTTTTTCTGTGGAAAGAAAGGACATTTTGCATCAGAATGTCTCAAGAAGAAGAAGGCACAAGAGAGCAAACAAAGCAACATTGCACATCAGGAGGAAGAGGAGGATGAAGAGTCATCCTTGATGGTTTCCAACAAACCACCATCATCCAAGAGCAACACCAATGATTCTTGGTGGATTGATAGTGGGGCAAGTTCCCACATGACATATCAAAAGGACATATTCTCCACCTTACTTTCTTACAATGACTTACATAGATCAATCTATACTGCAAGTAGTCAAGAATGTAAGATAAGTGGAATAGGAACAATTCCCTTGTATGTGGGATCATCCAAAAGGATGAATCTAGATAATGTTCTTTATGTTCCTAAGTTAACCAAGAATTTGCTTAGTGTTGGCCAGTTAATGGATAATGGCCTAGATGTACAATTTAAGCATGGAGTTTGTTCCACCCTTAGAAATGATGAATGTATAGCCAAAGGCTTTAAGCAAGGTAGATTGTTTAAGCTTGATGCTAATATTGCAGTGGAGAGTGTTAACTTGGCAAAGGTGGAGCTATCAAAGGTGGAACTGTGGCACAAAAGGTTGGGCCACCCCAACTACAAAGCCATGGAATCTATGGCTACAAAGGAGCTTGCAGTTGGACTCCCCAAGCATTTGTCAAAGTGTGAGAAGAGATGTGAAGCATGCAGCCTCTCAAAGGCTCACAAGCTACCCTTCTCAAGATCTACATCAAGATCAAACTCTCCTCTTGAACTCATCCATTCGGATGTTCATAGTTTTTCACATGAGTCTAATGGTGGTGCCAAGTACTATGTAATCTTCATTGATGACTATTCTAGATTTTGTTGGATGTACCTCTTGTCTAGCAAATCAATGGTGTTTGATTCTTTTGTAAAGTTCAAGACTTTGGTAGAAAATCAACTTAGTACCAAGATTAAGGTATTAAGGAGTGATAATGGAGGTGAATATGTCTCCAATAAGTTGATTGACTTTTGTATTTCTAATGGCATAAAGAGGGAATTGTCATGTCCATACACCCCTCAACAAAATGGAGTGAGTGAGAGAAGAAATAGATCTCTTTGTGAGTGTGCTAAGGCCTTAAGTCTAGATGCTTCTCTATCCAAACCATTTTGGGGTGAAGCAATAACTTGTGCTAACTATTTGTGCAATAGATTGCCAAACCAAGCCATTGGAGGAATCACACCATTTGCAGCTCTATTTGGAGAGAAGCCCAATCTCAAGGATCTCAAAGTTTTTGGATCCACTTGCTATGTACACCAATCCTTGGATAAGAGAAGGAAGGATGATGCAACATCCATCAAAGGCATCTTTGTGGGATATGGTGAGAATAGCAAAGGTTATAGAGTCTTCAATCCCATCACTAGCAAGGTAATAGTGAGTAGGGATGTTATTTTCGATGAAGGACATGCTTGTGATTTGGATGATAATGCTACTAATCATCTTGATGCCAAGGATCATGCTAGGATGGAGGAGGAGCTTCCAAGTGAAGAAGAACTTGAGGATCCACCTCAAGATGCAAGAACTCCAAGAACTCCAAGAAGATCTACAAGGGCAAGATCCGAGCCATTGAGGCTCACCTATGATGGTCAAGGTGATCAAAGGAAAGGCTCATCATCTTTCACATCTTACACCTTTCTTACTTCAAGAGCCAACATGCTATGAGGATGCTTGTAAGTCTAAAAGTTGGATGGATGCTATGCAAGTAGAGTATGATGCTCTTATTGAGAATCATACTTGGGATCTTGTGGATCTTCCTCAAGGGAAGAAACCTCTTGATTGCAAGTGGGTGTTAAGATTGAAGTATAATCAAGATGGATCAATAAGCAAGCATAAAGCTAGGCTTGTTGCCAAAGGTTTTTTACAAACCAAAGGCATTGACTATGATGAGACTTTTGCTCCTGTGGCTAAGCTTGTTACTTTTAGGTTGATCATTAGTCTTGCTACAACCTTCAATTGGGAGCTATTCCAACTTGACTTCACAAATGCATTCCTCAATGGTTATTTGGAGGAAGAGATCTACATGAGGCAACCCGAGGGCTTCATCAAGGCAAAGCATGAAGGAAAGGTGTGTTTTTTGAAGAAGAGCCTTTATGGGCTCAAGCAAGCACCTAGAGCATGGTACTCTAGGCTAAACTCTTTTCTCATTTCCATCAATTTTGTAATGAGTGCCTATGATCCATCATTGTATATAAGTTTTCATGATGGCATGATCATTATTCTTGTTTTGTATGTAGATGACATTATCTTGAGTGGTAATGATCTAGATGGAATTAGAGATGTAAAAAAATCTTTAGCAAAAGAGTTTAAGATGATAGATCTCGGCCTATTGAGATTCATTCTTGGAATAGAGGTTATTAGAGGATGTGATTTTAGCTTCATTTGTCAATCTAAATATGCTACATCCATCCTAGATAGATTTGGAATGAAGAATTGTAAAGGCATTGAGACACCAATGGAGCAACATGTAAAAGCATCTATTGGTTGTGATGAAGCATCCTTTGAGGACATCACATTATATAGAAGGCTTATTGGCTCCTTGATCTATTTAACTATAACTAGACCTGATCTTAGTTATAGTGTTGGAAAGTTAAGCCAATTCATGCAAAGTCCTCTAGTTTCACATTGGAAGATGGCCAAAAGAGTTCTTAGATACATTTCATTCACTAAGAATTTTGGTATTTTGTATAGAGGAACTAATCTTGGCTTAAGAGCCTATAGTGACTCGGATTTTGCAGGTGACAAAGTGGATAGAAGATCAACAAGTGCCTTTGCCACCTTTCTATGTGATGGAGTAGTATCATGGCTTTCCAAAAAGCAAGATACCATCTCCCTATCTTCCACAAAATCCGAATACAAGGCCTTGACATCAACATGCAAGGAGGTCTTGTGGCTCAAAAGGCTATTGGTGGAGCTTCATGTCATGGAGGAGGAGATCCCTATCATCTATTGTGACAACCAATCAGCCCAATCACTTGCAACTAATCCTACATTCCATGCAAGGAGCAAACACATCGAAATTGCTCATCATTTCGTGAGGGAAAAAGTGCAAGCTAAAGAGATCAAGCTCCAACACGTGCCATCATCAAGTTGCTTGGCTGATTTGTTTACTAAACCTTTACCTAAAGATTCATTTGTCAAGCTTAGATCTTCAATTGGAGTTATTGATAAAAGCATTGTGATCTCCAAGGCTAGATTTGAGGAGGAGTGTGAAAAATTGCCTACATTGGCAAATCTAGCCATGTAGAATATTGTACATTTTGTCAATATTGTTTGTTGGTTACTTGAATGGCCAAAGTGCCACTTGTACATACACACCTAAAGTAGGTTACCACGAGTCAAGAGGAGTGGTTGTGTCTATTTGGTAGTGATTCCTACTTTGTAGGATCTAGACCATGATTTATGATGAGATTTGTACCTGCCATGCACCTACCAAGCATGACTCTTGGATCTAGGCTAGGGTTTTCACATTAGGGCAAGAAAGTGGAGTCTACTTCCTTATTACATGCTGGATTTTCACCTAACTTTGCAAAGGAAGTGTGTTTTACTATGTATTTCCATTCTCCATAGTGAGAAGATAGAAACTTTCTGGAGCCTCAAGGAGAAACTCGAGTTTCCTCTCATTGTATGGTGATTACTCTATTTTTCCAATGAAACCCAGCTTTGGCACTTTGTAAACACTGTCTACAGGCCGTACTACAGCCTTATTTCCACACGTGTGGAGTTGGATTAGACTATTTGATCAATGTTTTGATTGTCTCTACTTGTTTCCTATCAAGCTGCTAAACTAGATCTTGTTTTCTGATGACTAGTTTCTGATAGATTGTTTAACAAGCATACAATCACCTTGTGGATCATTCAAAGATCCATTTATGGTCCTTAGTACTGTACTTTTCACGGGATTCCCAACAAAGTGTAAATAAATAAAATCCTCCAATAAAATGTGTTGCGAGGGCATGGCATCATGTGTGTATAAGCCCATGGCTTAATGAGCACGCAATTGAAGTTGTAAACAAAATAAACTTGACTTGGGCCTTGTAATTAAAATAAAACTAGAGGCCCAATGTCATTTTTAAACTTAGAGATCACTTTTTAGAGTTGGGTCCAAATTGGGACTCACATGAATCTTGTGATTTCTAATGTACTTTTTGTGGACCCTTGGATCAAGTTGAGTCCAAGATGAATGGTTAGGATCATTGTGAATATTAGCCAATAAGATTGAGGGGCAAGGACCTTCCCCATTTTATAAAAAGGCACCATTTGTACACCATTTCCATGCTTAATGAGATGGAGGAATCTCTACCATTTTTGGAAGAGAAGCATCCTCATTTGCTATTCACTACTTGCTAATGCTCTTGATTGTGTTTTCCATTGCTTTCTATTTCCATGTTTATTGTTTGCCATAGTGAATGCTTTTCCATTAGCAAGCATAAGGAGCATTTGAGCTAACCTCCACCCTCACTCTCTATCTCTCTCTCTTTCTCTCTTCTCTTCTCAACCTCTTCTTTTCTATCCCTTCCCTTCACCCAACTATGATGAATGTTAGTGTAGAGGAGTAGCATAGTGGTGAGTAGAGTTAAGGGAGTAGCATCTATGCATAGTTAGGCACCTATCCAGTGATCTAACCTTTGTTGACAGGCGGAAGGGCTATACTACGAGAGATCATATAAAAGGACAATATACAACCTCTCCGGGATTGCGGTTATGGACATTGTTTCAAGAATTGTCCATTTAAACATGAAACTAGTGCACCTCTTAACCTCATTGCCATACAGCAATCAGTAGTTCCAGTAGACAATGGGTACAAAAAGCACAAGAGGAGGAAAAAGAGCAAGAATGAAAAAATCCCACAGAACCTCCAGTCGGCGTCGAACGGGATCCACAACCGGGCTCACCACTATGCACTGATCAGAATGATCGGTTGCACCAACATGAACCACCTTTTCGCATGGTAGAACCTAAGGAACCACGCACTGAAAGGCTCACACTCTTGCTGTCAAGCCACGTTAGTTTACCCCTCGGAGAACTACTGCGGATTACACCACAAACGAAAAACCTTTTAGCTGAATGGGCCAAGGTGGATGAGGAGCCAGTAGCGCTTGAGCCCATCTATTGTGCGGGCTATGATTAAACAAGTAACGTCCTCCACATCGGAGCAACATGGGAAAGTGAGGAATACAACATCACTGATGAACAAGTCCTACACCACATGGACCCAGATCGTTAAGGAACCAAGAAGGTACCAGCTCAACCACCACAAAGGTCTGCTATGGCGAAAGTCTCAAGGATCGAACCACCCAAGGCACCTGCGAATAAGAAGAATCAGTTGAAGCAATGCTACAACCAGGTGATCCGATGGAGTGACCTACTCAAAGAGGCAATAGCTACAGTAGATGTTGATATTCGCAACCATGAGGCGAATGTCACAACAGCCCCAAAGAAAGACAACAAGGATGAACTCATCAAAATGACAAGAAAGGGCAATAAGAAGGTGTTGGATTCCTTGAAGTCTTCTACACAGGTGACAGAAAATAAAAAAATGACCAGTCGGGCCAAGATCAATATGCTGAAAGAGGAATCTCGACGATCTCCAGTTCATGAGATGCCTGATAATTTCAAGAATTATACATTGGACGACGTGGTAATCATGATGCTGCAAGCCCAACGAGAACCTGATCAAAGTCAGGCACCAACGGAACAAGTCTTCGAGGGACCTGTGCGAACATAGCCGATGAATCTTGTAGAACCAAGAGAAGAAGAAAGGATAGTACATGTGGGAGAGCAGCTAACACCCACGCAGTTCAAGAGACTACGGTCCTTGTTGGTGGAATATAAATACTGTTTTGCCTGGAGCTATAGTGATCTAAAGGGCATTCCGCCAACAGTAGTCCAGCACACCATACCTTTGGTGGACGGAGCAGTCCTCAAGGTAATCCGTTACTACCGCTGCAATCCGAATTATACAGAACTGATCAAGCAAGAGTTGTAGAAACTTATGGATGCAAAATTCATTTACAAAATTGAGCACACTTAATGGGTATCACCGATAGTTATAGTACCCAAGAAGAATGGCAAAATGTGTATCTGTGTGAATCTGAAGGCACTTAATGCAGTCACCAAGAAGGACCATTTTCCTTTACCATTTACGGACAGTGTCCTCGATAGAGTAGCTGGTGATGAAGCCTACAGTTTTTTGGACGGCTTCAGCGGCTACAATCAAGTGAAAATAGCCCCCTAGGACTAGCACAAGACAGCATTTGCCACGGAATGGAAAACTTATGCTTATAAAGTGATGCCATTCGGACTTTGCAATGCCCCAAGCACTTTTCAGCGAGTCATGCAGGTGGCATTCAAAGATTATTTGCAAAAATTTCTGGAAATTTTCTTGGATGATCTGTGCGTGCATGGACCAGATTCAGAACACTTATCCAATTTGAAAAAGGTGCTACAAAAATGTCGCGAATACCAGATCTCCCTGAATCTAGAAAAATGTCAATTCTGGGTGACACATGGCTTGATACTCGGCCATATAGTGTCAAGACACAGGATCACCATAGATCGTCATGCTAACTATTATAGAATTTTCATTTTTGATTTTGCGGAATTAGCTAGACCAATTTACAAGCTCACAACGGATCCACATTGGAATGAGGAAGCTCTAAAGGCTTTCCAAAAGATTAAGGATGCATTGGTCTCAGCACCAATCCTACGACCACCCAATTGGTCCATTGAGTTCCACGTGCATACGGACGCATCGAAATATGCAGTTGGAGCAGTCTTAACCCAACCAGATGAACACAAAAAGGATTTTCCAATCTGATTTGCAAGCCGCCAGCTCAGTGATACCGAAATGAATTATTCAACCATAGAACAAGAAGCACTGGCAATGATCTATGCGGTTAAGAAGTTTCGACACTATTTGATGGCCACACATTTCGCTTTTTATACGGACCATCAACCCTTGCTATATCTCGTTAATAAAACTTGCAACACCGGGAGAATCACTAGATGGCTCCTGTTGTTGTTGGAATTTGATTTTCGAATAGTAGTTCGCAAGGGAAAACAACACTACATGGCAGATCATGTATCATGAATCAAGGGAAAGGAGATTGCAACCCAACCCGACGATGAGTTGGCAGATGCTGCCTTATTTTATGTAGATACGGTACCATAATGGGCTGCCGACATTGTCGAATATCTAATGCAGGGCCAACCAGACAAATCACTACCAAAGGCGGAACAGCGGAAATTGATCTTGAAAGCTAGACCTTATCAGCTGACTGCCGGCCAGTTGTACCGAAGAGGTCCAGACGGAATTCTTCGGCGGTGTATTCTTTCTCATGAGACCACCCAGATCATTTCGCTTTCACATGAAGGCATGGGTGGAGGTCATTTTGCATCTGACATTACAGTTCGCAAGATCCTGCAATCATGATGTTGGTGGCCAACAATTCATAAAGACACAGAGGAATACTTGAAAAAGTACGATGTGTGCCAAAGGTCAAGAAGACCAACGAGATTGAACTATGATCTACTGCACCCAATCTTAGCCCAAGCACCATTCGAAAAATGGGGACTGGATTATATTGGTCCAATTCACCCTGCAGCAAGGACCCAAGCTTGATACATAATCGTAGCCACAGACTACCTCACCAAATGGGTCAAAGCCAAGGCAGTACGGGTAGCAGACGCTAGGACCATTGCCAAGTTCCTTTATGAAAATATCATTGTGCGCTGCGGGTGCCCGGTGGAACTAGTCAGTGACCGCGAAAACCATTTCATCAACGAGACCATCAAGATCCTATTGGAAAAATTCTTCGTGATCCACAGAACCAGTACGTCTTATTATCCTCATGGTAATGGGCAAGCAAAATCATCCCATAAGATCCTGTGTAGCGTGCTCATGAAAACAGTTGAAGCTAGCAGATCAGATTGGGAACACAAGTTGCATGCTGCACTGTGGACATTCAAGACGGCATATAAAGGGGGCACCGATCAAACACCCTTCCAATTGGTATATGGTCAGGATGTTGTGATGTCAATAGAGTTCTTAGTTTCATCATTAAGGATTGCCACCGCGCAACATCTTAATGAGTCCAAATCTCTACAGCTACGCCACGAAGCTCTACATAAACTCTATGAAACACGCTTACTAATTGTGCATGCACTGGCAGCGGAAAAAGAAAGACGCAAGGCTTGTCATGATCGTAGATTACAAAAGAAGGATCTTCGTTTAAGAGATCTGGTCCTGATGTATAAAACCAAGGCGATCAAGGGAAAGTTAAAATTCACGGCATTTCTATTTGTAGAGAGAGAAATGGGAATTGTGCCAATCCCTTTGATTGCACACTCACCATCGTTGGTCTTGTAGATCACCCTTTTGTCATCTCTATATGCCAACAAAGAAGTGAAGTACTCTTTGTGAAAAGTCATGTGTGAACTTGCTCCACTATCAATCCACCATAGATCTAGATCTCCATCATTAGCAAGCATACATGACGACATCACAAAAGCATCATCATTTTCATTTTGAACATCCAAATCATCCTCATCAAGAGTAAGATTACCTTGCTTGTCTCCTTGATCTCTCTTCTTCTTCTAGCACTCACTTGCAAAGTGTCCTTTGATGCCACAGTAGAAGCACTTGAGCTTTAATCTATCTTTCTTTTTTCCATTTGAATAAGCCTCCCCTTGATCTTGCCCTTTAGACCACTTACTTTTTATTTTGACCTTGAGTTTGCCCTTGATGAACATAGCCTCCTCTCCAACTTGAGATGTTGATGAAGATCCACCTCTTGCTTGAAGCCTATATTCTTCATTGATCAAGATCTCTTGAAGGTCATTCAAAATACTTGGCAAAGTATTTTGAATGGCAAGACTTTGAAAATGTTAGCACGAGCATCCAACAATGCATTAAGAATAACTTGAACAGACTCTCTCTCCTTAATGCTTTCATCAATGCAAGCTAAAGCATCATTCAAAGCTTTCACTTTTAAAATTTGGACTTTCTTCACTCTTTTGCAAAAAAGAAACGATCTATAAGTAGACTTGGATTCATAAGGCTTCTTTAATGAATCCCAATCATCCTTTGATAAAGTACTCTTTACCAACTTCCTTGAGAAGCTCATTAGTAACATTCATCTTTAGTGTAGAGTCCTTTTGTCCCTCTTGTCATACCTCATTGTTGTGTTGTTGGCCTTTCTTCCAAACCTACAACAATATCCAAAACATCATTCATATCAAGAAGTGATTCCATCCTCACTTTCCACAATGAATAGTTACTTGAGGTAAGCCTATCATTGGCTTTCAACATGACTCCACGTGGTGTAGCCATGTAGCAATAACTTGATCCTCTCTTTCAACCTGTTCCAATGCACAAAGCACTCCTTTGAACAACAACAAATGTTTTCAAAAGGAAATCACAAAGATATGAAACTTCTCAATTCTCTAGCACTTATACCAAGCAAATCAACACATAGAATAGGTAGATCTTGATCAACCTACGATCAATCCTAAAATTGAAACACACTCAAATGAAGTTCAGTTACCTCACAATCTAGAGATCCAATCAAAATTAGGGTTTTGAAAAAATCACAAAAAATTGATTATTTCAATTTCTACATGAATATGCCTAAAATTTGATATGCAATCTTGTAACCACCACCAAGGCTTTTCCAATGCTCTAAAAATTGGCCAAATCTAGTAAGTATGGTGTGAAATTGGAATTGATCAACAAAATAATCCTATTTAGAGTTTTGATCTACAAAAGATCCAATCTACATGTGCAAGAAACTCGATTTTGGTGTAGAATCAAATCTAGCATGCTCTAGCATTGATATATTCTCCAAATCATTGATAGATGTGAATGCTTCCTTCATAACCTGAAACACAAGATCTGATACCATGTGAAAGATTTCAGACCAATTAAGATCCAAATCCATAAAATGATCTTGGGTTAGAAAGACAACAACTCACCAATCTTGCCAATGTAGAAAAACCAACATCTACGCTATGAATGAGATGCAAACTTTAGTAGATCTTGATCAAACATCAACCAAAACATATTTTTTTTCTAATAAATTTTTTTCAACCAATCAATCTACCACAGATCTTAGTATTTAAACCAAGATTAGGCTGAGTTATACAAGCATCATTGGACAAAAGATTAAGATTAAAGTTTTATCACCCCTTATCCAATCCATAATAAAATGGTATTTGGCAAAATCCGATCACCGGAACCTTAATAATCTTTACCACTACTATCTATGTTCATGAATATCTCACAACTCATTAACTCCAAAACTCCTCTAGTTCTAGATCATTCAAAACAATCAACTAGAGAATTTCTCTATTTCACTGGATAGTTCTACCTTTGCCACACATACTAGATTCCTCAAAAGAAATCTATGCAACTGGTTGATTCTAGGAAAGTCTTATTCCTACCTTTTCTTCTCCCTCTTTTAAAAGAAACTCCATAATTTCAATTAAAAATTTCCCAAGAGACAACGTATAATATATCAATAATCTGAAAAAGTCAGTAATGAGTATCCAATACTATTACAACCAGACTTTCTCTCAGAAAAATAAAATATCTTATCCCGAGCGATAGAAATATTATATCTCAATGACTCAACTATCAAACAGAGATAACATTTGAGTTAGGAAGTCTAAATTCCACTGAATCATTTGAAAATATTAATACATTTTGAGCTAGATCACTTGTTCAACCAATCATCTATACCTCATGCTTCTACATCTCTTTTCCCCGTTCCCAAATGTGGTTCAGGCTGAAAGCCCAAATTTGGCTAGGAAAAGGACCAATTCCCAGATGCATGATGGCACAGGTTGTATAAGTCAACCTAATCTTGGTTTGTGCACTAAGGTCTGAAGCAGGTTGATTGGATGAAGGAATTTTTTTGGTAAAAGTATGATGGTTGGAAAACTTGTGATGTGAAACTATTCACTTCCGAGATTTTTCAGATATGTTATTTACTCATGAGAAATAGAGTTTAGTAGTTGAGTATACAAGATTCTCAATGAGATGTGTGAGTAACATATGTGGATTTTGAAGGAGTCTGCGAGATAAGGACATATATGATTATGTATTGGGTCATAGTATGATTATTCTCGTATGTGCACATTTAATTTTGTTTGGATCTACTATGTATTCCTAGTTATTAAGGTTATCTGGTGCACTTAACCTAGTCGTTGAACATAGACATGATGATCAAATATTGTGTTGTGACAATTACTTGCAAAGTTAACAGATCTATTCTGATAGATCTATAGGTTAACTTATTAATGATTTGGATAAGGATCTAAATGTGGTGCTGTACTAGTACAATCAAGAGTTGCACCTGGACATTTAAGATTTCTAAATCATGGTCAATTAACTTGAGTAGTTGATTTACTCCTGTGAAAGTTAATTGGTAAAACTGACAATGTGAAGAGAATTCACCGGAAACTGTTTGTTTTGTGTGTATTGCAGATCAGTGTTTTGAATCTCTCTACTCCAGTATTTTATTTAAGAACCTATGGATCTCACAAACATTCTCACAAGATAAGTATTTTATTTGTGGATAATTTAATTTATCTAGTGGATGTTATTTTGCTACAGTTTATGATGTAGGAATCAACTCTAATTTGACATGTACTGGATCTATCTCAAAAAACTAAGGCAAGAACATGCATATATCAACCATACAAGTACATTCACACATGTGGAGACTTGTGAAAGAAAAAACAAAGTGTCAAAAACCCTTGCTCTCGGGTAGAGAGAAAACCAACTATACTCGAGTAGAGAGAGAAATCCAATTTGACTCAAAAAAATAGCAACTCTCATTAACTCCAATACATCCAAGCTCTCTATGGATGTCTTTGACTCTCAATACATAATTGGAAGCACTCTCTCCACTCTTTTGGCAACTTTGAAAGATTTGATTCCTTAGAGTGAGGAGCCTAGAAGTATTCTTGGCCTCATAAATGGTTTTGAGTGTGTCCCAAGCCTCCTTGGCTGAGGTGCAAGCACTCATTTCCCTCAAAACTTCATTAGAGACATTCATCTTGATATAGTAAAGAGCCATTGTAGCTCTTTTCTTGTGCCTTTGGACTTCTTGAAGCACTTGAGGCTCCTCCTCAAGTCCAAGGACAATATCCATTACATCTTGGAGGATTAAAATTGATCTCATCCTTGCCTTCCAAATAGAGTAATTGGAGGTAGATACTCTCTCACAAGATTCCAATAGGAACCCATGGAAGCCGTAAAAAAATAGAGTAGATGTCTTGTAATGGACTACAAAGTGTTGCTTCTCTCTCAATAATGGATCCAATCTCAAACCTTTGAAAAAATTGATAAGATAAAATATATTTCTTTTAAATCATTAATTGGTTTTCTGATGTATGTTGTCAATTGTACTAGACTCGATCTATCTTATACCATGAACACTCTCAACAAACATATGTCAACCCCAAGATTAATTCATTGAAAGACTCTGAAGCAAGTCCTCCAATATGTTCAAGCTACCAAGAATGAAATTTTATGTTATAATGCCAATCATCAAGAAGCTTTAACTTGCAAGGATTCATTGATTTAGATCTAGAAGGTGATGTTGATTCCAGAAAATCAACTTCTGGCTGTTGCTTTATTTTATCCCAAGGACCAATTTCTTGGAATAGTAGGAAACTATCAAACTCTCTTCAACCAAAGCCAAATATGTTGTTGTCACTCGTGCCAATGAAGAGAATCTGGATCAAACTTATACTTAATGAATTGGATATATTTTACCTTGATCTATTGCTTTATTCTATGATGACTTAACTTGCAAATTTTTTGAATCCCAGTCTTAGATATCATTCTAGGACAAAGCATATTCAAATTCAATTTCATTTTCTCAAAAAAAAAAAAAAAAAAAAAAAAAAAGGTTCATGATAAGAAAATTGAACTATTTTATTGTGCAACAGAAAGTCAAGCTGCAAATATTTTTACCAAGGCTTTGCTAAGAGATAAGTACCAAAAATCTAGGAATATGTTATATTTTATAAGTGTTTTCAATCAAATTAAGGGGGAGTGTTGGAAATTTAATTCCACTCCAAACCCTTCGTGACACAAATATTATATCTATCGTATTCAAGCAACAAAGATCAACAATATTTGAATTTCTATAGTAGTGACTAGAATTCGACCTTCTGTATTTTTACTTCGGATTCATGCAACAGAGACCTACTAGATTCAAGAAAAAATTTCACAACACAATTTGAATTTTTAGATAATCCAAATATTTGATTTTTCAAGTATCCAAACCAGCACTTAATTTTAATTTTATTCGACAAATATTTTAACAACATTCAATCCAATGTTTGAAGATATCCAAATCGAATTCGAACAATCTTGGATTCAATATGTATTTGAACAATATGTGAATCAAACTGGAACGTCTTCAATTTGAGCTTTATTTTCAATCAAATTAAGGGGGAGTGTTGGAAATTTAATTCCACTCCAAACCCTTCGTGACACAAATATTATATCTATCATGTTCAAGCAACAAAGATCAACAATATTTGAATTTCTATAGTAGTGACTAGAATTTGACCTTTTGTATTTTTACTTTGGATTCATGCAACAGAGACCTACTAGATTCAAGAAAAAATCTCACAACACAATTTGAATTTTAAGACTATCCAAATATTTGATTTTTCAAGTATCCAAACCAGCACTTAATTTTAATTTTATTCGACAATTATTTTAAGAACATTCAATCCAATTTGAATGTTTGAAAATATCCAAATCGAATTCGAATAATCTTGGATTCAATATTTATTTGAACAATATGTGAATCAAACTGGAACATCTTCAATTTGAGCTTTATTCAAATCTCAAACATGTCATATGTATTGTTCGAAGTATTGTTACACAATTCTAAGTACTGCACTCGATATAAATAAACCACTAATTTAGTCACACACTTCAGACTACTTTTTGATAATGATCTTGTATAGGAGCCAAGTACATATTAACTATATCTCAACCAATGGAATTGGGCTTGAGCATTAGTTCTAACACTCCCTTAATGTGGGTCCTGAAAAAATTTGATCTTCAGATTTAACATATTGTTAAATCTGAGATAATGCTCCTTTGATAGAGCTTTGGTGAAGTAATCTGCTGCCTGTAGTTCTGTCCTGCAGTAACCGAGGGAAATCTCCTTGCTCTGCACTTTCTCTCTAAGGTGATACCTGATATCGGGGGCTTGGTTGAACAAGAAAACAAATCCAGAGGTCTATTTTCTTGTGTCAATATCTCCTGCCCAATCTGCATCTGTGTAGCCCTCCAAAACGTTGGCAGGTTGGCTGCCTCCAAGGTGTTTTGTAGCTTGGACATACTTCATGACTTTCATGAGAGCCTTTTAATGAACTGGGCCTGGATTTGAAAGAAATTGGTTGAGATTTGATGGAATAAGCAAGGTCGGGTTGAGTGCAGAGCATGTGAAAGTACTATACTTTAGGACCATAAATGGATCTACAAAAGATCCACAAGAGTGATTGGATGCTTGCTTAACAATCTATCAAAAAACTAGACACAAAAAAGTTGATCTAGATTGGCAATTTGACAAACAACAAGCATTAACAATCAAAAGCATTGATCAACATTGAAATCCGAGACCACATGTGTGTACTACAGGCTTTAGTACGGCCTTCAACCTGAGAAACAAGTAGAAATTGATTTAGTTTCATTTGGATCACAAAAACTCAATGTACATAGTGAACAAGCTTGAAATTGCCAATGAGCTCCAAAAATTTTCTATCTTCTCACTATGGAGAGAGGGAATACATAGCAAATTCGACTTCCTTCTTGAAGTTAGGTGGATTTCCAGCATGTAATAAGGAAGTAAACTCACTCTCCTTGACCTATAATGAAACCCTAGTCTATTTCCTAGAGTTATGCTTGGTAGGTAGCTAGTTGGTCAAATTTTCACCTTAAACTTAGGTGTAGGTCCTATAAAGTAGGGATGACCACCAAATAGACATGACCAACTCTCTTGAATTGACCTAACCTACATTAGGATGGCTTTCCCACGTGGCATCATGGCCTCACATGTGTGGGACCCACTTGTGTACAAATTTACACTATTCTACATGGTTTTTGATCAAGCTAGATTTGCCAATTTTTGGCAATTCTTCACACTCCTCCTCAGATTTAGCTTGATCTATTTACAACTCTCTTGATAGATGAATGAAAGCTTTTAGAAGTGTCTAAAAAATCCAGCTACAAACAAGGAACTTTTGAGACTCCAATAGAGAATGATATCCATGAAGGATCTTTCACCACCTCTTAAAGGATCCCTTACAAGATGTTTCACAAATGTGTCTATATACATGTAGCACACTTCAAAAACTATACATCATGTCAAGCCATGGATTCCAAGGCAATTTGTGCACTTGAAGATACATCAATTAAACTATTAAGTGCATACACAGTGTTGCCAAAGACTGTTTGCCTTGCTTGATCCATATGATTGAGCCTATATGGCTCCATCTTGATACTCATGGTTTTTCTTGGAGTCCTCGGGTCTTGAGCTTGCTCCTCCACTTGACTTGACTCCAAACCATCAATGAATTAAATAAGGTGTCGATCCGAAGGTGCTTCTTCAAGTTTACAGATCTTCCACTCTTGAAAGATCACATTTCCACCATTGACAAATTCTTTGGTTGAAAACAAGTAGATTCTACAATCTCTACTTGAAGAGCAAAACACTACCATTATTCCTATCATTGAAATAGGATAATCTTTGGTCCTTACATTGGAATGATCATGCACAAAGCATGTGGACACAAAGATTTCCAAAGCAAATGATGTTTCATCTTTTATGACTCTATTCAAACTATTCCAAAAATAGCTATCCAATGAAATTGCTTTATCAACAACAAATGTAGATTTCAAAGCATCCCATTTCATTGTCTTGTCATACAAAGTAATAAACACCATGAATCTTAAAGGTAAGAAACAAGTCACCTCATGTCTACTAATACTTTTCAAAAAGTATTTAAAGATAGTAGACTCTCCAATGCTCACCACCCTTGCAAGATGCACACTTGAATGGACAATTTGCATGCAATTTGATGACTCGGCCATTGTCATTGAGGACTCCTTTGGAACTCTCAAGCTTTGAGGCTGATCCTCAAAATCTTCCTCCTTTTGATGCTCCTCCTCAATGCAAGTAAGATCACACTTTGCCAAGATCTCCTCTTGAGTGATCTCCTCCTTTGCCAAGCTCATTCTTTCAAAAGCAATACTAGCTTCCAACTTAAACAATCTTCCATGTTTAAATCCCTTTGCAATGCAAACACCATGCTTAAAGTGGACATCCAAACCACTTTCTAAGAGTAGACCAACACTAAGCATATTCTTGGTGATTGATGGTACATAAAGGACATTTTCTAGATCCATGCATTTTGAGGATTCTAGACACAAAGAGATGGTGCCAACACCATCTATCCTACACTCTTCATCATTTGCAATAAAGACAAACTTTTTAGTAGCATTGAAAGAGTGTAAGGTTGAGAAAAAGTCCTTTTCACAAGACATGTGGAGCTAGCCCCACTGTCGATCCACCAAGTGTCTCTTGAATTGCTCTTGCTTGTTGGTGAGGATGTAGATGCCATTAAGAATACATCTACTTTATCCTCCTTCTCCTCCTTTGCAAGGTTTCCTTGTTTGTCCTCCTCCACTTGTGCTCTTAGCCTCTTGTAGCATTCAGATGCATAATGCCCCTTCTTTCCACAAAAGAAGCATTTCTGCTTTGACTTGTCCTTTGAGCTTGATGCATCATCCTCTTCTTTGGCCTCCTTTGGATGCTTCTTCTTTTCATTGGTCTTCTTTTTGCCCTTGAATGAGAAATTGGCTTTCTCATCACCATCCTGCAACGACAAGGAACTCATCCTAGATTTTGCATGGAGCATCCTACACTCTTCAACCACTAATACACTGTGAAGTTTTTCTATAGTTGGCAAAGTGTTTTGGATGGCAAAACTTTGGACCAAATTTGCAAAGTCATCTCCTAGACCATTAAGGACAATTTGTACAAGATCTCCATCATGAATCTTCTCTCCAATGGAAGCCAACTCCCTATTTAAAGACTTGATTCTAAGTACATAATCATATGCACTCTCCTCACTTCTCCTCATGCTTTGCAAAATTTGATTTCTAAGCATAAGAACTCTAGAAGTGTTGCTAGACTCGTAGATTGATTTTAAAGACTCCCAAGCCTCTTTAGCACTAGTACATGCTGATACTTCTCTCAACAAATCATTGCTCACATTCATCTTCACACAATGAAGTGCAAGCCTAGATCTCTTCTTGTATCTAGCTAACTCCTGTGCACCTAGAGGTTCACCTTCATCTTCAATCAAGATCTCATAAAGGTCTTGGAGCACCAAGAGTGACTCTATCCTAACCTTCCAAATAGCATAATTTGTAGAATTCAACCTCTCACTAGCTTCTAGAAGGTATGCTCCAGCAGATCCCATCTTACTAGTGACTTCTACAAACAAGAACTAGATTTGATTGACTTGAAACTCACAAAGTTCTCACACTTATAGTGTTTCACTCAAATTTGATTTCTAGTCCAACAAATGGACTTATAATCACAGTTCTATCACTCCCTCACAAAGTTGGAATGAAGATAAGATGAAGTGAAAACTACTTTCAAACAAATCTTGCCAAAAAATGGATTTGATTGTCTTTAGAAACTCACTAAGGTCTCTCTCTTGTAGTGTTTCACTCCAATTAGATTTCTAATCCAACAAATGGACTTATAATCTTAGTTCTAGCACTCCTTCACAAAGTTGGAATGAAGATAAGATGATGTGAAATCTACTTACAATCAAATCTTGCCAATTTTGGCTATTTTTGGACAAAAAAATGACTTAATCTCTTTCACACTTTTTGATGTACTTTCAAGACCTGTAAAACAAGTTTAGAGGACCTGATTTCAGCCTAGAGTAATTAGATCTTATGACCCTAAGTCAAATCTAATCAATGGCACTCAATCTTGGTAGCTTATCCTAAGATTTCCACCAAAAATTACATCAAAAGCTTACAAATTGAATTTCTTTGGATCAGATGAATACCATGCATTAAATGCAGGTTCAGAGGTGCCCACACATGTGGATAGTACGGATTTGGACCCCTACCAAGTTTGGAATCAAATTTCCTCACCAAAATCAAGATTCTAGCTTGCCCTCTCAATACTAGTTTTTAGCACCAACACTTGCTAAAAATGGATTTGCATTAGATCAATGGCTTATGCTCTTGTACTTGGCTCTGATACCATGTGAAAGTACTGTACTTTAGGATGATAAACGGATCTACAAAAGATCCACAAGAGTGATTGGATGCTTGCTTAACAATCTATCAAAAAACTAGACACAAAAAAGTTGATCTAGATCGGCAATTTGACAAACAACAAGCATTAACAATCAAAAGCATTGATCAACATTGAAATCCGAGCCCACACGTGTGTACTACAAGATTTAGTACGGCCTTCAACCTGAGAAACAAGTAGAAATTGATTTGGTTTCATTTGGATCACAAAAACTCAATGTACATAGTGAACTAGCTTGAGATTGCCAATGAGCTCCAAACATTTTCTATCTTCTCACTATGGAGAGAGGGAATACATAGCAAATTCGACTTGCTTTTTTAAGTTAGGTGGATTTCCAGCATGTAATAAGGAAGTAAACTCATTCTCTTTGACCTATAATGAAACCCTAGTCTATTTCCTAGAGTTATGCTTGGTAGGTAGCTAGCTGGTCAAATTTTCACCTTAAACTTAGGTGTAGGTCCTATAAAGTAGGGATGACCACCAAATAGACATGACCAACTCTCTTGAATTGACCTAACCTACATTAGGATGGGTTTCCCACGTGGCATCATGGCCTCACATGTGTGAGACTCACTTGTGTACACAATTTACACTATTCTACATGGTTTTTGATCAAGCTAGATTTGCCAATTTTTGGCAATTCTTCACAGAGCATAGCATACATCAATGAACCGATTATTGAATGAAACGGATACCGCTTCATCTCCTCCTTCTCTGACTCGGATTTAGGTCTTCAGGGATCTGAGCATAGGCAATGCATCCAAACACTCGAGTATGTTTAGTGATGGCTTCGATCTAGTCCACACCTCATAAAGTGTCTTGTCATTCAAGGACTTAGTGATGGATCGATTTTGTAGGTAGGCAGCTGTAGTGACAACTGCCGCCCAAAATCTCTTTGGAAGAGAAGCATGGGTCATCATGCTTTTGGCACTCTCTATCAGTGTCCGATTCAACTCAACTTGTGTACTTTTATTGTTATAAGCTTGAAATTCATCATTTCAGTTGAGTACAATAATTTCTAAATTGTAAATTTCCTACACTATAACTTAGAAAGTAACTAGTTTGAACGTTTTTTTGGGCTTAGTAATCATAGAGACAATTTGAAGAATGATTAATGCTATTCTACCATTGAGCATTAATCACAACTTTGTGAATCCAATTTTTCACAATTTCCAACACTAAATTCATAGACAATGTCTTATTGACCATTGTCAAATATTCCTAATCAAAATCAATGGTTTGTAATTGCATTGACTAACACAACATTACTGAAATCGTTTACAAAAATTGTGTCCAAAAAAATAATCACACTCCAAGCTATTGTTTTTCATTTCACCATGATCAATCTAATTCACCATGCAAAGGTATGCACTCCAATCATGTTAGATATAGTTCCCACAAGCATGGTCATGATTTTGTTTTGCATGGTGCCCTCGCCCATGAAGACCACCTTTGACCTTGGATTTCCAATCTTTTTTTGAGGCAACTTGATATGCTATATTCAGATCAAATAAAAAAAATTGTTTCACTAAAATTACACCCCTCTAGAGCATTCCCTTAAAGCTCTTACTTTGCAAATCGAAGACCTTGCTGAAACCTGATCTTATTAAATTGTGACAATCCTAAGAGACTCTTGCATACATGCACGTGCGCGTGCACGCACTCACTCACTCAATCTCCACATGACTAGAAAAATGATCATGTTTATTCATTAGTGTTGGAAAAAGAGTCGCAGAGGGGAGAGGGAGTGATCTTCATCTAACTGATTCATGGCCTATAAACATTCAAAAAAAAAAAAAAATGAAATCAATAAAGAAGAAATCAAGGAAAATCGGGGACAAACACCTAACCAAAAGTTGTTTTGAGTAGACAATTCTCAAAATTGCCACAACCAATTAGATCTCTTGTTGGATAATTTCTTTTGAATAAGTTCTCAACCTAATGAAACATTGATGTTCTTATTTTTTAGCTCTGAAACTCTAATTTTGATGTACGGTTTCTCGAAACTTGTATTCATTAGGTTTCTTCAAATATGCACTATGCAACCAATCTTATAAAAAGTTCGATTTTCATCAAAACTTGCTTATGAGACAAATGCAAGGCCCACATGTCATATATTCATAAGGTAATTGCCCAATTGGCACTTGCCACTAAGTGATCACTGCAGATTTGTGTTTTAAATAAAAACCTTAATCAGCAAAACGGCACCCCTAAGCATGCGAGAATCACCCTTTCCTCCAAAAAATGGTACATTCTATGTCAATATGCCAACTAGAATTGCTCTTCAACATAATTTATATTACTGCTTAAGCTACCCCCAAAAGTGAAATTGAATCCTTAGGATTTAGATATTCCCTCTATAGCCTTATCTATATATATAAAGATATTTAAGAGAGAGAGTGTAAGGGTTGCCGTAAAAAATTAACTCTGTGTCGTCAAAAATGTCACGCTTTGCCCGCAAAAAATATCAGCCATTTACAAAGAAAAAAGCTAAAATCTCATGGTAACTTTTTTTTTTTGACACATGCGCACCCACGCACGCACGCACACACACAGTCACACTTATATTTCAAATTTTATATCCCCCGTGCGCGCTCTCTCTCTCTCTCTCTCTCTCGATCGAGATGCAACGTCCAAAATGCAGAAGCTCCATCAACGAGCAGGCAGCATCAGTTTATCAAGGAAGCATAGGGTAGAGTATTGACAGAATCTGACGTTGTGATAGTCTGTGCGGGAAAGAGGCTGCTCCTCAGAACAAAATGGCACTCAGACAGATCAGATCATTCTTCTCCTTTTATTAGATTTCAGAAATGTAAAAGGAGCCTCACTATCCTTGCAGCTTACCTATCTCTTGGTGACGAATATAGAGAGGCCGTGATCAAATCAAACCCGTAGCGCAATGGTCAGCAACCTTCCAAAACTACAAATGATTGGTAAATTCCCTCCTCCATGACTATTCTCATGGATTTGCTTATTGAGTGACTGATCTATCCTTCTTATAGCAGCAGTTAGCCATTTGATCAGATTTCAGAGTGCTGAATTATGCATCAGGTAGGTGGGTTCAAAAACCTCATAGACTCAAATAGCAGCGATGGCCTCCATCGTGGCAGCAAGCCGAGTATCGCTTATACAAAATCAGCAAGGTGGTGCCTTACGATATATGACCATCACTGATCAGCGAGGCAGAATAACATGACCTTCGAAGCAACAGGTGGGCAACAGTTAGCGTGCTCAACAGCAGGCAGCGGAAATAGCAACGATGGCCTCCTTCACGGCAGCAGGCAGTGATGCATAGATAAATTGGAACTAAGCCGCACTCAGACCACAGAGCATTTCATTCAATCCTCAATTGATGAAGAAAGTTACCATTCTTTTTTCAAAACTTGGACCAGGTCGCTACAGCCCATAAAATCTTTCAAGAAAGTGTAGCAACTCAGCACTAATGAGCAAATGTATCTCTATTAAGAAGGTGATGCATATGATTTAGAGGTAAATTTTGGGGCCAAAGCTCCAAGATACATATGATCTAGACCATGGAGACAGTCTCACATAATATTAAAACTTCAACAATAAAATCTGCTAACTTTCTATGTTGAACATGGAAGTTCTGTGTGTTAGTCTTTTGGATCATAGACCAATATCTTAAAAACAAGTAATTTTAGGAGAAAGATTGCACTTCCATTCTGTGCTTTTCAAAGAGAGAGAGAAAGATAGAGAGAAGAATATGATCTCATATTGTAGGTCTGAAGATACAACAAATATCTCTGTTTTGATTCGAACAAAACTACCCACTTGGTATCTTCTGTCTCAAGCGTACGTACAACTAAAACAATAAAACTGATAAAGCTCCTATGTAAAACACAAGCCTCTATACTTTAGATCCGTCTGCCAACATGATACAATCAACGTGATTTTGTAATCCTTGAAAGGCAAGACTCAAGAATTTGGTGCATTCAGTGCCTTTATTTTCATTGTTAATGCACTTTGCTTTCAAGGTGGAACTGAAGATGATTAGAATTCACAGGATATTACGTTTTTTCCATTGTGCATAAAACATCCGGAAACTTCAGGGTGACACAAGTGAATCACATAGCAAATGCATCCTCTCTTTCCTCCAACCTTACATGATACATACATTTCTTCCAGACATGCTGGTCCAGGTGCTCGACACACTGCAGAATGTACCTCAAAATTTAATGATGGTTTTGCCAAAATCAATAGAGAACCAAAAATATACCTCTGAAATACAATTTGATTCTAACTTAAGGATTTCTGATAACATTTTAAAATTATCTGAGATTGTCGATGGTCTATATCATATGTATGAACTGCTCGAGGAGTTTGATTTACAGAAAGAAAAAGAAGCTTACTCCAAGGCTGCAAAATCCTTCTAGGTTTTTGATATCTAGCAGCAGTCGACGTAATCTGCAATACGAACATATCCCTGTGAGAACAACATTGAAATCAAAACTATTTTGCGGTTTTTTTTGGTTGAAAGTAGCGGCATTTCCCAAAGAGCCCAAAACTCTTGCATAAAATCTCCTGCGTGAAAGAAAGTCACATTGTTAAAAGTTAAGTTTTAATTGAACATTCTAAGTCTAACAGCTTGTACAGTGCAACTCAATCAAGTGAGTGTTTTCATTATGAAATTTGTCATGGTATCTAACTGAACACTTCATGCCCAGGTAAAACACAGGTAAAACAACTTGATTTCCTACCTATATTTGAATAAATGTTAACTAGACATCTAGCCTTTAATAAATGGCGTACTTATCGAAAAGGATGAGCAGTATCAAAAGAAATGCGCCGATGAAGATTCTATCTTTTGAGACACATTCCATTATAGAGAAACTTGTTGTGATCAAAATCTCTATTAACTACTAGAAGAGCAGGGAAAGATATGCTAAAAAGAATAGAATCTGGTAATTGATCGCTTCGTCTCTGTCGTTACTCTGCTGGAAACTACACACGGGTTCGAGTGAACTCAACACAGGAGAAACAGCTGATGAAAATGATGCAGTTAGAATTTTGTGTCAATCCTCCACGTTAACACAAGCTATTTAAAGTGTTGATCATCGTTCTTACTGAGCTGAAAAGCTTAACATGACAGCACAGTCAGCATAGTTCCACACTCCTTCCTGTCTATATAGTATATAATGCACCAACGTCAAATTTCAACTTATTGATTAAAGAATCAAGAAAAGACAAGCCAAGAAAGACCGCAAGGCAAAGAAGGATCCTAATCAGCCGAAGAGACCATCATCAGCTTTCTTTGTCTTCCTGTAAGCACATTCTTGCTCACTGTTAGGCTTCGTAGTTAAATTTTAGTACAAAAATCATACCACAGTACTGTCTTATGATTTCTCAAGTCTTTGAATTAACATTTTAGGGCTACTTACCATGCCTCATATACTGATCGCACCATTGGCATCATTCTGAACACAATAATTCACTCTGAAGAAAATGACTTCAAAAAGAGTTATAAGGAGAACCATCCCAATGTTAAGGGAGTGTCTATGGTGGGTGATTGGACTATTCTTTTTCGGGTTATTTCTTTCAGCACTTTGGCTCTAAATTTAAGTCATTTTGACTGCTATCTATTTGATTTTGTAAGATATCTGATAGTCTTACAAAACTCTTCGTTCGCTTATCAATGTATGCTTTCAGATTGGAAAAGCCGGGGGCGATAAGTGGAAGAACATGACCGATGCGGTGAGATGTTTATGTTATAACCACATTGACGTAGTATCAGGCTAAAATTACCATTGGTTACTTGTTTACAGAATAATTTTTTCATTCATGTAGGGCTGAAGCTAATACATTTGAAGCAATCTTTCCCAAATTATTGATAGCTGGCATTGAGTTTCCACACAGAAAAAACAACCTTATGTCACTAAAGCTCTGTAGCTTACAAGTTAAAAAAGGTAATTGTAAGCAACAATGTCGGTCTTGACATGTCAGGTCCAATTCTTTTGCCGTGGAAAAACTATACTTAAAGTCTGTGATCCGTATGCAGAACGACGAAGATGCTTCTCCTGGTTTTGAAGGCTAGAGAAAGGTCCAAGTCCAATATACACGAGGATGACGAAGAAAGCGGAGAGGTTATTATCATTTTCGAAGAAAGCGGAGAGTTCTTTTTTGGCTATCAATCTCTCTTTAATCAATGCCTTAATTTGTAATCATTGTTTTGGCTGGGCAGAAGTGCAGTGCAATGATACTTCACCAGTCTGAACATCTCTGATTTAGTGATATTCCACCAGGCGGACAATGGACGGGCAATGGACCCGATGACGGGTCCGCCTTCAATCATCAATCGCCCGTCATCGGTCGTCCATTGTCCGCCTTCAATCATCAATCACCCGCTCTGAGCATCATTCACACGTCTCGACCACAAGCCGACAACTAGATCGTTGGCCGCCGTCCATTGCCCGTCAATGACGGGCACTCTTTACTAGTTATTTTAGAAAAGCATTTGTAATCTACTTAAAGACAATAAAAAGGTCATTTATAATGAAAGGAAACATTTGAAAGTGTGCCTTACAAGAAAACAAGGAGGGGGCCAAGCATTTTCATAGTACAACTTCCTGATTTGTTTCACTAAAAAAAAAGGGGGAAGACTAAAAGAATGACATTATGTCAAAAGAATGAATGCATAACCTAGTCTAGATGAATAAGCGATTCTCAAGGTCATCCCAGTCAGCTGCATCTCTTGTTGAACTATTTCATCTGAACAATTTCCTAGACCAAGAAAACTTAAATGTTCGTACATTCAATCTATACGCACGAATACTAGTAAGTGTAAATGTCATCTTGAACTAGGGATCCAGCCCACAAAATGATCCTTTTAACTAGGCTTCTCACCATTTGGTGCAGTGTATAGGCATTAAGTGTGTGTTGCATTTTTGCTCTCTTCAAACACATCAAACATGATGGCTTGAGCTACCCATACAAGCAAAACTGAATCCTTGCATTAATAGATTTTCCTCCAAGGCCTAATTTACATATGAAATAGACAAGCATTTGTAATTTGCTTGTAGTCAACATATTTTAATCTTCAACTGCTCGCCCTGTGAGAAACTGTTAACAGTCTTATATTCAAACCATTTTTTGACCATCTTCTCAAAGCTACATATCTTCATGATTTTTCCTCATACTCTTCTTTTAAGAGTCTTTCTCCTGTTTTCAACTAAACCTAGCTTTTACAGCGGAAAAGTCCAAATCATTTCACATTTAATCTACTGCAGGGTTGACTACTGAAGTTTCAAGAGCCTAAAGTAGATTGTTCAGATCATGGTGGATTCTATACAGGTCAAAAAGGAATCTAACATGCAAATTTTTAGTGATTTCATACAAACACTTACGATCAATGACCAATAGAGACTCAACCACGGCAGATTGATTCCTCACCAAAACATCAATAATGCTGAAAACAGAATGACCTTGCCATGCATGACATTGTTAAGAAAACTTTGAACTGAAAAAGCTAATATATCTGTCTCGTCTCCAAGTCTAACGAGGTAATTGCGTGCCAAAAATGCTGAAAATAAGGTACAGACTGATACCCTACACTTTTGTAAGGCAATATACACTAAAGAAACAAAACCAAGCACCAAAGCATTGATATACCAAAACATGGAAGTTCAACCATCATATCCCTATAGTTTTGAAAATATTATTCTTTCTGAAACTCATCGGCTTCAGAGATTCCATTGTCAGATCGATTATACAAAATCTGATTAAAAAATTTCTACATACTCAAGCTCACTCTAAAGATGGTCGTCCTTAACTATATAACTATCACCTACGATCGTTGGCACCACGGGCAAAGTTGCAATAGTTTCCATTCCAACAATTGCCCCTCTTAATTGAGTGCTGGGGGTTTCTTGGTGGACTTACAAAAGAATGATAGTCATCATCATCATCATCATACGTGTCATCATCGGACTCTGAAAGGGGTTCGCAAATGAGGTTGTGCTCATCCCAGAGCTTACATTTACAACTTGCTGCTTTATTCTTCCAAGGTGCTCCACAGACATGGCAGAACTCATAACCACGCTACAACCAGCGAAAATCCATGGAACATAAAAAGATAACAATATTTAACTGGTCAAAAGAGAGCCAAATGACTGCATTGGCAATGGAATCAAAAACTCTTCACTTGCATACACAGTATCCATCATCTTTATCTTTCAACCTCTTTCAGTTTGCTTCTTCTTACATCAGAAGAAGGTTGTGTTGCATTGGCAATTTCTCTTATCTTTACAAAAAGTCTCTTCATTTTGTTTCTTTATTTCAGAAGCAGGTTGATTTACAACGGAATTCTCTCCGTGAGAACTTAAGAAAATTGGTCCAAATCTGCTAGAGGTGATGGCAACCAACCTTCAAAATTTCCCTAAAAAATCACCTCTTCTGTATCTTGTGAAACTGCACTTGTGGAGATAGACTGACACAGGAAACAACTAAAAAGGAACCTCAATCAATAGGGTTGAAGCACCAAAAAAGTTCCAAGTTCCAAATGGCCAGAAGCAACACAATCAGCTTACATCACCTCCTGACCTCTATGTTGTTCTGACGGTGATGTATAATTATGTCAAGTATCAGCTTTCATTCTACAAACAAGAAAAAGATCACCGGTCAAGCAGATAGTACTGTGCTATAGCATTGCAGGTATTGTCCTTGGGTATGTCTTAAAAAAAGACAACCAGTGCCACAAAAATCACAAATCCAAATAAACATTAGAGCATATTAAGAAGGTTCTTCATTCACCCATCGCCCTTCTGCTTCTAACAAAAGCAGGGTCTTTTAAGAACAGAATACTTGTCTGAATGAACATGGAGCAATATTGATTAGTAACCTAGCAATATTAGTAAATAACCTACCAAACAGAACCAGATTTGTCTCTGACTGTCATAGTAGACTAAGAAACACTCTATAATACTAGTTGCAACCAAATGCAGAGGGAAACGCCCACGTTTGAAACCCTCTTCCAACATGGTTTAGGAACATTCTTTTTTTGAGTTCGGTCTTAAAGCACTGAAGTAGCAAAAAACAATTGCTACAACTCATTTGGTATTTATAATGCTACAGCCTACAACTAAATTTCAGATGTGCATTGTGGGCTTTGATTGACTGACTAGATGCATAATACCCAACCTACTTTTATTATACAGCTGCCCACGGGATGACAATACCAAGTATTATGGTCATTGTTCTTAAAAAAATTGCTTTTCATCCACTTAAAAGTGGGAAAAATGCTCCAAATGTTTGGAGGATTTTCCAAAACGTTGGAAACAGGGAACGTTTGGGCATTTTGAATGTTTGGTTGCAACTGTGGATAAATCTATCAAGAAGTGAAATCACTGAACAGTTGCTTGGTCTTTGATCACTGAACAGTTGCCTGGTCTTTGATAGAAAAAGTCCATATAAAATAGCTTCAAACTTATTAAGTATCACAACTGACTATATGATACAAAAGAACAAATCAGCTGCAAAAAAGGACATTTCAGTGAGAACACATACCGACATGTCATACTGCTTACTGTAAACATTTCACTCCCATCCTTGTCATCCAAGCAAATGCTGCACTGTTGATCCTTCACAGAGCCTAAGGTGGTGCATTCTTTTCCAGATATGAATGAAATAATAGCTCCTTTTGCCAGCCTTTTAGGAAGCTCAACTTCTTCCTTACCAGAAAGTGACAACTCAAAATGGTCCAAAGCCTTAATGTGCACCATAGCCTGCTCCCAAAGCTTGAGCATCTTCCTGCTTCTCACACTCCAAACTCCTACAATCTTACATAAGAATCTCAGCAGTTAAAACATAGAAAGTAAATGAGCATTTCCACCCAAGGTCAAAAGGTCAAACATTCGGAATCAAACGAAAGTGATAAAAGTAAACAACTTCCATGTAGAAAAGACAAATAACATTTACTCTTATAAACTCTGAAATAAAGCCCAAATATATTGTATCCATAAGCGTTATTGTTGAGAAAAATAGTTTGGCAAAAACTCGTAAAAGGTATCTTCAATCTAGTTACAAACTTACAATTCCGCATATACATAAGTCACAGCCCAATATCTTTAAATACATATACATTATAATAGTAATGAATATCTATATGAGCCTATATAGGACCTTCTATTGGGTTTGTCAGAACCTTACAACGATGAAATTGGATCATTCTGTGTTGCCAGGTCCTTTGAACCTTATATGAATGGACAACTGAGATCTAGTTTGGGAACACCATTAGCTAGTTTGTTGTAATCAGACCTAATTTTGTACTGTAGATCCAGGTCGTTGTAATTTTGAATTCTGAAAATACAGATCCCCAATGCATGGAATCTTGAAAACCTCATTCGTGGAATCCGAAAATGTAGAACCCCCTTGGATTGAACCTAAATATCCTGCCCTATAGTGGTGTTAGGAGTGCCCAGTTTCATTTACATCAACATATCATCCATTCTGCAAGATTTATTATGGGCTTGTTTTGGACAATTTGTAGTGTCAATTCTTATGGAGTTAGCCTTGGAGTCCATATCCCCCTCATCACTACACCAGAAAAAAGCCATTTGCAACACCGACGACTAGCCACACAGGTAAAGAAAAGCAATGAAGCCAACCACAATAGTGCAGCACCACAACAAGCAAAAGACAACAGAACTTGTAGCAACAACAAGAAGGCATCACGAGAAGCCAAACATCTAAAGTGCATAAAACCACCCACAGATCCACGAATAAATAAGCCAACTACCTACGAGGAGAGTGGGACCACAAAAGCAAGAGCAGAGGCAACAAGAACGTAGGAAATGAACTGTTGCATGTGAAAAAACGACATCCAAAGTGGATCTAAAAGCTTTGATCTTTGGCTTGCACAAAACTATGTATTGGTTCTATGTAGAAAAACACATTTTCTATCTTGCTAGAATTAGTGAAATCATGCATAAAAGGTAACTATGGCTAAAAATAGATCAAGTACTGTCCAAATCCATACTTGTAGTAGCCCTGTACTACAATCTAATCCATACTTGTAGTAGCCCTGTACTACAATCTAAACATTACCATTAACATAGATTAATCATCACCTTCAAGCAAACATCAAAATTATGCACAATAATACTACACAATGTAGTGAAACACCAAAAGTAGACAACAGAATTCTCAAAAAAGATCTCCAAAGATGGAGGGAACGGCTGATGTTCTCCACGCCTTTTCTACTACTTATAGTCTCCACCACTTAGTAAAAAACTGTAACATCAACAAAAAACCTCAAAAGCAAAATACGGTGCTCTCCGAATTCTGCAGGTATACCTTTCAACTCGTCGAGTGACCAGGCAAAAACATCTCGATACTCCTTCAATAATTCTGTGAATTCCGCTAATTCCGATTCTCCAAGTGACTTTGAATCATGCACAAATCTACCACAGGTGCAAGTTCAATTAGTTCAGTAAAATCTGGTAAAATGATACCTTCTGTCATACTGGCCTTGGTATGGCCATGAATTTCGCGCATGGTTGACTCCATAGATATTTTTTTGTCATCAGACTGGTTCTTGTTACCAAATTCGTGTTCAAATTCATCACTCGAATCATCATCAGACTCTTTTGAGTTCATGTCTGCAACTTTAATTTTTTTCATTCAAAACATCCGCTTCAACGTTGTAGGCATCGAAGAATTCTTCTTCGTCAGTATTCTCATTGAAATATTGCACTTTGATGTTAGATGCATTGGAAAAAATATTTAAGGCATATGAAGAATCTTCTGAGGTAAAACTGGTGTTAGACAAAGGAGTTTCACTTTCATATTTGTCACGACTCCAAGTGATTATTTGTTCTACTGGCTTACCTCAATTATTGGTCTCACCAGTTTGAAATTGCAACTCTCTGGATTTCCAATGAACACTTGTGTTTGATTGATAAAGCCAGGACCGTCCAATTAGCACAGAATAGATGACAAACCAAGTGGTTTGATAACTATAAAATTCATTGTGGAAGGCTTGGCTTGAATGTAAACAGTGACATCCTTCAGTTCTCCAACAGGTTTTCGTCGTGTCAAATCAGCTAACTTGATATTTTACTATGTCGGTTGAATGTCAGTTAGCCCCAAAGCATGAGTTGTGTCTTCTGTTATTATGTTCACGCTGGAACCAGAGTCTATCGGCACTTTTTCAATCAAGCAACCAGCAATGATATAGACAATACACCAGCATCTGGCAGATAAATGTTTTTCTTCTTTCTAGGGGCATAAAGACCTTTCAGTTGCTTTCAGTAATAAGTGTTATCTGCCAACAGTTGCTCAAAAGTGATGTTTGAATGAAGAGATCCAATATCAGTCACTATGTCATAGTCCTTCGTCTTCGATTTTGAGATTGGCTTGTCAATAATAGCACTAGACAATTTAGTCTTCGGCATTTCATCGTCCTCTTCTTCAAATGTGACCACCTTCTCTGCAACAGCTGACTGAAGTTCAGTGTTGATAATTTCTTTCGCCTCTGCTGAGATGTCTTTTGCAAATAATTTTGCAACATTGCGGTCATAGTCGGGGTCATCTTTAAGATCTTCTTTAGTCATAGATTTGTTCGTCATCTTGCTAGAATATTTCTTCTTCGAGGATTTTTTGCGCTTCGTTGAAGATTTATATTCGGGTTTCAAAGAGCCTTTGCTTCTCGTTGTGACTTTGAATATCTTTTCCATGTCACTTGGCCAGGACGGGTCATCTGTCTTCGCCAATTTTCCTTCAATAATATCGAATCCTCTGCACAACAGCATCAGTCGAAGATTTTGCTTTCGAGTCTGCAGCAGTTGGTGTTGCTACATACTGATACTTGGGTCGTGGCTTCTGTAGCTAAGGGCAGTCAGGATGCTTGTGGCCAGGCTACCTGCAGTTTGAGCATAACGGTACATAACCAATCGGCTTTCATGGCTGAGGACAGTCAGGTGAAAAATGTTTCAGCTCTCCACAGTTGTAGCAGTTGTCCAATACTGGTTTAGTCCCGGTTTGAGACTTTGCTGGTCCAACGAATTCATAAGGATTGTGTCTTCTTGGTGCGAACTTTGGTCTATCCTGCTGGGCTGATGCTGCAGTACCCTGAACATAATTAGTAGTCGCATCATTTTGAAAAATAAAAAGTACCTCCTAGGCAGGATCTTCAATATACTTCACATTCACAGTGGTGCAGTCTTCCGTAGTATGTCCAGAAGTTCCACATTTCGTACACCACATTCTTGAGTTGGAAGAAGACGCTTTTGGTCTTTTGTCTGCAACTTCAAAGATCTACACTTTCAAATCATTAAACTTTTTACTAAGGTCAGCCATATTACTCTTCCAAAGCTTTTCGACTTTAGAAGTTGACGACTTATCCTCGATAGGTTTTGTGTCGTCCTTTTGTTTGGATCGTTGCTTACTTCTTTTATTTCTTTTATTAGCTTATGATTTTGATGAATCACTGCTTTCAGACTCTAAGCTTGAAGAACTAGCACTTGAGTCAGAATCTGAATCATCATTGCTATTACTAGAATCAATTTCAGACTTACGAGATCTTTTAGTTGAGCGTCGCTTTTGTGCTAGTTTCGAGGTCTCGAAGTTTTCAGAACTAGCTATTACAGCTGCTAAGGAGGTCATGTCCCCTTGTCTGCAATATCGATCAATCTTTGGTGGTAAACCAGCCAAAAACCATTCGATCTGCATATCAATGGGATATACACCGGTTAGTTTTCCTATAAGATTCTTAACCTTTCGTGTATATTTTTGACAGGATTTTTTAGTCTTTTTCTGAACATCGTTCAGATGTCCGAGAATTCTAGATTAATAACCGATTTCTCTGAACTGGTTCAAAAATGCATCTTTCGGTAGTAACTAGGTTCCTACACGGCTTGGTTCAGCTTGACTATACCATATGCGTGCCTACTTTCTCATAGACCAGGAAAAAATTGCAGTTTATCTATGTCAGTTCCTTCGTTATTTGCATTAGCGATTGACTCAAATTGCAAGGCATAGCTATCTGCATCATCAGAAGTAGTCCCTTTAAAATAATTTGAGATAGAAGCGAAACGTGCAGCAAGTCCCTCCATACCGAAGCTAATTAGGAGTTCAAGTAACTAGGCAGTGATCTCGTCAAGATTTCTTTGACTCGCACTCTCACTTTGTCTCCGTAAAAATTCCTCTCTAAGCCTACGGTATCATTCTAATCGGGATTTTCTATCTGACATACACTAGAAATGAAGATGGATGTGTTTGTTTTCTTATAACTTTCCTAAGCTATCCCCGACAACGGCGCCAGAAATTGGTATATGTCGTACTATACCAACAAGGTTAATATAGATTTTGTAGTGATTCTTCTTGTTGGCAGGTGTCTTGGGTGGATTTATCTTGAAAACTTTAGCCATTGTGGATTTTTGTGGTGACTGAGTTGGTGTTGCAGGACCGGCTCATCAGTCAATTCAGTCTCCTTGTTGTAGGTAAAAGCATGTTGCCAAGGGACTAAATCATCGTCCACAGGGTTCTCAATAGCTTTCGTTGACAACCATGCTACGTTGATCATATTCACCCCGAAAATTGGGTGAATATGATCAACGTAGCATGGTTGTCAACGGAAGCTATTGGGAACCCAATGTATAGCACTTGGGTGAAGATGTGATGGGTTCTGGATCTGAATCCGGTTGACAAGCATGCCCAACCATACAGTCAACGGTTGCCAATGCGTCCATCCGTCTCACAATATCCGTTTCAGAGTCGTAGTGACCTCCCTTGGCTTGCCTTGGACGATCAATTGTGTGATCAGTGGTGGACGATCCGTCATCAACTTTTGGTGTAATTGGTTTCACAGGCCATGTGGTTGGATCGAACTTTACAACCTGCTCTCTATTTTCGAAAGTGAGTTTTTCGATTTTCCAGTTGTGAATCACTTGCACGGTCCTCAACCAAGGTCTTCCTAGTAAAACGCGATAGGCAGAAGGGGAATCTGGTATGTCCATCACCACAAAAGTGATTACAAACTGCATTCCCACTATTTTCATCGGGATGTCATCAACTACACCCTTTGGCTTTACACAGGATTGATCAGCTAGCTTGATGGCAAATTTTGATGGCTTCAATCTTTGCAAACTCCATTTTTGATACAAAGTAGTGGAGATCAAATTTACACCTGATCCTCCATCTACTATTGCTGGCTCATCCTCGAATCTCTTGTGCTTGATTGGCATGGTGATATTGTGTTCTTCGCTTTTGCATGCTACCCCAATGTGGAGGACGTTGCTCATTCCTTTGTAGCCCGCACAATACAAGGGCTCTTGTGTTACTGATTCTGCTTTCGCTTTGGCCCATTCAGCCAGAAGGCTCTTGGCTTGCGGTGAAATCTGTAGTAACTCTCCAAGGGATAAGTTAACACGGCTTGCTAACAAACTTATGAGTATCTTAGTATGCGGATCCTCGGGCTCCACCATGTGGAAAGGTGGTTCATGATGATGCAAATGATTGTTTTGATCAGTTCGTAATGGCGAGCCTGTTTGTTGTACTGATTCTTCATCAGCCGGAGGTTCTGCAGGTACTTCTCTTGCTTGTGCATTTTCCTCCACTTGTGCTTTCTTTATGTGGGAGAAAATTCGATATTCTCTCGGTGCATGCACTATTGGTGACTTATTAGGCGAACACAAGAACATAATAATTTTAAAACTTTTAATGTGGGGTGGTAGTGGAAGCACACTGTACCCAGTGGTGTATCTTGTGATTCTTCTTCTTCTCTCACATTCGGATATGGTCCTGTAGCTGAGGGTTGATCATCTGATACTGATAAGGGTGGTGAGGGCACCACTTCCTTCCGATTTTACGCTCGCGTGACTGCTAGCACTGGAGCATGAAGGTGTTGTTTTCTTGGTGGCATCCTTCTTGGAATTGTTGTAGAGTATATGAAAATTAAATTCAACGGTGCACTCGTTCTAGGTTTTAATGGACAATTCTTGTAACAGTGCCCGTATCCGCATTCTCCGCAGAAGGATGTGTATTTTATATTTTTCTCTGATTTTTCAAGATCTGCTTGGAACTGACTCTCGCAGGCTTTTGTGCGTGCAAGTCTGGAACAGTACCTTGGAGCTGTTGTCAGTCATGCGAAGGTTGGTTCCCACTAGTTTTGGAGAAAATGAAATCTGATGGGATTTTTGCCTCTTTTCTCTCCAAAATGCAGATTTGAATATTTTTATGGATTTTTCAAGGTTTTTGACTAGATGTCAAGCCCTTCAAGGCTGTTTAGGGCTTCCTTTATCCTCTCACACCTCCTTTGCTAGCTGAAAATAGTCCAAGCACAAGCAAGTACAAAAAACAAGTTAACTCTACCCAAAATCCACCTACAAACACTCTAAAAAAGCAAAAACAACTAAACTAGTTAGTGAAACTTATTCCTGGCATCGACGCCACTATAGGGTGTGTAGATATAGCCGGTGAGCAGCCCTTCCACCTGTCAAAGAGGGTTGGATCACTGGATAGGTATCTAACTATGTCAAGATGCTAATTTTAGATGCTTCCTACTCTTTTTCCTAACACTACCCCTCTTTAACACTAACCTTCCCTACACTAACCACACACACATCATGATTTTAGAGTGAAGAAGGGAGAGAAGAAGAGAAGAGAGGGAGATTGATAGATAGAAGAAGTAGAGCAAGAGGAAGAGAAAGAGAGTGAGAGAGGAGGTTAGCTCATTTGCTCATTGTGCATGCTAATGGAGAAACATTAACAAATGAAATTAAAAACACGTAAGCTAGAAAGCAAAAGCAAGACACAAAAGAGCATTAGCAAGTATTGAATAGCAAATGAAGATGCTTCTCTCCAAAATGGTAGAGTTTCCTCCTTCTCATTAAGCATGAAAATATAATACAAATGGTGTCTTTTTATTGATGGGGAGGGCCCTTGCCCCTTTCTCCTATTGGCTATTCTACGGAAGGTGGGATTGAAATCCACACCCCTCACCAAAAACAAAAAACTAATGAATGGTGGAGAGAGAAATACACTTCACCTATCACAAATTGACTTACTAGAGTTTAGGACTCATAATAGAACTTAATATGTTCTTGTTCTATAGATCTAGTTCATTCTGTTTGTGTTCTATCTATGCTACTCGATTACAATGGAAGGTTCAACCTCAGAGATCCGCTTGATCAACAAATTCAACGGAGATGACTTCCACATGTGGAAGTTCAAGATGAGGATGATCTTAATCGAGAAGGAGCTTTGGGGATACGTGTGACGGTTCAATCGCCAGATTGGCAGAACCTGAATTGCTCCCAACAAGGGAAGCAAAGGATGGCAAAGCACTTGCCATTGTATCCTTGAATCTGAAAGACACTCAGATTGCTCATGTACCAAATAGCACCACCTCCAAAGAAGCGTGGGATATCCTAACAATATCTATGGGACTTTAGATGTAACGACTCGTCTCTTTCTGTGGAAGAAGGTCCTTACACTCAAGATGAGTGAAGGCACCTCAGTCAACGATCACCTGAACGAATTCCAACAGTTGCTGAATCAACTTGCTACCATAGGTTCCCCTATTTCAGAAGATGACTCAACAATGTCTCTTCTTGCCAGTCTTCCATTCTCCTATGACAACCTAGTATTACTTTTGAGCAATACTCCTATGCTGTCTCTCCAGAAGCTGACAATAAATCTATTGTAGGAAGAAGTCAGGAGAAAAAGCCTATCCACAACGAGTACCAAGTCAATGACATTGTACTCTAATAAACATCATTCCAAGAAGAAGAATTTCAGACAAGAAGACAAAGGCAGAACAACCATATTCAACGCAACAACAACAACACAGACAACAATAGCCATCCAAAACCAAATGCTTTTGCAGATATTGCAAAAGATCAAACCATGACATTAAGGATTGTTGTATCCTCAAGCACAATGAAGCGAGGAAGAAGATGCAGCAGCACCAAGATGGAGGTTCTGATGCTGTCAAAAATTCCCAGCAAATGATGTACCCATCAAAGAAGGACCAATCATACATGTAGTGGCATAGAGAGAACATCCTTCAGTTTTGTCAATTTTCTCACTTTCATAGGCACCTTCATAGGCCTCATAATCCACATTATCATGTTCATTATGATTGAAATGTTGTTCTGCACCATGGTGATATCGTCTTTTGAGTTCTTCAAGATCATAGAATTGATCAATGGGCTCATAGTGATCTTCTGTTCCACCTTGCACCTGTTGTTGCTCATCCACACTTGTCACTTCAAACTGATCATGACGAAAAGTAGGCCATATATGTGATCCCTCATGAGTAGGCTCAGAGTGATAGACACGCCACCAAGTTTGAGCTCGACCATCTAAATGTAACGCAGCCAACTGGAATTGATCTTGATCTTGATAATAACCATCATTGAACTCTATATCATCCTGACCATCGAATGGTTCAACTACTTCATCTGTAGAGCAATCCTCAATGACTGGTTCATGTTGTTCTTCATTCTGCTGATCATTGTTGAAATCTTCAGAGTAATGGTCAAGTTTAAGTGTCGTTGTAGTCATGATACTAATCATCATTAGCAAAATCGTCGTTCTAGTCTTGATATTGATCGTCATTAGTGACATCATCACATTGGTCATAATCTTCGTTGTAATCGTCACCTTGATCCCAATATTCATCCACATCATTGTCATAGTTGTCCTCACAGTATGACTGATTGTCATCCTCTTGTTCACAATCCCAATCCATTGGAATTGGTGTCGAATAACTGAATTTGTAACTGTGGGCTGCAAACTCAGATGAATTTTGAAATGGTATGGAAACCAGATTCATCAAGGTGTAGTTAAACAATAACAATAGGCATGAGTTCGCAATCAAGGCAATTACAAAGAACATTTGCAGAGGAAAAATTTTGGTACAAATCAATTTTGTTGAGCTGATGAATTTTTCTTTTTATGACACTGAAATTCAAGCTCAAACGGATGAGATGCAGTCAATTGAAGAAATAAAACATTAAATGTAAACATCTTAGGACAACGGGATTCTAAAAAATTAAAATCAAAAAGTAAATAATGATGATGACATAATGATCATTGTACTCGGCGCAGTGAGCTGGGCAATTTCCATTTTTATACCACTGAATTCCGAGATCCAACAAAAAAGTTATGAAGGTTTGAAGACGACCATGAAATGAATTAACTAGAACTTAGAGTGGGGTAAAAAAATTTAACAAATCAAATTCTATAAGATTTGAGATTCTTCAAATATTGTAGTGCTCGTAATAAAAAATGTAAAACCTGAAGAGATAGAAAAAAACCAAAAAAAAATTTGGACATGTGAAGGGAAAGGATAGAATAAACAAGGAATATTACTTTTAGAATCTTTTTTGAAATATTCTAGAATCCGGATGGTTGCGTGCGAGAGAGAGAGAGAAAGAGAGAGAATGCATGGGAGGAGAAAATATGGTGCTTAGATAATGGAGGAGAGAGAGATCCGTAAACACAGAGGTGAAGTGGCCATGCATACAGGGAGAGGAGAAGAGCCGCGAGGAGGTAGGGCTGGGCACGAATAGAGAGGTCCGGGACAGGTCGTGAGGAGAAAAGAGGGGGAGGGGGGTCGCGAAGTGAGAGGGGAGAGAGGTTAGGTTTAGGTTTAGATTTATTTTTTTAAGAGAAAGACTTAGGTTTAGGCTAAGAAAATTTTGGCAAGGTATTTCTTTGTTTTTTCTGCTCTTCTCATCCCTAACCTAATTGGTGAAGGTAGGGTTAGGGCTGGGCGAAGGTAGGGTTAAGTCAGATTTTTTTTAAACCTGTGAAACTTCAAAATGAAGAAATTGAAATTTTTTTATAAAAAGCCAAATCTTCAAAAATGAAAGGTTGAAGTGCTCCTCTCCCAAATTTCCTACCAAAGCTAGGATTTGACCTATTGCAAGAATTGCCATAACTTTGTCAATTCTCAATCAAATTGGCTGAAAATTGGCTCAAATTCAAGCTAAGACTGAGACCTACAATCCTATTTATAGTGGTCATTTGTGCCTCTACTATAAGTTTGGGGCCTTATTTGGCTAATTTGGACCTTACAACCATTATTACAAGTCCGTTATTCACAAATATAGCGAGGTTGTTCGAGCCACTTTATTAACTGTCCTAATGACTAATTCTAGTCTACTTTAGCTCCATGGCCATATTTGGCAATTCATTAGTAAGCTCATGGGCTAATTACATGCAACACATGACAGTCTGTAAGTAGGATCATGCGTTTATCAGCGCAATTGTATTGTGATCTGATTGTTGTGTTACAATATTATTATACGGATTTGCTACTTTTCTACATCTCTGCATTCTTGTTGAATGAAATGAACTCTCACTCCTCTTACGCAAACATCATTATAAGAAAATATATGACTGTCTCTGATGCCTAAGTTATTTCTACATTCTTTTCATATCAGGTTATCAGCATTTAAGGATTGCATGGTTGTCTCAGACGCCTAATTGTTTCTGCAATCTCTCTTTCACGGTAGTCTAAGACTCCTACACTGATAATCTTATTCAACACAAAAGAATAGCTCGCAATCTCCATTCTCTAAGTAATCCGAAATCCTTTAATAAGAATTTTGTTTCATTATTCTATTCATCATCAACATTGTTCACTCTCTTTTTGTTTCTGATAGAAGATGGGGCAAGGGAGATAGAAGAACGTGAATAAAGAAGAGAGCAAAAATATTGCGGAATAGCTCTCCCGTTCTAATCAGCTACTAAATGCAAAAACAGTCCAATAGACAACTTATCCCAAATGTAATCACAGCTTTAAGTGTTTTAATTGCCCAATAGGATTTTAAAAATTAATTCATACTCTGAAACAAGAGACCAGTCCACCAAAGAGATTAGAGATGGTTTGTATGTGGTACTACTGAAATCAGATTCAACGTGAAGTATACTTCTGAAATAAATGGAAGAGCAATATGATAACGCAAGTTCCTCAGGCGTCAAAGATACCCATCATCTGATCATAAACTAAGGAGTCGTAGACGTTCGTGTTCTGATCAGAGTGAGTAAACAAGCGCGATCAAACAACAATGAAAGTGCATTCAATCACAACAAGCATTCATCTACGTTGTACACAGATAAAAACAAGCTGTTGTTATATTACACTGAAGCACGGTACAAAATAGCAATTACAACCAAAATGACGGCGCAATTGGGATGCTCAAATAATGTGTCTCATGGACGGAGCAACCAGTAATTTGTGCTTGGATGATCTATTTATAAATTTCATCCGTCTATTAATTACATTCAATGCTTGTCACCTAATTAGGACAGCCGTTGACTTGGAAGTATATGGCTTTTGTGACGACTATACATAGTGTATACGGTCAATAATTTAGCATCGTTGATGCGGACGAGGACGTCGCTAATTCTCTCACTAGTGGTTTTCTCTCACTTCGCAAATTTCGAAAAGTGATTGGAAATGTTCCTCGTTCAAAATAGACGACCTTCGGCATTTTCTCTCTCTCTTCGACATTTGACAGTCTTGCACTTATGTGGTAATGGCTCCAACGTCCATACATGGACTCCATCTCTTCGTTCATGGCTTGGATCCATTTGTCCTTTTCTGGACTTTCAATTGCTTTCTCAAAAGTCTGTGGTTTGTCACTGAATCCGCAAAACTCTTCTGATATGGAAGCTGGGCTGCCTGGCACACCTAGCGCTCTTCGTGGTCTTGTCGACCTTTTAGGAGATCCTCCTGGGACAACAATGTCTTTGCTTTTGTCTGCTCTGCTCGGTCCGGAACCATCTTGGTTTACGGGAACTGCGGCAACTGACTACCTCTCGAATCTTTCTTCTTCAGATTCGTCGCTCGAATGGGAGATGATTCAAAAATCTTCGTTTTCGTGTTCGTCCTTTGCTCTCTCTATCATTGGCGGCAGGTCATAGTACTATCTCTCCAAAACTTCATAGCTGACAGGATCATCATTGGCCATTGTCTTGCTCTCATCAAATCTGACATCTCTCACTGTTTTCACAGTCTTCGTGTCTGGCATGTAGATTATGTAGTATGACAAATTGTTGTCATAACCTACCAGACATCCCTGCTCGGGTTTCTCATCAAGCTTCTTTCGAAGCTTATCAGGAATATGTGCATAAGCTGCATAGCCAAAGATTCTGACGTGAGACAGATTGGGCTTTTTACCCCACCATAGCTCATGTGGTGTCGTGTGTGGGACACCAGGACAGCCTGTCCTGTTCTGGATGTATGCGGCTGTAGCTACTGCTTTAGCCCACAGTACCCTTGGAGCCTTCGAGTAGGCCATCATGCATCTGGCTGCTTCCATTAGGATCCTGTTATTTCTTTCAACAACACCATTGTGCTGTGGCATATAGGCTGCAGTCCTTCTGTGAATGATGTCAAGATCATTGCAGAAGTCATTGAAGTGGTTCGAGATGTATTCGCCACCTCGATCTGTCCTGATCTGCTTAACCTTGTCATTTGTACATCTTTCAGCCCAATTCACATATTCTGTGAATTTGTCAAGTGCTCAATGGCTACAAGATCATCTATTGTTTTCGTCTTGATTGCTTACTAGCATCAGACTACTACATCTGTCTATATATGTCACAAGTATCATCCAGCAAGTATATAGTCGTTCTATGTAACTTTTAAGATTAGAGTGACCAAACATCTACAACTAATCAGGAAATTACAAGAGTGGCAGATTAGCCATGACCTAGATTGTATCAGCTGACGTCATGCCATCAGATCAGATATTTGTACTTTTGGGTACTTGCATGATCTTTGCTGGTACTCTTTGAAGCGTGAGGGCAGAAAGTCCTTCACGACGTTTTTCGTGTCCCGTCGTTGGTTTTGTTTCCGTTGTCTGACTTTCTCGTGATCGACCGCAAAAGATTCTCATTAGCGAATCTTTTGTGCTCGTGTCTTCTCGTCAAGTGTTCGCGAATCTTTCGTATTTCGTGTCTCTTGACCTTCGTGTTCGCGAACATCTTCGTCAAGAAAAGGACTGAAAGCTAGCAAAGCTTTGTAATTAGAAACGTTTTGTTTCTTCAGACTTCGAATCCTTCCGCTTGGAAGGTATACAGTTCCTCTTCGACATTGTCGTTGAGAAATGCTGTCTTGAAATCCATTTGGTGTATTTCAAGGTCTTCCGCGACTGCTAATGCAATCAGAGTCATGATTGACTGCATCTTGACGACAAGGCTGAAAATTTCTTGATAATCCACTCATTGGACTTGAGTGAATCCTTTAGCCACCAACCGTGCTTTCCATTTTGCAATGGAACCATCAGAGTTGATCTTCTTCTTGAAGATCCACTTGTTGTCGATAACTCTCTTGTGAGTGGGGAAGTCGACCAGCGTCCAGGTCTGATTCGTCAAAAGTGAGTTGTAATCGCTTTCCATAGCTTTTTGCCACTTCACAGTATCCTTGGAGATAATTGCTTCGGCTAGGCTCTCTAGTTCTTCTGATGAAGTCCAGAATGATTGAGATGCATACCTCTCAGGAACTGTCCGAGTCCATGAGGAGATGCGGACGTTGGGTTGACCAGGATGCGATGATATTTCTTCTTGAATTTCTTCAGATCTGTTCGAGCTAGCTTGGTCTGGTCTGATGACAGGTACTGTCAGCTACTCGGCTTCTGTAGCTGTAGTTGCAGGTTTTGTAGAAGAAACATCAACGTTGGAAGAATACATGCTACGTAAAATGATGAAATGACATAACATCGTTTATCGATGGTTGTTTAAAATCATAATATGTATGTTCTTGAAATATTACATCCCTAGAGACAAATACTACATTGATGGATGGATCATAAACTTTATAAGCTTTATGTTCATCAGGATAGCCAATGAAAATACATTTATTTGTCCTATGATCCAGCTTCTTCCTAAGCTGTTTAGGAATGTGAACAAAATATGTACAACCAAAGATTTTTAAATGGTTGACACTAGGCTTGTGCCCCTGCCAAAATTTATGAGAAGTCTTGTTGTTGATGACTTTGGTGCTAGATCTGTTCTGCACGTAACAGATTGTGGCATTAGCTTCTACCCAAAACTTCGCAGGTAGGTGTGCTTGATGTAGCATGAATCTGTAGAGTTGAGAAGATTTCGATTCTTCCTTTCTGCAATCTCGTTTTGTTGAGGTGAATAGGAAGTGGTGAACTGTCTTGCAATATCATGGATTCTATTCTCAACATGTGAGTTGCATCTGACTCTCTCCATGCTTCTGATACTCTCTCTTTGATTCTGTGTCTAGACCTCGACAAAGCTTTTGACAAAATTAGTTGGGACTACATTCTCTGTTGGTACGGGGCCATGGGCTTTTCTCCCGCATTTTCCAGATTTTTGCATGTCTCTATTCTTCCTCTTCTTCCAAGATCTTGTTCTCAACAACTGTTTCTTTCCTTCTTGTGGCATTTTGCGAGGTTGTCCACTTTCTCCTATGTTGTTTGCCATTGCCATCGAGCCTCTTTCTTGTGCTTTTCGTCATGCTGCGTCAATTCGTCTCATTACCCCGGTCTTCTTTCCCGTGGGGCCTCTCTCCCACCAATTTTTGTTGACGACATTACTCTCCTCTTCTTTGTCACACCCAAGTCCACTTTCTCTCCCTTTTCGCTGAGTTCTGCTATTGCATCTTGAACAAAAGGAAGTCTGAACTTCATGTCATTGTTTTTTCTACCCCCCCTAGATTCCACATTGGGCATTCAAGTGGTCCATCTCTTCTTCCCGTTGATGAACCCATCTGGATCTCTTCGCTTTTCCCACCAGGTGCATATCCTCTCTTTTCCTCCCACCCTCGTCTCTCTTTGTCTTTGGCCTCGAAAGGCCTCACCACCCTTGGTCAGATTGTTCATGTCCCTCCTTGTCAGATTCTTGCCTCCTCCGTCCATGCCCTCCTCTTCTTTGTCCCCTCTTCAACAACCCCTCTTCATATCTCGCCCTCTCTTCCATTTGACCTTCATGGTTGGGATTGCTCTCTTCTCAGCTATAATGCCTTGCACTGTCAACAATATCCTTAAAATTCTCTCTGAACGGTCTCACATTCTAGGTCTGTTGGCGCAAGAGACTTCGTATTTCCCATTCCCTTCCTGTTGGAAACCTTAGATACCTTGCGTACTGCATCATTACTAAATCCCTTCCCTTGCTGTCTAAATGACTTTCTTTTTAGTGATCATCTTTGCTCTTTTTGCTAGTTGGAAGAAGAAACAGTTGATGAGCACCTGTTCTTTTACTATTGGTGGGACTTTTGGTCTGAGCTTGCCCAGTCGCTTCGTCACTCTCACTCTCTGGCATGTGCGCAGGTTAGCAGTACTTTGGAAGATTTGGACGGCAAGGAATCAGCAGATTTTTGAGAGCACTGCTTCCTCTCTCTTGGCTACGGCTTGTCTTCGCTTGACTACTTTTCTGTGCACACTAGTTAGTATGTTTGGACCACCTTCGTGGATGGTGTGGTAAAGTCCTTGTCTCTATAGGCTATACATGCGTCCTTCTAGACTCTTGAGTAACTTGGCCTCGAGTTGCCATCTTTTTAGACTTGTATATTTGCTAAGCTTTTTTAAAATTAAAAGGTATAAAAATAGATGACAAGAGGCTAAAAAATAATAATAATAATGGGTGACAAGAGGTTAAATAATAATAAAATTTAAAAGGATTAATAGATTAAAATAAATAAATAAATAAGTGAATATAAAGCATTTAAGGGATGGGATGGGATGAGACGAGACGAGACGATGTGAAAGGATTAATGGGATGGGATGCGAGATCGTTCAAGAAAGGAATGGAAGAGAGCTGGGAGGAGCAGCAGTGTTGCCATCCCCAAATATTAATATTATATTTGATGTGCGAGCTTAAGGAGAGCACGCCATGGCAATGACGACAACAACAACGTTAACAGGACGAGGCGGAGGAGGAGGAGGAGGAGAAGTAGGCCTTTGTTTCAACCCCAACCATGGCAGCCTCTTCTTCTTGTTCCTCTCTGCCGATCCTCCTTCTCATCGATCTCTACTCCCTTTTTGCCCTCCTCGCCTCATCATCTCACCCACAAATGAATACGCCCACGCCCTCTCATCTCCTTCTGCTTCGCTCACTTGTACTACTGCTGCTGCTCTTCTTCCTCCGTCCAGAGGTCGTCCTCGGATGGACGTCACCAGAAAGGAGGCACTGTGGATCAACAACAATCGCTTCAATCCTCATTGGGTTCGTGCCAGGCTACCTGTCCTGCTACAATTTCAACAACGGAAGCCATCCGCTTTTTCAACACCTCGGGGCTCGGGTATGCTTATTATTTCTGTCATACTCTTTTAACTCGCCAGCACTCCGTGGCTGGCTGAGGGGGAGATGAATTTGCAGAGATGCTTAAATCCACATTGACAATCCTTAACCATGTTTTTGATGCATTCTCGTTTATCCTCAGGGCATGCAGACAGACTGGTTCGAATGGAGCAGCTCTGGCAGGAGTTTTTCTCAGATCCATGGCAGTGGTGGGACAATAGACTGACTAAGGTGCGCCTCCTTTCAGGCTGCACTTGCTTTGGCTAATTACCTCTTACTTGAATTTTATTGTTGCTATGATATTATGGGTATGAAGCCGATTGGTTTGTGTAGTCGTTTTCCTTAAGTTGAAGCTTTGACTGTGATCTGTATAATTTATCCAGAAAAGTCCAAGGTACCCCGACTTCAAACATAAGAGGACGCTTGAGGGCCTATGGGTTGATGGTTGGCTCAATCCCTCCTGGGTAAAAGAAAAGATGGCTTCTATGACATTGGGTCATATACAATCTGGTGATGGATTGATATCACGGTATGGTTTTAATCTCAAGTGTGCGGGTGTGAGATTACCACATGTCCTCCTTTTTCTTGCTCTTTCAAAATTGGCACTTGTTCATATTTCTTTATCATCATTATATGAATCATGCAGGTTGCCCGATTCCTTTTGCAATGGTGAAAAGCTGAGCAAACTCTGTGAGGAGGGACTCTTGAAAGAGGCCCTACATATGTTGGAGCTTATGGTCCAGCGAACTACTGAACCTCCAATTCACGCCTATGTTTGCCTTTTGAAGGGGTGTTCCAGAAGGAAGGCCCTGGCGGAGGGCAAGCAAGTGCATGCCCTTATAGTCCAAAGTGTACTTGATTCAAATATTTTCTTAGCAAACACCCTTGTTCACATGTACTCCAAATGCGGTAGTCTGCTGCATGCACACCAAGTATTCAGAAACATGCCTCAACACAATCTGTATTCGTGGACTGCTATCATCTCGGCATATTCTGATTGTGGAGAAGTTGAGGAGGCTATTAATCTATTTCAGAAAATGCAAGAGACAGGCTTAGCACCAGACAAGGTTCTGTTCGTTGTTGTCCTAAAAGCATGTGCCAGCCTAGCAAGCCTGGAACAGGGCAGACAGCTCCACTCCGACATCATAAGAAGAGGCTTTCAGTCGGATGTGTTTGTAGGAAACACCCTTGTTAACATGTATGCAAAATGCGGGTGCCCAGAGGATGCCCGTGAACTGTTCGACAACATGAGTGAACGAAATGTGGTTTCATGGACTGCGATGATTGCGGGATATGCACAGAATGGGCTTGGCAAGGAGGCCCTTGCACTGTATGAGCAAATGAAACAGGAAGGCGTGCAGCCAAACAATGTCACGTTTGTTCTTCTCCTAAAAGCATGTGCCAGCCTAGCAGGCCTGGAACAGGGCAGACAGCTCCACTCCGAGATCGTAAAAAGAGGCTTTCAGTCGGATGTGGTTGTGGGAAGCACCCTTGTTGACATGTATGCAAAATGCGGGTGCACAGAGGATGCCCGTGAGCTGTTCGACAACATGAGTGAACGAGATGTGGTTTCATGGAATGCGATGATTGCGGGATATGCACAGAATGGGCTTGGCAAGGAGGCCCTTGCATTGTATGAGCAAATGAAACAAGAAGGCATGCAGTCAAACAATGTCACGTTTATTCTTCTCCTACAAGCATGTGCCAGCCTAGCGGCCCTGGAACAGGGCAAACAGCTCCACTCCGAGATCATAAAAAGAGGCTTTCAGTCGAAGGTGGCTGTTGGGAACACCCTTGTTGACATGTATGCAAAATGCGGGTGCACAGAGGACGCCCGTGAGCTGTTCGACAACATGAGTGAACGAAATGTGGTTTCATGGAATGCGATGATTGCGGGATATGCACAGAATGGGCTTGCCCAGGAGGCCCTTGCTCTGTTTGAGCAAATGCAGGGGGAAGGCACGAAACCTGACGAGGTCACATATATTAGTGTTCTCTCTGCATGTGCCCATTCTGGCCTAGTAGATCGAGGTCGTTATGTCTTTGATTCCATGTCTAAAAATCATGGTGTCACACCAATCAAGGAACACTATGCATGTATGGTTAATCTTCTAGGGCGTGCAGGGTGCTTGGCCGATGCTGAGCTCTTTATCAACAAAATGCCAATTCAGCCTCATAGTGTGGTTTGGAAGACTTTGCTTGGTGCTGCTAGAAACCATGGCCATGTGGAGATAGGAAGACGTGCCTTTGATCATGTCGTGAAGTTGGAACCAAAAAGTGCTGCACCTTATGTGCTGCTATCAAACATCTATGCAGTTGCTGGTAAGAAGGATGAGTTAGCAAAGATCAGAAATCAAATGAAGGAGGCAGGTGTCAAAAAAATGCATGGGTGCTGCTGGATCGAAGTTGATAACCAACTGCATGCCTTTGTTGTAGGTGATGCAACTCATCCACAAAGCAAGGAGATTCATGCTGAACTGGATAGATTGGTGGGGTTGATGAAGATGGCAGGGTATAAACCTAATTTAAGCTTTGTGCTGGATGATGTGGAGGACGAGGAGAAGGAGAATGCTTTGTGTGGACACAGTGAGAAGCAGGCCATTGCTTTTGGGCTCATCAGCACGCCTTTTGGGACACCTATTCGCATCAAAAAGAATCTTGGGGTCTGCGGTGACTGTCACAATGCCACAAAGATCATCTCAAAAATTGTTGGGCGTGACATCAGTGTGATGGATGCAAACAAATACCACCATTTTAAGGATGGCTTCTGTTCCTGTGGAGATTATTGGTGATGATAAGTTGAAAAAAGCTTATTTGGACAGGCAGAAGGCTTGATTTGGGAGTTTTTTGGCGCCTTGGTTGTCACACTTTTAACTTCACAATGATGGCCAAGGTTGATCACTCATGAGTGTATTCTTATTGGTCTTCTGAAGACAATACAAGTCTTTGACCCCCTGTACATGTTCGACAGAGACAGTATTGTCTCAATCCAAAGTACTCCCTCATGGTTAAGGACGAACTCAACAAGCACCTTAAGGCAGGTATTATCTATCTCGTCTTAAGTAGTGAATGGGTTTCACCCATTGTTGTTATTCCAAAGAAAAAGACTGGCAAAATATGAATATGCTAGGATTTCCGCAAGCTCAATGCTGCCACAAGGAAGGATCATCATCCTCTGTCCTTCATTGATTCTATCTTAGATCAGGTTGCTGGTCAAGAGCGTTACAGTTCTATGACAGTTTCTCTGGTTATAATCAAGTTGGAGTGAGAAAGGATGATCGTTCAAAGACCACCTTTACTATGGATTGGGTCACTTATGCCTACAACAAGATGCCTTTGGTCTTTGCAACGCACTCAGCGAATTATGATGTTAATTTTCGCTGCCTTCCTAAGAACTTTTCTAGAAATATTTATTGATGATTTCTGTGTATATAGTTTGTAAAGACACATCTATAGAAGTTGAAACTTACTTTGCAACGATGGCGAGATACTTGTTTATCTCTTCATTTAGAGAAATATTTTTTTGGTATGATTACTTGGACACATAATATCAAACAGAGGAATAGAAGTCGATAAAGATAAAGTCGAGCTCATAAAGAACCTCCAGATACCAACCAATCTATGTGAACTAAGAGCTTTCTTAGGACATGTCGGCTATTATCAAAGATTTATCCAAAATCATGCATCTATTGCTGCTTCTCTTATGCATCTACTCAAGAAACAAGTGGAATACTTGTGGATGAATGAACAGCAGAAAGCATTCGAAGAACTTAAGCAGAGATTGATCAATGTTCCTATTCTGAGACTGAAGAAACAAAATGTTTCTATTTACAAAGCTTTGTTAGCTTTCGGCCCTCTGCCTGACGAAGATGTTCGCGAACACGAAAGTCAAGAGACACGAAGCACAAAAATTTTGTGAATACCTGACGAAAAGACACAAACATGAAAGATTCGCGAACACGAGAAAGTCAGACGACGGAAATGAAACCAACGACGCGACACGAAAAACATCGTGAAACCTTTTTTGTCCTCACGCTCCAAAGAGTACCAGCAAGGATCATGCAAGTACCCAAAAGTACAGATATCTGACCTGATGGCATGACATCAGCAAATATACTCCTCCAAACCTAAAACAATATCCAAAACATCATTCATCTCAAGAAGTAATTCCATTCTCACTTTCCACAATGAATAGCTACTTGAGGTAAGCCTATCATTGGCTTCCAACATGACTTCACTTGAGGTTGCCATGTAGCAATGACATGATCTTCTCTTTCAACCTGTTTCAATGCACAAAGCACTCCTTTGAACAACAACAAATGTTTTCAAAGAGAAATCACAAAGATTTGAAACTACTCAATTCTCTTCTAGCACTTATACCAAGCAAATCAACACATAGAATCATAAAATCTTGATCAACCTATGATCTATCCTCAATTTAATGACTCTTGCGACTTCCTAAGATTGAAACCCACTCAAATGAAGTTCAATAACCTCATTATCTAGAGATCCAATCAAAATTAGAGTTTTGACAAAATCACTCTCAGTCAAAAACTCTGTTTTCTTCATATCTATTGGGAACTAACTCTCGTAGGCTTGTTAGTAGCTGGATCTGATATGGATCTAGCTCTGTTTTAAGGGGGGGAGGATTCTTTCTTACAGATCTAAGAGATATCGATGTCTCACTTATAAATTCTAGAGGACATTTGAAACGAACAATAATCTGTTCATAACAAACAATTTTGGGAGGACAAGCGTCAGCATTGCGAACATGCTTTAGCTTCAACCCATTTGGTGTAGTAATTTGTAGCTACTACGATATATCTGGCTTGAGTGTGCCTAGTAGTGGGACTAATCGGTTGGCTTAATCAATCATGATAGGGTGTAAATGCATGAAGTCAATTTTTTGAAAGCGTTTTGTCCTTTGACAAACATCACAGGCCTTTACGTAGGTGTGGGTATCCTTGAGAGGGTTGGCCACCAAAATCCTGCTAAGAAGATTTTCTTAGTGGTCATTTCAGAAGAGAAATGACCCGCTCCAATACCTTCATGCGTTAAGGATATAACAGAGGTCATTTCACCTTCAATAAGACATCGTCGAATAATTCCATCTAATCCTTGCGTGTAAAGTGGTCCTACAATCAACGTATAAGGTGTTGTTTTGCACGCTGTAGGGTTTAGATAAGGATGGATCCATCTGCCCTGAAGTCAAATATTCAGTAATCTCCTTTGCCCAAATGGGGGTATAGTCATGGTTCGGAGTTGATAGATTAGAGATTCGAGATAAATGGTCTGCTAAAAAATGTTGAATGCCCTTTCGTGCTTGATGATCAGTGAAGAAAGCAAAAAAATCTCCCAAGAGATAATGGCAAAAACCATTGCCAAAGCTTCACACTCGGTAGTGGATATCAATTGTCTATTGAGAAATCGGATTGGATAATCCTTTTTGAATTCTTTTTGTTCATCAATCCATTTGGGAACAACAACCGTCTTATAGATTAATTGTGCCTTATTAAAAAAATTGAGAATAACGTAGTGATAATAATTGACGTGTCCTAGGAAAGAATATACTTCACATATAGTGCGTGGTTTTGGAAGATTTTAGATGATCATGACCTTTTTAGGGTCAGTTGCGATACTATTTTTGTAAATGATATGTCCTAAAACAATGTCATGTGTTATCCAAATATGGCATTTTTCAAGATTCAAAGAGATCGAATCGTTGACATTGGATAAAAAAAATTTCAAGCACAGATAGATGACATGTTTCTTCTGACTGCGCTCCTAAATCATCCAAGTAAACCTCTAGGGTATCTCCCATCTGCTGCGAAAATGCAGCTTGCATAATCAGTTGGAATGTTCTAAGAGCATTACAAAGGCCAAAAGACACGACTTTCCAACAGAAGGTTTCCCATTTTATGGCAAAGGAGGTTTTATGCTGATATTCTTCAACCATTTGGATCATGTTGTAGCCACTAAAGCCATCTAAGAACGAGTAGGCCTCATCTCCTGCTAGATTTCTAAGATGGATTCTCTGAAAGGTAATAGAAATGGTCACGTTCTGTGACTGCATTAAGTATCTTAAAGTCGACACAGATGCGGAGTTTTTCGTTTTTCTTAGGAACAATTACGATTGAAAAAACTCACTCAGTATGTTCAATCTCATAAATGAATCATGTATCTGGCAAGCATTGTAATTCATCTTTTATTTTGGCCTTGTAGATCGGATTGCATCGATATGGATGGCTAGCAGCTGGTCTCGCTCTCTGTTTAAGGGGAATGCATGTACGACTACCTGGAGAACTCCTTGCATGCCTTTACAGGATCAAGCAAAGACATGTTGATACTTTTGCATAAGTTTTTCAAGCTTTCTGCGTTGCTCTCGATTGAGGTGAGCCCCGACGTGAACAATATATTCGTTATCCTCATTGGGCTCATTCAAGGATATGGTGATGGTGCGTGCAGGACCTTCATAAGGTGAATTACCATTCGTTGAGCTTGTGATAATTGTATGGTCACATCCTCGATCATATAATCTTTAAAGTAAGCAGACACATCATGTGCTGGTGATTCGATGAGAACTTTGTTCTTTAACTGCCTTGATGAAGATTTGGGAGGTTTTGGGATAGGTGTATGAGCTAAAGCGTTCTTAGGAACTTTCCGAGCGGTAGTAAGATCTCCAAGAGGTTGGATAAAAAGTGGTTTCTTCATTTTCTCCTTCATGGTATTGCCACGAGGTTGTGGCTTCTGAGGGCGTGAGGTGTGCGGATGAGAAATTGGTGGCACGTCATGGAGGATCTCATCGTCAATCTGGTAAATTGTTCCCTCCTCACATATAACCATGGATAAGTGAGCCGTTTGACATGATAGACTTTGGTATCAGGTTTTTCAACTGTAACCTTGGTGATTGGTTTTACCTTGAATGAATATTGGGAGAATGCTTTAATTAAAAGTGCCTCCATGTAGTTGAGTATCTGAATGTCAGAAATGTCCAAATCTTCTGGGCAATTTTGTTTTCTCAAGACACTTTCATCATCTACGAATAGATCTGTTGATTAATTAGTAGGTAGCCATGCAATATTTAACTATTCATCATTGTGTGGTTGAATATCAATAAAATTGATATTAATGATAGGTGTATCTAGATCAGGAGGTTGTTCGCAATCGACCATGGAAGTATAGGTACAATTAGTCTAATTTTGAGCACAATAATCAGCATTTACACAATCAATTGTGGCCAAACTGTGGCTTCAGTCAGTAGATTCAACATAATGACCTTTCTCTTGGGTGGACTAGTATGGCTCAAACACTGAATTTGTAGTGGATAAATCATTATCATGGTATCGGACTGGTATGAATTTTTTAGATGAATCAATGATTACAAAGCTCTCTCTATTATCAAAAGTGACTCATTCTTTGCTCCATGAACAACCTTTGCATTGGTGAGCCATGGTCGACCAAGCAGTAACTCAGAAGAATAGGCGTCACTAGGAATATCGAGTACAACCAGGTCTATGGTGAATTTCCGGCCTCCTAATTAAATCAAAATGTGTGGAAGGAATCACGTAGGTCGGATAACACTTTGATCAGCCATCATGAGCTGACAAGTGGGTTTGGTGAGTTTTTCTTTTAGGTTCCATTCCAGCATGAGAGATGTGGAGATGATATTGACACCTGAACCACCATCTAACACAGTTAATACTTCTCGAAATTGGCGATGAGTAGCTGGAATCTTGATATTGCCCCTTTCACTGAGCAGATTGGTTAGGTGCAATGGCATTTCAGACAACTCATTAGGGGTGATGGTTCTGGTGGATTGGAGTTGTTGTTTCCATGTAGAGTGTGTTGGCTGGTTGGTGAGCTGCCCTCCGCCTGTCAAAAAGGGTTAGAACATTAGATAGGTACCTAGTTATGCCAAGTTGCTAGATTTAGATGTTCCCTTAATAGTACTGTTAACATTTTTCATATTCAAACACTAACCACACACACATCATGATTTGGAGTGAAAAAGAGAGGGAGAGAGATAGATAGATAGATAGAAGTAAGAAGTAGAGAAAGATGGTGAGAGGGGAGGTTAGCTCATTTGCTCATTGTGCATGCTAATGGAGAAACCTTAACTAATGAAACTAAAAACATGGAAGAGTTTTTTCCTTCTCATTAAGCATCCAAAATGGTTACAAATGGTACCTTTTTATCTTTGGGGTGGCCCTTGCCCCTTGTTTCTTATTGGTTACTTGCAAGAAGGTGAGATTGAAATCCACACCATCCACAAGAAACACAAATAAATCTATGGTACAGGAAGAAGCACACCCCACCTACCACCATTTGACTTTGACTAGCTTATCAAACTTAGAAATAAAAGTTTAAGCTTAACTTTGGTCTTTTATTTTAATTACATGGCCCAAAGTCAAGTGTATTACCAAAATTATTTACTTACAAATGCTCATTGGGCCATGGGCTTACACACGCAGGATGCCACGACTCTCGCAACTATTTCTACTAACTTTGATTTTTTATTTATTTACATGCATGGTGGGAATACCCCCAATAGGGCCCATGGCCTGAAGTAGTGTCGGTCAATCGGCGCTAGGCTGGCTTAGTAGAGGCTGCGTTTTGCACGTCATTGTTGGGTCACATAACCAGTGACTTCCTCTGTGAATTCTAAGCGCTTCATGCTCTTTTTGTCCTTGGTGAGGTGGAAGGACTTATGGACATCGTCGAGCCAATGCTGCTCAATCCAGACTTGAAATTGTGATTGTCAGGGGTCGTCGAGAAGTGCCGCTCTATAGTACACTCGGGCCACTAGCAGTTGGTCTTTAACTTTTTGTGATGCCAGGGCCATGTTCGGGTCAAAACAGATAGGTGGGAAGAAGTCATCCCATTTGGAGACGACACCCATTAAATACTCCAAGTCCCGGGCATATTGTGCGGCCGCGTGGACAGTTGGATCCGGACAATTGATATACTCTTTAGAAAACTGGACTAGAGCCCGCTTGGCATCTACGTCCGTCCTCCACCCGTACTCGGAATGAATGCATGGCCAATTTAGTGTCTCAACTGTGGCCACTGCCTCTCGCTCTGTTGTCGAATAATTTATCTTTGAATCACTAAGCTGTCGGCTAGCAAATCGGATTGGAAAATCCTTTTTTGTGTTCCCCTGGCTGGGTTAAGAATAATCCCACTGCATGTAGGAAAAATAGTAATTATTCTTTCACAGAGAACACGAGGAAAGTTTGAATAAATCAAAATAATATCAGTGTCTTCAATCGGGACTGTATCTGAGATATGTACTAATAGAATAGTATTAGCTCTGATTGAATATGCGTGCGAAAATTATATGCGGAAGTAAGAGGTAGTTTAAATAATTTAAACAATAAGAAACTATTGATAAAAAATGAATTTTTAGAACTCTGAGTCTGATTCATCAATATACATTTTTTGCTGTCTTATCTCGTTGTTGTGTCTCTGATTGAGTTAGTTACACGAGTAGTGCACATGTATTTATATTGCTACAGGACAGGTCTTTTGGCCTTTTATTTACAGGTCTTTTGGCCTTTAAATGCTGTAACAGTAGATATCTAATCGTTTACGACGGTTAATATTCAAATAGACGCTCAGATTTCAGAGCCAAATAAATTCTATTCACGAATTATTTGCGATAGTCCATCTCTTCGTCTCAGCTTCTGTTTTGCGAATTATTCACGACACTTGTCTCTTCGTGACATTTTTGTCTATCACAAATTGTTCGCGACAGATGACAACTTTGAGCTTTAAGAAGAAATCAAAATATTTCACGAATTGTTCATGACAGTTTCGCGACAAATGAGCTTGGAGAAGAGTCCAGAAGATTTTGCAAATTATTTGCAACAATTTTGTGACATCTGAGGTTTGAACAGGAAACAAAATATTCCGCGACAATTTTTTGTTCGCGAATCTTTCAAGCTTCAAAAAGAAAGCCACGAGCTTTTACAAGAAACTATTTCACGAATCTTTCGAGTTGACTGCAAGACAAAACAGTTGAAGGTCCTGAATCCAAGCAATGGCAACATGCAATGGAAGATGAAATTGAATCTATGCACAAGAATCAGACCTAGACGTTAGCACCTTTACCACATGGAAGAAGAACAATTGATTGCAAGTGGATCTACAAAAGGAAGACCAGACATGATGGGAGCACAGACAGGTACAAAGCTAGATTAGTAGCAAAGGGCTATTCACAAAGGTATGAAATTGATTACCAAGAAACTTTCTCTTCCATGGTCAAAATGGCTAGCATTAGACTATTGTTTGCATATGCAACCCAACATAATCTAACCTATTCAAGCAGATTGCAATGTCTATGTCAAGGTAGAGGACAACCGATTCATTATTATGACTATGTTTGTTGACGATTCTCTAGACATATCAGTTTCATGAAGTCCTTCGCACCACTCTCTGTCCTTTGCTCCACTCCATTTGTCCTTTGCTCTCCATAGGTGCTTTCAACAGCTAGAGCAACCAACGCACTCTTTTTGCCTTCTGAAACTGTTTTAGCCTTTATATTTTGGCCTTTGCTATATTGCAGCTAAAGATGGATGGATGAAATTTTAACTGAGTGACTCGGGTGGTATCACAAACAAACATGGCTTGGTGGAACCAGACTTCGACGTCTAGTTCCAATAAGCCACGCTCAGTTCCAATGTAATGCTTGGTTTTTGCATGGGTCTTTCCAGGTAGACACTCAATTGTAAGCTTGGATCCAGTGTTCTCATGCTACATGGCTCTGTTCGGTTTTCTTGAAGGCTTATATTTTGTTGGTATTTAGGCCTTCGGCCCTCCAGCCCTCCATCTCTTTTTTCGATTATTGCGTTCCGCACACTACCACACTAATGACACATAGCGACGGTTATGCAAATTTTAGCGACGAATACGACCTGTATAAATGTCCCTATAAGCGTCGCTATCTTCCTTTTTAAGCGTCGCTACTGGACCGTCGCCCGGAGACCTCTATAACGACATATCAACGATGAAAACGACAAACTTAGCGACAATTTTGTGACGATTAAACGTCTTTCGACAACACAATGTACGTCGCTGAGCGTCATTAAATACGCTAGGCGATCATTGCTAATAAACGTCGCCACACAGGACAACCAATTGAAATTATTTGGGAGTGTTGCGCCGTGACAATAAAGCGATAGTTAGGTGTCACTATAATGTCGAATCATTTTTTAGTGCGAAATTTGAAAAATAGCTGAGGATAATTCTTCGAACCTGCTGATTCGTATACAATATATTGTTCGTCGTGTACCAACATTCATAACCGTCGCCAAATCGTCTTACTCTCGGGTCCATTTTCTGTGCAAGATACATAGCGTCACCGGGAGATGCTTTATGTCGCCTAGCGACATATACATAATACAAGGTTTAACAAATCAACTTTGGGCAACGTTTGTGCAACGCTAATGCAATCGTTGCACAAACGTCACTTACTTCTTTTTCTAGGGTCTAGGGAACGTCGCACAACAATGTTTGTTTTGGATTAAATTTTTTTTGGGGGGGCCGTGGATGCTTATTCGCACTCGCGAGGTTCCATTTTTTTTTTGTTGGAGAGTACATGATATGCGACCTTCCTCTATTTTGAGGGGATTCTATTGTTATTTTTTAAAGGTGAACACTAGCACTGATCAAAATTGCTCACGCTTTTTTACGTATTTTAAATTACAATGTGCATGCATATGTATTCTATTTACAAAAAAATATTTACATTTTTATAGTTGTAGCTTTAGTTTTCATCTGAGAACAAGGCATCACCTCTACGAATGCCTTCTTGCTTGTCGTCGTCAGTACCACCAGTACCCCCGCCATTGCCGCCAGTTCTCGTCGTTGTCCCCTCGATGTCCTCCTCATGTGCAAGTGCTTGATTAATCTGCTCCTCTTGCGCTTCATCAATCTGCACACACAATCACAGGTACTTTGAGAAATTTGAATGCAATGCAAAACTCTATTTTAACTGAACATGAGATACATACATATTTTTTGTGTGAATGCAATGCAATCCTATTTAAACAAAGAGTAGTTTCAACTATCTAAGTTAGGGTTTACATGATCTATTGGAAAGATGCCTCTACTTCCCAATTCCCTACACATGTTCTCGAAATTTCGATTGTAGCAGAATTTATATTCTTCGTCACTTGGAACTTTGCCATATATCGAATTCTGTATACACATAAAAGAAACTTGTTAGCAATTGAGCTATGAATATAACTTAGTTGACTTAAGCTATGAATAGAACTTAACAATGAAATTTAGGGTAAAAAATTACTCACAAAATAATCTTTAAAACATTGTGTCCCCCCGAAGCCAAGATGACTGATACTATTCATGCTCAGTCTTACTCTTGTTGCTTCTTTATGCTGGTCATATTTATGGGGGGTTTCCCTAAACTCACACGTGAGCGAAGTTTAAATACTTTTGCTACACGAGCTTGGCTTGCTTGGTCTACCGGGTCTTCGAGATTGTTGGTATAGCTTGTCATGATAGTAATGCATGTGCTCGCCAAGCTTTGTCTCCATCAATTTATTACGTTTCCTCCTCTCAATAAGCATGTAAAATGGTTACAAATGGTGCCTTCTTATCTTTGGGTTGGCCCTTGCCCCTTGCTTCCTATTGGCTACTTGCAATAAGGTGGGATTGAAATCCACACCCTTCACAAGAAGCACATACTAATCTATGATGTAGGAAGAAACAACCCCGCCTACCACTATTTGACCTTTGACTAACTACAAAAACTTAGGAACTTAAGTCAAGCTTAAACTCTGGCCTATTAATATTATTTTAATTACATGGGCCAAATCTAGTTTATTCAAAAATGATTATTTACAGGTGCTCATTGGGCCATGGGCTTACGCACGTAGGATGCCACGACCCTCACAACTTATTTCTACTTTTTCTGACTATTTTATTAATTTACACGAGAATACCAGAGAGAGAGAGAGAGAGAGAGAGAGAGAGAGAGAGAGAGAGAGAGAGAGAGAGAGAGAGAGAGAGAGAGAGAGAGAGAGAGAGAATAAGAATGCATGTCATGGAGTATTGCATATGACTTTTGCATTTGATTACTTTAAAAACTATTTTGAAATGCGCATCGTACAATTTTTTTGGATTTTGGTTTACATTGTGTGAATGTAAACAGACAATGTGTTCGATGATGGGCATGCATTCGACGTGATTGATTCTCCACCGCGATCGGGAAGACATAGAGAAGCTCCTATACATTCACCTTCTTTACGTTTTTTGTGTGAGGGTGAGGAAATTCATGTTGTTGCTAAATTAAGCCATGTTGAATGTTTTGATTATGTCGTGGCTGGTCTTGACATGAAGCAAATGAAGAAGACAAGAGAGGTCCAATGCACACATGAATATTTTTCGGGTTAGGACTGGTGGATTGTTTGGTATTGGCAAAAAAGGTCCCTTGGTCTATTGATTTCATTCTTGTTGATTTACCTAACAGAGTATATGTGGATGGTTTGGTTCCACTGTGGAACCACTTGGAGGAGGATCATGTGCGGTGCTCCATTGTTATTTGTTCTAGTATATTGGATGATCAAGGGTGTGCATTGGTTATTTTCCCTTTGTCAGTAATTGACCTTGTTGAGAGATTTGTGAGATCTACCAGTTTGAAAGTGGGTAGACGCATTTCTATTGAGCATTAAACGTGCATTCAGGAAACAACAAATCTATTGGCAAGCAAGGTTAAGGTAATGGTCCCATACTATAATATTGCTATGTCAATTTTACCTTTTTCTTTATGATTGACTTATACGCAACAATGATACTTTTTGGTGGCTAATAGTACGTGCTTGTTTTGAAATGTTCATGGAATTAAGGCGAGGTGTTGGAAGACAATTCTTTGTTATAACATAGCTTTGGAATGTTTGTAATGAGATTTGGAAAAGATAATCTTGATGTAGTCTAATTGTAATTTTGTTATTGTCTTTATTTAGTTAGTTGCATCTATGGCATATATCATACATAGATCAGAATTTCACCCTCGTGTATTCATGGAGAGCGGGATGAAGATTGCAAAAGAAATAGGATTGAATTTAAGCTCCGACAAGCTTTGGCACGGTCACTCAAAAAATGAGTGGGCAGAACGAGTAGGAACACAAGAATCGTGGAGAGGCCCTTTAGAACGTTCTGTCGATTTTGTCAAAATGTTCGTTGAGTACTTGCGTCTAGTTTGTGGTACATGAATGGAGATGGGTTGTGGCACACCTCCGGTGCTAAGGGTATGTATCTCGTCTGGCAAGACCTTTCCTGGCTTTCAATTCAGATGCTGAACTGATTGCAACATATGTGAAACCTTTACTTGAAGCCCAGCCATCATCAAAGTCTGATGAGTGCCCATTTTTGGGATGGACATGGAAGGAGAGAAAGAAACATTTCATATGCTTTATTAGTAAGGCTAGTACTTGTCTCCCATCATGCTTTATCAAATATTGAATTTTCTATATGATTGTGTTAATTAGTTGTTCAATAACTACTTTTCATTGCATTTTGTTATGTTAACATTAAATGTTTTGTTGCAATGTCTATGTAACAAGTTTTTAGATTTTGTGAATGATTTTTTTTTGCCATTGAACACATGTCTACACGTCTTTCATTGCATTTCATGAGGTCAACATTGGATGATGTCTTGTGGCAGTGCACTATCTATCTATGCTGAGGCCGCTGCAAAAGAGATGGAAAGCACTAGTATCATCAAATCTCCAGCAGAGAATCGAAGAAGACAAAAAGCAAATATTTACATCGATGATGAGACTGAGCGTATCTCATAGTGCATACTTACCTTGCTTGAACCTTTTTAATATAAAGACGTATTTGGTGGCCAAACATGGTCTTTTTATATATTGTGGTAGACAAACAAGACATGGTTTTTTAATTATTGTGGGCTGTTTTTGATGGATAAGATATATCATAACATATTTTTAAAAGGCTGATTTTTCTATTCAAATATTGTATTGGCTTGATATTTTTTTGATTGTAAACAACAATTCTATAAAGGGCTATCTGATCTGTGAAACATCATGATTTTGACATAGGTATTGTTTTCCAAATTGCAAACAACAATTTGTATGAAGGGATATTTGATTTGTCAAAGACGACAAAATTTTGACATATGTGTGAACTTTTTTTATACAAAGATGTCCTATTTGGTGGAGAAACCAGACATGATTTTTAAAAGATACTGTGGTAGACAAACAAGACGTGTTATATATTGTGGAAAGTGTTTGAAGAAGAAGATATATCGTAACGCATTTGTAAAAGACTACTTTTTTCCTTGCGATCATAGATTCCCTTGGCTTGTTATTTTTCTAAATGATCTAGAAAGAAGCACATTCACATAGAGATCAATTTTTTCTTTCGGCAACCCCATTTTGATAGGGGGAATAAGCACAAGAAAATTCTTTCTTAATCCCTTCAACCTCACAATAATCATAGAACTTGTTGGAGATGTATTCACCTCCTCCATCACATCTCAAAGTTAGCTTTCGAAGAAAGAAGGTACAACCAAGTATATCTTGTAAAATCATCAATGAATGTAACAAAACAAGTTGCACCACCAATACTTTTTGAGGAAGAAAAGATAACATTCAAGTAAATTAATTCCAAAGGATGAGAAGTCTTAATAAAAGACTTTTGATATGGCTTTCTATGTGATTTTACAATAGCACAAGCCTCACATGGATTGATATATTTGGAAAGTGATCTTGGTAGGCCAATAGTATTATCATTCTTGATCATAGAACTAGAAAATAACTAGTCTGAAACATTTTTTTTGGCTTAATAATCATAGAGGCAATTCGAAAAATGATTAATGCTATTGTGCCATTGAGCATTAATCACAACTTTGTGAATACAATTTTTCACAATTTCCAACACTTAATTCATAGACAATGTCTTATTGACCATTGTCAAATATTCCAAATCATAATCAATGGTTTGTAGTTGCATTTTGACTAGCACAACATTATTGAAATCATGTAAAAAAATTGTGTTAAAAAAAATAATGACACCCCAAGCTATTGTTTTTCATTTCACCATGACCAATCTAATGTATCATGCAAAGGTATGCACTCCATTCAAATTAGATTTAGTTCTCACAAGCATGCTCATGATTTTTTTTTGCATGGTGCCCTTGCCCCTGAAGACCACCTTTGACCTTGGATTCTTTTTTTGAGGTGACTTGATAAGCCATACTGAGATCAAATTTTTTTCCACTAAAATTACACCCGTCTAGAGCATTCAAATCCAAGACCTTGTTGAAACCTGATCTTATTAAATTGTGACCATCCTAAGAGACTAATGCATGACCTCTTATGAAGCATTAAACATGTGTGCATGCATATGCTCTCTCTCTCTCTCTCTCTCTCTCTCTCTCTCTCTCTCTCTCTCCACATAACTGGAAAAACGATCATGTTTATTCAATAGTGTTGGAAAAAGAGTCGAAGAGGGGAGAGGGAGTGATCTTCATCTAACCGATTCATGGTCTATAAACAGTTAGGGAAAAAAAAGATGAAAACAATATAGAAGAAAGCAAGGAAAAGCGGGCACAAACACCTAACCAAAAGTCATTTTGAGTGGACAATTCTCGAAATTGCCACAACCAATTAGATAACTTGTTGGATAATTTCTTTTGAATTATTTCTCAACCTAATGAAACATTAATGTTCTTATTTTTTAGCTCCGAAACTCTAATTTTGATGTACGGTTTCTCGAAACTTGTATTCATTAGGTTTCTTCAAGTAGCACTATGCAACCAATCTTATAAAAAGCCCGATTTTCATCAAAACTTGCTTATGGGACAAATGCAAGGCCCACATGTCATATATTCATAGGGTAATTGGCCCATTGGGACTTGCCACTAAGTGATCACTGCAAATTAGCGTTTTAAAAAACTTTAATCAGCAACACGACACCCCTAAGCAGGCAAGAATCACCCTTTCCTCCAACAAATGGTACATTCTATGTCAATATGCCAACTAGAATTGCTCTTCAACATAATGTGTGCGAGTTTTGAAAAATAGTCCAGACAGGTGTGCGAGTTCTATTTATGGAAAAAAGCTCTTAAAGAGACACAGAATCAATTTTCCTGATAGGGTAAACTCGCACAACGTAGAATGACATTATGTCAAAAGAATGAATGCATAACCTAGTCTAGATGAATAAACGATTCTCAAGGTCATCCCAGTCAGCTGCATCTCTTGTTGAACCATTTCATCTGAACAATTTTCTAACCTAAGAAAACTTAAATTCTTATTTTCAATCTATACACACGAATACTAGTAAGTGTAAATGTCATCTTGAACTAGAGATCCAGCCCACAAAATGATTTTTTTAACTAATCTTCTCACCATTTAATGCAGTGTATAGGCATTAAGTGTGTGTTGCGTTTTTGATCTCTTCAAACACATCAAACATTATGGCTTGAGCTACCCATACAAGCAAATCTGAATCCTTGGATTAATAGATTTTCCTCCAAGGCCTAACTTACCATGAATAGACAAGCATTTGTAATTTGCTTGTAGTCAATATATTTTAAACTTCAACTGCTTGCCCTGTGAGAAACTGTTAACAGTCTTACATTCAAACCATTTTTTGACCATCTTCTCAAAGCTACATATTTTCATGATTTTTCCTCATACTCTTCTTTTAAAAGTCTTTGTCTTGTTTTCAACTAAACCTAGCTTTTACAGCAGAAAAGTTCCAATTATTTCACATTTAATCTACTGAAGGGTTGACTACTGAAGTTTCAAGAGCCTAAAGTAGATTGTTCAGAGACAGATGATGGTGGATTCTATAGAGGTCAAAAAGGAATCTAACATGCAAAGCTCTAGTGATTTCATACAAACACTTACGATCAATGACCAATAGAGACTCAACCACGGCAGATTGATTCTTCACCAAAACATCAATAATGCTGAAAACAGAATGACCTTGCCACGCATGACATATCTGTCTCGTCTCCAAGTCTAACGAGGTAATTGTGTGCCAAAAATGCTGAAAATAAACTACAGACTGATACCCTACACTTTTGTAAGGCAATATACAGTAAAGAGACAAAACCAAGCAACAAAGCAAAACATGGAAGTTCAACCATCATATACCTATAGTTTTGGGAAGATCATTCTTTCTGAAACGCAGTAAGTGCTAATGTGTTCGCATTTGAATTCTTTGCTCAATCAATAATTCTAACAATCTAATAGTTTTATCAGATATAGGATCAAGATTGACTAACCAACATAAGACTAAGAAATCAAGGCAGTACATTTCAAAAAAGTGATAAGAAACTGCCCAACTTTCTCTACTTCCTGTGCAATTGAACGTTCCTTCTAGAAATTCGAACTTCTAATCTAAGAATAGCAATGAAAAATAGAATTGCCAGTATAGAGTAGTTAAGAAAATATCAACTCCTTAGTGTTCGGACTCTAGTCTTTTTAAATAAACTCTACTGGAATCATAGGAAAATGGTGACCATAATAAACAGGTTAGCATGCATATTTCAGAGAAAAAACTAATCAGGAAAGTCATGGTTTTTGTAAAAACATATTTAGTTCAACAATGGATGCCAACTTAAACTACAATGTTCAATCTCATTGTGTTTGCAAAGTTTCTACAAGTTACATCAAAGCCAAAGATGACAACAAATGCTCATATCCATAAAAATATATTGGAGTTGCCAAATGACTGCATTGGCAATGGAATAAAAAACTCTTCACTTGCATACACAGTATCCATCATCTTTATCTTTCAACCTCTTTCAGTAAGCTTCTTCTTACATCAGAAGAAGGTTGTGTTGCATTGGCAATTTCTCTTATCTTTACAAAACGTCTCTTCATTTTTGTTTCTTTATTTCAGAAGCAGGTTGATTTACAACGGAATTCTCTGTGAGAACTTAAGAAAATTGGTTCAAATCTGCTAGCAGTGATGGCAACCAACCTTCAAAATTTACCTAAAAAATCACCTCTTCTGTATCTTGTAAAACTGCACTTGTGGAGATAGACTGACACAGGCTACTAAACAGGAACCTCAATCAATAGGGTTGAAGCACCCAAAACAGTTCAAGCTCCAAATGGCCAGAAGCAACTCAATCAGCTTACATCACCTCCTGACGTCTATGTTGTTCTGACAGTGATGTATAATTATGTCAAGTATTAGCTTTCATTCTACAAACAAGAAAAAGTATTACCAGTCAAGCAGATAGTACTGTGCTATAGCATTGCAGGAATTGTCCTTGGGTATGTCTTAAAAAAGACAATCGGTGCCACAAAAATCACAAATCCAGATAAACATTCATTCACCCATAGCCCTTCTGCTTCTAACAAGCAGGGTCTTTTAGGAGCAGAATACTTGTCTGAATGAACATGGAGCACCATTGATTAGTAACCTAGCAATATTAATAAATAACCTACCAAACAGAACCAGATTTGTCTCTGAATGTCATAGTAGACAATAAGAAACACTCTATTATACTAGTTGCAACCAAATGCAGAGGGAAATGCCCACGTTTGAAACCCTTTTCCAACATGGTTTACGAACATTCTTTTTTTGAGTTCGGTCTTAAAGCACTGAAGTAGCAAAAGACAATTGCTACAACTCATTTGGTATTTATAATGCTACAGCCTACAACTAAATTTCAGATGTGCATTGTATCTATAATGTTACTGTGAGCTTTGACTGACTAGATGCATAATACCCAACCTACTTTTATTATACAGCTGTCCACGGGTTGACAATACCAAGTATTCTGGTCATTGTTATAAAAAAAATTGCTTTTCACCCACTTAAAAGTGGAAAAAATGTTCGAAATGTTTGGAGGATTTTCCAAAACGTTTGAAACAGGGAACTTTTGGACATTTTGAATGTTTGGTTGCAACTGTGGATAAATCTATCATGAAGTGAAATCACTGAACAGTTGCCTGGTCTTTGATCACTGAACAGTTGCCTGGTCTTTTATAGAAAAAGTCCATATAAAATAGCTTCAAACTCATTAAGTATCACAACTGACTATATGATACAAACGAAAACAAATCAGCTGCACAAAAGGACATTTCAGTGAGAACACTTACCGACATGTCATATGGAAACAGCCTTCGGCAAGCTCAATCATACGACGGCATTCTTTGCAACGCTTCCAGTTCTTGTTCTCTGCAAGCTGATATAGCTTTGCATCTTCAGCGTCATGTAACTCAGGAGGCAGCTTCTGGTATTCATCACATGTTTTGTATTTATGCCAAGGAACTCGACACTCTGCACTGAAGAGACGCTCACATTCTACACAGTTAATAGGCCCAGTTGAAGGACGGACATTTCTAGATGAACTTGCTAATTGAGAGAAATCAATATTTCCCCTTCTCATCAATGCTGAACAATTTGGAAAGGGACAATACATTCGTTCTGCCTCTTCTTTTCCAGATATGAATGAAATAATAGCTTCTTTTGCCAGCTTCTTAGGAAGCTCAACTTCTTCCTTACCAGAAAGTGACAACTCAAAATGGTCCAAAGCCTTAATGTGCACCATAGCCTGCTCCAAAAGCTTAAGCATCTTCCTGCTTCTCACACTATAAACTCCTACAATCTTACATAAGAATCTCAGTAGTTAAAACATTGCTTAGAAAGTAAATGAGCATTTCCACCCAGGGTCAAAAAGTCAAACATTCGAAATCAAACGAAAATGATAAAAGTAAACAACTTCCTTGTAGAAAAGACAAATAAGTTTTACTCTTATAAACTCTGAAATAAAGCCCAAGTATAGTGTATCCATAAGTGTTATTGTTGAAAAGAATAATTGGCAGGAACTTGTAAAAGGTATCTTCAATCTAGTTAAAACTTACAATTCCGCATATACATAAGTCACAGCCCAATATCTTTATTACATATACATTATAATAGTAATGAATATCTATATGAGCCTACATAGGACCTTCTATTGGGTTTGTCAGAACCTTGCAACGATGAAATTGGATCATTCTGTGTTGCCAGGTCCTTTGTAGAAAGGTTCCAATTGTAACCGAAAATTCCACCAACTGCAGAGGGAAACTTCTACATCTAGCTTTGTAAAACAATGGATATCTATTATAGAATCAAATCAACCAACATAATGAGGTCTTAGGACCTTGTTACTATAACATGAAGCTAAAAAGAAATAGGGCTAGCTGTCTACAACGAATTTCATCCACAAAAGGAGTGCCATCTGTTGTAAATTTTATTCCACTCCAAACCCTTTCATGCCACAGCTACCATGCCTATCAAATTCGAACCGTAGGAAATCCAAATTCCAAGGTTTGCAGTTTCACTCGGAATTTGAGTGGCAAAGACTATCAAATTCGAAATTCCAAACCTTCAAAATTTGTTCGAATTTCCCACAAAATTTTGGTCGAATTTCTTTGACTCTAATTCGAATTTAATTCAAATGTTCCTCTACTATTCCTCGACTCGACACTTCCTCGAATCAATATTCAAATTAGCTAGATTTTCTGTGATCGTGACAAAATTAACGTTCGCCAAAATAAAAAATGATAAATTACTATTAATAGAACTTGAAAACCTCACTCGTGGAATCCGAAAATGTAGAACCCCGTTGGATAGAACCTAAAAATCCTGTCCTGTAGTGGTGTTACGAGTGCCCAGTTTGAGTGCCCAGTTTCTTTGGTCCCAGGTTCGAGCCTCCCCTTGGAAACCAAGAAGCATTTTTGGGAAACGTTTTGTTGATGCATATCAAGTTGGACAATGTGTTTACGAGAGCATATTACAGGGAATACTGCAGAAATTACGGCTCATCTCCGCTATCGCAACTTGACAAGAAAAATTGCCATTTATTTCCATCATATGGACCTAAACATCCATAATCTAGTTCATAAATATGATGGCACTCGAATACAATAAGCAAACAACCTGCTTGTAGACAACTTTGGATTCTCCAAAAGCATGAACACGACGAGCTCCCAGAGACCGTGCAATGGACAAGCCCTCAATCAAGGCTGTATATTCAGCAACAATTCCAGCTAGACTACTATCAAGATGCTTGCTCACTTCCGAAACAACCTGCCTTTTCGCATCTAACACCGCCACACCTATCCCCACAAATTTGACATCAGGAAAATCTCCTCTGGAAGATGATAACCCTTTGAAATGTAGTTCAAAGAGCATTTTATCCGCTTCCGACCTCCCAGGCTGAAATGGCTTCTCATATTCATCGCCATATTCTTCCCACTCCTCGTCCGGCATCTCTGAGAGGGTTTGCGCAAATTGGCTATCATGAACCCGCTGCTTGATTTTCTCATTCAGCTGGTGCAGCTCCAGCTTTGCCCTCGCCGCATCCTGCACCTCCTGTTCTGCTCGCTTCAGCTCCCGGCTCTGAATTTCCAGCGCTAACGCCAGATCATCTGCGCCACCCTCATTCTTCTTCACAGGGGCATCCCCGGGCAGAGCTTCCGCTGGAACTCCCATGGATGCAGCAAGCGCCTCATTCAGCATGCTTTGAAATCATTTCATGATGCTGACTGAGTATAAGGAGAGAAGGCAATATCATGGACGAGCGTACTTGTCATCTAACGGTTGCATGCTTTGAAATCATTTCATGATGCTAAAGTATAAGGAGAGAATGCAATATCATGCTTCTTGGTTTCCAAGGGAGGGAAGGCTCGAACTTGGGACCAAAGAAACTTTGGATGCCAAGCTAACCAGTTGAGCCAACCCCGTTAGGTAAATGAATGCAATATCATGGACGAGCTTACTTGTCACACACTAGTTGAAACTTTCATCCATTTCACCCTCAAAGCCAATCCCCATGGGCTCTGAATCTACCCTTGATGAAGGCTAAAGCCGCTCCAAAAGACTGCACAAAACTTTATAGTTTAAAACTTTAAGTGAAGATTGAGGAACTAAAGTTTGAACATTCAAGTGCTCAAGCATCAAGCCTAAATCACAACAACAATTCACACATCACATTAAAGTTAATTGGCTACAACTCGGCCTCTACGCCTAAGGAAGTTGTAAAGGTAGGTGTTTTTTGCCCCTTTCAAAGTCCTTGTACGTAGAATAAAAATGTCTTTTTGCCTTGACAAACATTGTCATTTGAAGGGCAAATTGGCCTAACGAGCATGTCCAATCAATCATGACATTCCATAGTACCACAATAATCTACCTTTAGCCATAGCAAACCTACATCTCGAGACCAAAGAAACAAACATTTTGACAAAAGCATAGGAATGGACTAATCATCCTCTGATAGAATGGATTGCTAAGTCCCTTGGAGATCCACCTCTATATACATAGCATAGGTGGGGTCACTTCCACTAATAAGGCCAGGCCTAAAGCATTGGCATGTGTCAGTTACGCATACTGGCACAAATCAACAAACAAGAATTGTCATGCACTAATAGGATATTGAAATATGGCACCAAAAAAATCTATAGTTTCAAACTAGTGTTCCATCTCGTATAATGGGGTCATCCACTCAAATTAGTTAATACATGCCCCTGTGAGTAAATAACATTCTATCTCCCTTTAAGAGCCTCCTTCTCAAGGGAGCAAAGTTAGTTTTGGGTAGCCTTTTCCAAGTGTCTTCATCATCTAGTTTTCCTTTCCAACATACCAAATACTTAGACACCACACGATTTCTCAACTAATGTTGATGATTGTCCACAACTTTCTCTGGTATTGTAGGTACAAAGGTGGTCAGATCTTCTAATTCAACTAGTTCACCTTTTAAAATTAGATTGTTCTCTTTACTAAATCATTTCTTTGAATGAGTTACATGAGATACAAGATAAACTCCAAACCCAACTAAAAGATCTAACTGATAAATAACTTTATTTTATTCACAATCTTGAAAATATCATATTGTAACTAGAGATAACTTATAGCATTTTCTAGTTCGTAGTAGTCTTTAAGAATTTAGAGATACACGCGAATTTTGACCTTGAACTCTTAAGGTGATAGGTTGTGGTTGGCTAAAATTGAGCTCTATCCTAAGTTATTTTAGTACTTTAATTAATCAACTACAACATAACCTGCATACTTTGTGAGAAATCATTACACCTTGAGACCTTTGAGTGTGACAAAACTGGTAAATGAGGTTGAAACTCAAGTATTAGCATAAAGGAATTAAACTATGACACATTGTTTTGCACTATTGTTTGCAAACTCATCCATTGAGAGTTATATTTCCAATCTAAACTATCTCTAAGATACATATGCTCTAAGCATATTCTCCACAATATGGTCAATATGTTCAATTTACACAAGATTTCGAGTGATATCCTGATTGAATGTGGCCTAGATTCTTAAACTTGGTTTGAACAAAATCACATTTCGACTCTTTCACATAGTGGTTCTTCTTTCTTAGAAGTTCTAAAACAGTAAGATATTTTTCATATTGTTCAAGGGTCTGACCATAAACTGAAATGGAATATAAATACACTACCACAAATTATTTCAAATATGGACAATATAACTTTATATAATTTATCAAAGTACAATATATAGTTTTTTTCCTCGAGAAGGACAAATCAAAGGAGGAGAGTGATGAGGATTCATCACAATCATTAACAAATTGCAAATTCAATAAGAAGTGCTTCTTTCATGGTAAGAAGGGACATTTTGCTTCTAATTGTTTCAAGAAGAAAAATTCTTCAAGCAAGCTAACTTTACTAAAGAGAGTGAAGTGGAGGTAGAAGGGAGTTATGAGGAAGGATCTCTCATGATGTCAATCTAGTCTTCTTCTAGTTTTGAAGATGGAAAGGCATGGTGGATAGATAATGTATCTAGTTCTCATATGACTAGTTCAAGAAAATCTTTCATTAGAGTTCTCAATGTCAAAAAGACCTTTTAAGGAATGCCATGTAGGATAAAGAAAAAAATCAAAATAATTAAAAACAATATTGTTTCTTTGCTTGCTCCCACCACTCCCGAGGCCTCCCCAACTCCCAATGATCTGACCATTGTGTCTATTGTCACAGTTAAGAACTCTAAACTGTTCACAGTCTAACTTGTCTAAATTCGAAAATACATTCCCTCCGTTGGTTACGAAGAGGGCAATACTCTCATTGGATCTAGAATATGACCGCCATCCCCAAATTCAAATCAGCAAAATGTATGAATATGCATTCCCTCCACTAGAATGAAAATTTGAGTGCCATCTCCAAATATGAATGCCATCTTTAGAGAATGAAAATATGAGCGCCATCTCCAAATTTGAATCAAGCAGAAAAGCAAAATCAATGGATTGACGTACAAAGTATATAATATAATAAAAGATAAGTACATTGTTTTGTTTTAAAAAATCTGTTCTTAGTACTTTGATGCATCTAATTACTTTCTTGTTTTTTCTGATGACAACATTGTATCATCTACATTTGGATATCTCTACTGATTTGGCACTTTTATAGAAAGGAGGCAAAGGAATTCAAATATTTGTTGAAGATCATTCTCGTTATAGGGCAGAAGGAAAGAAGAACTTGGATTTTTGGACAGATGGCTCATTATACCCTAAACCCTGCTTAGAGAAAGAGCAGCTTCTGTCTTTATTCGCGTCATTCGCTCCTCCTATAGATATCCTACAATAGAAAATAAGAGTTAAAAAAAACAATTCATATTCAAGAGATAACAACATTCATGAGTGTCGTACTATACCAACAAGGTTAATATAGATTTTGTAGCAAATAGTGTCATTTCCACAGACGACAACGTTATAAAGTTATATTTTTGGTCCAATTTATGACAAGTGGTTTTGAGTGGTATTTAGGTTGTCGACCGACATTGAAAAGTAACCAGTATTACTTATATTTGGGTGTGTTGTGTTGATAATTTTCAAAACAACAATCCGGCTTCTATCAAATCGAATGAAATGCGTTCTACAGATGAGATGTTATCAAAGTAGTACAACAGTACTACACTCTGGCTGATTAAGGTGTCAACAGAGAGTCGAGAAATGTTTGATGTATTCGCGATTGTACAGACAATTAATTAATCACGTTCGCGAACTATTTGTTTCTAGACAGAAGTCCTCAACAACTAAAGTCCAATTTAATGGTTAAAGAACACGAATGGTTTCAGAGCACGTTAGAAACTTATGTTAGAAACAATCAGAAAAACAGATCAAAGACTCAATTCTTCAGACAGAGACTGTCATCTCATATGTATACATACAGCTTTATTCAATGATCGTGCTAGACTGTACCAAAGATAGTCGTTATTCGACTACCAAAAAAAAGGTATTCACGACAGACGAATACGATGATTTTAAGACAATTCTTTAGAGCATGCTTCACGGATACACATCAAATGACTGTAATGCACTAGAGAGTCTGTCTGATCAGAGAGTAATTCATGTAATGCATTAGATATTGTTAGCAAACTCAAAATCACTCACACTCAACAGTGCAGAGAACAGAGCTAAGAGAGAATAACTCACAGAACTCTATTCACTTCTTCAATCTCTTACATATGCATAAACTCTTCTCTCTTAATGCTCGAGACTGAAGTGTGAGATCTATATATGTTCTACGGGACGAACAAACACACCTCTTAAACAACAGGTGCATCGCTCCCGCGAAAGGGTCTAGTTAACAATTAGACTATGTATACGTTCAATTATACCATGAAAGATATATTTAACTAAGAGTTAAAGCTACTCTAGTTTAACATGTCTTTTCGTATCTAGTCGTTTCGTGTGGACGACCTAGTAAAGGCTATCCAAGGCAATGTCTTTCCTATTAAAGGTCTTGTCCTTAATTACAAGGCAAGTACTTAGGAGATATATTCCCAAAAAATGACTTAGGCCTCTTCATGATTTATACTTAACCAGCTCATATCTTCATTTTCGAGTATATCATGTCATATTTATGTTGATATTCAATTTTTAACAATAAGGTGGCATCACATATATCCCCTTCCTCAAATGTGAAACGTCCTCGTGAACATAACATTTTCTTTTTGAGGATTATTCGCAAAACATTCTGTTCTTCAAATTTTCGTTAAGGCGAACCATAACCAGATAAAGTCGTCCTTCTCCCAAGGTCGCTTCCATTCGTCGAAGGCAACGCCTACTGCTCTTGGTAGCATCATGTAATCCACACGCCATTGCAATTCAACATTAAATGCATGTGGACACCATTTTCAGAAGTGTTCAGCAAATGCACGAAATCTGTCAGCACATACTTTCGACTGATTGCGCCATGTTCGCTTTGGCTGTGTGGATGCAGTTGCCAAGTCCTGAGTTTGCAACTCAGCAGCCAACTTCCGATCTTCCAATTGTTGCTTGGGATTCGACAGCTCCTTCTCGAGATTCGCGAAAGCCTCCAAATACTCAGGATGGTCTGTGGCTCCGGAACAGAATGGCACAGCTTGAAGTTGATTTGTGAGGTCATCAATGCAAAGCAGGGCCTGAAGATATTCGTAATCCTCGAGTGGTTGCAAGAACTCGACTCAAAAAATTTTGAGCATTTGGCCTTGGAGCTGGTTCAGCTTTGTGAGGTGTACTATGACTGACCCTGCATTGGTGCACAGAGAGAGAGAAGCTTCTGCCTTTATTCTCGTCATTCGCTCCTCCTGCAAATATTTCTGGAGGGCGACGTTATGTTGATTCGCAGCCAAAAGTTGTTGCCTTATTCATCTTCTTCAAAGAATCAACTTCATTTATTAGAGTCTGAAGCTGTGTTTCGAGAGAATGATTTTGTTCGATCAGCTTCGTGTTGTCTGATTTGAGCAAATCGATCTTCTTGTAGGACGCCTTTAGATCCTCTTGGCATCTCCTTTCTGAGTTAACAAACTCTATGGTAATCTTTTGATGGTACTTGTCCAACTCGTACACTTCAGCCACTAGATTTTTGGCTTTCTTTGTCATGGTTTGAAACCACTGAGGTTGGTTGTCTGGTTCATCTTCATCTTCAATAGGTGCCCCAGGGTCGCCTTCAACAACTGCTCGTGCTTTCTCTAATGTGTCGTTGCATCATCATCAGAGGTGGATGCACTCTGCTGCTTCTGAGATGTGGAATCAGATGCTAGCTTCGAAGAATCAGCAGCAGCTCCATCTGTATCCATTGCCACAGTTGGAACTGTATCTGGTTGGGATGGTGCAGCATCAATCTCCATAGCAGTGGTAGCTTGTGAACTCGAGGGTGAAGGCCTATCCTAAGTTCTTAAAGGCCAAAAGAACTAATTGGATTTTCATTCACATAAGCTAGTCTCGAATCAACTTAGTGAAAATCAACTAGGATTTTAAATCAAAACTTGAAAAACAATTGCATCACATAGATTCATTCACACAATAGCGGAAGCACTGAGGGATCAAGATGGGGACCCCCCCCCCTTGAAGGATTCTTTTCTTATCGTTATGCAAATCCAATTGGCCAATGCCAATTACATATACAATGGATTCCAATAGGGTCTCAGATGTAGGAACATCAACTTCCATAATTAGTTCATATTCAATGATCTTAATTCCATATCTAGCTTAACAAAAGCATAGAAATTTCTTCATCAGTCTTAATCTTTCCGATATGCAATCATGTTGGATCTTAGATTCTTGTCATGCAATCCAAATGGATCTTAGATTCTTAGCATGCAATCATAAGGGTTCATAGATTCTTTGCATGCAATCATAAGGGTTCATAGATTCTTTACATGCAACTGTATGAAGGGACATGCAATCATAAGGGTTCATCGATTCTTGACATGCAACTGTCATGAAGTGACATGCATGGCCTTTCAGGAAATCATGGAGTGACATGCAAGCTTCAAAACTGACATGCAAGCTTTAAATCTAACATGCAAACTCTAGATCTGACATGCATGGGCAATAGACCATTGATGCTATGACATGCAAGCTTCCAAACTGACATGCAAGCTCTAGATCTGACATGCAAAGACAATAGGCCACTGATGCTATGACATGCAAGCTCTACATCTGACATGCATAAACAATTAACCACAGATACTATGGCATGCAAGAGTACTGATCAGCCATTTTGACATATGGGTAACAGTTTCAAGAGCATACCATAGTTTCGAGAGAAGGTGAAAGTGAGAGAGGGAGAGAGAGAGAGTGTGTGTGTGTTTGTGTGGTGATCTGAGAGTGAGATAGAAATCTGAGGGTTTGAGCTCCAATTAATCCTGCAATCACAAAAATGACATAGTCTCCTTGAGGTATTCCCTCAATCCTCTTCTCCAGAGCACCTGTACACAACAAACAATAAAATGACAGAGTCTGGATGCATTATCCCTTCATCCTCCTGATAGAGGAGCACATTTCCACTTATATAGAGAGTGGAGAGGCCTTCAAAAGTGAGTGAGGTGTCAAGTTCAAGTGTATGAGGTGTGAGGGAGACTCCAATTGGACTTAGGGAGAAGTGGAGTGCATGGATGAGGTGTTTTAGTTAGGGAGGGTGAATGGGTGATGTGTACTAGCTTGGGAGAGTTATTATGGTGAGTTGGCATATGAAGTGAGAGTGTAGGAGGGCGTCCCATTCTAGGTGTCAGTTAGCCTAGAATGCATGTGAAAAAGTAGGTGGGAGGTAGGTGGTATAGGTTCCAACTTGACTTTTAATTACATATAATTTTACATGGTTACAACTTGGAAATTCACCCAGGTGCAATTATCCTATGGAAGAGCCAAGGTATATGCCCATCTTGTTTTTGCATAATGTCCATCAGTTCCTAGGCCCTTTTTTCTAGAGGTTGCCCATCCTCAATCATGGTCATTGGCACTTATTTTGTAGAGGTTGCCCGTCCTCAATCATGGTGGAACAAGTCACTAGGGTGATCAGACCCTAAGCCTTGTTCTTTATAGACTCCTCTGAGCCTTCATTATAGACTTATAAATAAGCCTTCTTTATAGACTCTATTGAGCCTTCATTATAGACTTTGTCAAAAGCCTTCTTGTATACTGTCTTTAAGCTTAGAAAGCTTTTTGATTCGATTCTTGTTCTTCTGGCACTTTCTTGAGTACCTGCACATACCCTCAAAGAGAGATCAGTCCTTAAGCCCATAGGACTTCTTATTTTTATTTAGATTCTTCAGGTACGTTCATGTGTACCTGCACATCCCTTGAAATAAAGGTTAGTGACATAGTACCATCAAACATGGTTCATCGAAGATTCTTAGTTCTACAGGTGTCAATGCATGTTACTCAATTCATTAAAGCAATAAATTCATACAATATTCTAAAAGAATACTGATCATTGATAATTCTATATCATCAAAGTCTATTTGGGTTGGAAGCTGGGAAAATATTTATTTCTTAGGAGCAATTTGTCTCTGCAAATTACATAGCTGCCACTTCGACTACTGGTGCACCATCTGGTGTAACCGGAATAGGGACAAGCAGGATGCTGGAAAGATCAATTGGCTTGGGAGCCAACATCTTTCCCATCAGCATTGTTTTCTCTTGCTCGGTCAAAATGTCAAAATGGGCACACAAACGAGAAACATGTGCTCCAACGCCAGAAAACTTTTGATGCTTAATCCATCGCAAAAAGGCCTTGTAGGTAATAACGTTGAAGCAAACTGGAATACCCGCTAACGTGTCCAATATATAGCCAAAATTCTAGACTGAAATTGTCGCATCCGCATCCGTCAAAAATATTGCTTGATTTGCGTATTTACAGAAGAAGTTAAATGTTGTATTCTTGATCATTGAAATTTTGTACCCCTTCGTGGGTACGAAACAATTGCTCAAAAAATGCGCCGCTTCATCCACTGAGTCTTTGTTCATAAAAACCATCTTCCCATCCAAAGGTAACCCGAGGGCTGTGCAGAACAGGTCTTCAGTAATGGTGAAAAAATTTCCTCGCACATGAACTTTGAAGTCCACCTAAGAGATTGAGTGGATGGAGTTCACAAATTCAGTACTTACTTCAGATAAGATTATAGAAGGATCCACTTTCAGATCACCCAACCTGCATTGATCCAAATAAGACTGGATGGATGCCAGGCGGATTCCTGCACGTGCTTTTCACATGATAGTAGAACTAGAACTTGATTTGAAAGCCATTGGTCGAATGTTTGATGACAGCTTCTTAGATCGCAAAAGTTCGTATGAGAGTGCTTTGATCGCAAAGAGAATGAGCGTAGGAAAGCATGTAATCGCAGGAAGAAAATGTAAGGAAGAAAATGGAAAATAACTATGTTATGCAGTAGTGGTGTGGAAGGGATGATGACTCATCCTTTGCCATCTTGAAGTTACTTAATTTGACAAAAGGACTCTCGATCAAGTGAAAGGGCTTAAAACGCTTGATAAAGGACTCTTTCAAAATTGACCAGTCTGACTTACCTTCACGATCGAGGTTAAAAAACCAATCACGTGCTTTAGCGATCATGGTCATTGAAAACAGTTGGACCATAGCATCGGGGGATGTTTCGCCATACACATCACATGCATTCTCAAAAATTTGCAAAAATATTTGAGGGTCCGAAGTACCGTCAAACTTTGGTAGATCTAGCTTGGGTGTACGTCTCTCATGATGAGCATTGTGGGTAGCAGAAACTCCGTTAAGGTTGGTTTTGGCCTGTGAGGGTTCAGCACCATAAAATTGGGGTTGTGCGTGTGAGGACTCAACTCTATCAAGTTCTTGTCCCTCGAATGGGTTTGTGGAGGGTTCTTGGAATTCGGCCTGCATTAGGTAGAACCTATGACATCTGATTTGTTCAGCGACAGGGGACCTGACCTCGTATGGATAATCGTCTGGAATTTCAGGGTCTTTTTGGTGGTCCATTGGGTTCTGGTGTTTTTGAAAAAAAATTTCGGTCCCTATGGTTTACGGTGGAGGCGGTTTGCGGTTTACGGTGGGGTGCGGGTGTTTGCAGGAGTTAGAAGGGGGGTTGTGGGCGGATGAATGTGGCTTTGACGGGTGACTGCAGTTCGACGGTTGCGGTCTGTTTGCGGTTTGTTGGCAGTCTGTGGCGGGTCTATGTGGATGTGGTTTGATTGCGGGTTGGTGCGGGTGAAGTGGAACTGTGGTTAGAGGGAGTTCTGTGATGATGGAATGTTGTCTGTGGTGGTGTGTTGGATGCAATTTGATTGCGGGTTGGTGCAAGTGAAGTGAAATTGTGGTTAGAGGGAGTTCTGTGACGATGGAATGCTGTCTGTGGTGGTGTGTTGGATGCGATCTATGGTGGTTGAGTTTGGTCGATAATGTGTAATAGTAGGTGCAGTTTAGAAGCAATCCAATTATAGTGCAATGCGGTTGAGTGCGGGTGTAGAGGCATCAGAGGTAAACAGAGACAAAGTGTATTAGATGCAAATGGAGATAGAGGGAGGTAGATGCGAATGAGATAAATAGCGTGGTATGAAAACAAAATGCGGTGTCGCTTGAAACTGTTGGGGTCTAGCCTGGATTTGGATTTGGATTGGGCTTTGTGGTCGTTCTCTAGTGAGGGTGTAGGAACGGATCCGTGGTCCAATAGAAGTAAGACCTACAGCTATTCTAAAGACTGGTCACTACATATCAATGGGGTTGCTTCTGTTGAATGTGATCTCTATGGTTGAATGCGGATTCAGCGGTTGATTGTGTTTTAGTGGTTGATTGCGGTGTCAGCGGCTGATGGCGGTTTCAACGGCTGATTGCGATTTGAACGGCTGATTGCAGTTTCAGCAGTGCTATGCGGATGTGGGTAGAGGGTGTGGTGGAATGTTGATGCAGTTAGAAAGTGATAGTTATAGTTGAAGGCAAAAGGGGTTTGAATGCGGTGGGTTGCGATTCAAGGATGAATGGCGTTGTGGTGTTTGTGAATGCGGTTGTAACGGTCGGTTTGCGATTGCTGCAATTCAAGGGTGAATGGAGATGGGGTGCGAGTGTTTGCGTCTGTGGACGAATGTGATCTGTTTGTGATTGAGGGCGGGTGTAGTGAACCTGCCTGAGTTTCTTGCTTGCATGTATTCGTGGTGAGGTTTGCATGATTGCTTGTGATACAAGGAGCTGATGGCTTGAGAAGGAACCTTTCTTTTGAAGGCTGACACCATCAAACAAAGAGGACTACACTATAATGATAAAAGGAATGCATCTACAAAGATGAGTCCTTTCGAGCTAAATTATGGTTTTAGACCAGCCAGTCCAGTTACTATAGGTATGCCTCATAAGACACCTAGTGCTATGGAATTTCTAACTCACATGCAACAGATGTTGGAGTTAGCTAAGAAAAATGTAAAAGCAGCGATGGATCGGGCAAAGACATATGCTTATCTGGATCGTACGCCAAGAGAGTTCGAGGAAGGAGATATGGTATTTCTCAGGATTCCAAAGGACTCGAAAATCCTAAAGATGTCATCTGAGGAGGGAAGGGATGTCACATGTATTTTGAATCCCTTTGCCCAATGTATGGTAAATTGTAATTATTAAATTGTAAATGGCTAAGTCACCGGCCTGTGGAGACAATTGTAAATTGCAATGTAAATATTTGTTATAGTGACTAAATACGAGATGGCCAAGGGGGTACTGGGTCTCATGAGAGTCTGCTGGACTGACCTCCTAAAAAGTAGGAAGGGTTGACTGGTCAATGTGACACGTGTCACATGCTCGCTGGGACACTTGGTCCAGTGCATGAGTGACACTTGTCAGACGATCAATGGACGGGTCAACAGAACATGTGTCATATGCTCATTGGGACACTTGGTCCAATGCATGAGTGACACGTGTCAGACTGTCCGCCTACTAGCTTGCCTATGTGTCGGGGTACTGCCAAGTGGCAAGTGTCGGCTGTGCATGGAGTTTGCCATGTGTCGACGTTAGGATGTGTCATGGTTAAGGGGTGTTTGAGGGGATATAGGGTGAGCCTTGTCAGACATTCCTCATTATGATTATGATTATGGTATTTCTATGCAGCTATGGTTGGGAGGAGACTTGCAGCAGAGCTCTCATGTTTGCTTGTTGATCTATGTACATTTGCTTGAGATTAATAAAAGTGACGGATTTGCTGGGTAATTCTGTGTATTTACTTAGGTTTTGTGAGCTTGTGTGCAATGGGTCACCATCAAAAGGTGGCTCACTCTACTTTTTTTATGAGGAGTCTACTTGCATTTATTACATTTGCATAGAAATACTAGTTCCTACATAGTCATTCCATCTTTCGGGATTCACCATGAGGCTTACACAGTTCTTGCTTGTCTTTCCTAACTAGTATTTCTTGGCTCTCATACTCGACTCTCAGTTTTCATTCGTCTCGTCTTCTCAGAGACCTCCTCGGTCTAAGGTGAGAGGTGCTCTTGAGTTGCTCTGTCCGAGTATCTTGGGGATTCGTCAGAATCAGCCAACAAGCAACCTGTTTTTCCCATAGTGAGCACTTAGAATTATTTATGATAGCTATCTCTCATAGTAAGAAGTTAGCTTTTTGAGTCTGTGGTATGCCATTGTGCTCTTGCCTTGGATTTTTCAAGTAATTTGTTCTTTGATCATTCATGTGCAATCACAATACCTTAGTAAGATCCTGTAGGGTGTGTGGTGAAGTTCACACATGCTAAAAACTTCACATGGTATCAGAGCTTTGTGCTTTGTAGAGGTGAGGGTGCATACATCAGATCTTAAGTGCTTTTGCTTGCAAGAACTCGGATTTGGGAGAGGGATCCAAACTCGCTTACAATCAAGCCATCTATGCATTATAAGTGGATCAAATCAAGCCTGATATGCTTTAGTTGAGCCATGTACGAACAGAGAGCTCACACGTGTGAAATCAATCCTCTTTGTTTGATATTGCTTGTTGGATAGATATTGAAGAGTAGATTGTGTTTTTTGAGTTTCTAAATCAATTTGATTTGTGTTTAGAAGAGTTTTAGGCAATCAAAGAGATAGGGAGAGTACTCATCTCGTGTGATATGCCAAAGTGAGCACACATCAGTTCCTTTCACCAATATTCTCAATATTCATTATCAATATTTCACAATATTTGTGAGGTCTTAGACATTTCATTTCACACAAAGTACTGTGTTTGAGTTGAAAGTAAGTTCCTAGAGAGTTTTTCAGTTCCTTGAAACTCGTGGGAGAGATAGACTTCATACTTGCATGTGTTTCATCATTTGATAGAAGCTAGATCCAAATTCAAGATAGATTGATTCTTTAGTTGTGAGCTTGATCTCACAAATTGTTACTAGGTTTCATAGATTGGATCAACATTATAAGTGTTAGATCCTAGGTTGAGATAGCAAGCAACATATTCAACTCCACCTTTGTCATTACTAGAATTTCTCATAGAGAACATGTGTTCAACTGGTTCACATTTTCTGGAGCATAGTGAGAGATTAACATTATTATGCAATGTGGAAGATAAGAATGGAATCATTATTCATTCTACAAGATGTAATGGACATTGTAAGTGGAGCTGAAGAAGAACCTGCAGCACCTAATGAAGCTGCAGTATTCAAGAAGAGAACTAGAATTGCTCTTCATTTCATAAAAAAACATGATGACCGCAAAAAAGAGAAATGACCTAGACACCCATTTTTCTACGAAGTTGAAAATTTATTAAAAAAATGCCAATATTTTAAACGTTAAATAAAATAAAAAATTTCAAAATCTTGAACATTTATTATTTTGCTATAATTTACAGATATGAATAAACATAAGCTATCAATTTTCTTTTCCATTGCCAAATTTGACCTTATTAAACAAATTCAAATGTGAATAACTTACTGATTTAAAAAAAAAAAATCAAAATAATGTCAAATTTTCAAACTTTGAACTTGAATCTGAAAAAGACAATTATGATTTTAAGTGATTTAAACTATTTGAAAATTCTAGGATTAACTTATTTGTTAAATTTTTTTAAAATTACACATTTTTTACTTGTTTAAGAGTAATTTTAATGACTAGAATATTGAAATTTGATTTTGATTGTATTTGACAAATTTATACAAGAACTCTCTCGATCAAAAACTCCCAATTAACCCTCTCGATCAAGAAGATGGTTGTCTTGGACAGAGCCAAACTTTAGAAAATGTTTATTGCAAAATTATTCTTTCGAGTTGCTGAGTGATCAGCCATACTCTGCATGCTTAAATGAATATTTTTCTTGCATCAATCAGAGTGGCGTAGGAAATTATAACTGCCATTAGTACCACGTACCATTCAGGTTCCTGGAAATCGTCAGCTTTCAGCTCTCCGTTGAGTTCTACTGTCTCCTATTTTCTTCTGGTGATGATTGATGTTTTGTGACTCTCCAACTACATCTCTGTCTTGATCGCTTGCACCTCCGCCATATCCTGAGTGGGGTGAGAATGGTGTCTTGAACATCATCCGGATACTTTTGCTATGGGATTGTTTAGCCACCTTCTCAGTAACCTCAATATCATTGATCAGCCAGAATCCAGATTAAGCTTTGACCTTGTATAAGAAAGTGCAAACGACTTTCATTCAGTCGAATGTTTTCAACTATCGTTTTACAGCTAGGCCATAACTTCGGAACATAGTAGAGGTCGTCATAGAGCTATAACAATTGGAAAAGATGTCCTGGATTGTTCTATTTCAGAGAAAAATCAGCAGCGGAGACATGTTTTGAATGAGAGATAGCAAACCCTAAAAGTTCTTTGTTATGCTCAGCATAACAAAAAACTTTCAAAAGTTTTTCTTGTTATGCATAAGAAAGAAATTTTTTGAACGATTTTTTCAATTTGAATTTTTTTTGCATTTCAACTTACTCTTCACCAGTCAACGCTTTTCAAACTTTTTGTTTGAATTTTTTTTTAAAGTTCAAGTGTGTATGGCTTCCAAAAACCCTTTTAGAAGATTATCCTTTCATCCAAGCAACGTTTCCATGGGTTTATATTGCACGGTCTTTAAAAGTCAATATTATAGAGTTTTTTTTTTCTTCATTAGGTCTTCTAATATATTTCTAAAAATCATACGCTCGCACAAACATGTTGAATCAAAGCATATAGCAGATCGTAAGGAAACTAATTTTGCAAGGAAAATTCATGCACAGTTAACAGACAGAGAACAAACACAGAATGAATGAGGGAGAGAGAGAACAAACAGACACAGAGGGATAAGAGGCAGTGAGCAGCAGAGAAGGCAGGCAGAGCGCAGCAGCAGCAGGAGGTAGAGCACAACAACACCACCAGCCGAGAGAGAGAGAGAGAGAGAGAGAGAGAGAGAGAGAGAGAGAGAGAGAGAGAGAGAGAGCTGACAAAAAATTTAGACACGTGTCGCGCATGATGTGTTGAAACATGCTGACGTGGCGAGACAGATGTCGTGCACATACTGGCCAGTGGTGTGTACACCGTCTTCGTGTCAAGCGCAAATTAGTGGACTACAATTTTTTCAAAATTGTGGAAACATATTCTGCCACATCTTCCAGAAAAATATACCACGAAATGCAATTACATAGTAGATCATGACAAAAAAAATTTACAAACTTTATAAAACATATACTAGAAGTTCTAAGGGCATTATCCTACTAAATTTCAATGACTTCAACTTTACTGTGACCCGAATCTATGGAACTTGCATGTCCGCCCTCTTGCTATGTTGAGCATAGCAAACAAACGGACGTGGAATATGACAATTTTCCACAAGGGAAAAGTTGTGCACTCAACAAATTGTTGTAACACAACTTGAATCTCTGAATATTTAAACGAAGATTCATCATTCAAGCAGTCTTTCATTTGAAAGCTGTATGGAATGTTGGCTATGCACAAAGTATAAGCTCTTTTCTTTCAACAATTTGTCAGCTCCTTGCAATCTCTGGGAGGCTACAATATAAAACACTGGCTGATCCTCCACATTTTTTGGAATGTAAGTTTCTGTGGGGTCCTCTTCAGCCACTGTTCCACCAGTTGCAATTCTTTCTCTTTTTTCTGCCCTCACATTTAAAATATATATTTTTAAATTGCTCAGACAGGACATCATTGTTTTTGTCTTCAACACTCTACAAAAAGAAGCATGAAAAAGAAATACAATATCACTAAAAATTGTAAATGCATCACTTCAAAACATTAACTCTATGTTTAGCATGGTAAAAAAACGTACCATATCTCTAAAAAAATAAAAAATAGGCCAAGAGTCTCATTCTTTGAACTCAAAGGATAAATCCTTTGGCACTCATCAAAATCATTGCTTATCCCTGTGACAAGGGCTTCTTAGACTTTCATAAATAATTTGTGCCTGAAATCAAACGTTGATTGTTAATATCAAGTCAATGAAATGTGTTTTAATTGTTAGATTTCACACAAAAAAATTTAAGTATATAATATTTTTATACCTTTGTAATTCCTTGCCCATTTCATTAGCAACTCTAGAAAAAACACTTACAATTAGCTCAGTTGAGCTAATTCCTTGCATATTTTTCCATTCTAAAATACCCATATCAATTGTTATGGGCTTCATGCTTTGAGAGCCAGTGCTAGACTTTTTCTTGGACTTTCAAGCCCCTTGAACAGGTTGGCCTTCAATTTCAAACTTCTCCCATTTATCAAATATTTTGTCTACAAGAGACCAAACCTAAAACAATGAACAAAATATAAGAATAAAATAAAAAATCATTCATTTTAAATCTTTTAAAAAGAGAAAACTATGCAATGCTGAGATATGTACAATACATGACCCCTTTGAAATACAAGTTCAAAAAAATCGTCATAAGCTTTGTGTAGGATGTGTAATCAAAAGGCAAGCCAGTTTTTTGAGCACACAATGCTTTCAGCTCCATCATTTTGACTTCTCCCGCATTGACACATCTCAAATACTCTTTGTCATTTTCATTCTATAGTCCTGGTCAATGTTGTGGTCCCAAGCGAGGAGCTTTGTCTCATCAACAGTCAATCCAGCAAAGGCAACAGCCGAAACACTACAAAAGGAGGGTATGTGAGAATATTCTTTGGAAATCTCCTTTGAGGTTGTAATCTATGAATACTGTTAAATTTCACACATGTGGGAATGCCCTAAAGTGTGTGATTGATCTCCTAAGCAAGCTTGTGCACTTGTCAATGGATTCTAGATTGATTTCCAAGATCTAGATAAAAAAACCAAGGCATAGAGGCAAAGATGGAAGTACATACACATGAGAGGAAGTGCTTCTTGAAAAAACAAAGGAAAACTAAGCTCCTCTCCTCGGGTAGAGAGAGAATAGAGCTAATTCCAACTCGTGTAGAGAGAGAGAGAGAGAAGAGACAACAAGCAAATCTCACCAAAAAGGTTGACTCAAAAACTCAACTTACATAATGATTATAAGGAGAAGTACATATAGAGTGTGTGGAGATCCCTCCTTGAATCCTATTGGACCCCTAATCATAGACTCTTGCATTCTATTGGACCCCTAATCATAGCTTCTTCAATTCTATTGGACCCCTAGTCATAGCCTCCTTAATTCTATTGGACCTTTAATGAGGATCTCTTGATTTCTATTGGACCCCTTGACCAAGGCCGACCCTTTGACTTCATCACTCTTCAAATTGGATTGTCACAAGTGTCAAGACCCTATTCATATGCCTATCTAGCTTGAGATTACATCATGACTCATTTTTGGCTCAATAGAGGCATTACATGTGGACATGCCAATTTGCCATCTGTGCCAATTTTTGGCCCTATCATAACTCTACACAAAGAAGCTTGTCCTAAAAACTTAGCAGACCCCTAAGGCTATGATAAACTATTCTACACATGTGGGAACATGCTCCACACATGTGAAATGTACTTTCAAACATAAAAGACATGAAATTACCAAGCTAGATTTTTGTCAATTTTTCACACTCCTCCTCAAAAAGATAGCTTGGAAAGGTACTAGATCATTTGAGAAGTTTGTGAAACGTTTTGAGTGGATCCTTTTGTATGTATATGAAGTAGAAAACCAGCAAAAGGATCCATCATAGCAGCACCTCACCAAATCCATGATAAGATCTCTTTGGTAGAAATCTCTTGCCAATATCTTTGAAGAGTACTCCACCAATATGCCACTATGATCATGTGCCTCCTCCATGCTTGATGATGGTCTTTTATTTGAAAGCTCCACTTGCATGATGGCTGCACCATAAATACATGATTTTTCAAATTTTGAGCAACAAGCGCAATCTTACTCTTACTAAATCTAAAAGCATACTTTTGATAACACAATCTCTTGCTTTCAAAGAAATTTGGAAACATATCTAAGCCTTTCATGACAAGAAATATGTCCATACAATAGGCATCATACAGAACTAGTATTGCCTCTCTTGAACTGTGAGATGTAGAAATCTCAATAAAGCAAGATAGTGCATCAAATAATGAAAGAGAAGTATAAGTGAAAATGCTAAAGTGGATACCACCTGAAATTTGCCTCTCTTTATCATAAAAGATGAGCCATAAGGACTTGGCCATACATCTTGAAGATCCCCTTGAAATCATATGTTGAGGAGGCTCCTCCTCAAACCTCGACCCCCTCACATCTTGATAATCTTCAATAGATATGATTTGAGATGCATCTTGAGATGCCTTGAGCTTGGCCCCTTCCAAGGCTAAATTTATATGAGATGCCTTGAGCTTGGCCCCTTCCAAGATCTTCATAAAAGATGACTTCTTTTCTCTCAATCACTTTTAAAAAAGAGAGTATAATGGCTTTATGGGCCTCCTTGGTGGATAAGCATCCAACCATGATCCATGAGCTTGGATCCTTCATCCTCCTTGTTTCCAAGAAAATATGTGCAAAGCAAGAACCTCCAAAGACACTAAGTTAATCAACCTTAGGCTTGAATAATACTTCATATGGTGTATTTCCTCCAAGAGCTCCATCACTCCTCAAAGCTTTGATCTTCAATGAGAATTCCATCTCAACATATGCTTTGAATAATAGGAAATAATCATGCACCATAAATCTTGAAGAGAGAGGATATAAACATGTGCATCTTGTGTGATCATCCTCTTGTTGTCGCATTTTTCGCGAAGGGGCGAAAAAGGCAAAAAAAGACGAAGGTGGTCCAGAAATGGTTTCTAAGTCATTCTGGCCAGTGTGTCGCATTTTTTATGAAGGCACAAAAAGGCGAAGAAGGCAGAAAAGCAAAGGTCGTTTTAAGGCACAAGGGAAAAACTTAAAGGGAAAAATGTGAAGGTCCGAAATCATGTTGTCAGCCTTCCATTTTCAAGATGCTCATTACTTAACAAATTTTTTCTTTAAGGCTGAGCATAAGAAATCTAACACTCCCCCTTACTGAGAATCTTGAAAAACACTTTGAACTTCAGTTTTAACATATCGTTAAATCTGAGATAATGCTCCTTTTGATAGAGCTAACATGCATTTTGAATCCTTCAATAAATTTAGATTGTTACTAAATAGTAACATATCATCTACATAAAAGGTGGATTATGAAGGGATTCGACACAGACTGAAAATAAAAATTCAAGCCTGTCGAGTTTGGAATAAAACCATTCTCGTTGAAAGATGCATTGGTATTCTCTCGATCAGCATCAGGTGTTGACATTGCCTCTGAAACAACATTTGATTCCTACACAAAGTAGCAGGCCGAGTCATCCGTAAATCGGGATGGAGGCTGTCTTGATTGGTTCGATCTTTCGGGTTAAACTGTGATCCTCTGATGCGATTCGTTTTGCTGAGGGACTGCCTCGTTGTCAGAGTCAGTGTAAGTGTCAGTGTCAGTGTTAGTGTCAATATTCTAATCAGTCCTGAGTTGTTTGTAGCTATTGGTGTTGATTTTCTAGGATCTAAATTCGAAGTAGCTTTCCCTTTGTGGTGGATAAACTGATCTTCCACAAAAATGACATTTCTGCTCATGAAGGTCTTTTGAGAGTCCAAATTGAAGAGCTTGTATGTTTGATGGTCTGAGGAATAGCTGATGAAGATCGACCTTCTGCTGGTGTTGTCTAGCTTCCTACTTAGATCAACAGGAATCTGTGAGTAGGCTATGCATCCAAATACTCAAATATTTGTGAGTGATGGCTTCGATCTTGTCCACACCTCATAAGGTGTTTTGCCTGAGTTGGACCGATTTTGAAGGTAGGCTACTATAGTAACATCTTCTGCCTAGAATTTCTTTGGAAGAGAGGCATGGGCCAGCATGCTCTTTGCACTTGCGATGAGTGTCTGATTCTTCCTATGAGCTACACCATTGGACTGAGGTGAGTAGCTGGCTGAATGTTGTTGTAAGTCTATTTGATTGGCCTTGCAGATAGCTTTGAACTTGATGGAGATAAATACTCCCCCTGCATCAGAGCGTAGAGCTTTGATTCTTCTATGGGTCAATTTTTCTGATGATGCCTTGAACTGCATGAAGAACTTGAGAGTCTCGGATTTGTTCTTCAAGAAATATGTTGCAGTCCTTTGAGAGAAGTCATCAATGATAGTCATCAAATAGACAGACCCCCCCCCTGTGGAATCAGTCTGCATAGACCACAAATGTCCATGTGTACAAGATTTAACGAACCTTTAAAAGGACGAACTGAATCGGAAGTGACTGGAGTTCTAACATGCTTGCTAGAAATACATATTTCACATGAAGAATTCGATTTGCTAATGGAGGGTAGATCTTGTACTGAATTCTGTTTCAACATTTGCTGAATACAACTGGAATTTAAATGGCCTAATCTAAAATGCCAAAGCATCTCAGTTGATTCGGAAGTCGTGAAAAGAGCTTGACTACTTATAGAATAGGAGTGTTTGATTTTGTACAAATTGCAATAGGTATAATGTCCCATGTATAACCCAAGTAGGTAAACTTACACATGAATGGATGGATTACTTCCTATTATGATAAATATATGTGATAAATAGACTTAAATATCAATTCATGCAAAAAATGGAATAAATGACGGCCTAGAAAATTGTCACTTATTCTGGATTATATGACAGTTTTTCAGAAGCCGTCATTTATGCCAAAAATTAGGTTTTTTTTTAAGTTTTATGGCTTCATGGGTAGATAAGTGGGCAAATAAAAGAAGTTAGATGGATATGATAGTATAACATGCCTTTAATTTGATATAAGTGTGTCATATATTGTTTGATACACGTCGATGATATGTGTTAGTGTGAAATCTGACAATATAGAACATGTCGATAGGTATAATATCCCATGTATAACCCAAGTAGGTAAATTTACACATGAATGGATGGATTACTGCCTATTATGATAGGTATATGTGAGACATAGACTTAAATATCAATTCATGCAAAAAATGGAATAAATGACGGCCTAGAAAACCGTCACTTATTCTGGTTTATATGACAGTTTTTTAAAAGCCTCCATTTATGCCAAAAATTATATTTTTTTTGAAGTTTTATGGCTTCATGTGTTGATAAGTGGCCCAATAAAAGTTGTAAGATGGATATGATAGTATCACATGCCTTTAATTTGATATAAGTGTGTCATATATTGTTTGATACACGTCGATGATATGTATTAGTGATGAATCCAACAATATAGAACACATCGATAGGTATAATATACCATGTATAACCCAAGTAGGTATATTTACACATGAATGGATGGATTGCTGCCTATTATGATAAGTGTATGTGATACATAGACTTAAATATCAATTCATGCAAAAGTGGAATAAATGAAGGCCTAGAAAACCATTTATATGACAGTTTTTCAAAAGCGGTGTATAACATGCCTTTAAATTGATATAAGTGTGTCATATATTGTTTGATACACGTCGATGATATGTATTAGTGTTGAATTTGACAGTTTAGAACATGTCGATAGGTATAATATTCCATGTATAACCCACGTAGGTAAATTTATACATGAATGGATGGATTGCTGCCTATTATGATAAATATATGTGGTAAATAGACTTATATATCAATTCATGCAAACAATAGATTAAATGACGGCTAGAAAAACCAAGATTTATTCTTGTTTTGCATGACAGTTTTGAAAAGCCGTCATTTATGACAAAAATAACGTTTTTTAAAGTTTTATGGCTTTATGTGTAGATAAGTGAGAAAATAAAAGTTGTTAGATGGATATAATAGTATAACATGCCTTTAAATTGATATAAGTGTGTCATATATTGTTCGATACACGTCAATGATATGTATTATGCTAGAACACGTCGATAAGTATAATATCCCATGTATAACAAACGTAGGTAAATTTACACATGAATGGATGGATTATTGTCTATTATGATAAATATTTGTGATACATACACTTAAATATCATGCAAAAAAATGGAATAAATGACGGCCTAGACGACCGTCATTTATTCTGGTTTATATGGCAGTTTTTTAAAAGCCGTCATTTATGCCAAACATTACATTTTTTAAAAGTTTTATGGCTTCATGTGTAGATAAGTGGGAAATAAAAGTTGTTAGACGAATAAGATAATATAACATGCCTTTAAATTGATATAAGTGTGTCATATATTGTTTGACACGTCAATGATATGTATTAGTGTTGAACCAACAATATAGAACACATCGATAGGTATAATATCCCATGTATAAACCAAGTAGGTAGATTTACACATGAATGGATGGATTATTGCCTATTATGATAAGTATATGTGATACATAGACTTAAATATGAAATCATGCAAAAAATGGATTAAATGACGGCCTAGAAAACCGTCGTTTATTTAGGTTTATATGACAGTTTTTGGGAAGCCGTCATTTATGCCAGAAATTACGTTTTTTTTGAAGTTTTATGGTTGTGAAAGTATTGTACTTTAGGACCATAAATGGATCTACAAAAGATCCACAAGAGTGATTGGATGCTTGCTTAACAATCTATCAAAAAACTAGTCATCAAAAAGTTGATCTAGATTGGCAATTTGACAAACAACAAGCATTAACAATCAAAAGCATTGATCAACATTGAAATCCGAGCCCACATGTGTGTACAAGTTGTAGTACGGCCTTCAAACTAAGAAACAAGTAGAAATTGATTTGGTTGCATTTGGATCACAACAACTCAATGTACATAGTGAACTAGCTTGAGATTGTCAATGAGCTCCAAAAATATTCTATCTTCTCACTATGGGAGCTTGGAATACATAGCAAATTCGACTTCCTTCTTGAAGTTAGGTGGATTTCCAGCATGTAATAGGGAAGTTAACCCACTCTTCTTGCCCTAAAATGAAACCCTAGCCTAGATCCTAGAGTTATGCTTGGTAGGTAGCTAGTTGGTCAAATTTTCACCTTAAACTTAGGTGTAGGTCCTATAAAGTAGGGATGACCACCAAATAGACATGACCAACTCTCTTGACTTGCCCTAACCTACATGAGGAGTGGGTTGCCACATGGCCTTCTTGGCCTTCCATGTGTGGAACCCAATTATACACAATATTTACAAAGGTCTACATCGCTAAATTTGCCAAAATAGGCTATTTTTCACACCCCTCCTCAAATCTAGCCTTGGAAACAATAATGTATCTATATACAATTCTAAGACCTGATCTTAACATTAGAAATGAATCATATTCAGGTTTAGAAGATGACTAATGAGCCCCTAAAGATGATGACGTGATCTATCACCATATCCAAGATAGAGCTTCTTTGATCTTGATCTCCTCAAGATGAATTGAAGAGTCTTGATTCTTCCTTGCACCTTTGCACTTGATTTCTTCCCTGTTGAGTGAAGATGTATGAACTTGAAACTTGCTCCTCATTGATCTTGATGCTTCTCTTTGAAGAAAATCTGATGTCTCCATGTCTTGTGAAAATCACATTGATCAAGATCACAAAACATAGTCAAGCATCAAAGTTCTCTTTCTCAAGTACATAAGTTACTCTCTAACTTTAATCACAAATTTCCATGGATCACTATAATTGCATTGAGCAAACTTGAGTAGTCACGAGCCTCCTCTAGGATGCATTGACATAATCTAAGTAGTAAAGTAACCTCTTTTATTGAGTAAATAACATACTTTCCTCTCTATAGAAATTCCTATTTTTAAAAATGAATTTTAGAAAATTTCCTTTTGTAGCTCTCGATTCCTTCATCTTTTGAATAACCTTTCCATCAAACTAATTGCTTCGATACAAGATAAATACTAACTTGAGTATATCTTATATCAAGCTCTCTTTCTTACTCCAAAGGTACATTGGGTGACATGTTGTTAACACAAGCTAAGTCATCCTCAAAGAGAAGTGAATCATATGTAGACATAATTTGAGTCCAACTAGATGAATCAAATAATGCAGACCCCCTCAAGAAGCTTTAACTTAAAATCCAATAAACTAACCATTTTCAACTCCCAAAACTCTATAGGATTTCTCTACAATTTCAAATGATGCCTTTCTCTATCCTTGCTAGTTGTAAAGACTCTTTTAAAACTATCAAGAGGTTGTAATGATATAATTTAATGAACCTTTTTTTTTGAACAAATAAGTGTTGATTCTACTTTGAAGCATATTAAGTATACTACAATTCTTGAGCTTAGCAAGATTCAATTTTCACACCAATTCCATTGCTAGAAAATCTATTTTATGTGTTTACTTGACTCTTACTACATATGGAAAGAGATGGGCCACTAGATAAACAATTGTCATTCTCTCCTAAGAAACCCTTGATGCCCAATATGATTGCTCCCAAACTATAGTTTGGAAAAGAATTAAAGCCCTAACAAAAGGGCACATATACTTCCACTCATTCTCTTTTTGAAGGATGCCTTCATTTACCATCTAGCATGGTTGGCCAGGTTGAAATTCTAAGTCACGTGACATATATAATGTGCAAAATGATAGTAATATTGTTAAAGTTAGTGAGTGCAAGCTTAGCCAAAAATGGCTCATGTAGACAACATTATGTATGTTGAGTATCAAAATATTATTTTTAAAGCTCATACTCCCATAGAATGCACCACACACACATATCAACCTCAACTTATGCCTTCGTGAATGGTGTTCATGGTGATGCATTGCAATGACAATGTTAGGTTCCCTTAGCGTATGTTAGCGTATATTAGACAAACTTGAGAAGTGACGTATAAAAGAGATTTTGCTAGAAGTAAAAAAGAGAATCTACAAGGCTTGTAATTGGCTTGTAGCAATTAGAGTGATAAATCTTTGCATTTCAACATAAAGATAAGTTGAAGGCATTTTAGTGAGTGGGCCTCCCTCCATGATGTGCTATATATATACTTACTATGATGAATTGGCTCATCATTCTAGAGTTGTAATTGTTGATGATGTAGTCAAATTGTTCATAAATTGTAAATCTTTCCACATGCTTCCAATCCCTAACACACGACAAAAATAATGTAGCTAGGTTAAGAAATGGGAAGATTCAAGGATCCTTTGCAATAGTTGAGTTAGTTAAGAGTTGGATTTGTGCTCTTGTGGGTGGTTCAAATGAGGTTGTTGCATAAATAGATGTGTGGAGCTTTGTGCTCCTTGGCTTGGTTGGCTTGCCCTTGCAATGTGGTGTAGAGAGTGTACACATTGTGTACATGTTGTCCACAATGAAGCTAGGTGAATTAGTTATCATTATCAAAAAAGAAAAAGAAAAGTCAAGGACAGAGGAACAAGCTGGGCACAAGATAATGTGTGAAATGCATCATTATGATCTTGGAACCTTATGCTCTTGAGTTAAGTTTGAGCTAACATTATCTCGGATGCTTCGTCATCATTCCTTGTGATCTACTATAAGATTTGACCTAGTATTGCACATTTGTATATGAAAACGCTAATACATTATAACCCAATAAAAAATAGAAATAGAAAATAAACATTTTTATAACAAACTAATCCCTAGGAGAAAACTGGCATACCATGATTTATTTGAATCTATAAACTCATGATTCAAGAGCTCTTTAGTCCAATCATGAGTCATGCATCATACACAAAAATAAATTTTGGAAAATATCAAAATGTTTGTGGTTTGAGCCCACCATTCCTACTATCTTTAGATGACTCTAACTCAATGGTCTTGCCATAAAGGTTTATGCATAGTACTTAGCTTACTTCACCATAATGCTTTTTTTACATTATGTTGCCTCATAAGTCTCAAGCTAGTTTGTTGGAAAAGTTGAATACATGCGCAATATCTTAACGTGCAACCTTTTTTTTTATCCTCTCTTAGTTTTTTGATCTAATAGGCAATAGTGTTGCCAAAAACTGGCTCAAAGAGTGTATGATAAGATGCAAAATTTGCTTCAAAAACTCACTCTCTATTCATAAACAATGTTACCCATGCATCACCAGAATAATTTCAAGTCAATTAAAGAAATCTAGAACATCATCCAAGGCCCCCTTTTTGGGCCTAGACTTATTGGCTAATTCATGTAGGTTGATAAAAAAAAAAACATAAACATTAGCAAGGTTTGAAGTCAAGCGATTTAAAAGATGGGTTAAAAGAATCATGCCAGTTAGCAAATCACACATAAAGAGATGGATGATTGAGGCATGGGAAAACAACTAGTGGCAAAAAAACAAGAATACAAAAATAGAAATAGAAGGAAACTCTTGTGGAAGCTCTGCAATGCTTGTTGTGTGAGAGCAAAATTGTAGTCTTACAAGCTTCAATCACTTGTTAGAACAAAATGCATCTTATTTTTAAGGAATTAGAACACAATAATGTGATCATTGAACAATTACCCCCTAAATACACATACAAGTTATAACCTTATTGATAAGCATCCACATATTTTAAATTAGAATATTGAGTACATAAGTCTTTTATAAAAGTGTTAAGTAATTATTTGAGCCTTCTTTATTGAATAAGTTAGTCTTGATTATATGTTGAATCATGCTTAGTCTTCTACTTTTTAGTCCAAAATTCTTGTCCATGCTAAAGCAAACCAATATTTGATAGCTTGCTTTATGGAGAGACTCCTTCATAAGGACAACTTGAATCAATTTTGTGAGGGTTATTGGAAGCATTTCCAACTTCATCTATCTCATATTGAATGTGTAGATAAGGAGTTGTGTCTTTCTCATTTAGATCTAAGCCAAATAATGTGGTGCTTGCTATTGATGTTTATTACTTGAGAAACACATTAATATCAATAACTACATATGTGAAAGTACAGTACTTTGAGGACCAAAATTTGATCTTAGAAGATCCAAGATTATGTGCCTGCTTAACTATGCATCAAAAAACTAGACAATAAATGTTGATCTAGATTAGCAATTTGACACATAACAAGTATGGATAATCAATAAACAAGATCAAAGACCCAAATCCAAGTCCACACGTGTGTACTACAAGCTGTAGTACGGCCTTCAACCCGAGAAACAAGTAGAAATTAATTTGGTTTCATTTGGATCACAAAAGCTCAATGTACATAGTGAACTAGCTTGAGATTGCCAACGAGCTCCAAAAATTCTCTATCTTCTCACTATGGGAGCTTGGAATACATAGCAAATTCGACTTCCTTCTTGAAGTTAGGTGGATTTCCAGCATGTAACAAGGAAGTTAACTCACTCTTCTTGCACTAAAATGAAACCCTAGCCTAGATCCTAGAGTTATGCTTGGTAGGTAGCTAGTTGGTTAAATTTTCACCTTAAACTTAGGTGTAGGTCCTATAAAGTAGGGATGACCACCAAATAGACATGACCAACTCTCTTGACTTGACCAAACCTACATTAGGAGTGGGTTGTCACGTGGCATATTGGCCTTCCATGTGTGGAACCCAATCATACACAATATTTACAAAATTCTACATGGCTAGATTTGCCAAAATAGGCTATATTTCACACTCCTCCTCAAATCTAGCCTTGGAAACAATAATGTATCTATATACAATTCTAAGACCTGATCTTAACATCAGATCTATCACCATATCCAAGATAGAGCTTCTTTGATCTTGATCTCCTCCAAGATGAATTGAAGAGTCTTGATTCTTCCTTGCACCTTTGCACTTGATTTCTTCCATGTTGAGTGAAGATGCATGAACTTGAAACTTGCTCCTCCTTGATCTTGATGCTTCTCTTTGAAGGAAATCTAATGTCTCCATGTCTTGTGAAACTCACATTGATCAAGATCACAAAACATGTACTGCTTCTATTACCAAGATTTATCATGCTAAAATGACTAGTCCACAAACCATCAAAAGTAAGCATGATTTTCCTAATCTTGTAATTACAAGTGACCTTGAACTTCATGAGGCTACATACGTGCTTATGGATATAAGTGTCCTTCAATGATGTTTCACTTATTCTCATAAGAAGCTTCCAATTTGTCTCTCCAAAAGCAAAAACACATTTTTCAAAACAATGAGTGATTAATTCATTCTTGCTCTTCCAAAATCCGAGAGCACTCATTTGATCAAACAACCAATTTACTCTTAATTGGTTCATAACAATTTTTAGATCACCAAGACATAAAGACTTGTTCTCAAATGAGTCATTACACATCTTATCTTCAACTTCCTTCTTGATGAAGCCCTCGAGTTGCCTCATGTAGATCGCATAGCAAAATGGTTCATCAAGCATTGAAGTAAGAAAAGTGTTGAAAGTGAATGGTTGAGAACTTTCCCCTTGATTACCTTTGCCAAGATAAGTGAGCCTTGAAGGCTCGGCCCTTGCCTTTGTGGATCTTCTTGGAGCACTTAATCTTTGAGGTGGATCCTCAAGATTTCCATCACTTTGTTGCTCCTCCTCAATCCTTGCAAGATCATTGACACCAAGGTTGTTGATTTCACTTTCATTCACACAAGATACTAGATGGATCCAAGCATCTCTTGTATAAACATCTAAGAATGTTTCATGCATCTTATCATCACTACTTGGTACCTGAGAAAAAGAGTGTACATTTGAATGAATGATTTTCTCTTTTGCCATAGCAATTTTAGCATCCAGCTTAAACAAACTACCTTGTTTAACACCATTTGCTATGCAATTATCATTCTTCATGATGGAACAAACTCCATGCTTGAAGTGAACATCTAAACCATCATCCATTAGTTGTCCAACGCTAAGCAAGCTCTTGGTAATCGATGGTACAAAAAGGACATTGTCTAGATCCATCCTTTTGCTAGATCCTAGACTTAATGAGATGGTACCAATACCATCTATCTTACACTCTTGATCATTTGCTAAAGAAACAAATTTATTAGCACCATTGAAAGAGTGTAAGGTTGAAAATGTGTCCTTTTGGAAAGTCATGTGGGAGCTAGCCTTACTATCAATTCGCCAAGTGTCCTTTGAGTTGCTTTTGCTTGTTGCGGCCTTCAAGCTGAGAAACAAGTAGAAATTGATTCGGTTTCATTTGGATCACAAAAACTCAATGTACATAGTGAACTAGCTTGAGATTGCCAATGAGCTCCAAAAAATTTCTATATTCTCACTGTGGGAGCTTGGAATACATAGCAATTTTGACTTCCTTCTTGAAGTTAGGTGGATTACCAGCATGTAATAAGGAAGTTAACTCACTCTTCTTTCCCTAAAATGAAACCCTAGCCTAGATCCTAGAGTTATGCTTGGTAGGTAGCTAGTTGGTCAAATTTTCACTTTAAACTTAGGTGTAGGTCCTATGAAGTAGGGATGACCACCAAATAGACATGACCAACTCTCTTGACTTGACCTAACCTACATTAGGAGTGGGTTGCCATGTGGCATATTGGCCTTCCATGTGTGGAACCCAATCATACACAATATTTACAAAGCTCTACATGGCTAGATTTGCCAAAGTAGGCTATTTTTCACAACATATTGTGTTTTTTTTCCTATAGAAAAGTGGAAGAGCTTGAACTTTTGGTTTGAGAGGTTATGCATTTTGGCCACCTCAATATTGATGTCCTTTAGATGATAGTCTTGAGTTCTTCGTTTGCTAAGATTTTACAAAAAAATTGAGATCTTCTATTGATTCAAATATTCTCAAGTTGAGTAGCATTCAACTATGGCATTATGTCCATTCTTGTTTGATTTCATTTTTGACCTAATCCTTATTACATATGAAAAGATGCACATTTTTTCTTGGTTTTGATGCGTAATACTACTAATCCTCCCAAACTATAGTTTGAAGAAGGTAGAGCCTCAACAAAAGGGCAGTTATTCTTCACTCATTCCCTTCTTTAATATTTGTTCTTTTACCTTCTCTCATGCATGGGGCTGAAAATATTAAGTCAAATGACATATATAATGTGCATAATGATAGTAATATTGTTGAAGTTTGTGATTTGTTGTAAGCTTAGCCAAATATGGCACTTCTAGACAATATTCTATGCATGTTGAGTCATAGACTAATGTTTTTGAAACTCACACTCTTAGAGGATGCAACACACAAGTTAAGCCTTCATGAATGCTCATGGTGATGCATTAGAATGAATGATAATTGTTTTCATTTACAGATGTTACACAAATAGGGAAGTGAATAAGTATCTTTCTAGAAGGTAAAAGAGCAAGAGTATTGTAAGGCTTGGCATTGGCTTGTATAGAATAGAGGGATAAATCTCGGTATAGAGATAAATTGAAGGCTTTTTAGTCACACAGGCCTCTCTCCATGGTGTGCTACAAGATATTTATGTTTATTCCTTAATGTGTAGTAAGAATGCAGAGAGGAATTGGCTTAAAACTTAGAGTTGTTGCAATTGTTGGTGATTTAGATAGATATATTGTACATAAATTGTAGATCTTTGTATATGCTTTCAATCATTAAGACAAATATAAAAAACAATGGCCATGTCAAGAAGTAGAAAGAGGTCCTTGGCAAGAGTTGAGTCGGTTAAGAGATGGAAATGTGCCCATGTGGGTGGCTCGCATAAGGTTGTTGCGTGAATAGATGTTGGAGCTTTGTGCTCATTGGCTTGGCCTTACTATGTGATGCAGAGAGTGTACATATTGTCTACATGTTGTCCATAATAAAGCTAGTTGAATCAACTAGCAAGCTAATTGCAATACCGATTGATATCAAAAAAGAAAAAGAAAAAGTCAAGGACAATGCGTCGAATTGTGCACAAAAAAAATCTCTTCATAGAGATGTGATCCAGAACGTCGCATGATGCATGATTGAGATATTGGAACCTTGTGCTCTCGACTTAACTTTGACATAACACGATCCGAGATCTGAGATCCCAGGTCCTCCATCATTGATATCTTGGACCCTTGTGATAAGTGTGAGATTGCACCTAGCATTGTACACTTGTACATGAAAACGCTATACATTACAACTCCACTATGCCTAAAAAATATACATTTTTTTTCAATAAACTAATCCCTATGCAAAAGTGGGCTATCATGATTTTTTTGGATTCTTCATGACTTGATTCACGAGTTCTTTGGGTGAGTGCAGGTGACCCATGATCGTGGTCACCTGCTCCTCTGGGACGGTCGCTGGACCTTCTCACCGGCGCCGGGGGAGCAAAAATCCCGGCTCCGGCGACGCCTAGTGAGAAGGCAAAGCAAAGCGCATCTTGCTTGCCGCCGGCAACCGGCTCCGGCGACGACAGGGAACGGCGCCGGAGGTGAGGGGGTCACATCCCGCAGCACCTGGGTGGACAAAGGGATTCCCGAGTCCTTCTGACCATCAGGCTACGGCCTGGGCCCAGGCGGTAGGGCTCTGCCGGTGGCTCGGGTCCACCACCGGCATCTGCCAAACGCCTTCTTACTTTCCGTAATCGTCCCAGGCGCAGCCAGAAAGCGAGTGGTGACAGGTCATTGTAGACAGAGGTACGTTGACTGGCAGCTGCCGGTCAGTGACGGACGAGCGATCGGTCGGCTAAGCAAGCAAATTTTACTCATCATTCACCACACAGTCTGTTCATGAACTTCAAAGCAAGGCTGCTGGTCTGGCCCTCGGCCTTCACCCTTTCAACTAGAAGAAGGAAAGTCCCACCAGACCAAGGCTTGTGAGCGGGCTTCGGCCTGTAGCCCTTCAATCTGCCGGGCAAGGGGACGGGGTGATGTCGCCCATTTTGTCAGCTTCTTGAATGGCTGGTAATGGACCAAAGTCCAAGGCTGAAATTGGTTTCAGGCTTTTGGGGGGGTCTGAATTGGAATTTTGGGTCCTGACTCCTCATATAGTTTTTAAATGTTAAGAGAGGGGGCGGGGGAGACTCGAGAGGAGGGGAGGGGGGGTGATCCCAATTCGAAATGCACTTATGAGTGTAGGCTCTGGGCCTCGAACATAGCTGTGGCGGCTATCTGGTATGGTCTTTTGGAACAACTAGCCACCTTGAGCCTTGAGGTATGAGCTTGTTGTCAGGGTGTTCCAGTGCCCATATTCCAATCCTCCAACCCCCTAGGCCCTAGCATATTCACATCGAGGTCTCATGGATAAGACACAATCTAGACCACACACTTGATAAAAAGCGTGGTCTAGATTGCCTCCCTCCATCCAAACCTTGTTAGGATATCCTTTGCCTCACCTAGTATATTGGCATTGAGCTTAATCCCATTGGTCATTTCAAACTTGATAGCAAAAGTTAAAGAGAATGTCACTTTAAGGGTAGGCATATAGGCTACCATCTAGTTATGGTGAATGAGTGCAACTTTGCTTAGGGATTGCACCGCACTCATGGTCAAGTCTGGCTCCAAAGAAACCCTTAGCATGGTTTGCCTTGCTCCTTGAGAAAGACAACCAAGTTACCAACTACTCAGAGTAGCGCGTCGCTAGCACGTCGCTTGTTGTGTGTGTGTAAACTTATTTAGAATGTCAATTTTCTCTCTTGAGTTATATAGCTTCCATGTTATTGGGGTAGAGTTGTCCTATGCCTCCTATGTGAATGAATATTTCTTCCTTGAAGACACCCCCTAAAGAGACAATTTTTGTACAAAGTTATATTTACATTGTAAAAATTAGGCACAAACCTAAACATGCACCATGTTAATTGGGAATACTATGTTAAGTTTTTTATTCAATCTTTAAAAAACCAACATGAACTATTTTATCAAAGAAGTACACTCATAAATACAAGATGAATTCTTGTTTTGTTTTGTTTTGTTTTTGTTTTTCTTGTTTTAGTTTTTTTTTTTTTTTTTTTTTTGGGGGGGGGGGGGGGGGGTGGGGGTTGGGGGGGGGGAGGGGTGTTCGTGTTGTTGTAATTTGTCTCTAACATTGTTTTTATTTTTTTGCCTCACTTGAGTTATATAGCTTCTACGTTTTAAACGTAGGATTTTTGGATGCATTGGCTTTGTTAGAAATATTTTATTTTATTTTATTTTCACAAGTAAATTTAAAAATAATATTTAAGGCCAAAAAACGGTACAAATGATCCAAAATAAGATAGTGCAAGCATGTGAATGGTTTTTCCCATTAAAATAGATCATCAAAGTAATGTCCAAGGGGGTGGTCACTCTTATAAATACATCAATTGAAGTAATTTTCAAAGCGGTCACCCTTATAATTATTCTTAATGGTTTGAGGTGATCTACAATCTCAAGTCATGTTAGCCACTAGGCATTTGTAAATATGAGAAAAAAATAACTAACCAATTGAGTTAATCTATTTCTACTAAAACTACCTACATCACAAAGTACTAGTTACTTGGGAGGAAAAAAGCTCTTTTTAGGTTTCTTCTTGATTTCTTTTCTTATTTCCTTGGTTTCTTGGTTGCTTTTGGTTTATCTAGGCACACTTGGCCCTAGATCTTCTCCTCAAGAGGTTGATTTTCTCATGGGAGGTGGACAATGAATGGAAACCTATCTAAGGATCTTAGAGATTTCTACCAAAGAGGTCTTATCATGGATATGGTGAGGGTGCTCCTATGATGGATCCCTTGGCTGATCTTCACTTCATATGCATACCAAAGGATCTACTCAAAAAGTTTCACAAACTCCTTGATCTTACCGAGCTAGTTCTTGAGGTGTCAAAAATTGTCAAAATCTATCTTGGTTATTTTTTATGTCTCTAGTTTGTAGTTTGTGAGTAAAATTCAAACGTGTGGAGCATGTTCCCACATGTGTAAAATAGTTAAAATAAGTTTATCATGTTGAATTGAGGGGTTTCATATAGTTTTCAAGTCAAGCTCCTTGGTGTCATAAGTGGACAGGGCCAATTTGGCCTTTGTTGGTAAAAAGTCAAGTACACTTGCTTTTAGTTGATTTGACCAAAAATCAAAGATGACAAGTTCGAGGTACTTAGGTTGCTTGCATATGTGTAGATGTAATTTGATGAGTGATCAAGTCAAAGTGTTGGCAAAAGTCAAAGGGTCCAATAATATGTGAGAGATTTGTTGGAAGGGTCCAATCAAAAGGAAGGGATGATGAATCACTCATCCAATAGGATTAGAGAGGCTATAATTAAGGGGTCCAATAGGAATCTCCACGAGTTTTATATGTACTTTGAATTCCATCATAATTCTATGTGAGTTTTTGAGTCAATTGTGAGATCAATTGGGCGAAACGAGAAATGAACTTCTAGTTTTGCAGATGGACAACACATCTGTAATACATCTGACAATAGACCCTGTGTTTCACTGAAGGACGAAACACATTGCAATCAAGTACCACTTGATAAGGGATCTGATCGGGGAGAAGATGTTGTAGACTACTTTCATTGGAACGAAGGAGATAGTTGCTGACATTTTCACAAAGGCCTTAGACAAAGGTTTGTTCGAGAAATAGAGGAGCAGCCTTGGAGTCATCAAGCTATCATGCTTTGAGAGTGAGCTGAAGAAACAAAAGGTTTCAATTGCCAAAGCTTTGCTAGCTTTCAATCCACGAAGAGAAAATGTTCACAAACATTTTGTGACACACGACAAAAAATTGCTCGCGACAGAAAATGATTCGTGCTCCACAAAGGACCAACAAGATCAACCAAGTACCATGAAGTACAAACATTTGATCTGATATTGTGACATCAACAGAAGTGCTTTAGGATGTGGCTAATCTGCCACTCTTGTAATCCACAATTAGTCATAGATATTTAAACTGTCTAATCAGAAAAGTTACTCGACACGACACGAAAAAGTTCACGAACTATATACATTCTGCTTGATGCATAAAACAGTAAGACAAAAAAAAATATAATACATGTCCACCTGTGAGCGAGACAATTTTGTGAGAGGATCAGCAGATCCAAGAAGTCCGCTAGTAAGCGAGACATTATGCGTGAGAGAATTGTATTTCTCTCACGCCAATGCACTGTGTGGATCTGTCACACAGTGCTTGAAAAACAAGAGAATAATAGATAATATTGTAGCTGTTATGCACATATTATTCTGATTGTTGTATGATCTCGAATAAATTTTTGTCTGCTATTGTTCGTGTATCTCATACACTTGCTTATTCAATTTCGCACATTGGTTCAATCTTGTTGAATGCTAAATTAATCTATAACGTAGATCAGCAATGTCTGTCTACATTATGGAGGATTGTAGGAATGATATAGCCGGCAGTGACCAACAATCATATCTGAATTCCACACAAACTTGTTAGCGGATTTCAGAGAATCCCCAAATGTTGAGCCAAGTTGAAGACACAAAGTATCTCTCACACATGACCGAGGAGGTCTCAGAAGGAGGTGAGCAGAAAAAGCTGAGAGCCGAGCATGAGAGCCGAGGATTACTAGCTAGGATTATAGTTATTTTCTACGTGAGCCTACATGGTGTATCCCAGAGAAGGAACGACCATGTAGCAGCTAGTAATGTTCCTAGGCAATGTAAATAAGTGTAGACCCCCTTAAATAAGTGTAGACCCTGTTAAATAATCTAGAGTGAGCCACCTTTTGATCGTGACCTCTAGTGGAAGGGCTATTTCCACTTGTAATTTTTAAATTAGTGGAATTACAACTTAGGCTCCGCATGGGCAGCCCTCTTGCTTATTTAAGGGCCTCCCTCTCTTGTGAGGGAGCTTTTATTGTATTTTCATCTCTCTTGATTGAATAAAGAAGATCCTCCACGAGTTCTTGGCAATTGAGAAGCTCCTTGTTCATGGCTATCTTCTTGAGTGAAATTCCTATGAACATGTTTTGATTTCTTATTGTGATTGTTGATTAATTAGATTTCTTGCTTACTTTCTTGCAATGTGGAATGTAGATGTGGATTAACTTCCTTGTTTCTTGATTTTGTAGTTTCAGCATGTAGGTAAACTATATAGGCTGAGATTCTAGATCTGATCTTGCATATTCAGTAACAATCCTGTCCTTGATTGTTCTTGGGTATTCCAAGCATCAAGAAATGGGTGTTTCTTGATTCTTGGTTTGCTAGAATGCTGTTAGAAAGTTAGCTTTCTTGATTCTTGTTTCTCATTGTGTAGCTTCATCCTGTTGTTGTATTATTCCCTGATTTCTTAGGATAGTTTGGTAGATAGATTTGTAGACTTGCTCTCTATCCTAGAACGTTAATTTGTGCTTGAACAAGGATTGATTACATGGCTTGTAAATGCATGTAGTTGAGTGAACATAATCGTTTCATCCCACTGACAAGCTGGGAATACACGTTGCAAACTGAGAAACATTTCTGCTTGGAAACCGTTCTAAACAAGAGGACTTAACTATAAAGAACTGGCTTCTAGAAATGGGCAGAAACACCCGGTTTCTAGAGCGGAAACCACTTGAGACATAACAAAGAAGAAGGAAAAAAAGTCGTGTTCACAAATTCAGCAAGAATTTGTGAACATTTGGCACCATTTCCACAACTACACAGACACTTATCAACGTCAAATCTTTCTGATCTGTGCTGCCAAACCATCGCTCTGAAGTCTCCCAAATGCATCCTCACAGAGCTTGTCACTTTGGTCTCGACCGACGTACAGTTCCGTTTTCGACCGAGGCTTCACGCTCCTTGCCTAGCTGAGCTTCATGACTCACGTCTGGACCGGACCGCGAGCTTTGTTTCATTTACCTATTGAAACCACATGCCAACTCTCGACCGAATCCCTACTAGAAATATCCCACCAAGTCTTGAGTTTAGATCTCAACCGATGCTCATCGATCAGGTCTCAACCGAGTCTTTCAGTTGACATCTCGACCGAAGACCTTCTATCCCATCTCGACCGGAGGCTTTTTGTTACATCTCGACCGAAGCATCCTGTCAAATCTCGACCAGAGGCTTTTTATTAGATCTCGATCGAGGGCTTTCTATTAGATCTCAACCAAAAACCTTCTGTCCCATCTCAACCGGAGGCTTTCTGTTACATCTCGACCAAAGCATCCTGTCAGATCTCGACCGAAGGCTTTCTATCAGATCTCGACTGAGGGCATTCTGTTAAATTTCGACCGAAGACTTCTGTCTGATCTCGACCAAACGCATTCCCTTAAATCTCAACCGAGCATATTCCACTCAGATCTCGACCGAAGCATTCCGTCTGATCTCGACCGAAGCCATTCACTCAGATCTCGACCGAAGCATTCTGTTAGATCTCGACCGAACCCATTCACTCAGATCTCGACCGAAGCATTTTGTCTGATCTCGACCAAAGCCATTCACTCATATCTCGACCGGACATTTCTCTCGACCGAGGATTTTCTATCAACTCTCAACCGAGGATTTTCAATCAAACCTCAGCGGAGAGCTTCAACTTACAGTCTGAACCAAGTCAACTCCAAAACAAAGTCAACTTTATTATTTGACTAGATCTCAAGGTTTGCCAATTACCACAGTTCTTTCTTTATTGCAAAACTCTCACACCAAAAAAACTGTGCCATTTGGACACCACCACATTATTCGTCTCTAACTAATATCCTTGGCAAAAAAAAAAAAAAAACAACAGCCAATCTACCAAAGAGTCCAAAAGAGGCCTACATAACCAATCATAAGGTACTCTAGATTTGCTATGGATCGTCCTTACAATCCAAATTCCACAGTGGACTATCCACCAAAGATGGTCTCTCCATCTACCAAACAGGCTCGATCAATAGATATTCTAGGATGAACTCCCGAGTCCATGAGCCATCAACCAATCCATTTGATAGATGGGAACCCATGCGAGCTGAAGTTCCATACGATCAACCACACTTTCATGTTGCAGAATCTTCACATGCACGAGCTCACTTAAACGGAGCTTTTGCAAATACTGTTTCGCGTACTGAAAAATGTACTCCCAAGTTAGATTTACCTAAGTACGATGGCAACACTGACCCTCAAAGATTTTTTCAAGTTTTTGAGAACGCATGTGATGTCTATGGCGAGACATCACCAGAAGCCATGGTTCAGCTCTTCTCAATGACCATGATCGATTGAACACGAGAATGGTTTTTTAACCTTGATCCTGATGATAAACGAGACTGGTCACTCTTGAAGGAAGCCTTCATCAAACGTTTTAAGCCATTTCGTTTGATTGAAAGTCCTTTTGTCAAGGTGAGAAACATCAAAATGACAAAAGATGAGAAAGTATGTGACTACATAGAAAGATTTAAAGGATTAAAAAGTTAGGTACAAGAACAATCAACCGAATCTATGCTCATCATTTGGTTCCTCGTTGGACTCCCATGATGGATAAGATATGAACTTCGTTCCAATGATGAATACACATCATTAAAACAAGCAATGTCTGATGCCATTTGGGAAGAGGACGAGGGATCAAATGTCAATAAGCCACGTGAACGGAGAGCACAACGTGTTGTCCAGGAAGCTCGACCAAATGAGAAAACATGAGAACAGTTATGGAAAACACAAATGGAGTTGCTTAACCAGCAACACCAGTAACGGATGGAGAAACTCACGAAAGAGTTTCAAAACACTCTTAAGTCTATCCAGAGCTCGATGCCGGGTCAGTTACCCACTGGCCAAATCCACCATAGATGAGAGAATATATGGTGACCTCACTGTCGAGGTGCACACACTGGAAATGAATGCCCATCATACCAACCGGTCCCAGATACTTCCTTGATCAAATGCGACATCTGCGACTTTATGGGTCATACCTCACTCTATTGCTATTATAACCCGAGGAACCAGCCTCACAACCAGTCAAAGGGACATTATCAACCTCCTCGGCAACAGTTTGTTTCACAAAACCAAAATCAGCACTATCCACCACGAAACAAACAAGTCCATATACAAGAGTTGCCAAGACAATCTAGACCTGAACCTCAACCATAGATGGTGCTTAGGTCCACCTACAAGGGGACAACCTGATCTAGGAGCACAAAAACATAGACATCCTCGAGAATCTGCACAAACACATCTTGTAGATAACTCCTACGATCAGTCATATGATCACAATACAACACTGCCATTTGCTAGTTCTCAACCATATCAAACCGACAACTCATGCTCGTGCAAACAGGATGATTATTTCACACCACCAGAAAATCCAGCACATCTAGCCATCCAAGATGGTTATGCTATTGCCACAGGACCAATGAGCAATCGATGTTTTATTTGTGGTGAAACTAGCCACTTCATGGTTGACTGTAAAGTTAAAAACCAATACCATGTGGAGTGTCCAGACTGTGTTCACAAACACAGTTTCAAAGAATGTCCTAAACAACCTAATATGATCCCTCCATCATGTCATATATCATCCGAACCTGTTAGAGTTCTCACTAGAGCACAACGTGAACACCAAGAACAACAACAACAACACATTACCAAATCAGTTGACCATCCAGGGAGCCCAATGACAACTTCCACTTTACCCAAAGATTACCTAGACCCAAAAGTGGAACAACAACAATACAATGAATTTAGAGATGAGTTTTTGCAAGAGGAAGAAAAAACAGAAGGTTTGTTATCTGCTCAAATCCCCGAAAAGAGCAATCCCTACAGGGACTTGAGGTATTCTCTGAACTCCTGCAAGCTCAAAATACCATGCCATTCCATAGAGCGATAAAATCTTTCATAGGGCTTCAACGTTATATCCATCGTAGTTTACAACTGCCAGTCATTCCTGACGAACAATAAAAACCGGAAGAGATTCTTGAAATTTCTCAGATTCCTATGAATATGATGAAGATAGGTGTTGCTAAGGGGACTAGCATCACCTTGCCTATGACCAATAAGGACTATCTCGCAGTGTCCGCTATCCTTGATAGTGGATCAGACATCAATATAATGGCTTTGTTGTTGGCAAAGTCATGGGGATTCCATACTCTCGATCAACCACGCTACAAACTACACATGGCTGATCAGCGAGTCATAGACCTGCAGGTCATTTATCAAATATCCAAGTTCGCATTGCAGGTGTCAAATTTACAATCGATTGTGTCATTCTAGATTTACCAGATGATGCCAATACCTATAAACTCCTTCTTGGTACACCCTAGCTACAGATAGCAGGTGTTTTACAGGATTAGAAAAGAAGTAAAATAACCTTTGGCAATAACGAAAAACGGGTCACAATTGACTCAACTGGACATATAAAGCCCACCAAGGTTTACAATGATCGGTCATCCACCACTTATGACGAATCCGATAGTGTCCAAATCCAACCCCATGGCCACTATATGAGATCCACATATATTATAAATTGGGGTCAAGCATTGGATATTGTTGACTGTGTTGATTCCAACATATGTCAGATAGAAACCAATGTAGAGGATGTGTACATTCTACCATCTTCAACAGAAATTGATACACCCATCATTCTGCTTATGATGATTGACCCTATTCCTATAGCTTGGTGCCCAGGAGAACCTAGCGTCTCTACCACCCATGTTTCGGAAGAAGGTATCCTTTCCATGAATGATGTTGAAATGAGGGATGAACATGTCCTCCTCTATCTAGATGCCCAACCTTATCCGCCAAAATCCATTCCATGGGAGATCAAGTCACCAAGGCCTTTGGCTCACGTCCAACTGACCTTCAAAATACCCAACACTACCACTTATCAACCAAAACCAAAGATATATACATGGGATGTGTATCCAGATGAAGTCTAGGATACAATCGATGATGACATGATAAGTGAGGCAACAACATCGCCCCCTTAGCAACCTAAAAAACCTCGGTTACAAATGAAAAAATTTCCAGAATGTTCACACGTGTTGGAGTGATCCACAAAGGTGATTGATCTTATTAAGCTTTATGATTAACACAAAAAACTGATTCTAGATTGAATAGCAAGATCTAGTACAGAATTTACTGGCTTAACCACAATCTAGCATGCTAAGAATCAGAGAATGATAGCTTTGATTACAAATGAGCAAAAGTACAAGAATCTAGTGTATGAGCATTAGCTTCAACACGAACTAGAGAGAGAGAGATAGAGATATTCAAGCAAATATTGGTGTAGATCCAAAATGGCATGGAATAGTTACAAAGCTTTGGTCCTTCATCAAAGATCATGAGAATAGCTACACATATTTATGGAGTTTGAGGTAGCTCGAGGTAGAACCACATCCATTCACCTTTCAATCACATCTACAGTGAAAACTAGAGTCTAAGTGACATTTGTCACATCTCATGCATGCATTTCTACCTACTTTTACCAAGTGACATTTTTCTATCTAGATTTGTACAAATCATCATGCATGTGTCCATTTCACTTTTTGTGCATGTCTTGCATGTCACTATGGATCACTTACAATAAATGCATGTGATATGCCATGAGTTTCTACAAGCATATTAATGCTATTTCTAAGTCTACAATCTATATGCAAGTTGTATTTTACCAACTAGACATGAGAAACCCATATAGCTCGAGTTCCATCTAAGCCATTTACATTATGAAACAACATACTTGCATAGGAAAAAGATTTTGTAGCAAGCCTAAAGTCAAGGTAGATGATTTTTCAATTTCAACACTCCTCCTAAAAACAATCTATGTTGACTTGAACATGGATCTTGGAATTACTCCAAGATTGGCTCTATGCTTGATGAAGGAATTCTTGCTCAGGTTTGTGAGCAAATCTGTAATACAAGATGATGTGTCGATGTGCTCCAGGTAGATTTCCCCTCCAATGAGCTTCTCTCTCACGAAGTGATGTGCAACCTCGATGTGTTTGCTCCTTGCATAAAATATCAGATTGTTGGCAAGGGCTTGTGCTGAAATATTGTCACACATGATCATAGGTAGATCATCTTCCATGATTATCTTTAGCTCCACTAGAAACCTCTTGATCCAAAGCACTTCCTTTGTTGTAGTAGTGAGTGCCTTATACTCAGCTTCACAAGATGAGAGTGATATAGTATCTTGCTTTGTGGAAAGCCAAGATATCAAGTTTCCTCCAAGATAAATGACATAAGCACTTGTAGATTTTCAATCTGCTTAATCACTTGCAAAATCCGAGTCAGAATAGCCAACTATAGAAAGATCTTCACTTTTATATAACAAAACATAATCAAAAGTTGAAAATATGTATCTAAGCACTCTCTTGGCCATTTTCCAATGATGAATAGTAGGATTTTGCATAGCTTGGCTCAGCTTATGAACACTAAAACTTATGTCAGGCCTAGTTATAGTGAGCCAAATTAAGGAGCCTATAAGACTCCTAAAAAGAGTGATGTCCACGAAGGATCTTTCATCACCTTTGTTAGGGTCATTTACAATTTGCTCCATAGGAGTTTCTATACTCTTACAATCTTGCACATTGAACTTTTCTAACATTGAAAGAGCATACTTGGATTGACATACAAAAGCTCTATCATTATAAAAGTAAATCTCTAATCCTAATATGTAATGAAATTTTCCAAGACCTTGCATCTTGAACTCTTTTCCAAGTGCAACTTTGGTTTTCTCAACTAACTTGATACAACTTCCTGTTAGAATGATATCATCAACATAAATGAGAAGTATGGCAATATCTCTATCATAAAACTTGACATACAAGGAAGGATCATACTAAGATTAAATCCTAGTGACTCAAGAAAGGTGTTAAGTCAAGAATACCACAACCTTGGAGCTTGCTTTAGTCCATAGAGACTTTTGAAGAGCAAGAAACCTTTGTTATTTTCTTGGATAAACCCAATAGGTTGATCCATATAAATCTCTTCTTCTAGATATCCATTTACAAATGCATTAGAGACATCTAGTTGAAAAACTTGCCAATTGAAAAAACATGCAATAGAAATTATGATTCTAATTGATACCATCTTTGCAACTGGAGCAAAAGTCTCCTCATAATCAAGTCCATAAACTTGAAAAACCCATTTTCAACCAATGGTGCACTTGTTTGATGGAAGATCCACAAGCTCCCATGTTTTGTTGGCAATCAAAGCATCATATTCCTCCTTCATGGCAAGAAACCATTCCTTTGAATTGAGTGCATCATATACATCCTTTGGCTCCTCATGTGAAATAAAATAAGCACAATTAGTGGAGTTGAGTTCCACTTGCTTGCCTTTATCTTCATATGTAAGCCAGGCTAGGCTCAGATCTTTCTCTTTGAGATCTCCTTGGTGAAAATATTCAAGGTGACTCCTCAATTCTTGGTCCCATCTCTCCATGATAGTCTTCAAGGGTGATGATAGGAGAGTCTTTTTGAGAATCTTTGAGATCGGCCTCCTCAAGGATGTGTTTTTTATTCTCATGGAATATAACATCCCTACTCTCATATGGTGATCTTCCAGCAAGTGCATTGTGAGGTAATCTATTGCACAAATAGTTTGCACAATTAATTGCTTCACCCCAATATTCAATAGGCAAAGAAGCTTCAACTCGGATTGCTTTAGCACATTCACATAATGAACGATTTTCTCTCTCAACAACTCCATTTTGAGATGGAGAATAAGCACAAGAAAACTCTCTCTTAATCCCTTCACTCTCACAATAATCATAGAACTTGTTGGAGACGTATTCACCTCCTCCATCACATTTTAAAGCTTTAACTTTGAAAGAAAACTATTTCTCAACATAAGCTTTGAAGATTAGGAAGTGATCAAGTACCATAGCTTTTGAAGAAAGTAGATACAACCAAGTATATCTTGTAAAGTCATCAATAAAGGTGACAAAACATGTTGCACCACCAATACTTTTAGAAGAAGAAAAATGAACATCCGAGTGTATTAGCTCCAAAGGATGAGAAGTCTTAATGAAAGTCTTTTGATATGGTCTTCTATGTGATTTTGCAATAGCACAAGCCTCACAATTGAAATCCTTGAAGAGTGATCTTGGAAGGCCAATAACCTTATCTTTCTTGATCATAGAAAACATAGACTTAAAGTTAGGATGCCCCAACCTTCTATGTCATAACTCCTCCTTAGATAAAAGAGCAACTTTACAAAAGTTTGCATTCTCAAAATAATTCAACTTCGAAATTCCACCATATCTAGATCCATTAGCTAGAATCTCATCATTTTTCTTGATAAAGCAAGTATTGGAATTGAACTTTACATCACAACCACTATCAAGCAACTTTCCAACACTAATCAAGTTCTTTGTAAGCTTAGGAACAAAAAGAACATTGGAAAGGGCTAGAAGAAGAAGCAAGTTTCAATGGAATGTTGCCAATTCCTTCAATAGAGCATTCATGATCATTTGCTGTATAGATATATCTTTTGAGTCCTTTGTAAGGTACAATTGAGTCAAAAGACTCCTTTGAACAGCACATATGTGAAGAAGCTCCACTATCTATGTACCAAGCTCCATCTTTCTTGAAAGGTGATGAAGAAAAACTTGACACCATGAGTGATCCTTCTCCAACCATATAGATGTAACCCTGTCTATCGTGAGAGAATCGATGAGGATATTAAGAAATTGCTAGATGTTGGCTTCATTTATAAAGTCCAACATACTAATTGGGTATCGCTCATTGTGGTCGTACCCAAGAAGAACGACAAACTTCGTATCTGTGTCGATCTGAAAACCTTCATGCGGTTATGAAGAAAGACCATTTTCCCTTGCCTTTAACGACCCAATTCTTAGAGGAAACAGCAAGAGCTGAAGCTTTCAGCTTCTTGGATGGATTCAGCGGTTATTTTCTTGTTCAAATAGCCCCTGAAGATAAACATAAAACAGCCTTTGCAACAGAAAATGGGATTTATGCTTACAATGTCATGCCTTTTGGCCTATGTAATGCCCCTTCTACCTTTCAACGCATCATGCAAATGGTGTTTCAAGATTTGTTACATCGGATTGTCGAGATTTATCTCGACGATCTGGGTGCTCATTCAACAGTGGCTAAGCACCTTGACGCACTAGAGAAAATCCTCATTTGCTGCCGTAGATTTAGTAGTTCACTAAACCCTGATAAGTGTTAGATCTGGGTCACCCATGAGATAGTACTCGGACATATAATTTCAAAGGACGGTATTTCTACCGACCCTTCAAAAATCAAGGTTATAGCTGAAATGTCCTTACCTGCAATAGTAAAGGAGGTTTATGTATTCCTAGATCACATTAATTATTATCGCATCTTTATAATCGATTATGCCGGCAAGGCACGCCTCATTTATTTTGTTGTGGTAGATCCTAGATGGACCGAAGAATGCATTAGAGCTTTTGAGGAGTTAAAAACAACCCTTACAATAGCACCCATACTTCGTTCACCAGACTGCACAAAAGAGTTCCATGTGCATATAGACGCAAGTAAGTATGCCATAGGGGCTCTTCTTGCACAACCGAACGAGTATGGCAAGGACTTTCCGATACGTTTCTTGAGCAGGCAACTAGTGCTCGCTGAAGTAAACTACACTACAACCGAAAGTGAAGCATTGGCTATAAAAATACAAAAGCAGACTTCACACCCTTGACTCCCATTATAGAAGACGAAGTCTTCCATAAATCGGGAATTGACTTTGTTGGGCCAATAAGCCCATCAACGAAACACACCCAAGCCCGTTATATTCTAATAGCCATAGATTACGCCACTAAATGGGTTGAGGCTCGGGCAACAAAGGACGCCAACACAAAGACTGTAGCGCATTTTCTTTATGAAAATATTATTACACATTTTGGCTATCCTATTGAGCTAGTTAGTGATCGCGACACACACTTTTTAAATGTTGTCGTTGATAATTTGCTACGTCGTTACCTTGTCGTTCACCGAAAGAGTACACTACTGTACTATCCTAGATGTAATGGCCAGGCCGAGTCAACTAACAAGACGATATGTAAGATATGATAAAGATAGTCGAAACCAATTGTTCTCATTTGGAAACAAAACTCTTCTCAGCTATTTGGGCTTACCCCACCACCTCCAAGAAAGCCACTGGGTGGGTTACCCCATTCCATCTAGTGTATGGTCAAGAGGCGGTAATGGCTGTAGAATTCTTAGAAGTCTTTTCTACAGATCTATGTGAGAAAGCTACAATTGAACAACAAGTAAAGACCAGGCTAATTACATTAGCCCAGTTATGCGAGACAAGACTCATATTTTACCATGCACAACTAGTTAACAAAAGACGCCAAAAGGCCTGGCATGACCGTCACTTACACAACAAAGATTTATACTTAGGTGACCAGATACTTCTTTATACATCTAAGAAGCACCCCGGAAAATTGAAATTCCAGAGTGAAAGAACTTATGTTATCAATAAAATCTTTCCTAATGGTGTAGTCCAGCTACACTACAAACACTCGACGGAGTACTCCTAGACATTGTCGTCAATGGTGGTCATCTATGGCGGTATTACGAAGAGTTATTTTTTTGTTGACCCCATTTGACTTTATTCCCAAAATATATATTTTACATTTTTTTCTGTTTCGTTACCATATTTTTGAATGTCTCTTTTTAGTACCCTTTTTTTTCTAATTTTATAATTCATGTCTGTATTTATTTACTTCCATGCATTTTCATTTTTTCTGTAAATTTCCATTTACCATGTGTGTTATAAGTCAACAAATGCCAGACTCCATCACAAGGACAAGATTTGTCACACTTTAGGCCCATCTCATTTCTGCTTGTATGATATCTCAATATTCCCAATTAAAGCATACATCCAATCACTTGAGTCCGATCTCGATCGGTGCACTTCAATCAGATCTCAATCGGAACACTTATGTCAGATCTCAACTGGAGCACTTCTGTCCGATCTCGAACAGAGCATTTCCCTCAGATCTCAACCGAAGCATTCCAGTCAGATCTCAACCGGAGCATTCCAATCATATCTCAACCAAAGCATTCCGTTCAGATCTCAACTGAGCGCATCTCTTTAGATCTCAATCGAGCGACCGGAGCCACTCGTCAAGATCTTGACCGACGATTTTTTTTAGATGTACTTCAAGAGCCATCACATCAAATCTCGATCGAAGCAAGACGACGACGACAATAAATACTTTGACAATGACGCCATTCGCACCTCAACGAAGTGTGAATTCTATCTATTGGCGATCTTCTTGTTTTCGTGTTCGATTCTGGCGCTCCTCTGTCACATGCATCTGGATACACTCAACCTCCACCGAGTATCCACCATCGTGGTTTGATCACCATCCAGAGCGCCATCACCAATCATTCAAAACCTAACATTGTTGGCAGACGAAACATCATCTTGAAAATTTTCGCACACCTGAGGGGTAGTGTCACGATAACATACATCACGTTCCTGTTACACTATTGAGAACAACATCATCAACATCAAACACTGTTTTTTTTTCCAGTTTCTTTTTTCAGTTTTAAAATTTTCGAGTTTTCATAAATAAAAAAAATTATATCCGACGTTTTTTTATTTTTCAAATTTCTCTATGCACTCGGGATTTTTTGAGTTTCTTCTATTTTTTTTATTTTTTCCTACTTTCAATCCGCCGTGCATTCGACAACAATTTCTAGCAAAAACCAGTCCGACGATACCATCTGAATACTGCATCCGACGACTGCCAAAAAACAAAACAAAAAATACAAAAAGCCACAAAAAAAAAAATTTCAGACACCTGCATCTACTTCCCTTCTCTCAGATCAGTATTTTTATTTTTCAAATTTTGGGGTCATTGTTTTTTTTTCGAGTTTCTGCATCCTTCCTATTTTTTGAGTTTCTAAGATTTTGACCTTTTTTTTCCATTAGACGAGTTTCGACCCGAACGACCACCTCACAAGCAAAATCTGTTCGACAGTTCCACCCGCCAAAATTTCGCTTTCTGAAAATTTTTCGAGATTTTCGAGTTTTCTCAATTTTTTGGGTTTTCAAATTTTGGGTCCGATGATTCCATCCAACGAACTGCACAAAAAGACTTTCTCTGACGATTGCATCTGATGACCTACCAAAAATCTGTCTGACACTTCTATCTGACAGATTTTGGTATTTTCGACATTATCGAATTTTTCTACTTTTTCGAACTGTTAAGAAATTTTCGAGCTGCAAGGGTTTTTCATGTTGCAAGGGTTTTTCGCGTTGCTCAAAATTTTACATTTTTTTTGAATTGATTGTTCGACAATTGCATCCGACGACCAGCACAAAACTACAAAAAAACATTTTGAAGATTGCATCCAATGACTTTGCGTTTGACGATCTCATCCGACAGTTTTTTCAAATTTTCGACATTCTCGGATTTTTTTCAATTTTTTTTGAGTTTTTCGATATTCAAATTTTTCACGTTTTCTGGATTTTCAAATTTTGTGAGTTGATTTTGCGAGTTTTCTGGATTTTCGAATTTTTTGATTTGATTTTTCGAGTTTAGAATTTTCGAATTTAGAATTTTTGAATTAATTTTTTGAGTTTTCTATTTTTTTTTTGAGTTTTTCAACTATATCCAAAGTTTAGAGTTTCTTGTATTTTTCTCGAGTTTTTTTTTTCGATTTTTTCATAATTCTTCGATAAGCTAGGTTGAGGAACTTTTAGTCATATATTCAAAAAATATATATAAAAAACCAAACAAAACAACAAAAAAGAGTTGACCCAGTTCTCATGGCCAATTTACCCAAAGAACTTATGGATGAATTTATACCACCCAGTCATCCAAATGATGTCATCTTAGATCTTAGGTAAATCAAGATCTTGGACCATACAGGTGGAGACCTAATCAATTCGAAAATCATGATGATCAACTTGTTCACCATGCTCACCATACTGCTCGATCCGATGAACGAACACCCCGTTTGGAATTACCAAAGTTTGATGGTAATGTGGACTCTCATCACTTTTTACAAGTCTTTGAGAATGCATGTGAAGTATATGGAGAATATACTGATAATGCACAAGTCCAATTTTTTTCGATGAACATGGTAGATAAAGCACGAGAGTGGTTTTTCAACCTCGATCGTGACAATCGACAAGACTGGTCTGAGTTGAAAGAGTCTTTTATTAAATGCTTCCAACCTTCCAGACTCACAGACAGTCCCTTTGTACGCCTTAGTAATATAAAAATAAAAAAAAAATGACCGCGTACATGACTATATTGAGCACTTTAAGCGCCTCAGAAGTCAAGTCCAGGAACAACCAACTGATAAAATGTTGATCATATGGTTTCTAAAAGCTTAAACCTAGCGAAGAATATTATACTCTTAATTTGCTATGTTCGATGCCATTCGTGAAGAAGATGAAGGTTCTGATGATGAGGACCAGAAAGAGAAAAGTGCTCACCGTCTATTCCCTGGTAACCGTCCAAGTGAGCCATGAGATTCCGACTAAGTCTGGAAATCTCAATTTGAGTTGATAGAAACTCAATAAAGAGTTTCAACAAGTCTTAAAATCTTTTCAAAGTTAGTTGCCAAGGCAATTGCCATCCAGTAATGCTATCCGTAGGCGAGAAGACACCTGGTGCCCACAATGTTGTGGCCGACATACCTGTAATGAGTGTCCATTACACCGCCCTTACGAACTGCAGCACTGTATACTGTGTGATACGACCACTCATACCACATCTAGTTGTAGGTACAACCCATGCAATATGCAATACTCTCGACCTCAACAGTATGCCCCACGAGGACACCCACAAGCACCATATAACCCACGATATATGATTCTAGTCCAAGTCCAGGAATTGCCTAAACAACACCTACCTCCACAACAACAGCGCTTGGCACTTCCAGGTCCAAGAGGATCTGCCCCACCCAACAGGCCAAACCAATAGAACCGACCTCCAATTCAGGCCCATGTAGTGTAGAATACCTCCTATGACACACTAGCCTATGAACCTACTTATGAGGATGGTCATCCTACCACATACGTGGATGAGGCATCTTCCGCCTATCCTAACGAGCCATATTATCCAAAGGAACCGCCTACTGAAGTTGATCAAAATGGTTATGCCATTTTCCCTTCAACACTTCAAAAGAGATGTTTTGTCTGCAAAGAAACCACTCACTTTCAGAGTGAATGTCGACTTCGATATGACTGTGTAACTGAATGTGATGATTGTATTAGAAGGCATTGCTATAAAGAATGCCCTAACCAAACCAAGAAGATAGTTCCAGCATGTAGGGTATCTGAAGAACCGTTGCATGCTGTCACACGCGTGCAACTTAGATGAGAACAAGGACCCAATATAACCACACACCCTCCTGCTAATACTTCCATGATTCCACAATCTTACCCTGACCCTGTAGAAGCTCAACGGCAATACCATGAGTTCCGAGATGAGTTCGATAGAGCTCAAGCTAGAATTTCTACTCCACCATCCATCTAGTTACCTATGCAGGGGCAACCACCACGAGGAATAGAGGTTCTTTCTGATCTCCTACCAGCTCACGATAGAGTGTGTAGTCCTAGATATACCTGATGGACTGCACACTTATAAATTCCTTCTTGTAACACCTTGGTTAGAAATGGCCGGTGTGATTCAAGATTGGAAGAAAAACAAAATTGTTTGTGGTAATAGAGACAAAGAAATCTATGTCGATGCCACCGGAAAGATAAAGCCTGCACACATTGAAGATGATTGGTCTTCCACTACCTACAATGACCCCAATAGTATTGATTCCATCGTAAAGGGTCATTATGTACAGAGTACCAATATCATCAATGCCTTAGCGACCATCGATTGTGTAAATGCCACTCTTTGTGCGCAAGAAGCTCAAGAAGAGGACCCAATTGAAATCACTATATACTCCATAGATATCAACACTCCCATTTTGCCCTTGTACATGATAGATGCACTCCTTATTGAATGGATGCTTGAAGATGTCTTTATTACAGACATATCCACCAATGAGGATGGCATTTTTATTGGGGGAGAACATGAGTTATCTGACGACTAGCTCATTCACTTGCTGGATCCCGAGCGTTTAGAAAGCATTGTATACCGAAAGAGATTAAGCTTCCATCACCGTTGTCTTGTGCACCATCCACAACCAGTCAACACTCATGTATACTGACCCAAACTAAAAGTCTATCAATGGGATGTACACAATGATGAAATCTTGAATACCATTGATGAAGACTTAGTTTGTGAAAAAACACAAAAACACCCATGCATGCCTCTCACTACCAATCCACAAATATCCCGCATGCTAACAAACAAATCAAGGGTTGACGTATGACTGACTGATAAGCAATTCCAAATGCGTGAAAAGCTGAAACAGCCAATCAAACCTTTGATTCAGAATCAGAGAAATCTTAGTCAGGCTTCATCATCTACAAATACATCTATAGAGGATATTCCTAAGATCCCACATGAGTTAGTTGATGATCCACTTTATGATGTTCCCCAACATTTTAAGTATTACACCATTGATGATGTCATCATTAGTATGGTTAAACCAAAACGGGAGTCTCAACCACCATCAACTTCTTTTGAAGGACCTGCAAAGACCATACTTCTTAACCTGAAGGATGCCAGATGAAGACATCGATTGTATCGTACATGTAGGAGCCCACATGAATCCACCCCAATTACGAGACTTGGAACAATTATTGCGCAAATATAGCGATGTGTTTGTATGGAATTATAAAGAGATGAAAGGAGTTCCTCTTGACGTTGTCGTCCATACTATCCCATTGCACCATTGCAGAATAGTGCCATACCTGTCCGAGCAAAACCTTATTGCACCAATCCCACATTGTTGGAAAGAGGTGTGCAGAAGACAGGTCGATGGCAGAATAAACTATCTTCTTCTCTCTCAATGCATGACTACGCCTATCAATTTCGAACAAAAACAATAGTAATAGAAATCACATTCGATTTTATAGTAACTAACTTTGAAATCATTAGTACTACAGTGATTACGTAGCCAGACAATAATGCATTGAATTATCAGACAAATAATTAGTCACGAAAAACTACAAAAAATGCATACATTCTGAGATGAAGCTGAACACAATAAGAATGATATTGATTCAGTATGAAAAATGAAACAGAAGTAAATGAGTACAATAAGTCGTGGATCAAAGCCGCATACTCTATGCTATCTCTGAGTGGCTAAAATGAAAGTGTGAATTAAGCGCAATGTTGATAAGTAGTAGCGCAATAGCAATCTCTAAAAACAACTCTAGAAGTGAGCTAGAATGCTCAGTAGTGTACAAGCTTGAAGACTTGAGAGAGAGAGAGAGAGAGAGAGAGAGAGAGAGAGAGAGAGAGAGAGAGAGAGAGAGAGAGAGAGAGAGAGAGAGAGAGAGAGAGAGAGAGAGAGAGAGAGAGAGAGAGAGAGAGAGAGAGAGAGAGAGAGAGAGAGAGAGAGCTAACTATTCAAATGCTTCTTGTTCACGGTTTTTTTTTTCAAAACTATATGAATATGGACAACTATATATATATACTAAGCAATTAGGTCGTCAAATGTGATTGTCAGTTGGCTGGCATCCATCCAGTTCCTTCTCAGTGATTGCTGATAAGCGGTGGAAATTGGCCGCATAAATGAACTGAAACTATCACTCTGCAGAAATGAACTAAAACTGCCACAGGCAAAAAAGGCGACAATGTCGAGATTTTGCAAAAAAGATGACAATGTCCTTAAATCTCATTTAGGGTAGCCCTACACTTTTGCCAGAGTCATTTCCTTAAAATTTGAGGCACTTTGGAAAAAGCGAAAAAAATGCAACTCTGCATATTTACTCGTAATTCTTGACAGACGATAGTGTCGCTAAAATGCGAGAATGTGACACTGTGATTCTACAAGAGCTTCCTGACAAGCGAAAAAGCCGAAGTGAGGGAAAATGAAAAGCGACACTGTAGTCAATCTCTGTGTATTTCTGCAGACTATGTAAAAACACTTGTAAATTAAATCTACAGACTGTAAAAGAACACGAGAAAATCCACAGAACTGGATAAACAATGGATGAAGATTAAAACCGATTAGTCGATTAGTAAGAAGGAGACTAATCCAACACTCTCTCTTAATTTGAATCCTTGAATGCCTTGACCTTCAAACTTAGTTCTACACAGAATCTTCTATGTGTATCCAAACTTAATGCTTTGGTAAAAATATCTGCTGTCATATCTTGTGTTCTATAGTACTGCAATCTGACCTCTTCGTTGAGAACTTTGCTTCTGATGAAATGATACTTCAGCTCAATGTGCTTACTCCTAGAATGAAATCTAGGATTGGCTGATAAAGCGATGGCACTTTGATTATCACAAAATAATGTTGTTGAAGCATATTGATTCAGACCAATATCTGAGAGTTCATTTGTAGCTTGAGAGGCTGCGATATACTCTAATTCAGTGGAAGATAGAGCTACCGAAGACTGCTTACGACTGCTCCAAGAAATTGGACCATTGTTGAGGAAGAATGTAACTCCAGAAGTGGATTTATGAGTGTCTGATAAATATTTCAGTCTAAAGGACATTAATGATTGTACTTAACAATCATAGAGAGTTATTGGTTGCTTAATCAATGGATCTATCAAGTTCTACACTTTAGATCTTGATCTAGATTCACTACACTTAGATTTAAGCAAGAGCAATGGATCAAAACTTCATAAACTAGTGAGAGCGGCCTCACACATGTAGAGTACTGTCCATTGTACGGCCTGCACCTGAAACAACAACTACTTTGGTTCATAAAAATCACAATTCGATTGACTAGAAATCTCACAAAAGTGTAGAATGCAAAAGTCTCATCAATCTCATTAGCAACATGATGATCCTTTTATAAATCAAGTACATCCACGAGTCTGGTACAGTCCAGCAGGTCTTCACACGTGTGAAGAGTGCCACATCACTCAGATCTATCCATTTGATCCATCCTTGATCCTTATCCAAAGTTGACCTTCTAGAATATGGCTAAAATCCTAAGAGCTAGTCTCCTAGAATATAGGAATATTCCCTACAAAATAGGATTTAAGAAAAATGGTCAACTCTTATCTTCTAGAACTCTATACACACGTGTGAACATCCACTTGCCATGTGAGAGCATAGATATTTACAAGTATGAAAAGTACTTTATTTCGTGGGTGGGAACAGGCTCCACACGTGTGAAATCAGATCATGAACATTGTTCTCATGATTGATCTTTATCTACAATAAAAAAATGACAAGTGAGAATTGACAATTTTCAACACTCCTCCTCACTTCTAACTTGGCAAATCTAATGTACATCTATCTACAATTCCAAGAGCATATCTTAACTTTAAAAATGGATCTTTGGATAATGGCTTGGTTAAGATATTAGCTATGCATTCGGATGATGGTACATGATGTAGTTGCACCTCCTTGGATTGTACCTTTTCCCTCACAAAGTGGTGAGCTATCTCAAAAGCCAAGGGAATAGAAAATCATGCAACCTAGAGTACCAAGCTCTAGGTGCTTGCTTCAAGCCATATAGGCTCTTTCTAATAGATCCATCTTGGTTGTACTTTATTCTATAGATCCACTTACATGCAAGTGGCTTCTTCCCTCTTGGAAGATTTACAAGATTCCAAGTATGATTTTCTTCTAATGCATCATACTCTACTTGCATTGCATCTCTCCAAACTTTAGATCTATATGCTTCTTCAAAAGATGATGGCTCTTCAAGAAATGTAGCTAAGAAGGAGTAAGAGGTAGAAGATGTAGAGTCTTCCTTTTGCTTTCCCTTGTCCACATAGGTGAGCCTTGAGGGCTCGACCTTGCTTCTTGATGATCTTCTCGGCCCCCTTTGACTAGGATCCTTGTCTTCATCCTCGAGTTTGCCAAGATCCTCCTCGGGTTTTCAAGATCTTCAATGCACAATGGGTTAGATCCATTAGACAAGCTTTTAGCAAATTGTGACTCATCAAAAAGTACATCCTTGCTTACCTTTACTTTCTTGGATAAAGGATCATATATCCTATAGCCCTTGCTATTTTTTCCATAGCCAACAAAAATCCCTTTGAAGGAGGTAGCATCTTCCTTCCTTGTTGTCTCCAAAGGGATGTGGACATAACAAATACATCCAAAGATTTTAAAATCTTTTACATTGGGTTTCTTACCAAACAAAGCTTGATAAGGTGAGATCCCATCAATAGCACTACTAAGAAGTCTATTACACAAGTAATTAGCACATGTTATAGCTTCTCCCCAAAATGAGATGGGAAGTGATGCATCAAGTATTAAAGACTTTGCACATTCACATAGACTCCTATTTCTCCACTCGGCCATCCCATTTTGTTGGGGGGTGTAGGAACAAGTGTATTGCAATTTAATGCCATAGATCTCACAAAAGTCTTTCATTTTATTGGAGGTGTACTCTCCTCCATTATCACATCTTAGTGCTTTGATGGAAGTACTAAGTTGCTTCTCAACTAGAGACTTGAACTTAATGAAAGCTTCATATACAAGACTTTTCTTTGATAGTAACTCAATATAACAAAGAGACTGAGCTGACAGATGAACAAGTCCTGCAACATATGGACCCAGATCGTTATGGAATGAAGAAAGTACTAGCTCAACCTCCACAGAAATTTGCAATGGCTAAAGTTTCCAAGATAGATCCACCCAAGGCACCTGCTAACAAGAAGAACCAGTTGAGACAATGTTATAACTAGGTGATCCGATGGAGCGATCTGCCCGAGGAGGCTATAGCTGTAGTGGATGCTGATATTCGCAATCATGAAGCGAATGTCACACCAATTTCGAAGAAAGACAACAAGGATGAACCCAACTACGTGAGCCGAAAGGAAAAAAAGAAGGTGTTGGATTTCTTGAAGTCAGTACGGATGGACTCAGATGCAGCATCATCTTTTTCACAGATGATTGATAACCCCAAGATTACAAGTCGAGCTAAGATCAATATGCTGAAGGAGGAATCCCGCCGAACACCAGTTCATAAAATGCCTAAGACCTTCAAGAAATATACCTTAGACGATGTAGAAATCATGATGCCGCAAGCTCAATGGGAACCTGATCAAAGTTAGGAACCATGGAACAAGTCTTTGAAAGACCTGCATGAATGCAACCTATGAATCTAGTCGAGCCAGGTGAAGAAAAGATCTTGCATGTGGGAGAACAGTTAGCGCCCACTCAATTCAAAAGACTACGCTCGTTATTGGTGGAATACAAGGATTGTTTTGCTTGGAATTACAGTGATCTGAAGGGTATCCCACCAACCGTAGTCCAACATATCATACCCTTGGTGGATGGAGCAGTTCCCAAGGTGAGTCGTTACTATCGCTGCAACCCAAACTATACAGAGTTGATCAAGCAAGAGTTGCAAAAACTGCTAGATGCTGATTTCATCTAAATCGAGCATACTGAATGGGTATCACCAATAGCCATAGTACCCAAGAAGAACGGCAAAATGCGCATCTACATGAATCTGGAAGCGTTAAATGCAGTCACCAAGAAGGATCATATTCTTTTACCCTTTACGGAAAGTATTCTAGTCAGAGTAGCGAGAGTAGAAGCCTACAGTTTCCTGGACGATTTTAGTGGCTACAATCAGGTGAAAATAGTGCCGCAAGATCAGCACAAGACAACATTCGCCACGGAATGGGAAGCCTATGCCTATAAGGAAATGTCGTTTGGACTTTGTAATGCCCCAAGTACCTTCCAACGAGTTATGCAGGCGACATTCAAAAAGTACTTGCAGAAAGTTTTAGAGATTTTCTTGGATGATCTGTGCATGCATGGACCAGTTTTGGGTGACACATGGCCTAATCCTTGGCCACATAGTATCCAGACATGGGATCGCCACAGACCTGTCAAAGATAAATATCATTGTCGATCTGCCACCACCAGGAATGATCTACGAAGTCTACATTTTCATGGGTCATGCTAACTACTACCGTATATTCATTCTAGATTTTGCAGAGTTAGCACGACCAATCTACAAACTCACAACGGAACCACATTGGACTGAGGAAGCCCTACAGGCTTTCTAGAAGCTTAAAGATGCATTGGTCTCAGCGCCAATATTATGTCCACCCAATTGGTCCATAGAGTTTCATGTGCATACAAATGCATCGAAGTATGCAATAGGAGCTGTCTTAACCCAGCCAAGAGAACACAAAAAGGATTTTCCAATCTGATTTGCAAGCCGAAAATTCAGTGACTCAGAGATGAAATATTCTACAATAGAACGAAAAGCACTGGCTATGATTTACGTGGTTAAGAAGTCGGCATTATTTGATAGCCACACATTTTGCCTTTTATACGGACCATCAACCCTTGTTATATCTTGTTAATAAAACTTGCAACATAGGGAGAATCACTCGTTGATTATTTTTGTTATTGGAGTTTAATTTTCGGATAGTGGGTCGCAAGGGAAAGCAACATTATATGGTAGATCATGTGTCGTGAATCAAGGGAAAGAAAACTGCAGCCCTACTTGATGATGAGCTACATGATGCTGCCTTATTTTATATTGATACTGTACCAGAATGGGTCGTAGATATAGTTGAATTTTTAATGCGGGGCCAACCGGATAAATCTTTACCCAAGGCGGAACAGCGAAAACTGATTCTAAAATCTAGACCTTATCAGCTAATTGTCAGCTAGTTGTATCGAAGAGGACCATATGGTATTCTTCGAAGGTGTATTCTTCCACACGAGGCCACCGAAATCATTTCAATTTCACATGAAGGCATGGGTGGTGGTCATTTTGCATCTGACATTACAGTTCACAAGATCCTGCAATCAGAATGTTGGTGGCCAGCGATTCATAAGGATACGGATGAAGACCTGAAGAAATGCGATGTGTGCCAAAGAGCTAGGAGGTCGACAAGGCTAAACTATGATCTTTTACATCAAGTTCTAGCTCAAGCACCATTTGAGAAGTGGGGATTGGACTACATTGGTCCAATTCATCCTGCCGCAAGAATTTCACAAGCCCAATATATTATCGTGGCAACAGACTACCTCACCAAGTGGGTCGAAGCCAAGGCAGTGCGAACAGCTAACGCTCAAGCAATTGCCAAGTTTCTGTATGAGAATATTATTGTGCGCTTCAGGTGCCGGTGGAGATAGTTATCGATCACGGAAGCCATTTCGTCAATGAGACCATCAAGGTCTTATTGGAGGAATTCTTTGTGATCCATAGATTCAGCACGCCCTATTATCCTCGTGGTAATGGAGAGGTAGAATCATCCAATAAGATCCTGTGTAGCATACTCACAAAAACAGTTGAAGCTAGCAGATCTAATTTAGAGCACAAGTTACATGCTGCTCCGTGGGCATTCTGAACAGCTTACAAAGGAAGCAATGACCGCACACCATTTCAGTTGGTTAGGATCTCGTTATGCTAGTAGTGTTTTTGGTCCCTTCGTTACGGATCGCCACAACACAAGGCCTTGATGAATCCAAATCTCTACAATTACACCATGATGCACCCGGTTGCACAAGAAAGATCTTTGATCTAGAGATCTGGTCCTCATGTATAAAGCCAAAGCGATCAAGGGGAAGTTGAAGCCTGTACCAAACAAAGAGATCCTCACAGCCATGGAGCCGTGAACCTCAAGAAGTTGGATGAGACACCTTTTTATACACCCATCAATGGTAGGCGATTGCACAAGTATTGGCTGCCTCAGTGAAACAAATCAAGGATGGTGATGGCATGTCACAAAAGGTACATCTGCAAGGCTATCACAGCCATATTTAGGAGAGATCCAGTCAGATCAAGCAAGATCCAACCAGATCCAGCAAGATCTGATACGATCCAATAGCATCCAACAAGATTCAAGCAAGATCTAGATCTAGATAGGATCAGCAGGGAAGTAGATCATTAGATTGCACTAATCAGCCTCACATTTTGCAAATAAGAGACCTCGATCTCAAGGAAATGTGGCAAAATAAAGGTGAAATTCACTAAACCTGAAGGATCAGCTACCAATTATCAATCAAAACTTCCAGAGAACTACCTATAGCAATGGAATACTAGTTCACAAGAGTTAAGGATCAGAGAATCTCGAGATCTTATCAAAAAACACTCAAAAAGAGTATTTTTTTTCATGATTTTGGAGATCCTTTAGGAATTAACTCTTGAAACTTTGACAGTCACCAGATCTAACCCAGATGCATCTATGAAAATCTCTACAAGAGTTATTGATGAAAAATCATCAATTCTGAGTGTTTGCGAAAGTTTAGAAGGTCAAAATCTTCAGAACCTTCATAGAGCATCAAGATCAGCAAAACAACCTTCGCAAGGGGCATAAATGGAATCAGAGCAGTAGAATTAGCCTACCTACATGGTCCAACATCTGGAGCAAGTTGTGCAAGAGATCACTTCCTGCGAGGGTTGAACCCTCGCAGACTGTTTGAGAACCCTCGCAAAACCTTTGCAGAGAACCTTCGCAGGATAGTCAAATCACCTTCTGAACCTTCGCAAACTTCTCTGAGGTCTTAGAATTTTGTGAAGAAGGTCTCCACAAAAATTTGGTTAGAACTGAACTGGGAAAAGTGCATTTTGCCTAATAAGCACTCTAATTTCCGCTATATAAGGCATAATTCGAGTCATTTGTTACTCTACCTAGCGAAGCTCTACCGATGATCAAAATTTTCAAGTTCTTTGTTTGCTACCAAACTTCCTACCAGCCATCATTTGCACTCACTGATCTCAGATCTGCGCTCAAAACCATCATTGCCATCATCCATTTTTTTTATTTCCACTGTTTTTCACTATCTTAAAGTCTTTCTACTATTTTTTTTTTCGTGTTTGAGCATTCCTTCCACCTTTTTCCTCCGTTAACAAACCTTGACAGCTAACATGACATCCTCCTCCTCCTCTGATGACTCTTTTTTATCACAAACAACTAAAGACAATGAGCTGCAAGTATTTTTTGACCTCCAACCACAGCCAGAGTGGCGTCAACAGCTATTCAAACGGGACCCTGTGGCCATCAGGTTCTATGTGACTAGTCCACGACAGATCTATGAGTGAACGCCCATTTCCTGTCATGCACGTGATGATCCAAATGGGCGGAATGCGGCACTCCCCTGGACTAGATCACCATCCAGAACTGCAATTGTCCAAGAATTTCTTCAGACCGCGGTTGGAATACGGATGTAGACACCCGACGAGCTCTCACCCAATTTTTTAATAAATATTTCAATTGTCCTGATCCAACAGTCCGCGAGGCAGCCACTTACGCCCGAGACTTAGAATATTTAATGGGCATTGAAACGAAATGGGACAATTTTCTCTCACTTTCGAGATGTCATTCTTCACTCCTACAATCATGCCTTCACTTCTACATAGTATCAAAGTGTCATCCACATACACAGCAACAATGATTATCTCCCCTTTGATGCCACAATAGAAGCACTTTAGCTTTGACCTATCTTTCCTTTTGCCATTTGAAGAGGCCTCCCTTTGCCCTTTAGACCACTTACTTTTGCTTTTTCCCTTGAATTTGCCCTTGATGAACATAGCCTCCTCTCCAACTTGAGATGTTGATGAAGATCCACCTCTTGTTTGAAGCCTATATTCTTCATTGATCAAGATCTCTTGAAGATCAATCAAACTTGGAAAAGTTCTTTGAATGGCAAGACTTTGTATAATCTTAGCATGAGCATCCAAAAAACCATTAAGAATGACTTGAACAAGCTCTCCTTCCTTAATGCTCTCATCAATGCAAGATAACTCATCATTCAAAGCCTTCACTCTCAAAACAAAAATATTTGGACTCTCTTCATTCTTTTGCAAAATTTAAAAGATTTTTCTTCTTAGAGTAAACACTCTAGAAGTAGACTTGTATTCATATAGCTTCTTTAATGAATCCCAAGCATTCTTTGATGAAGTACTCTTATCAACTTCCTTGAGAAGTTCATTGGTTACGTTCATCTTTAACATGTGTCGAGATCTTTTAGCTCTCTTGTCATACCTCAATTGTTCTTGTTGTGTTTCTGGCCTCTCTTCCAAACCTACAACAATATCCAAAACATCATTCATCTCAAGAAGTGATTCCATCCTCACTCTCCACAATGAATAGTTGCTTGAGGTAAGCCTATCATTGCCTTCCAACATGTATCCACTTGATGTAGCCATGTTGCAATGACTTGATCCTTCTCTTTCAACATGTTCCAATGAACAAGGCACTCTTGTCAAATACAACAAATGTTTCCAAAAATAAATCACAAAGATATGGAACCTCTCAATTCTCTTCTAGCAGTTATATCTAGCAAATCAACACATAGAATGTAGAATTGTTGATCAATCTTTGATCTATCCTCAATCTCATGACTCTTGCTACTTCCTAAGATTGAAACACACTCTAATGAAGTTTATGCAAACTTTGATCCTTTGGAGAGAAACATGCACGTTAGCTGTGATGTTGTCTTTGATGAATCCATGATGTAAAAAGATGAGGATGCTGAGAAAAGCAACACATAAGATATTAAGAATGCCATTGTGAGAATTCCTTTTGATGATGGACCATTTATAAATATTCTTGATGATGGACATGGTGATGCACCTTGTAAAACCACCTCTCAACCTTGTGAGATAGAATGGAGGAGAAAATAAACCATCTAGAATGAAGAGGATTGAGATTGTTTCTTTTGTTCTATTGTAGCATGGCCAAGGTTGAGTCTCTCAATATCATATAAAGTTTTGGAGAGACTATTTTTAAGTTGGCTAGTAGTTCCCAAATTGATTGACACACAACATGAAAACGATTGTATCTAGCCATAGTTTACTACTTTTTAGTTCTAAGAAAAGAAGGACTATTGGCATAACTTTAAATTAACAATTTTATTTACACTTTGGAAAGCTAAAAATAGCTTAGTATTTCAGTTTAACAATTTCCCTAGTTCTTATACCCCTTTCCTACAAGCATGCACTATTCAACTTGTAGTGCATGTCGGCATATATGCAATTGTTGTCACTTAATCTTTTGTTTATTGCTTGTAGATTTGGCAAGGAGAGTACCAACTAGATGCAACCATTGATATGTATTGAAAATCTAAATATCCATGTCTAATAAGTAGGTTCAATGCTGAAGGTTTGCAAATGGAGTTAGAAATAAGTTTCTATAGTTTTTTTATCTCGTGTTTATTATTTTAATTTTGAAATTTATAAGAAATCGATAATGCACAAAGACAAACTAGATACCTACTTGGGCCTAGGCATGTTTTGTTTTGGACGAGTGTGCATTTCAATTCAAGTAATTTTTAGTCTTTGTTAAGAGGATTAGTTTGTTAGTATTATTAAGAGGGACATTCAAGGAAGCATCAAATTGTTAATCTTAGGTGATGTAAAATTTAAGCACGTATTACAACTTATTCCAAAAAAATTAATAGTTTATGGACATAATTTTTAGTTTTGCTTGTATTTCATGATCTAAAAATCCTTCAACATTCTAGTCTGGAAAACTTTCTAGTTAAACCAGATTGGTTTCTTAACACTGCGCATGACTATAAATTATTGTTCTCATTGAACTATGTGCTATGCACTTTCATGTTTTGAACTTTTGATTTAATCTTGATCTCAACAACTAGAAAATCATTTTTAATCTCTTTAATTTTGTTTGGTAGTATGAACTATGCATTTATCAATACTATTCTACAAAATCAGATGAGACTATTCAAAGTTTGTAGATCATGGTTATTGTTTGTACTTTTTATCATTAAGTAATGGAAAACGACAATGTATGCATATAATATTTTGTGAATAGAAACAAACCACATCTTTGAAATTTATAATGTTATCATGAAAGACTAGACAATGAATTATGTTAACATCATGCCCGTGGGTGTGAAAACTAGAAATGTAGCAAAACTAGCCGGTAGCAATCACATCATAACAAATCTTCAAATCATGGAAAGACTTTTATATCGTGAGTAGCAAACTCATTGAGAAGTGCAACATTTTCATTTTATTTATTGGTTTGATTTCTCATTGAAAATTATTTAGCTTTGTTACCATGATGAAAATCATAGGCTAATACTAAGTATAGCTCATTCATATCAAACAAGACACATTAAGCTATACTTAAACATGAATCTTATCACACAAAATTAAAATTGTATGCTAATAGCTTACCAAAGTAATAATATTACAAATATTACGTGAAGAGGAGATGAATGTATAATAATCTCAATGTCCATCTTCCTAAGTGGTCAATCAACAAAGCATAACATTTGACTACAGCTTTTCAAGATCAACGAAGCATAACATTTGACTACAACCATAAAACATGCATTCCTCATAGCTCCATATCAAAGTGAGTCAATGAAGCATAAATATTGACTGAAGCTTTCAAAAGCAACCTTAAACCATGCATTCTAAAATTAAGACCAACAAAAGCTCATACCTCCATTCCAATTAGATTGGTCATGATCCACCTGTTTAAGTGAATTCCAAATCAAAGTCTTTGATTTTGTAAGATGACCTTCTTGTTGTTTATTCATATAGTTTTTAGTGTTTAATGATATACCACAAGCTCTCCTATGTGATTCATAACTAACCAAAATTTGAAATTGGATAGAGCTGTATGCCAAGAATATTGCAATTGAACTACACCAAATACACCATATCACTCAAGGATAGAATATATTACACTTAAATGTTAATTCAAAATAGTACATGGTGTTCAGTAGTAGAATGGTACATCTTCTTATTCTTAATATTAGTCTATGACCTTAATATAATAACAAGTGATCCATATGCTATCATTCATCATGAAGCTTGTATACACTTGAAAATATTTATGGTTTTGGTGGAGAGATCTGTTTATAGATTGCATATTTGAGAAATGTGATTAGTAGCTAGTAAATTGTTGGAGGTGAGCTTATAGCTTTTTATGAAACTATTGTTTAGAGAATAGTCAATAGTAGCAACACATAAGCATCGCCAACGTCTTTACTTTGGACCTTATAGGTTACATATAAGCATTTGCTACTGTTTGCTTATGAGGATATCACTTTATGTTAGTTGACATGTAAAACATGTTTATTATCTTGTTTACTTACACCATCACATGTCCACCAAAGATCGCTAAGTATAGAATTAAGGCTATGCATCTTCCAAGCATGAAAATTTCAAGAAAATAACTTTCATTGGATAAGACACCAAAAAATACAATGAGAATGACAAGGCATGATTGCTATATACTAAGCCTTTATACATTTTGTAAGTATGAGTTTTACAGATCATCCAAAATCGGACGATCAAACAGAAAGGACCAATCAAACGATGGAGGACATGCTGCGAGCATATGTGGGCCATCGGCAATCTGATTGGAAAAATTACCTTCCACTGGTGGAATTTGTATATAATAGTGCAAAACACTCAGTGACCAGATTTAGCCCTTTCATGCTTATGTATGGTTATCAACCTCGATCACTGATTAGTGTTGGCATGAAGAACCTTAGGGTGCAAGCCGCAGCTGATTTCCTTGCGAATTGTCAAAAAATCAGAGAATAGGACTCAAATAGATCTACAAAAGATCAATAAGAGTGATTGGCAACTTGGAATGTTGATCTATCTCCAAACTAGCATCCAAAACTAGCTTCTACTTGACAATTTCTACACATCCAAGCAAGTACAATAAAAAATAATGATCAAAAGCCTTCACACGTGTGAAGTACAGTAGGTATACGGCCTTCTAACAACAAAAATGATTACTTATCATTTCCTAAGCATTCATTCACAAAGAACATGCTTAATAGAGTGAAAACACTTAGATTGCTCCCAAATCAATGTCTTTCTTCATGATACCTCAAAGTGAATCTATCATGGATTAAATACAAAATCATTATACTCTCTCTCTCTCTCTAATCCATATCCAGCACGTGTGAGACAGCTCATAGTGCTTATCCATATCCACTTTGGCTAAGATTCCACTAATTTGCCACATCATCATTGGTGGCTAGTGTTGACCTTCTAGATTCCTACAATCTAGGAGATAACTCCTACACTTTAGGAGATTTGACATTTGACTCAAATGAAATCTATATACAATGGATCTAAACTTTATGCTTCACATTTCACACGTGAGAGACCACTCCTACCCATGTGATATAGCATTTTCTACCTCTAGAATGGTGCCAAGTGGCATAATACTAGTAAACTAGTTTTTGGCCAATTTAGCCACTAATTTCCAAATTAAATGAGATGTACAACCTATATGATCTATCTAAATGACTTAGGCATAGACACACACATGTCTAATGATCATAGGTACGCAAATTCTAACACTCCTCCTCAAAACTAACTTGATATAAGCATGATGATCGTAAGCTTGACTCCATGGGCTGAATTGGTCTTCAAAGATGGATCCTTGCTGGTTCAAAGATGTGAAGATCAGCCAATGAGTTTGATGAAGATCCGAGATCACCATATCCGTGATAGTGCCTCCTTGATGTTGACTTCTTTGATGAACTTGCGAGATTTGCACCATCCTAGCTTTCTTGCCTTTGATTTCTTCCAAGCTTGAAGAAGATGTTTCACTTGGAAGCTCCTCCTCCTAGAATGTAGCTGGTTTTTCATGAAGGAAATCTGAGGCTTCCATGCCTCATAATGGTTATGAAAAACATGACCTTGAGATAGATACACGTGTAGAAAGCCAAGATTTTGCATACTAGTTTGACTAGTCCACAAAGCAAAAACTTTTTGCATGATTGTCTTAATCTTGTAATCACAAGAAATCTTGAATTTATTGAGTCTACTTAATTGCTTATGGATACAAGTGTCCTTTGAGGATGATTCACTTGATCTCATAAGAAGTTTACAACTTGCCTCTAAGATTGAAAATTTACAAGTTTCAACATTATGAATGAACACATCATTCTTGATCTTATTGAAACCAAAAGAAAATACATCATGATGACATTTCCATTTCCTTGACTTTATACTCAGTGTAAGTTTACAAGGAAAACATGCTTTGCTAATTATTAAGGCATCACACTCAACTAGTATTGCCTTAATCCACATTTGAGATACAAATTTTTTTTCAAAGCAAAATAGTTCTTCAAAAGATGCCATGAGAGCATAAATGGAACTATTTTCATTTTATGATTGCTCCTCCTTAATCTTGCTTGGTTTCTCTTGGATCATAACAATAAACTTGAACTTATCCAAAGTTCCAAACAAAATGCTTTCCCAGGACATGAAATAAATCCAAGTGACATTAATGAAAGTGACATTTATCTTTGACCTTGAACCAAAAATTTCGCTTCCAAATGAAAAACTTCAAAAGGTTTGAAAGGTGTGGTGATGGACTTTTGTAGACAAATCTTGTAAATCCTTGTGAGACTCCAAGCCTCATGCATCTTTCCACAAAGGAAATACCTATCCTTGGATTTGTCCTTCTTGCCTTTGCACTTTGAACTTGAAGCTCCATCCTTCACCTCGGCCCCCTTGCTTTGTTCTCCTTGGATGGATTGATCTTCTTTTTGTAGCATTTTGAGGCAAAATGACCTCTCTTGCCACAAAGATTGCACCTAGGATCCTTACTTGCCTCCAATAGGTTGCCACCTATTGATGCCATGATGAGGAAGTAATTGTTTGTGATATGACTTTGCAATTTGTGATTTGTGACTCTCAAGAAACTAGATTTGAACACATTCAAAAATTTAGAAGGATCTACACAAGATCTAGATCACAAATTTTGTATCACATCACTTTTCAACCTAGTCAATTGGAAACTAATCTTCGCTTTGATCACTAAGACAAAAGCACTCTATCAAATCACAGAAATCAGATCCAACACCCCTATTGGACTCAACAAATACCAATGACTCTTTCTATTGAGAGTTGGAATGGATTTGAAAAGATTTGACACCCAAATTTTCCTTTTCTCTTGACTAGTTCACTCAACTTTTGAGATTCTTGAACAAAGGATGGGTTTTGTTTCAAACACATGAAAATCAAACTTAATCACTTCTTTTGGACTCACTCTTTACCCAAATACTCTACCCTTTTAGAGTTGGATTGAATTTGATTTGGTTTGACAACAAACTATACCACAAATTTCACAAAAAATGGATCTACATTAGATCACATAGACTTGACATGTATACTTGATTCAAACACACAAAGATCAGATCCAATCACCTTTTTTGGAATCGCTCTTGACCTAAAGAATCTCACTCTTGAGATTTGGAATGGACATGAAATGGTTTGATAACAATCTATGTCAAGAATTTTTCACCAAGCTTAAAAATTAGACATCTAGAGATTCACAAAGATCCCAACCATGTATGAACACTCAAATGTGGACTCCTCCTTGTTCTAGACAACCAATGGGATCACAACTTGACCCTCACACTCTCACAAAGAAAGCTGAATAGAACCTATTTGAGTTTCATACATACAATGTCAAATTTTGCTGAAAACAAAATTGAATTCATTCACCCCTATTGGACTCCACCAAGTACCAATGTCTCTACCTCTTTAGAGTTGGAATGAAATTCAAATTTCCGGAAATGTGATGCTTATTTCTCACTAAGATATGTGCTTACAAAGAGCTAATGCCACTTAGCAAGATTTGATCACCATGAAGTAGGAAATTTTTCCACCAAAGTAAAGAAATGAGTTACTAGATCTTGCCCTCTATAAAGGAAGGAACTCTTAGGATTTTTGGATCAAACACTACACATGTGACTCACACACCTCTATGACTCTCTTTCAATCCAAACTAAACTCAACTCTTTGAGTAGGAGTGGAACAATGTGACTTAGGTTTCAAAAATCACTTCTAGAACTCTCCAACAATGCCAATCACCCTAAGTTGCTAGATCTTGCCCTCTCCAAAAGAAGGAACTCTTGGAATTTTTGGATCACACTCTCCACATGTGCTTCACACACCTCTATGACACATTTTCAGTCATTAAACACTCAAGAACTATGAGTAGGAGTGAAACAATGTGACTAGGATCTCAAAATCCTATCTAGAACTCTTAAAACATAGATTGACAATGCTATCTTGAAGTTTTTCTCTACAATGGCAATGATTTGGTGCTCTTTGAAAAAAGTCACCAGGTTAGGTGCCCTACCTATCTCCAAAAAAATGTCAATAACTCAATCTAGGATCAACCATTTTGATTGAAATCACTTGCACCTAAATCCTTACTCAAATAGCTTCTTGATCTGGTTCTACCTTGAGATCACAACAAATACTCAAAGTGGATGGATCTCACACGTGCCTGATAACAGTAGTCCGTACTGCACCTACAATGAACCAAAAAATTAGATTTTTGGCCAAGTTTGAACAAAAATCCCATTGGAAACTAGTCGAGATCACAAAATCCTCTCAAAACTTGATCTTTCACTCTCACAAACTTGTATGAAGCACAAACTTGAAAATCAATTTAGATATGGTGCAAGTACAAGTACAACAGCCTCTCACACGTGTGGGAAGTATTCTTGAAACTCACACACTCATTTGTACTTCAAATCTAGAAGTAATCATTTGATTAGACTCGCCCTCTCTCAAATTGATTTTAGCACCAATGCTTTTAACAAAATGGAGAGATCTTGATCATCATCTATGCTCTTAGACTTGGCTATGATACCATGTCAAAAAATCAGAGAATAGGACTCAAATAGATCTACAAAAGATCAATAAGAGTGATTGACAGCTTGGAATGTTGATCTATCTCCAAACTAGCATCCAAAACTAGCTTCTACTCGACAATTTCTACACATCCAAGCAAGAACAATAAAAAAATAATGATCAAAAGCCTTCACACGTGTTAATTATAGTAGGTGTACGGCCTTATAACAGAAAAAATGGTTACTTATCATTTCCTAAGCATTCATTTACAAAGAACATGCTTAATAGAGTGAAAACACTTAGATTGCTCCCAAATCAATGTCTTTCTTCATGATACCTCAAAGTAGATCTATCTTGGATTAAATACAAAATCATCATAATCTCTCTCTAAGCAATATCCAGCACGTGTGAGACAACTCATAGTGCTTATCCATATCCACTTTGGCTAATATTCCATTAATTTGCCACATCATCATTGGTGGCTAGTGTTGACCTTCTAGATTCCTACAATCTAGGAGATAACTCCTACAATTTAGGAAATTTGATATTTGACTCAAATGAAATCTATATACAATGGATCTGAACTTTATGCTTGACATTTCACACGTGGGGGACCACTCCTACCCATGTGATATAGCATTTTCTACCACTAGAATGGTGCCAAGTGGCATAATACTACTAAATTAGTTTTTGGCCAATTTAGCCACTAGTTTCCAAATTAAATGAGATGTACAACCTATATGATCTATCTAAATGAATTAGGCATAGATTTCACACGTGGGAACAAGATCCACACATTTCTAATGATCATAGTACAAGCCATTATGGTATTTACAAGATTTGATCAAGTTAACTTTTGCAAATTCTAACATGAATATGCAAGAAATGTTATAACTGGCTAAATATAGCATAAGAAGTGTCTAGGACAGGGCGAGGCACTATGTTGATGTATCTCGGAAGCACAAGAAACTCAAGGTCAATGACATGGTGTTTTTGAGGGTCCCTAGTCACTCTAGAGGCTTGAAAACTGGTAAGTGTGCAAAGTTGGCACTAGGCATTATGGTCTTTTCAAAGTTATCCAAGTGACTAACAAGGTCTCATACAAACTAGACCCTCCAGCTAACGTTAAAATTCATCCCGTTTTTCACATTAGTAAGTCCCTCTTTGGTAATTGGAGAAACCCTGGTCCCTATGGAAGGTCTAGTAGAGCTTCTTCATGATGAGTCCGCGAGTGGACCACCTGAACCCGAGGCAATTGTTAATATCGGCAGAAAACTCTAAGGAATAGAGTGCTTTGGGAATTTTTAATTAGGTGGAGGGACAAGTCAGAAGAGGAAGATACCTAGAAAAAGGAGGGTGATCTCCAGAAGAATTTTCCAAATTTTTCCCTACAAGGAAAAATTTAAGTTAAGGGGGAAGGAATGTTGCATACCTATGTAACTAGTAGTACTTTAACTTCTAATTGCCCATTTAGTGTCTGGGGGCTAATTGGCGAATTACCCTTGGATAAGGGATAACCTTAGGATTAAGGGTAGGTGCCTTTAGATTAATGTACTAGATTCTTGTTCTTCATCAATGAATTATACTCAGATTTCATGGTTGTATGTCAGTTGTCTACATTTGAACTCAACAGTGCTTCTGCTACTGAGGCAGGTTCATCATAACTGATGAATGTCTGATCAGGCTCATGTCGATGTCGAGAAGACCTTAGAACAATAGTTGTTTGTTGAGATGATGATTCTCCTTGTTCTTTGACATGGGTATCTTCAATTGTTGTCAGAACAGTCGCATATCGAAGCCTGTCGATGGACATTTTGTCTGAGAAATATATTCCCCTTTTGACCAGTCTATGTCTCAACAGATTGCTTGAATTCTTTGAGACAGTTGAATGCCTCAGACTTGTTCTTAATGAGCATAATATTGGTGAATCTCGAATAGATAAAAGTGATAAAATATAGTATTGAACCCAGAGAGGGAGTACTCATAGGGCTACGCAGATCACTATGTATCAATTCTAAAATGGACTTAGCTTTGATGGCTTGTCCCTTTTGGAATCTTGATCTAGGTTGTTTGCCTAGTAAGTCAGTGGAGGTAGCATTAATATTGAAATCCTTAACCATACTGTTATGATGCATGTACAAGATAGATCTCATGTTTAAATGTCCTAATTTTTGGTGCCATAACTAAGCATTTGAAGTACTCACATTGGTAAAAAGTGCATACTCATGACTCAAAATATACAAATTACCTTCTTTGTTTGTAGGTAGGATTTCATTACGATCTTTATCCAAAATAGTACATTGCTTTAAATTAAACAAGGCTCTACAACTCTGATCTATAAGCTTGCTGATAGAAAGTAGCTTCTTTGTCAGCTTAGTTACATAAAATACATCTTTAAGCAATGTTGAGTTACATTTGAAAGATGAAGGCATATGAATCTTGGCCTTCAATTTAATATGTATTGGAGTCACCGAAGTAGGTATACTTCAAATCTACTAGCATGAGTTTTTTTTAATAGGAACTTACATGGAGTCATGTGCTGAGAAGCACCAGAATCAAGATACCACATGAGGGCATTTCTACTTTCTTGATCTTGTACCATTAGTAGAGTCGGAGGTTCTGGCAGAATCAGATTCATCCATCCTGCTGCATTTTCTTATTTGCTTCATTGTGCTTGAAAACTTGACAGTCCTTGATGTCGTGATTGGTTCTCTTGTAGTACTTGCAGAAGAGTTTCGTTTTCAGTTTTGTTGATTGTGGTGTTGTGATTGCTGGTCTGAATTAGTTTGCTTAGATTTAGATACAAAGGAGTTCAAGGAGGAACTCTGATTCATGCCACTACTGATTATTAACTCATCTATTATGTATGCTTATTGTCACTTCTAGTATATATATAATACATCAGTTGGAGTACAACTGTAAGAGTAATGGTGGTGAAGTGATATAGTTATTGCAAAGTGAATGGTAATGTAGTCTGTGTCGTTTAGAGTTCCATGTTTGTCTGTGATAGTCGACAGTCGTCGAAGGTGTCGAGTCAACTTGTTCACCCTTGAGTCAATAAAGTCGACATTGATATAGTCGAGTTGATCATGTTCTGCTTCAAAGTCGATGTAGATATAAACTGTTGGACTTGTGCTAGTAAGTAAGGCTGCATACTACTGTAGAGAGATAATATTTACATAGTATGGTGATACTCAGGAAATGAATTCAGGTGAGTAGGAGTGAAGATTAACTCCAACGCTTACGCCATATGGATTAGTGTGTGGGCAGTTGATTCATACCATTTCATGTCATATTTAAGTAATGTGTGTAAAGTCTTAATCGTATATATTTCAAACAAGTTAAAAGGCCTGGTGTAGACACGTATGTTGGTGTTAGGGCAAATCCATGCCATTCTAACCCATGTGAGCGTTGTTCGAAAAGGCAGGTCATGCAATACTGTCATACTCCTAAGCATATCCGTGCTCTCCAGTTGTATCTCACCAAAAGTCTAATGTGACACCTACGTGGGTATAGTTAATTATTACCATGGTTGAATAGTGCATATACATAGGTATTAGGGCACGCTCATGCCATACTAATCCTTACACCCATTTGCTTATTCAACACTGAGCACATCCATGCTTTCTAGAATGTTCAAATCAATCCATGGTATATAGGACTTCGTTAGGGATAGGTTTGGTTAACTGCTTATTAGGGACTTCAAAGATTTTTACCAGGTATTAGGGCAGATCCGCACCCTTCTAATCCTTGTGTAAAAAGTTACATATCTTACGCATGTCCATGCTGTCTAAGAATGTTTTGTTGAAAAACCCTAAATTTGGATCTAGATACAAATGCTTTAAGAACAATGTAAGGTAGTATTTTTATGATTTGTCAAAAGCATGCAATCTTAAATGCATTTTCAAGGTTTGAAAGTGTAATTGAATAGTAATATAGTTTTAAAGTGTATAAACGAACCATTATTTAAAAGGATAAACTCTTTTCTTGAATAATTATCACAAAGCAAATATGCAACATTCATGGCTTATGCTTGAATTGAATTCATTAGAAAGACTCATACTTGGATGATGCCATGTTGTTCCCACTAAGTATGTTTTAAAAAAGTCAATACACAGAGCTCTTATTATGTGCTACAAACCAAGCTTACTTCTGTATCGTAGTTAAAACTGAATGTTCAACCTCTTAAATCTAAGCAAGAGTCTTTATTTACTAATGCCTACCCTAGCTTCACGGTATTGTTAAATCACATACCTATTTTGACTCTTTTCCGTATATGGTTTGATCTTGAAACAAACCGAATAAGGTAGTTTTCCGTATGTAAGAATCAGACAAGAGTGTGGATGCTCACACGAGAATGTTACATAGTAAAAGAGGGGATGAACCATTACTGCAAATGTGTAGTTACTTTATAGAAAGATAAAGTGACTTATGCAAGAGACACTTCACTTTTATTGAATAAAACATAAAGTATTTTATGCATGTAGTTGGCCATTGTCCAGGCAGCCAGGGTGCGCCATCAATTGTGATGAAAAATCTTTGTTTACTTCATACAAAAGAAGCCATTCAGCATCCTACAGTCCATCGCTGGACAATAGGTGCTTTTACACAAGTTTTTAAGCCAAAAAAGTGTATATGGTCCACATCAGGCTTTTTGTTTGCTTGTTGGCCCGGTCTGCTACTTGTCAACTTTCCTTGGTGGAACTTTTACCGAAAATCGGTGGGTGTAGCAGATACGAGTTCTCACACAAGATTGGAACTTAGTATCTCAATAGGAATCAAAAGGCGGTTCCAAAATAGAAATTTTGCATCAAGATACTAGCAGCAGAAACTTACAATGAATAGTTGTGGATCGGAAGTGTGTCAGTGTAGCAGCAAGAATCAAGATATAATACAATCTGTAATAATGCGCAAATGAACAAATCAGTAGTGTAGACAAAAATGCACTCTTTTATTAATGAAAATAGAGTACATAATTGTGAAGCAGTGCGCGAGTCTGTAAGTTGGACTTGAGCATTAAAATCCAACAACTTCTCCTAGTAGATACAGGTTTGTGGAGCTCTTGTTGATAGTCTTTTGTCAATAATCTCTATACTTTAGGGGTTGTGATTCCATACTTGGATAGTTCCATACAATTTGCAATAGTGACATTTCGTTAGAAGATTGCGTAAAAATTGATAACATGCCCTCAATATGAATTTGGTGATAGTCCCTCGGCACCTGTGTAGTAGTTTCTTGTTGAATGTTGATCTTGGTGGCGATGTAAACTGGGATGTTCAATGGGGAGGGAAGGCGAATGAGGGGTAGAAAAGATACAGGGAAGAGGAGAACTACGTAAAAAGAATGAGGCAAAATTGTGATGATGATTACTCAAAAGAGATACAAGGACTATCTAGAAATAAATAAACGTATTAAAAATGAAAAAATGTTGAGAAACAAGAAAGACAAAATTGAGCTCATGTTTATGCTTTTTGAAGGACTTCTTTTCTTTTTATCTTTCTTTTTCATCTTCATTTAACATAGAGAAGTTATTATTGACAACCACATCACAGAGAAGGTTGCTCCATATTACGGTGATCAAGAATAACTTGCATGTTGAAAAAATTTATGCATCGATTCTTTCTTTTAGACTGATTGTCAGCAATAAGCTCATAGCTTTTACAGAGCGGAGTTAGCTTCCTGAGCACGCGGTTTCGTCCGCTATTGTCTTGTGCTCATAACATCAATTTGATGTGTATTTCCATACATTAATCTGACTTAATCACTGTCTCCTTATTGCGTTCAGAGTTCTTGTCAAAATTGTATGTTTTGCAATTCCAGTTTTCTATCTTTCTTATTGCTTTGTTTGATTGTTTGCTCTAAAGCTTTTACAAACAACGCAATCGAGCTCTCCAATTTTGTGTTTGCCTACTATTGTTGTAGTGCGTGCACTGAGGGAATCAGTCGACCACTGCTTTCACGTATTAGTAGGATCGTTCTGATCAGATTGTTCGACCCATCCGTTCCACAAATTCTCACACATCTTTCCCCAACAAGATCCACAACTGGGTGAGTGTCGTGTGTACGGGTTTCAATCCAATGGGGAGAGGGTAAAACTAGTAGTAGAAGTGAGAACCTAGGTTACTAAGGGTGTCACAACCTTAGTGTGTGATCTAAACATGGAATGGAGTCTAGATTTTTGAAGATGTTTATATTTTTGCTTTTTTTCTTTTGTTCTCTTTTGACTATCTAGGCATCGATGGCTCTAAATCTTCTCCTCGTGAGGTTGATCTTCTCAAGGGAGGTGATCTTAATAATTTCTTCTTGGTGAATGTGGATCCGTAGTAACACCTATTTTACTTGCAAGTGGATCTTATTAATTAGTTTTTAGAACTAGATGTGGAAAATGCTAGTGCTTGAATGTGATAGCATAATTAACAACTATACACGCATTCAACATCCATAAAGGTTCACATACACACAAAATGAGAGGCCCTTCAACAAAGATGTCAAATTTCAGAGTTTAAGGACTGATATTGATCTACAAATGATCACAAAGAGTGATTGGTAGCTTGGGATCTTGATCTATATCAAGACTAGCTCCCAAATCTAGCTTCTACTTGACAATCTTTGTGATTCCAAGCAAAAACAATCAAAAAAGATGATCCACAGCTTCACACGTGTGAAGTACAGCTACTGTACGGCCTGATAACAGAGAAATAGTTTACTTATCATTTACTAAGCATTCATCCACAAAGAAAGTGCTTAAGAGAGTCAAAAACCAATGATAGCTCCACAAACCAAGATTTCTCATCATTAGCACAAAAAAGGATCCATCATGGATCAAGTACAAAATCACCATAATCTCTCTCTAAGCTGCATCCAGCACGTGTGGGATAGCTCATTGTACTTATCCATATCCACTTTGGATAAGATCTATCAAGTTTGCCACATCATCCATTGGTGGTTTGTGTTGACCTTCTAGATTCCTACAATCTACGACCTAACTCCTATAATTTAGGAGATGTCATATTAGACTCAAATGAAAGCTAATCAAAATGGATCTGAATATTACAAGTGTCATTTCACACGTGTGGACAGGTCCTCACACGTGTGGATCCATGTCGCGGCATACCAACAGCAAAATGATTGATATTTGTAGTGCAAATGGGTATCGTTCCTACTGGGGAGCAATAAAAAGGCTAATACTGTCATTATTAGTGCAAAACCAGAAATAACTAAGAACGAATGGAATGGAATATAAAATGATTGCAAACTGGTCATCAACAGATATTTCCACAAGGGGCTGCCCGTACAACCTTGCAAAGAAGACAAAACACCCAAGAGAAAGATTGAATATTCAACAATGAAGTCCAGACTCAGGTCAGGAGTAAAACTCTGTATAATGGACATACTAGGAATTAAGATCATACATGGCAACAATATTTGTCCTTGAAACAACAAGAATGGCATCAGAGTGTAGAGGTTAGAGACTCGCCATCTAGCATGGTGCTCACTTATCATTTAGACCCTCAACAGTTAAAGGAAACATACAAACTGATTTCCCATTAAGTCAATTCTGAATGTAGGCACTGAGAGTTAGAATCAAATACTAGAAAACTGATCTAAGTCTCTGTATATGTCACTTAAAATCCTGTTCTGAACCAAAACACAAGAACTAAGCCAAGTCACCATGGAAAACATTACTGAACATTCTCATTATAGAAAAATGGTGTGAGACAGAACAATAGAAATCTGTATTGATCAAAAAATAGCCTAACACGTGTGGACAGGTCCTCACACGTGTGGATCCACATAGATGTCTAATATTCATCAAAAACCATGTGAAAATTGCTAAATTCTAACAAGAAAGTAGGAAGTGGAGGAGATTCTCTCTCTCTCTCTCTCTCTCTCTCTCTCTCTCTCTCTCTCTCTCTCTCTCTCTCTCTCTCTCTCTCTCTCTCTCTCTCTCTCTCTCTCTCTCTCTCTCCCCTAATGGAAAAGGTATAGACAAGGCTAGGGTTAGAGTTTGATGGACCAAAAACCATGTGCCACAGGAACTTGCGTACACCGCAAAGGATTCTGTGTAGTTGATATGTCGTGTTTATGAAGAGACTTAAATTATGCAAAAACCATCCAATCCATGTAAAGAACTAAGCCATGCCATAAATATTTCCATAAAGATTTCAAGGTACTTTCGATAAAAGGTTTCATAAAATTTGACTGACATCACACATGCCATTTTCAACAATACTGGTCATCCTTTACATAAGTAAATGAGTTTTTTTGTTGACCTTTCCACTAAGGAATTCTACTATGAAAGATGTCTTGGTCGTAAGAATGAGCCATTTTTTATGGCAAAAATTTCCAACGGAAAAGTGAGTGGATAATCCATTCCACCTTTAACTAGAGTATGCACAAGCTTTAAATGCCCGGTGCTCATCCAATGATGCAGCCTAAGTGAGAAAGTATAACTCCTAAAACTAGACTTTTAATTTTGTATTGTAAAATAAAGGATTCCGTTTAGTTGACATGTTTATGAAGAGGCTTAAATTACGCAAAAACCATCCAGGTCCATGTAAAGAACTAAGCCATGCCATCCATAAATATTTCAGGGTACTTTGACTTCAATAAAAAGTTTCATAAAGTTTGCATGAGATCACACATGCCATTTTCATTAACAATTGGTCATCCTTTACATAAGAGAGTGAGATTTTCCGTTGACCTTTCTACTGGGGAATCCTACCATGAAAGATGTCTTGGTTGTAAGAATGAGCCATCTTTTATGGCAGAAATTTCCAACGGAAAAGTGAGTGGATACATTCTGCTTTAACTAGAGTATACACAGGCTTTAAATGCCAGGTGCCCATCCAACGATGCAACTTAAGTGGGAAATGGTAACTCCTAAAACTGGACTTTTAATTTTGTATTGTAACGTAAAGGATTCTGTTTAGTTGATATATTATGTTTAGGAAGAGGCTCGAATTATGCAAAAACCATTCAGTCCATGTAAAGAACTAAGCCATGCCATAAATATTTCCATAAAGATTTCAGAGTACTTTGGCTTCAATAATAAGTTCGACAAAGTTTGACTTAGATCACACACTCCATGTTCAACAGCAATGGTTGTAAGAGAATGAGATTTTCCATTGATCTTTCCATTGGGAATCCTACCATGAAAGATATATGTCTTGGTCGTAACACTAAGTCATGTTTTATGGCAGAATTTTCCAATGGAAAAGTGAGTGGATAATCCTTCCGCCCAACCCCTCAAAAATCCCAATGTACTTAACAATTTTGTTCTTGTGTGCATGCTAAATGCTCATTGCCCAACAAATTGGTGTTACTCTTGATTTCAAAAGAGAAGAAAGAAACACCATTTATCAATGCTCGGGAAACCTCTTTTAAGTTATTCTATAAAAACTTGCATTCTATAGAACTTCTCTGTGTTTTGAAGACTTTTACTCATAAAAAGGTATATATGCTTGTATAAAAAATCGTCAAATATCTTATGATATGGGTTTTTCCAAAAAACTTGCAGATTCCATTTCTATACTTTGCCAATTGGATGAGTAGGACCAAAACACGTCTAATTTTGTAGAATCTAGATGCTCTTTGTTAATCAGGAAATTCATGTGTTTCCTTTATTGACGTGGCCTTATGATTACAGGCTATAGCCCGTGATGTGAGTAAGCCTTTAGGTGACGGGCAGACTGACGCCGTCGGTGGGTCATCACCCACAGTTAACGCCTACAACCTATTCGTACTCAACAGCTACTGCCGTTAGGTGATGGCAGCTAGTAGGCCGCCGAGCTGACCCCGGTGACCGGTCTCCAAGCCTGAAAGCAAAACAGAGACAGCAAACGGCTGCCTGTTGCGTGTCTGCCAAACCATTCTCATTGGCCCTCGCCTGCCTCCCAGCCCGTGGCCTCAATTTCAATCAAGTACTTCCCGCAATCGCCACCAGCCAAGGAAGCGCTGCCTGCCCAGCGGAATGCACGGAGATGAGACGGGCGGACGGGCCCTATTTTTGTGTGCTGACCAGGAGCGCTGCTGTCGCCCCGCCACCAGGAGTGGTGGCGCTTCTCAAGCACACTTCAGACCCTAGGGTACTTTTGGGTGGAAGCGCTTCCACTCACACTGCGAGAGAGTGGACTCTTCATCGTGGACTCGTGAATTGATCGTGAGGAGTAGTGATTTCTGTGACCTGTCTGTCTATGCCCGAGCAATCCGTAGCTTACTCGATCGTTTTGCTGATGCCTCTGATGTCTGATTATCGCTCAGAATCTAAAGGCTTTCTGCTAAGAATCTGCATTTGATTTGCTAGTTTTGTATGTATTCATGAATGATTACTCCTGCGCTTGTCTTCTGCCTCTACCTGCTGCTGCAGACTTGGAAATTGGATCTTAATCAGTGCCATGTCGCTGCACAGACAACTTGACCGACGCTCTATAATGTTCTTGACTTATAAGGAAACGCGAAGTATGGAAGGTAACGTTCAAAATACTTCTGGGTTGTCTACGGGACATGGTTACCAGATTGCATTATGCATCTTATTGTAAGCCTTAGTGGTTTGTGGGTGTGTTATGTTTTGTCCCAACAGCTCGTCGGATGTCTGGATATGGCGGTTTCACATAAAAATGATACGTTTAATCTCCGTTGTCGCGCATGTAGTTGCAAGGCTTTGTACATTATTCGGACTTCAAGGAAATCTGTTTTGCTTTAAGTTTAACAGCATGTCTTGTAAGCTTTTGGAATGCATGTAGCAGAATCACACCAGGTGTTGAATCCGAGCAAGTCTGAATGCTACTTTCCCATATGCAGTCTTGCTTCCGTTAGCTCCTCATCCTCCAGATTACTTCTAGACATGCGATGCATCATCAGTAGACGTCGAATCGGTTGCGATTCACTCTTCGGACCATAGGAAGGCTCTATGATAGGGGAATTCAAATCTTCGTGATAAAAAAGTTTCATAATCCTTGACGTCTTTTGTTTACAACGCGTAATGCGACAAGTCCAAAGACGTACAACTACATATTTTTGGGTGGTGTCCTCGATAGCATGCTTTAGTTCAATTACTCACCTTCACAGCGCCCCAGCTACTATTAAGCTCCATATGAGGTACATGCTACATACAGTTCAAGTTTTTTGCATTAATGATCAGAGCTATCAAAATATTTTTGCAGCACGTATTAAATTTATACGCGAAGAATCAGATGTCATTCCGTCATTTTAAGTAGAATCACATGGCTTCAAGGTGCAGTACTTAAACCTTTTTCGACAAAGATACGTAGCGTGTTTCTGCCATAGGAGTGTGTAACGGCACCCGAAACAAGATTTGCAGCCTCCTTAAGATGTACGTCGGTCGTGTATGAATGCTAAAACATCTCAAGAGCAAATGTTGCTCTCGCATCCTCTCGGATTCCACTCCGACAACTCTGAAACTTGAAACCGAAAAGGCCGAATGGCCTAGTAATTATGAACGTGCCCCACTAGTGCTCTCTTATGTGACTGGAGGTTCCGATTGGCAATGGCGTATCCGTGTATGTGTCAATATCTTGGAGAATCGTACGTTACTTTTACCAACTTTCCTATCACGTGTTGAATAGCACGAGTGACCTCGTCCTTGTCACGAGAGTCCAGAGACTTGGAAGTCACTATTTGTAATGCTTGTCTCAGGTTGGAAGATCAAACTATTCTTTAGTGTTTCACCTCTACGCCCGTCAAATTTACGAGTGATAAAGTAGTGATGGAGAACCTTGTGAGTTTTGTTAACAGCGTTTTGAAGCCATGTTTAGCTAACTGAGTAACTCAATCCTTTCCTGCCGTATTCAACTTGTATACGTCCTTGCTGGCCGCTTTTACGTTAGAAAGTTCTGAGTGAGAACTGACATTTTCAGTGTAGATGATGCTATAGGAGATGCATTTTGATAGAGACATTCTGTCGAACTGATCTTTCATTTCATGCAGAATATATGAGTAACGCAGAAACGTTTCCAGAAAATTGCATCCATGAAGCCCTGGAGTATTTTTCTCTGCAGATGAGTACGTAGCCATGATTTAAAAGCTGAATGGTACCACGCTTTGCGAATTTCTGGACTACGTAGATCGGCCGCAACGAATCAGACAACGCTGAGAGACTGTCTTATCTTCTTTTATCTAAGTTAACTGGAGGAAGATAACATAAAAGATTAGCATCTGTTGAAGCCGAGACATTAAGAGAACGAGCATTTGCTAAGGGAAAGATGCCCAATTTACAGACACTCATAACTGGATCCTTCTCTGCAAGGCAGGTCAGCAGCCCAGCCCAGCCATGCTTAAAAGGCCGATTTTCACTGAATGAAAGTCCAAAGTCCGTTATTAAAGAATCTGCAGTTATAAGCCCTGAGTCTGCCTCTTCAGAAAGTATGGACCATTGTCTGGTAAATGATATGCATCCCCAGCGCTGTCACGATCAAGAAGACTTAACCTCTGACGAAAGTAGCACAGGTTCGTCGTTCAAAAAGACGACTGACTTGCCACAGATGTCAAGGGTATGCACTCGCTCGACTTTCCTTACCTTTGGAAGTAGAAGCCACATAAAGTTCTGTGACTGACTGCGCAATTAAGTGTTTTGTTTTTTATATGCATTCAGGAGCTTGTGTATGGGCAAGCAAACGGCTTGAGTCTAAAGACATTACTTCAGGTCGGCAGTTCTGAAGCGAATGATCCAACATCATTTTTAGATCAGAAAACTTCGAGTCAGTTTGAAGAAACCTTGTCTTCTACCAGTAGAGATTCCATGGTTAGCAATGGCTGTTTGGATGCTCATCGTTTATCCGATTCCATAACAATAGGTATATACCTGCATTAACATTCTTTTGAGATTCACGTTATAATGTAATGGTTTTCAGCTTTTTCTGCTGCTACAACATTAATATGTTCTGCACTGTTCAGGAAATTCTGGATTTCACTTAGCAATGGGATCAGAGAACAGAGGTAAAACTGATGTTCCGGAATCTATTGAGCTGCATGGCTTCACTACTGGATCTGCAAATGTTAACAAATCCCGTGAATGGCATCAGGATTCTTTCTTAAAAATAACCTCCGAGCTTGAGTCGAATCAAACTTCTAAATTGCTACCAGGACAATTTCTTGCCTCGAAAATGGCTCATGCATCAGAAGCCATCGTACCCAAGGTGCCATTGGCTTCAAATACAGAGGGAGATACTCAAGGGGATAAGCGTGAATTCATTCGTCAAAAAATAAATGCCTCCCACTGTTCTGAAAACGAAAACATGAGAACCTCGGACTCCCCAAAAAGTGCTTCTACTCGCTACACTAAGATGCAAGATAGCAATACATCTCTGGCAACACAGAGCCGAGCGAGAAGCGATTATAGTTTAAACTCTATCAAAGGTGGACGTTTCTCACCCAGAAACTTGCCAGGAAAAGCCATGAAGCCATCTCCTATTAAGCCGTCGCCATCGAAGTGGGATGACGCACAGAAATGGCTAATAAGCTCTATCTCAAGTGACATTATCACTCACCCCCAAGCTGATAATGCACACATTTCTTCGCCAAGATTATCATCTAATTTGCCATATCCTAATGAAGTTTGTAAAAATAAATCTTCAGGCACAGATCAAAGCTTACGCATATTTGGCGCAGCGCGCGTTGCAAATAGGCCAGCAAATAAGTTGGAAATTTCAACTCTTCAAGGTAGTCCACGTCAAATTCTGGCTCCTGACAAACACACAAACTCTAATGACGACTACGTTCTCAAGAGGGGGGGTTTTCCAGAAAAATCGGGTCACGGCTATGATCAGAAGCAAAAACCTCTGTTGGAAGGTAGAACCATAAAAGTCACTGATGCACATAAGCTAAGTGTAGTCCATCCATCAGGCAACAGTGATTCCCCTTCTGTAGCAATGCTACCGAATACTAGCATGGAGGCTCCGCTGCCTGCTAGTACTATTGTCAATCTTTCGACTGAGCAAAGAGCCTCGTTAGAACGTATCAATCCAACGGGGGTGAGGGGAAGTGAAAGGCTTTTCAATCATGCTGGTGAAAATCGTGCATCATCTAATATGATCTTATACGATATCCATATGACAGGTTAGAAACAGCTAGTGATCGCACTTGAAGATACCGAGTTTACACATTGTCTTACTTTTCTATTCTGCAATTGCAGCTTTATAAGATTCTAAGCACTAAGCTGTAAACACTGTGCTAGTTTACATCAATTTGCTAGTGGTTTCGAAAGCAACTATTTGTTTGTTTGTTGTACTTTAGAGAAACAGCAAACTAAGGAAATAACTTTTCTTTATATGTCACGTTGCAGACAAATACGCCGACACAGTAGTGCAGACGCCAGACCACGGTCTAAGTTATGCTCTTAAGAATGAATTTTTTGTTCAAACTCCAAAACTTGGGGGATCACTTCCGATGAAAGATGTTTCCACAGAAGTCAGTCCCCCAGTCTCTCGATACAGGGATATGGGGACGCAAATGACACCACTTTCAAGTTCAGGACCCTCCAAATGTACGACTCCCATTTCCAACATTTCTCCAGCGAGGCATAACACACCCGCGAAGCAGACCGTTTCATCAGCGCAGGCCAACCTAGAGTTGCTGGAGCTCCAAAGCTGTCAATTAATGGCAAAATTGGAGCACCGAGATCAGAGCAATTTCAATGGTTTGGACAGATCTACCTCAAACACGTGGAGTACGAGGGAGGAAGAGGAAGAAGAAAGTTCCAAAAGTTTAAGGTATGTCGATCTCACAGAAATCAGAAAAAGCGTGATAGAGGCAAGAGCTGCGGCCTGGGAGGAGGCAGAACAAGCGAAGAGCACGTCAAGGTAGTTACCATACTATATTTTCCATTTTGAAATCCAGTCGGTCGTTCCGAAGTACTTCTCCCCTCATGTTTGTGTTATGGAAGGAGCCGGGCAAAGGCCATTCTGCCCGGTTCAGCTTTCCAAAAAAATTTAGGCCAAAAATTTCAGGTATCCAATGGAAGGAGCCGGGCAAAGGCCATTCTGCCCGGTTCGGCTTTCCAAAAAAATTTAGGCTCGGCCCAGAGGGCAGAATGGCCTTTGCCCGGCTCCTTCCATTGCGTAATGGATACCTGAAATTTTTTCAAAGCACATTACGAAGCATAATAGGCAGGTTTGACTTTGACTGACCAACACAAATGTGCCACATGGCAGTTGTACAGAATCCGTACGAACGGGCATAGACAGGCAGAAAGAAAAAAGCAAAATCTGCCTTTGAAAAAAATGCATGCATTTTTGGCTTTTTAATTTATTTGAAAATGGGCATAATATGCCACAAGGTATCCATCACGTGCATGGAAGAGAACGATGGAAAAGGACTTTGCTTACGTGCTAGAAAAACCTACTGCAGTTCCGGGATGTTCTAGTTAAGTTAGTTTCTGCATGTTCTAGTGAAGTTAGTCCCTAATCATATTGGCTTTGCACACTATCGACTAGTTCCTATAGCCATCCCCTCTTGACAAATACCATATAACTAATCCCATTGTACGGTTTTAACCAATGGAAACTTGTTTTAAAGTCCCCATACCCATAGATGGAAATTCTGCTTTTTACCTTGGGTAAAGTCCAAGAGAGGGGAAGCCACCCTTAAGTCTCCTCTATGGTCTCCTATACGATGTGTGTAAATATTTGCAAGTTCTGTACTAACTTTCAAAGAATCAATTAGAACAGCGAAGTTGCCTTACATTGAAATTTGATGGCATGGGTCATTTTTTCAAAGTTGACTCAAGTTAGTTTCCAGGTCAAAAATGTTGATTTGAAATTCTGTGTACTCTTAGGGTGGTTTCAAATTAGTGGTAGTAGCGATTACCTGGAACGTGATTAACCCGTTTGAATCCATGCCTCGTAATCGATCTCCTTTCTTTAAGTTGTCCATGGCAACTCAACATGTTGGCCGATGACCTATACAGGCCAATAATTTGTGTCAAGGCACCCTTGCCATGCCATTTGCCACATGCTCGTGCAAAAGCTTGAAAGGGGGGGGAGGCTCTTTTTACTCAATGGATCAATGGCAAGCCTACTTTGAAACCACCCTCACTCAAAAAACATGATGCAAAGTTTATGCACTCTTACACAAAAGTATTAGCACAACCTCTAGAAGGATATCACATGTGCTCACAAGGGAGCCCACAAGGGAGTTGCTTTTTTAGCAAAGAGGTACAATTTTTAGCAAAGAGGTACAATAGCCTGATTCACATCATTCTTATTCTTGAACATCTTAGCCTCTTTCACTTCATCAATGTTAGGGGTAGAACTCTCTCTGCATATAAAATCTCGGACTCATTGCTAGCTGAACCATTAGATTAATTCCACACAATTTTTGTTCGACTTTTGACATTGCCACAAAGATTAGAATATTTTATAAAGTCGAGTTGATCACTCGTCCTTACTTCATTATTGATGATTTAATACTATATACAAAAATTCTTCAGAACAAAACAGAAACCTAATTTTATTTATTGTGACCAAGAAACACCTTGCCAGAACTTGTGGAGCTGCTCAATATGTCAAGATGGAAATTGCCTCCAATTATTGGAAGCATTCCACCAAAAATTGCATAAAGGTATCAGAATAGAGTAAAAAGACTTCAAACAAAGGTTAGACCAGATTTTTGACTAAGTATTGAAGTTGTCATTGAATGATGGGACCATTTGTGGAGGGGTTTGGGACCCAGGTTCACTTTGACATGTTTCCATTGTCACTCAATTAAATCTTTTGAGTAATTCCTAATTTAAACACAAAGATACAAGAAACGCTCCACTAAAGTTTTGGGCACTCTTTCAAGTAGTTGTCACTTCATCCTTGAAATACATCGTTTCTCTCTCATAGTACTGCTCTACTTCCATCTTCCTTCCACATGGGGTGATCAGATGATCTTCGATCACAAAAAACTCCGTATTTGGCTATGTTGATCCGTTGGGCTAGAAACCATGTTAAAATCAAGTATGTTCCATGATATTTTTCGATGCAATGTTTTCACCGAGAAAAAGACTTAAATGTTAAAAAAGGGGTTGCAGGTGGGTTGATTTTCACAAGTAGGATGACAAACCACAAACAATTGATTTGCCTGATGGGATGGCTGCATCTTTCTCCATTCCTCAAGTTTTCTACTTGCCGAAAAAGGGCAGCAACAACCTTAGGTTGCAAGATTTGATTTGTCTGATTTTGCACATTGAATTAGTGCAACATTGAACTCGTCAATGCCCTTCACCACCATGCTTTGAAAAACAACGTATCCTCAACAAACGCAGGGGGTGTCTCCTCCTAGAAGCCTGGGTTTCACTGCATGAAATGCTTGAAGTTCCCTTGCTGTTGAGAATTTTATTGTCTTGTGAGCACACAAGTTATGTGTGATTTGAGGGTACACAATGTTTGCATCTAATTGATCTCTTTCAACTTCACTTGAATTACTTCAGCATGGACCTTTCAGAATGTTTGGCCTTGTTTAGATATAATTAGGCAGCTTCTCCTGGACTATTTATTATTCCAGACATACCATTGATATAGTTCAAATATAAATATTAAATAGTCAGCTTCGCTTGGTCTATTAAATTGATCACTTGTTTCTCTCACAAAATGTTCAGTCCCTTGCTCTTTCAAACGAATTTTACTTGTAGGTGCAGAAGTGGTTAAGAACCCTAGCCTAGAAGGTTCTTCACCTCCATTCTCTTGAATCCTTTGTGGCAGCAATTCGTGATTCTGGGGGTATAGTGATTCGCAAATCGCAATTCTCAGAATCACGATTCGCTGGCCTAAATCGCCAATTTTTTTTAACTTTTCAGAAATTTTTTTGGACCAGAAATGAACCTGAAAATACTGGAATTAGACCTGAAACTACTGAAATTGGACCTGAAACTACTGTAATTGTAATCGTCTATTTTTTCTCTTTTTATTGATACCCATACATCGATCGACAAGAGAGGGTCGGGTCAATCAGATCTGTCCTAATTGTGCCTAGGAGACCTGAGGATAAAGCTAAGTTGTTTCGGAACAAGGTTCCAAAAGACTAGAGTGTAGATGGGTCGTTCAATGTTATTCAATACTTCGCATAATCTAAAAATGCAGCAAAGCGAACCTGGCTTTGACGCAACAATGTTTACAATTGAGTATTTCTAAGACAATAATACCATTATCTAACACTGATGGCTATTGTTTTGAACTTTTTAAGCTTTTTCTTTCCGTAAGACACCAAAAAAAAAGGGTTCTGCTTTGAAACGACCCAAAATTGCAGAACATTCTGCAATGTGATGCATCTGTGGGATGAAGTTATATTTGAATTTGAAAAAGGGAGAAAACAATTTTGGTCCAAAGATTCAAGCATAGATGCACCAGCGATTCTAGAATCGCGATTTGAATCACGATTCTAGAATCGCTGTCAGAAAAACAGCGATTCCCCTAGAATCGCTGTTTTTTTTGAAAAAAAAAAACCCACGATGATAGCAAATTAGGCTTGCACAGTCAAGAATCTTTGACCAGAAAGGTTCATGGGCTTAGAACCGGTCATTTGGCCTGTTAAAGGGTGTAACACCTTGCTTCAGCTCAACTCATTGTTGTTGAGCCCTTATAATCTCATCCAAAAAGTTTAAATTCAGCCTGAATGCCCGCTCTAACTTCCTTCCTAGTGTTTGATGATATGCTATTCTTGTGACACCTACTTCTCTACAAACGCATATCCCCACCTATTGATACTTTAAAGTGCCAATCTCTGCAGCATTTGTTACATCGAGAAATTGAATCCTCCTATCTATCTAGTCATATTTGTTAGCCCATCATGATTCTTGCGATCGGATTTCTCTATCGTTTTTTACATATGTAAGCACCTATGTGGCAAATCCTACCCATCACCTAAATATACAGGCTGTCCAAACCAACTATTCTGTGCACCTTCTGTCCCACCAATTTCCTTGCTGGTAATGGGTGTAGAATACTTGGACTTTCGACTCCTAGCAATTTGTATCCTTAGATTGCCACTTGAGCATCAAGGTACATTTGCAGCGTTCCCTTGCCAAAAGTAGTACTTGCTGCCATGTTTATGGCCAAATTATTTTGTTTTTATTTCCCACATTCTAATGCGATACAATCCTTCAATTATTGTAGATCCTCTTCGATGCTTTTGAAACAGATCATCATAGCAGTCATCTCCCTAGCGGTGTCAATAATTTGGATATTTTCACTTGACACCAAAATATAGCAATAGAGTCTTCAAGGCACAATGTTTCTCGTGGACACATTTTGTAATTTTAAAATGGCCAAACAATGAGCATAAAGTGAAAAGTTCAGGCTCAATAACAATAAACTTGTCGCAAGAATTACTAGTAATTGCAAGAAAGAAAAGAATGTTAGGGCCTCCTAGGCCATTGGCCTCCATTGTGGCTCTGAAGCAATCGGTGAAAAGGCTTTGGCAACCCCTTACTTGGCCTAACGACTCCTTGATTTAAGTGCCTTTGGAGTTTAGGAAGTGAGAATAGAGAACACAATCTCCACTTCGGAAAGATGAAGTTCTTACCAAGAATTCACCTAGCTTCTTGGAAGAACAGGCAACATTTTTCATGCATATGAACATATTGCAATAAGTAAAAATATGCATAGCTCACATATTGTAGGGTTATTCCAAGCTCCACTTTATCTAAATGACAACGTAATTGTTTATAAGCACTCAAAAGCCACATCTGCAAGCATTTGTTATGTGAAAATGCATAGCGCAAAACTGGTTGATCAAACTGAGAGATGGTTGAATACATCGGCTTTGTTACCACTGTTACAACCCTCTCAGAGAAGTCTTTTACCTGAAGAAAAGGAGACAAGTTCACCAGCCATCTGCAAATGTCACAACGACTACTATATCTTGACTCTCTCAATTCAGAGAGATCAAGAGCATGATTGGAAAGCGGTAACTCATGGGAAGTAGTGCTGATTTGAAGCCAAGTACCACTACTAAATGCATGTACAGCGTCTGGCCTTGCTGATCTAAAAGCCTCATTATTTTGCCATTTGTCCGATGGTGAAAGAAGATAAATCTTCCTTTTCTATCACATCGATGAGTACGAGTTTAATAAAGACATATTCTGAGATTCTTGAGCATTTATTTTTATCTATCCAAAGCATTGATGAACATGTCAAGTCACTATCTACTACAAGCGGGCATTTGTATATGCTATCCAGGCCTTTGGTCCTGGCCAACCCTGTGCAGGAAGATTGGTGAAAACAATCTGTTTGTGAAAGGTGCAGAGTGCAAGCCTCTGGCCTCCCATGTCAGGATTGCATTTAGACCCACCCCAACGCAATCAGTAAAGAGGATATCTTTTATTTCGCTACAACAATCAGGGGCATAGATGGTAAGAAATAAAAATCTCTTTCCTAGATTGTAGGAACAACTTCATACATAACTACCACCAAGTCTTCACAAATAAGTGCCTCTCCTTTTATCTTAAGGTAATCTTTCTCACTTCTATGAAATACTGAATATTGACCAATATTTTCTCAATTAGCTATCATGCATCTTTTTCAAACCAGAAATACCTGTATGACTACGTTGCAAACTCGCTTCGGAAAATATGAAAAAAACTGAAAATGCAGCTTAATTTCCTAGTAGGAAATAAACTCCCCAGTTTTTGCTGCTACATTTTTCAACAGGCTGAGCACTCTGCTACTGGGGTTATTCTCATCGGCCTACGCCTCTCCACTAATGAGGGTCAGCGATTGACCCCTGCTACACTCCAGGGCAGAGGCCAAACCTGATAATAACATATCAAGAAAAATATCTTAGGTGTTGTGAGAACTTCTTTATGATGCATTAAGTTGCACTCTTCTGGATGGCTTGAACTTCCAACAAGTGCAGAATATGGAACAAATGTACCACATATACAGTTTTATTGGTCGAGGGATGATATTCCTAAGATAAAGTTATCATGTTTATTCTTGATAATCTCTGTTGTTGATGTACAATCTCAATATGATGCTGTCAAATGAACTCATATAGTAGTACATAAGGAACAGTGGAACTCTACAGATTTAAGAGGGCTAAATAAAAGTGTTTTTTGAGATATTAGGGCTAACATACTACAAATTAACCGTATCAAAAGCCAGAGTCCTAATCAAAAGATATGTCAGAAGGTTCTGGTCCGTAGAAACCTTTCAGCTGGATGCATTACAAGTGGACAACACAGCTACATAGACATTTAAGTCTTACAATGACTAGTAAATTTGGAAATCTGGACAGTTTGATTTTGTTTCTTTTTTTACCTTGGTTGGTGCTTCAACCTATTGCAGCATGTCATCTTCATTCAAATCTCCTGATACATACAACCACCTTTTTCATATCCAGAAGCTGTAAGAGAAAAGACGACTATTATCGATGTCTAGCTTTCTAGACTCAATTATCTAGTCCCCGACTGCTATTTTAGCCTGATCTTCCCAGATAAGGTGCTATGTTGGTCCACAATCAGTCAAATAATAGAAGATGCCACAATAATCGACATCGTAGTAGCTGCAGAACGTCCAGAATTTATGGTTTTCTTTCATGGTCTCCATGTTTGACATCATAACACAATCTCGGGTTGATGTTTATTTTATATTTTCAGCTCTGTTTCATGCAATTTATTGCCATTAATTCTAAGTTGAGATTGCCTGTGGTCACTCTCCTTGCAGATACAAACGTGAAGAGTCCAAGGTCCAGGCATGGGAAAATCATCAGAAAGCGAAAGCTGAAGCTGAGATGCGAAAGCTAGAAGTACTTTTCCTTTCACTTAGCTGCTTTACTTTGGTTATCGTGAGCAAAATCAATTATAATGCTGATTGATCTCTAATTTCAATCCCTCATTGTCCTCAATCCGCCCTGGCCAACTCAATAAGTGTTGCATAATTTCTACCATGTCAAAAACATTCACTTGCAATAGAGAGAAACTGAGACTGCCTCTGCTATCAGGTAAAACTGGAGAAAATGAGATCACATCAGACTGAAAAGATCATGAACAAGCTTGCTGCAGCTCACCGGCATGCAGAAAATATGAGAGCGGCGGCTCAGGCTGAGCAAGCTGAACAGCTTGCTAAATCTAAAGAGCGAGCCAACCAGATGCGCATTAGTGGCCACGTCCCGACGCCTTTCTGTGCATGCTTTACTTGTCGAACTTGAAACTAAAGTCAGTTTAGTGTTATGTAATATATATCGTTTCAGTAGTAGGTTCTCAGATTCTCTTACTGCCAATTAAGTGCAAACAAACCAGTTTGCTGATTATATAAAGGTGGGTGGTATATATATAATCAATTTTCCATTTATGTAGAAATGCTGGATAAATGTCTTGAATGTGTTCGCACTTGTGTGTGTTGGTCGGTTGGTCGGTTCTTACACATCACGGGCTTTCTAATCAGAGGCACAATAGGCTGAAAAAAGATAATTGATTTTGCGTAGCTTTGCTTGTTTGATTGTTGCATAAATATGGGAGCATAGGCCCGGATATAACAAATAGTTCTACCACTGCAAGAAATTGTTGCTTATCCAGCAACTTAAGAACAAACCAATGTTACATGCTATGCACTAAAACAATAATGATGTATGCAAGATTATTGTCCACCTACAGTATTAGTATTACATAACTATCACATAAAATGCATCTAATTTTGATTACCTAAATACAAGCTCAATTAACATAGCTGTGGATTGGAAACGAAACTGTGTTTTTGGAGCAGTTCCAGAATTCCGTTGCATTCTGAAATATATGTAGGACGTTTATTTTTCTGCTGCAAGCTTTCTGCAAGCCTGTAAGTTTGTTTCTTTATGTTCTTCAATACGATTCTCAAGGAATGTTGAATTTGTGCCTGTAAATCATTATTTTTTGGTGGGTGACCAAATCCAAATCTTCCTTTGAATTGCAGATCATTGTATGGAGTCTGAATTTGTTCCTACCACCTACAGTTTGTTCCTACCACCTGGTTTACAGTTTGTTGCTTGCAAGGACTTGTCAGATTCCACAGACTTAAGGTTGATCTATTTTTTCTATGAAATCCACAAGTAACAATAGTTCAGGAATAGAAGCATCAGCCTGATACATAATCCTTCTCAACTAATTAGCTAGTCTTGTACAAATTCTTGCTGAAGGTGATTACTTTGAACCTGAAAAGGCACTTCAATAGTTAGTTTTGTTGCCTTAAGGGCAGGACCTTTTTATTTAACTTCTTGGATATTAAGATGACACGTAGGCAAAGTGACTTCTTGGCAGTAGTACGCCTTTATGTATTAAACAGTAATGAAAGAATCAGATGATACGCTTTTTGGTGAATGCATTTCAGACGCCTTTTTTGTGCAATTGATGGATGCTTAAGTGTTTAATGATTTCTGAATTTCCGTTTTTGTTAACAAGTCATTGATTCTATGACACAGCATCACAATTACTAGTTGCAGATGTATCAACCTACTCTACAATATGTAACCCTTCTTGATTGATAGAGTATATTTTACAAATTCTTGCCAAAAGTAATCACTAAGTATAAATGTATCAATCTAGTTGAAAACATGTACTTAGACTTCACAATTGTGTCTTCTCTTTGTGCTTTCTGTCGAACTGTTTGATGGAACCTGAGACACGATGAGAATCAGCTGCCATAAACTGTAGCAACTAAATCAAGCACGCAAGAAAAACGGCATGAATGGTAGCACTTCCAGAAGAACCAGAACAGCAGTACTAAAGAACACAATACAAAAATGTGGTGTATTATCTAGTTAGATCTATATAAAGATAAAAAAGGAAAGCAGAGTGGGTGCGCCTGTGACTCACAATTCAAGAAAATCCAACAAGCTAACTGAATGACCTCTTATTGTCCAGATTCCAGATTCAATTGTCACCCTTCTCACTCAATTAATAAATTATCCTTTAATCCCTGGTTACTCTAATTGAGCTCCTAAGACACTGGTCATCGTATTACCTAACATGTAGTTTTGTAACGTGTTGCTTTCTTGCCCCACAGGTCTTTCAGTAGCCTTCTTTATATCTATGCACACACTCCCCCGCCGCTTTGGTTGGTCGCTCGCTAATCATTCCACCTCTATGGAAGAGAGTCCAATTGCTCTTTGTTGATTTTTGAACCAACTCATTGCAACCCCTCCCTAAGCCCTTTGTGTACTCGGAGGCAGGTTGGCGTGTGTGACGTGGTTCATCGTATAGATGTGGGGTAAGCAATCTGCTACAACTAATGAACTCTGGCTTCATTTAGACAATGGGAGCCTCAAGGGGTTCAGAATTGAACAGAGAGGAATTCTGCTATCCTTCATAGACGTGTAATGAATAGCGACCAACCACGCATTGCATGGATAAGCATATGATGTAAATAAGTTGCCATTATACAGTCTTATCTACTTCTAGCCTCTTTTATTGTGTTCATGAACATTTTGTCAAACCTGCCAGCACTAGATGAGGGAGACCCAATCTAACTCAAAGAGCGGTGACAAACAACTTTGAAGAAAGGCGCAAGTGTGGAACAACAGGGCGCGCAACAAGCCAAGCAACAGCACTTGAGCCTGCACAAGAGAGAAGGCGAGCCCGAGTCTCATTGGAAGGTGAATCATTGAGAAGCTGAGTGAAAGCATATGAGTGGAAGTGCTTCAAAATATATTTTTGAAAATGAGCACGATGATGGTAAGCAAAGTCTCAAAGGGAGGCAAAGAAGCTCACACAGGTGGAGGGATGAGATCCTTGGCTACATGAAGATGTTGTTGGAAAGGAAGAAGTCTGCTTCCACATGTGCTACTGAATCAAGGAGAATGGGCTTGTTGTCCTGTTGAAACCGAGAGATAAGTGCAGAGGCAACAAGGGCCCAACTTATCAGAAAAGCAGCTGGAGCAATAGAAGGTGTGCAAGTAAGACCAACACCTTTGGAAGAAGCAGGAAGAGAGACTTGTCACTTAACGAACTGACCATTGGGAATATGAAAGGATTCTGAACCCATCAAGTGACCTGTGAAGTTTTTAGCACGTGTGAACTTCACCACACACCCTACATCTTACTGAGATGTTGTGATTGCACAAGATTGATCAAAGAACAGTATGATTGAAAAATCTAAGGCAAGAGCACAATGGCATACATCTGATGAAAAAATCTATCTTCTCACTATGAGAAATGAATATCAGAAATAATTCTAAGTGCTCAGTATGGGAAAAAGAGGCTGCTCTCAGGTAGAGCGAGAAAATCAATCATGAAAAAAACTCGGGTAGAGAGAGAATGAGTCCAAAACACCACAATCTCAATATTCACAATATGGCAAACATGCCAAGCTTTCCCTACATGAGAGAGACCAGAATTCCTACAGTGGAGTTGCATGGAAAGTCCACTGAACTAATTCACCTACCATAGATCCACATGCGTAATTGCATGCATGTATGTTGCATGTACTGCATGTCAACTCATAAAACTGCCTAGACATGTGCAAATCACAGAAATCACTTTGCATGTTGCATGTACTGATTGCATGTGGGTTGCATGCATACAATATGACATGGCATGCTATCTAAACATCTGCATGTCATCAAAATTAAATCTATCTAACTCAAATCCGACCTATACTAGAAGGTTATGTGCTCAATTCACATACCTTTTATGTACAACATGAAATACAATGGAAATAACCATGGACATGGCCCCAAACTCGAGATAGGAAGATAATATTTTAATAATCTTCACACTCCTCAAAATTTATGTTCCTATCAATATAGACTTTGAAATTAGGCCAAGGTTAGACCTCATCTTGATAGAAACATTCTTGAGTAGTGGCTTGGTAAGAAGATCTGCAACACAATTTGAAGATTCGACATGCTCCAGTGAGATCTCTCTACATTTGTAAAAACATGCAAGAGATATGAGTATTCATATTGTTACCATCTTTGCAACTGGTGCAAAGGTGTCTTCATAATCAAGACCTTTGATTTGTGAGTAGCCTTTGGCACAAAGTCTTGCTTTATACTTATTGATAGATCTATCATGATTATACTTGATTCTCAATACCCACTTACATCCAATCACATGCATGTTGTTTGGTGGCTCCACAAGCTCCCATGTGTTATTTGACATCAAGGCTTCAAACTCTTGGGTCATTGCTTCAACCGACTTCTCGGATTGAAGGCTTCTTGGACATCTTTAGGCTCTTCATCTAATATAAAAAGTGCATGATAGGAAGTTTCACCTTCCACTTGCCTTCCTTCAGCATCATATGTGAGCCTACTTGGCTCAGATCTTGCTCGTGTAGATATTCTTGGTGTGGTAGCTTGAATTTGCTCCTCCTCAAGCCTCGGCCTCACCTCTTCTTGAACAACATCAAGATTGATGGTTGATCTTGCATGAGACTCCTTGACCTGTGCATCATCCAAGTTAAATTTTTGATCTTCATGGAAGATCACATCTCTACTAACAACATTCTTGTCAGTGGAGGGAAGATATGCTTTGTATGCTTTTTTAGTGGATGCATATCCTACAAAAATTCCTTTAACTGCACTAGGATCTTCCTTCTTCCTAGTTTCTAGAGGCACATGCACAAAGCATACAAAGCCAAAAATCCTAAGATGATCTACCTTAGGCTTTTTTTTATACAACATCTCAAATGGTGTTTTTCCTCCTATTGCAAGATTTGGAAGCCTATTACAAAGATAGTTTGCACATGCAACTGCCTCTCCCCAAAATTCTTCAGGCAGAGAAGCTTCTAGCCTAATGGCTTTTGCACATTCACAAAAAGTTCTATTTTTTCTCTCAGCAACTCCATTTTGCTGAGGAGTATATGAACAAGAAAACTCTATTTGAATGCCCTCTCCCTCACAAAAGTCTTTAAACTTATTGGAGATGTATTCTCCTCCACTATCACTTCTCAAAGCTTTCAATTTGAAAGGAAGCTGTTTTCCTACATAAGCTTTGAAAGTAAGAAAAACATCATAGACCATGGCTTTAGAAAACAACATCTAGATCCAAGAATATCTTGTATAATCATCCACAAAGGAAACAAAGCAATTTGCTCCTCCTTTGCTCTTAGTTGATGAGAAATGAACATCAGAGTGCACTAGTTCAAATGGTTGCTTTGTTTTGATGTTTGATCTAGGAAAAGGCCTTCTGTGTGATTTTGCCAGCACACAAGCTTCACAAGGTAGAAGCTCCTTTGACAGTGTCTTTGGTAGTCCAACAGCTGTTCCTTCCTTGACCATAGAATGCATGGCTTTGAAATTGGGATGTCCCAATCTCTTATGCCACAGTTCCTCCTGTAGAACCTTGGTCTCATAAGCAATATCTGAAATGTTAGCACTCTTCCTAGAATAAACTCTCAACCCAGAAAATCAATCTATCTTGAATTTGGATCTTGCTTCAGTCACAAAGAAGAAGCACATGCAAGTAAGAAGTCTATCTCTCCCACGAGTTTCAAAGTACTGAAAAACTCTCTAGGAACTTACTTTCAACTCAAACACAGTAATATGTGTGAAATGAAAAGTCTAAGACCTCATAACACTCACTTCTATCCAACTCTTCTTGATTGACAGTGAAAAAATGATGAAATTGGTAAAAAAGACAGATGTGTGCTCACTTTGGCAAATTCCACGAGTTGAGTACTCTCTCAAACTCTCTGATTGCCTAAAACTCTTCTAAAAACAAATCAAATTGGTTTAGAAACTTGAGCAACACATTCTACTCTTCAATACCTATCCAACAAGCTATAGATCATCAAATTTGGATCAGATCTTGAGAAGTAGCACTCATTAATGAGGGCTGATTTCACACGTGTGAGCTCACTTATGATCCATAGATAGCTTGTCTCTCAGCGAGTTTGAATCCCTCTCCCAAAGCCGAGTTCTTGCAAGCAAAAGCACTGAAGATCTGATGTATACGCCCTCACCTCTTCAAAGTATGAAGCTCTGATACCATGTGAAGTTTTTAGCACGTGTGGACTTCACCACACACCCTACAGGATCTTACTGAGGTGTTGTGATTGCACAAGATTGATCAAAGAACATTATGCTTGAAAAATCTAAGGCAAGAGCCCAATGGCATACATCTGATGAAAAAATCTAACTTCTCACTATGAGAAATGAATGTCAGAAATAATTCTAAGTGCTCAGTATGGGAAAAAGAGGCTGCTCTCGGGTAGAGAGAGAAAATCAATCATGAAAAAGTCGAGTAGAGAGAGAATGAGTCCAAAACACCACAATCTCAATATTCACAATGTGGCAAAACATGCCAAGCTTTCCCTACATGAGAGAGACTCGAATTCTTACAGTGGAGTTGCATGGAAAGTGTACTTAACTGAACTAGTTCACCTACCAGAGATCCACATGTGTAACTGCATGCATGGATATTGCATGTACTGCATGTCAACTCATAAAACTACCTAGACATGTGCAATCATAGAATTCACTTTGCATGTTGCATGCACTAATTGCATGTGGCTTGCATGCATACAGTATGACATTGCATGCTATCTAAATATCTACATGTCATCAAAATTGAATCTATCTAACTCAAATCTGACCTATCCTAGAAGGTTATGTGCTCAATTCACATACCTTTTATGTACAACATGATATACAATGGAAATAACCATGGACATGGCCCCAAACTCGAGATAGGAAGATAAATTTTAATAATCTTCACACGACCCAGAATATTTGATAAAGTATTATCGAAATCTTGTAGCAAAGCCAAAACATCAGGAGAGAGAGGAACACACCGTAGAATATAACTTGGTCGTTGAGCGAAGCATTGAGTGAGAATCCCTAGAGCAACTTGAGCGTTGCCAAGCTCTAGTAACAAATTAGCGTGACGAAGATGCGTGCCCAAAGTGTCCCACAAAGAGGAAGCCACAAAGTCTGAGAAACCTATAGGAATACCAAGTGTTTGAATCCCATCAACCGGAGTATTGAAACTTGTAGGTGAAGGGAGCTCAAGAAGGAGGCCCCGAGGACACCAAGCAACGCACTTAGAGGGATTCACAGTGAGGCCCAAAGCCGAAAGTTGTTGAGAGAAATGTAGGAAAGCTGGAAAGACATCATCAGCAGGTCCCACAATATGTGTGTCATCAACAATAGAGGGAAACAAACAAGAAGGAAAAACAACATAAAAAGCTCGCAATGCTCAAAAGTGTGCCAAAGCAAAAAAAAAACACCACCCAAGGGATCACCTTGTCTGATACCATCAGCAGAAGGGATAACCGAAACATCACCTGAGCGAGAAGCATGACTGAAAGATAGAGGCACATCCATGGAATAAAAAGAGCGAACAAACGGGATGAGCTGAGCGAGTGGACCGTGAGCCGCACGAAGTTCTTGAAAAATGGCCCCTCGAAAAATAAAATTAAAAGCATTTTTAACATCCACTTGAAGGCAAATCTAGATGAAGATCCAAGGTAGCACGCAAAGCATGTACAACTGTCTCACAACCGACAGGAGTAGCACAACCAAACTGATGAGAAAATAGGTGGTCATGAAAACTGTCATGAAGTTGAAAACCAAGAGCCCTAGAAACCAATCTGTATAAAACCTCTCCAACAGCAATGGGACGCACGCCACCGCCAGGCTTATCCAAGGCTATCAAACGAGCAGCACCAAGAATACGAGCAATAGAAAGAGGAATACGCCCACATGCTACGGAAGAGCAAACTTGAAAGAGCAAACCAAACCCGCTAGCATAATCATCAGGAGAGAAACATAGTCGCTGGACTTGTAGGAGCTAGAGCACGAGTTGTACGAGAATACTCACCCACTTGCCCAAGTAAAACACAGTGACGCAACCAACAATGAACAGGGGAATAGAAACACCATCCGAAGTAGAATCCCGCTGAGCAGCAAGCGCATGACAACTTGATCTATGCATCAATCAATCACCTGCTATGGAATGGGCTGTGCCCGGCCCATTCCATTGCCTAATGAATACTTGGATATTTTTTAGACCAATCCTAAGTTGCCACGTGGCAAGTGCAGGCAAAATCAGCACTAAAATATTTTAAACCAATCCGATGCTGCCACGTGGAGAGCGCAGCTAACGTGCAGGCAAAATCAGCACTAATTTTTAAAAAAAAAATTGGACGATTTTGCCTTTTAATCTGTTAAAAAATGGGCAGAATAGTCACCCTTCTCCTCTTTCTCTCTTCCAAGTTCTCTCACTAGGATTTTACAACTATGGAGGCTGCCAATAGAATCTTCTCTAGCTCCTTCCCTAATGCCCGGCCTCCCATGGTGTCTTGGGGTCAAATCCACACTAGTAGGCAATCCTCTGTAGATTTTACAGCTTCAAAAAAGAGTCAGTGGAGATCCTCTTGTTTAACCCAAAAAAATCCTTACTCAGCAGTAAACTATATTCTCAAAGACTTTCTCAGTCTTATGTAAGGTTATTCTGGCTGGCTGAGGTTGCCCTTCTTCATTTAACGTACTGGTTCAAGCTGTGTCAAAATTGGTGAAGAATTAATATTATACGGATCAACTTCGTCTGAACAAGCTTTTAAAAAAAAAAAAAAAAAACACTAGAATCTCTCTTCTTCTTTGAGAATTACTTAAGGCCTTGCTCTGATAACTGAAGGCTACACATTAGGCTTCCCCAGTCTTGCTCCATTGTCACCCAATCAGTCTTAACGACTCTTCTAATATCTCCAAACAGAAACTTGATTGTAGCAATCAACCTGCACCTCACAGCTTGCTCTACACTGACAAGATCTCTTCCAAAACCTCGGCTTCATCCTAGACCAGGTGTAAATATTCAAAGGTGGCAACATCTTGAGCTTGATTTCATCTCAAAAACTATCTATTTTGTTCATAAAAGCTTGCAAAGCTAATCAAAGAAACTTGCTGACTGAGATTGGCACTGCAGCTGTGTACGTGTACAAAGCTCTTCTTTTGTTTGGCCGTTGGTGTTTTCTCAAAGCGTCTGGCACTTTGGTGCGTCGAGTGATGAATCTCACGCTTTTCTTAGACTACTGATGTGGTTGTCTTTCCAACATCTGTGATTGTATTTACTTCAAGGATCTTACAATCTAATACTAGAGGAGTCATTTCAAGAGGAAAAAAAAAAGGGACATGTTCAGATAAATGGTTATGATGTTCTTTCTGATGACGAAGGGATTATGCGGATGATGGTAATGTTGTGGTTGAGACAAGACATAGACAAAAACATTCTAGGAATCGATCTTATGAGATGGGCGCCCTCCGAGACTTTTGTTGTACAAGTTTTTGCTCCAACGGGCTCTATGTTTTGTAGGAAAGGGACAACTTCTGAGTTTTGAAATGTTAGCACCTTTGGATTGCCTGCAAAGAACGCTTTGGATCGTTAACAACAGCTACTTCTTGCAAATACTGCCACAAGCAGGTGACAAGGCACGGGCAGTGATCGCTTCGTAGGTAGACATGGCTGGGAAATCAGCAGGTTACTGTGGGCCATAATTCCAGCATGTTTTTCCAACCAGCGACTGCCAGCAGTTTTTTTTGTTTCTTGTTGTAGAACCTTTTTTTCTCTCTTTTCAGGTATAGTTTGAGGATAGTCCTCTTGGTTTTAGAAAACAAAGCATGTCTTCTTGTCTTTGCTTTCCATTTTGACTTCTACCTGTGCATTCCTCGTGTTGTTTTAGAGTTGGGATCATCTTCACCTGTCAATATGGTTCCTCAAGAATCTTCTCATCTTTTGCAACTCCCAGATTTCAATCCTCTTGCTCAGCGTGGAGAAAAGAGACCAGCTTCACCTTCAGACCATCCTTCCAGTGCTTCCCCTTCATACGCCGTCGTGAAGCCCACCGTGATGTTGCATATTCCTTGCTTGTTTCCTATGGTCAGGTGGCACCATACTGTCTACCCCATCTTCGCCACCAGCTTTCTTCCTCTCTTTCAGTTAATCAACTTTCTCCTTCTTCCTCTTCTCGCCCCTGTGTTCCATGTGCAGGCTATGGTCGCCTTTATGTGCAAGGTGTCGGTCTTTCTCGCCATCAAAACGCTTGCTCTGCTTTTCATTAGCAGCTCGCATTAACCAATGTAGACCTTGCACCTCATCCTGCTCCCACTTTGCCACCTGACTCGGCTTGGACTTGGATCGCTCCCTTGATATTTTGACCACTTTTCACTTAGGTTTTCCTCGTCCTCATCTTTATGCACACATACCCTTTGCCTTGCGCTTAGACATCTAGAGAGCTTTGTCTTTACCTTTGTCTCGTCTGGCTTCCAACCCTTTTGATACCGCAACTTGGCATGCCTTTTTGCTTTTTTTTCTCTGGTGTTTGCCTCTACCTCCTCGGGGTGGTGATGCTGGTCACATGGAATCTCGCAACAAGATTCGCTACTTTATGTCAGGAGATTGGGAAAATCTGCAAGAAGAGCATCACCCTCTTGATTCTATTGGCACTCATCTCATGCGTTGCCCTTCTAGCAAAGAGTGCACTGCGACTCATGATTCCATTCGTGACGTATTGGCATCTATTGCACGTGAGTCCGATTTTCATGTTGTCTGGGAGCAAACCCACATCTTGCCTATGTCTGATTCACAATCATCTCAGCGTCGAGTTGATCTCGTTCTTTCACGCGAGGGGATTCACATACTTGGGAATGTTGTTGTTGCTAATCCTTCGTGACCAAACCTCCTTCGTCGTGTTTCAACTCTCAAGGTGTCATTGCTTCTCATGTAGCTCAAGATAAAGAGCGAGATTATTCACAACAAATCCTTCAATTCAATCTGAAGATGAGGTAAGATTAGAGTGAATGTTATATTCTGAAATGCTTATGTAACATCTAATGTCCATTATGGCTTTGTTGTAATTTGGTAGATAATATGGCGTGAAGATGAAGAAGGCACATGATTTAGGCAATCCAACGATGCAAGTCCTTTTTTTTTTTTTTTTTAAATCCAGAGGTACGCAACTAGTAGGGTATACCCAACATATAAGACCTGGCAATGCCAAGTGAGGAGCAAGCTCCCAAGATATTAGTACGCAACGACTGAAATTCACAGTCAATCACTCTACTACATCGCACTGTGATGGACAACGGTGCAAGTTATGTGAGAGTGTGTCACTGCAGTGACACTCTCAGTGTCACTGTGAGAGTGTCACTGCAGTGATACTCTTCCACTTAGTCTGGACGTTCAGATGGAGTGCAAGTTTGCTATCAGGTGAATTTGCCAAGAGAAAAACAAATTCACCAATAGTGGTCACGGGTTGGTTTGCTTGAATTTTTTGAATTCATGGATTCTCAAATGGGATCACGAACACTTTTGTAGGTTCACCATTATCAAACTTTCCAAGTTTGTCATGCAATCATTGCACAATGTTGGATCGCAACACCAGTTGCAAAGTTTGTCTGTCACCATGAGTTTGCATTTGTAGCTAGTTTAAAATAGATTGCAACGATCACAAGTAGATGTAATCCCCCAACTAGATCTTTAAAAGTTGTGGAATCACAAAGAAAATATTTAGCATAATATTTCTCATGTGAAAAGGTGGGTTTGCTGGCATATATTTTAGAAGATCAGTGGGATTGCAATGATCACAAGTAGATGTAATCCCCCAACTAGATCTTTAAAAGTTGTGGAATCACAAAGAAAATATTTAGCATAATTGAAAGCCTAATCTATGCAAGAGAATCATGTCTGCAGGTATTTGAATATGTGTTAAATTAGTGTGAACTGTAAACGTTTTCTTTATAACGTCAACACATTATCATACTAGTATGTCAGTCCACTATCAACTAAGTCAAATCCTTTCCTCAGTAACAAACGTAATATTCTCTCTCACGACTGAGACATGGATCCGCAATAAACACCGTGATTAGTTAGGATAAATGTTGGAAGTAAATCTTGTTTAGTCGATGGCTAGATCTACTCACGAAGTGTTGTAGTATAGAGAGGACCGTCCACTTTTTAAGTTTCTACCAAAGGCTTCAATAGAAATATGGAAACAATCAACAAGGATGAGAGCACTAAGGCTTACCCAACTAGTTCCCGAAATGGAAATAAAGCTAACTGGAACCAACAATAAAATCCTTGCTAAGGCAGACCCAACTAGCAAGGTTGCTAAACTAGGACCTAAATTAACACCCAAAGGGAATTAGAATGGAAGATTGCGACTAACTAATAATCAATCAACAAAATACATGCCACAATACAATGAGAAGGAGGCAAGAGGAGGCCCAAGCACCTTCCCTCAAGCTATGCACCTTCCCAAGGGGAACACAAATGAAATATAGAGATAATCTCAAAAATAGAGAACTTGATAGCTTAATCTCAAAGTGTTGTTTGCCAAATTTTTGTAGGGACCTTCTTCACAAAATTCTAAGACCTCAGAGAAGTCTGCGAGAGTTCAGAAGTTGATTTGACTCCCCTGCGAAGGTTATGCGAGGGTTTGAACAGTCTGTGAGAGTTCAATCCTCGCAAAAAGTGAATTCTCGTATAACTTGTTCCAGTGGTTGGTTTTTCAAGATTAGACCATGTGAATAGACTAATTTCACTGCTCTGATTCCATTTATGTCCTTTGCAAAGATTGGTTTGATGATCTTGATGCTCTATGAAGGTTCTGAAGATTTTGCTCCTTGGAACCCTTGCAAACACTAGAAAATGATGATTTTTCTATCAGTAACTCTTGAGAAGATTTTTATAGATGCATTTGAGTAAAATCTAGTGACTGTCAAAGTTTCAAGAGCTAACTCCTAGGGGATCTCCAAAAATCATGATAAAAGTGCTCTTTTTGAGTGTTTTTTGATGAGATCTTGAGATTCTTTGATCCTTAATCCCTGCAAACTGGTAATCTATTGCATCCATGTTAGATATGATTGTAGGTAATTATTTGAAATTTCTGATAGATATTTGGTAGCTGATCCATCAGTTTTGGTGAATTTTGCCCTTATTTTGCCACTGATTCCTGAGATCGAGGTCTCTGATCTACAAATTGGGGGATTTTTTGGTGCAACCTAATGATCTGTTTCTCTCTTGATTCTATTTGGACCTGGATCTCTCTTGGATCTTGTTGGATCTTCTCTGATCTTGCCAGATCTGGCTGAATCTTGGTGGATCTAGCTTGATCTGCCTTGATCTTCCTACATCTGGCTGTGATAACTTTGTAGATAAACTTTTCATAACGTGCCATCACCAACTTGGATCTGTCTCACTGAGGTGGACAGTACTTGTGCAACCGACTGCTGTTGATGGGTGTGTCGAAAGGCGTCCCATCTAGCTTCTCCAAATTCATGCTCCATGATTAAGAATCTCTTTGATCCGATAAGGACCTTCGTCTGTGAATTTTAATTTTCCTTTGATCGCCTTGGTTTTATAGATAAGGACTAGATCTCTAGATCAAAGATCTTTCTTTTGTAACCTACAATTGTGCCATGCTTTGCGTCATTCCTTTTCAGCTGCCAATGCATGTATAGCTAGTAAGCGTGTTTCACAGAGCTTATGTAGAGCTTCGTGACGTAATTGTAGAGATCTGGACTCATCAAGACGTTGTGTTGTGGCAATTCTTAACGAGGGTACCAAAAACTCCACTGGCATTATAGCATCCTGACCATGAACCAATTGGAATGGTGTTTGATCGATGCTTCCCTTATATGTTGTCCTGAATGCCCACAGAGCAGCATGTAACTTGTGTTCCCAATCCGATCTACTAGCTTCAACTGTTTTCGTGAGTACGCTACATAGGATCTTATTGGACGACTCTGCTTGCCCATTACCATGAGGATAATAAGGCATATTGGTTCTATGGATCACGAGGAATTCCTCCAACAGGACCTTGATGGTCTCATTGATGAAATGGCTCCCACGATCGCTGACTATCTCCATCGGACATCCAAAGCGCACAATGATGTTTTCATAAAGGAAACTTGGAAGTGGTCCTAGCATCAGCTACTCTCACTGCCTTCTTGGTGAGGTAGTCGGTGGCCACGATTATATATCGGGCTTGGGTACTTCTTGCTGCAGGGTGTAGTGGACCAATATAATCCAATCCCCACTTTTCAAATGGTGCTTGGGCTAAGATCGGGTGTAGAAGTTCATAATTCAATCTCGTTGGTCTCCTCGCCCTTTGGCACACATTGCATTTTCTCAGGTATTCCTCTGTTTCCTTATAAATCGTTGGCCACCAGCATCCTTATTGCAGGATCTTGCGAACTATGATGTCGGATGCAAAATGACCTCCACCCATTTCTTCATGTGAGAGCGAAATGATTTGGGTGGCCTCATGAGGAAGAATACATCGCCGAAGGATCCCATCTGGTCCTCTTTGGTACAATTGGCCGGCAATCAGCTGATAACGTCTAGCTTTCAAGATCAACTTCCACTGTTTTCGCCTTTGGTAGTGATTTGTCTGGTTGGCCCCGCATTAGATATTCAACTATGTTGGCGGCCCATTCCGGTACTGTATCAATGTAAAATAAGGTAGCATTGGGTAGCTCATCATCAGGTTGGATTGCAGTTTCCTTTCCCTTGATTCGTGATACGTGATCTGCCATGTAGTGTTGTTTTCCCTTGCGGACCACTATCCGAAAATCAAACTCCAACAACAAAAGTAACATCTAGTGATTCTCCTTGTGTTGCAAGATAGAGCAAGGCTGATGGTCCGTATAGAAAACAAAGTATGTGGCCATCAAGTAATGCCGAAACTTCTTAACTGCATAAATCATTGTTAGTGCTTTCCACTCTGTGGTTGGATAATTCATTTCTGTATCACTGAGCTGTCGGCTTGCAAATCGGATCGGAAAAACCTTTTTGTGTTCTCTTGGTTGGGTTAAGACTGCTCCTACTGCATACTTCGAAGCGTCTGTATGCACATGAAACTCAATAGACCAATTAGGTGGGCATAAGATTGGTGCTGAGATCAATGCATCTTTAAGCTCTTGGAAAGCCTTTAGGGCTTCCTCATTCCAATGTGGATCCGTTGTGGGTTTGTAAATTAGTCGTGCTAACTCCGCAAAATCTAGAACAAAATCCTGTAATAGTTAGCGTGATCCATAAAGATGTAGACCTCTCAGATCATTCCTAGTGGTGGTAGATCAACAATGATCTTGATCTTTGATAGGTCCGTGGCGATCCCATGTCTAGACACTATATGGCCAAAAATCAAGTCATGTGTAATCCAAAATTGACATTTTTTTGCATTCAAGGAGATCTGGAATTCGTGGCATTTCTGTAGCACATTCTCCAAATTGGATAAATGCTCTGAGTTAGGCCCATGCATGCACAGGTCGTCCAAGAAAATTTCTAGAACAGCTCCGTATAGTTCGAGTTGCAGCGGTAATAACGACTCACCTTGGAGACTGCTCCATCCACCAAGGGTATGGTGTGTTGGAGTACTGTTGGTGGGATGCCCTTCAGATCACTGTAATTCCAGACAAAACAATCCCTGTACTCCACCAACAATGATCGTAGCCGCCTAAATTGTGTGGGTGGTAACTGCTCTCCCACGGTGTGTATGGTGCATTTCAAGGCTTTTGGGTATCATAATCATACTTGACAACATTGGCAAAATATGTGTTTTGGATGATTCTGGCATGGCATGGCCTTTGGCACATGCAATCACATGCAATTTTTTGAACAATTGATAGTAATCATGCTCTATGAGAACACGAGAGGAAATATCTATTTTGTATCCTATTAGAAAACCAAAAAAATCCTAGTCAGACTTCATCATCTACAAGCCAACCTATAAAGGACATTCCTAAGATCCCACTCGAGATAGTTGATGATCCACTTTATGATGTTCCCCAACATTTTCAGGTTTACACGACTGATGATGTCATCATTAGTATGGTAAAGCCAAAACGGGAGCCTCAACCACCATCAATTTCTTTTGAGGGACCTGCAAAGACAATATCTCTCAATATGAAGGATGACGATGATGATATAGACCGTATTGTGCACGTAGGAGCCCACCAGAATCCAATCCAATTACGAAATTTGAAAAGGTTATTGCGCAAATACAGAGATGTGTTTGTGTGGAGTTATAAAGAAATGAAGGGGGTTCCTCTTGGCGTCGCACTCCATACAATCCCATTACAGGATGGTGCCATACCTGTAAGAGTGAAACCTTATTGCACCAATCCTACCTATTGCAAGAAGATACGAGAAGATATTCAAAAGCTTCTCGATGCTGGTTTCATTTATGAAATCAAGCATACCAGTTGGGTATTGTTGGCAGATTCCAAGGAATTCCCAAGATGCCGAGCTAAGTTGTATGAAGAGCATCTCTCACCCTAGACCGAGGAGGTCTCAGAAGGAAGAGAAGAGGTAGAAGATGAGAGCCGAGCATGAGAGAATTTGTAGATTAGTGGAATTGCCACTTAGGCTCCACATGGGCAGCCTCTTGGTCTATTTAAGAGACCCCCTCTCTTGTGAGGGGGCTTTACTTGTATTGTTATTTACTCTCGTTGAATAAAGCACGAGTTCTTGGCAATCTTGGAGCTCCTTGTTCATGGCAGCTTTCTTGAGTGAATCTCTTATGAACATGCATTTCTTTCCCTTGTTTGTGGTTGTGGAATAGATTAAATTCCCTATTTTCTCTCATTCTTGCATTGTGGATTAGTGTGGAATAGTTTTTTTGTTCTTGTTTAATGTAGTTTCAACATTCAAGTAAACTAAACAAGCTGAGATTGTGGTGTAGATTTTGCATATTCTTGACATATCAGTTCTTGATGTTCTTGGGCTATCCAAGAATCAAGAGATGGGTATTTCTTGATCTTTGGATTGTTATTATGCTGATAGAAAATTAGTTTCTTATTTCTGGTTTCAAATCAGTAGATTAATCTGAGTGCATTGCTATTTTCTGAATATTTTGATGAGAATCAAGAAGAAGAAATCGTGAAACTGTCATGACCGTGACTCAACCACGACTCAATGTGATTCGAATGGAGTTCAGATGTGATCGCTGGGCACTGCCGGCTGAATCACTCCTATAGTCCTCTAGAGTGTAGTAAGGCACTGCTGATCTACGTTTATAAAATTAATGTAGGCACCCAGGCGGGCATGTATTCTGTAATTTCGTCTTGATTGCTTACTAGCATCAGACTACTTCATTACTCACATTGTCAAGTATCATCCAGTAAGTATATAGTCGCCCTATGTAACTTTTAGATTAGAGTGATTAAGCATCTACAACTAATTAGAAAATTACAAGAGTGGCAGACTAGCCACGACCTAAAGTGTATCTGCTGACATCATGCCATCAGATCAGACATCTGTACTTCTGGGTACTTGCATGATCTCGCTGGTACTCAGCGTGAAGGGCAGGAGAAGGTTTCGCGACGTTGGTTTCGTTTCCGTCGTTGGTTTTCGTTTCCATTGTTGGCTCCGTTTCCATCACTGGTTTTGTTTCGGTCGTCTGTCTTTTCTCATACTGGACCACAAAAGATTCTCGTGCTAGACCACAAAAGATTCTCGTTCGTGAATCTTTCGTGTTCGCAAACCGTTCGTGTTCGTCTCCTTTGACTTTTGTGTTCACGAACCGTTTGTCTTCGTGTTTCGCATCAGGCGGAGGGCTGAAACCTAGCAAGGCTTTGTAGTTAGAAACATTTTGTTTCTTCAGCTCCCTCTCAAAGCATGATAGCTTTACGATCCCGAGACTGCTCCTCTGTCTCTCAAAGAGTCTCTTGTCCAGGGCTTTGGTGAAGATGTCAACAACCATGTCTTTCGTTCCGATGAAGGTGGTCTACAACATCTTCTTTTCAATTAGATCCCTGATCAAGTGGTACTTGATCGCAATGTGTTTTATTCTCAAATGGAAAATGGGATCCTTCATCAAATGTATTGCAGAGGTGTTGTCCATTTGCAAGACCAGAGGCTCGTTCCTTGTTTCGTCCAATTCGTCTAGGAACTACCTTAGCTAGATTATCTCGTTGGCCATCTTTGCTGCTGCAACATATTTTGCTTCGCAAGATGACTGGGCCACAATGGTCTGCTTCTTCCTGACCCAAAAAATTGCTGCTCCTGATGTGATGGTGCATCCTCTTACGCTCTTACAGTCATCCTTGAGGGATGTCCAACTAGCATCACTATAGGAAAGCATCTTGAAACCTACATTACGACAGTGTATAACATAGATTAATGCTTGTTGTGATTGAATGCACTTTATCATTGTCTGATTGTGCTTGTTTACTCACTCTGATCAGATTACGGAAGTCTACGACTCCTTCGCTTTTGATCAGACGATGGCTGTCTTTGACGCCTGAGGAACTCGTGATATCATACTGCTCTTTCCATCTATTTCAGAACCAAACTTTACATTGAATCCATTTTTCAATCATACCACACACAAACCATTTCTAATCTCTTCAGTGGACTATATTCTCATTTTTGTAAGTATGAATTAATTTTTAAGATCCTGTTGGGCAATTAGAACACTTAAAGCTGTAGTTATATTTAGCATAAGATTTCTATTAGACTGTTTTTGCATCTAGCAGCTAATTGTAATGGGAGAGCTATTCGGCAATATTCTTGCTCTGTCTCCCTCGTCCCATTTGATTGGTATCAGAGCATAGCTTAAATAAACTAAGAGATTAAGTTTGCTCCATTTGTATTATTGTTAACATGTCTCATATTGGTAACTCTTCGTCATCATCCAATGAGGCTAGAATCATTGACAAGTTCAATGGTTCTAACTTCTACATCTGAAAGTTAAAACTCGGATGATGTTGATAGATAGAGATCTTTGGGATGTAGTATAAGGTGTTGACCTGAAACTAGAAGATGGTGATCAAGCAAAGGCATGGAAAATCAAAGATTAGAAGGCCTTAGCATGTATCACACTCAATCTGACCGACTCCCAAATATCCCACATCACCACATGCATAACCTCTAAGGATGCATTAGATTTGTTATCAAATCTCTATGAGACTCATGATGTAACCACTAGATCATATCTTAGAAGGAAGTTCTTTAATCTTAGCATGTCTGATTCTACTGCCATCACTTCTCACATCAATAAATCAGTTATCAGCTGTAGGATGATGTGCAATTCAAGACGATGATGTCATTATGATCTTGATTTCTTCTCTTCCAAAGTCGTATGAACACTTTGTGGTGATGATCTCCACACAACCCGACCTCACTCTTCAAAAGGTGATCGGTCATCTTCTTCAAGAAGAAATGCGGAGAAAGGCTAGTGGCCTATCCATCAAAGACAAATCCATGGCCCTGTACACCACAAAGAAAGACTATTCCAAGGTCAAGAATCAAGTGCAGCAGCAACAGCAGAAGCCTCACACTCAAGGTGAGCATGGTGGATCATGCAAGGAGCTTTTCTGCAGATATTACAAGAGAGTCAATCACGACATCAAGGAGTGTCGCATCCGCATCTACGACGAGGTAAAGAAGCAACAACAACAGCAACAGCCAGACTCCTCCAACGTGGCAGAATTCAAGGAGCAAGATACACACTTGTTGATGGCTTACAACAGTAGCAACGCAGACTATGATAGTTGATACCTAGACAATGCGCTACCCAACACATGACCTCTCGCAAAGAATGGTTTACCGAGTATGCAGCTTACAACAGAGATTAATTCGTCTATCTCGAAGATTCAGGCACCATACGTGTTGAAGGCAAAGGGACAGTCAAGATCACATTCAACAATGATCTATCTATTTGTGTTCCCAACATCCTTCACGTTCCTCAGCTATCAAAAAACCTGTTATCAGTCTCCAAGATAACTGATGAGGACTACATTGTTACTTTCTCATCTGAGCAGTGTACAATATCTGAGGAAGATACTACTCTGACTACATGCATTAGAGTCGAAAATCTTTACATACTCTCTAATTCAGTTGCATTAGCTAGCATCTCTCATGAAAACATAAACAATAATGCTATTTTGTGTACACACCTCAATCATTCTAGACTTCATCAGAAGAACTAGAGACCTAGCTGAAGCAATTAACCTTCCAGCTAGTCTACAACCAAAAAGCAATCACGCCAATCGAGCTCATTATTTCCAACCTCAGGATAGCAGTGGAACATAGACTGGATACTAATCAGTCAATACAAAAGAGACTAGACAATCTCATGAAACTTCATGAGACTAAATTCTTGTCTATACAAGCTATGTTGGTTGAAAAGAATAGGAGGAAGGCATGGCATGATGGCCACTAGCCAAAGGAGAGCTCTGCTTGTTATACAATGCCAAGGCTCATAAAGGCAAATTAAAATTCAGTGGAGATGCACCCAACTATAAACCCATCTTTGAATTCCACATATTATCTGATATTTCTGATTCACCAAATCAGTAATATGTACATAGCTTTGTATATAGATCATTATAGCTACCATTTCCATGGTCCTTAGGACATCTCTTCAACATCCTAGAGATCTGCACATAATTTCACCTACTTCTAGGCACCAATCCCTATTTTGAGGCCATGGAAGTTGGCAAAGCTTCCAAAAATGAAATACAAGTAGCCAATTAATGTTTTAGCCCATTGCCATCTGGTGAGCAATTACAAATGACTAGTTTTCCCTTGAAGGCGAGCTATCCCATGAAACACTCACCTAGGGGCCACTATATAGACCTCACAAACACTCGTTTTTCCTCACTAAACACTTGTAGACTACCGACTTCCAATCGATTAGCAAAACTCATCTAATTACCCTCATTCTGCATCCATTTTAGACACTAGCTCATTGCACACTCAAACTTGTGATTATCTCAAAAATTTTGAAGTACCAATCTTAATTTTTCATATTGTTTTACAATTTTTTCACTTTTTTGTCAAAATCTCCTTTTTTTATCTTGTTTCTGAAGTGTTTTTACTTCTCTGACTACTTAAATTTTTATCTTTTATTAGTCCAATCCTATATGTTGTTTCTTTTCTCCCGTCAATCTTGAACTTTTTCTTATTTTTACAAATTTTCACCCGGTGCATTTAGCGTGAGTGTTTTCATTTCTGCCAACTTTGTTTCTATCTAATTTGTCTCAGTTTCTACTGGTTTTGTATGTTTTAATTCTCCCTTGACATAATTCTGATCCACCCTACCACTCAACCATTATCTAAAGCCATCCCTGTAATTTTTTATTTTTTCTCCACCGCGCAATTCCTGCGAGTCTTTTTCCAAAAAAGTTTATATACGGTCCCTACTTTAAAGGATCTAGTCCTTGATTTGATATGAGATTTTGACCAACCATGCACCTACCAAGCATGACTCTAGGAAATAGACTAGGGTTTCATTCTAGGGCAAAAAGGGTGAGTTAACTTCCTTCTTACATGCTGGAAATTCACCTAACTTTACAGAGGAAGTTAGTTTTGCTATGTATTCCAAGCTCCCATAGTGAGAAGATAGATTATTTTTGGAGCTCATTGGCAATCTTGAGTTTTGTCCTCTCATGTACAAAAAGCAAGTTAACTTAGGCTATTTAGTTTAGAAATGAGCCAATAGAAAGTTGCCACATCATTTCATTTGGACCCAACTATAAAAGGGCCAAATCCTTTGTATTTTATGTTCTCATATTTCATTTAATCAATCAAAGAGTTGAGTTTCCTCCTAATTTGTCATCGTAAATGCCTTGAGAGAGTTGTGAGGCAAGTGTTTTCTTAATGCTTAACTTTTGTGCTTGTTTCTCTATTATGTATGTATGACGCCTTGATCGCTAGACATATGTAGTATCCTCTCTTATATAGAAATGTATTGTATGCAAGTTTCTATTCCCAGGTTATGGACTTGCGCAAAAGGACTTACTTGCGCAAAAGGACTTCCAAGTTCATTCATGACTTGTCCCTCACCGCTTCCTTTACTCTTGGCTACAGCCCACAAATTAGGTGTTAGATCCACATCACGGGCCTTAAGCCACCGTAGGTAGGATTTCCCTTACGTTGGATGCCTTGGAACCCAAAGAGGCCAAGAGCAACAAGGGTACAGCGCCCACAAATAGCCATGATGAAGTAGGAGTAGTTTACGTTAGATTCCCGTGTATCTTATAGGATTTTATTGTAGTTTTCATCCTCCGAAAGAAGGTAGCATGAAGGCAGCCTGACAAAAACTGTCGCTCCCTCGTTCATAGCAACATAGTTTAGTTGTAGATCACATGTCCTTGTTTTATCGAATCCCTACCTCTCAATACTACAACGGAGTTGACAAGAAATACTACACATGTTTAGCGATCTAGACATCATACATGCATAATAGAGAAACAAGCATGAAACATAATACATAAATACATGCCTCACAACTCTCTCTCTCTCTCTCTCTCTCTCTCTCTCTCTCTCTCTCTCTCTCTCTCTCTCTCTCTCTCTCTCTCTCTCTCTCTCTCTCTCTCTCTCTCTCTCTCTCTCTCTCTCTCTCTCTCTCAAAGCATTCACAAGACACAAAATAAGAGGGAACTCAACTCTTTGATTACTCAAATGAAAGTTGTGAGCAAAAAATACAAAGGAGTTGGTCCTTATATAGTTGGGTCCAAATGAGTTGATGTGGCACTTTCTTATTGGCTCATCTCTAAACTTAGTAGTCTACGTGAACTTAGTAGTCTAAGTTAACTTGCTTTTTTTTAAATTTTGTAAGTAAATTGGCTTTACAATACTTTCATAGTATTCTACTTGAGCCATGCCACATAACTTCCTACAATGCTTCAAAACACTAAACAAAATCTAGCTATTTATTTTGTTTGTAAATATGCCTAAAGCCCTCGGGAATGCAAGGCGTATTTACAGCTAATGGTGCTTTGCACAATAAAAGTGCATCATTATACAATGTCTGACTTTTATTTACTCTCAGTGCTTTCAAAACAGAGACTATGAGAGCCCTCCATATTTATTTGTTGTATGCATTGGGCATGTACTGTAAATGGCCAACATGCCCCCCACACTAATTTGGTGCTAGTTTCATAGTGTCAATGAAGTAAAGATTTTTAAGTGTAGTCATGTCATGGCTAGATCAAGTTTGTCAAATTGATCCAGTCTATCAAATGATCAATCAAGAGCAACCATCCAATGAAGACATTCAAGATACCTTTCATCCTCCTCTTTGTGCACCTCACTGATGCGAAAAATCTGCCTCAGGAAATGCAAATTCCAGCCAAAACTCTGGTGACAAACTGGGGTCTCTCGAACGATTCGCGAAACTTTAGAGAAACTCAAATTATTTCTATTTGAGAACAATTCATGTTGGATCAATCAGGCTCTGTAACACAACAAAATGAAATGAGACAAAATCTAGATGAAAACAAAACGAAGTGAAGCGAAACGAAAATTAAACGAGCTCTGATATTGATTCATGCTAGAAGCATAGAGATCGCAAATCGAAACAAAATGGAACCATTTTGGTTTACAAGCATTGTAGCAGTAGGCTGTCTCTCGAACTTTTCGTCATCTGATTCGTCACTCGAATGAGATGCGACTCGAACATTTTCATCTGAATGTTCATCCTCTGCTCCCTCTGTCACAGTTGGCAGATCATACTACTGTCTTCCAAGAACTTCATAACTAACAGGATCATCGTTGCCATCGTTCTACTCTCATCGAATTTGACATCTCTGATTGTCTTCACAGTGTTTGTCTCTAGCATATAGACTCTGTAGTATGACAAATTGTTGTCATATCCTACAAGGTATCCGTGTTCTGCTTTCTCATCAAGCTTCTTTCGAAGTTATCAGGAACATGTGCATAAGCTGCACAGCCAAAGATACGGATGTGAGTCAGATTGGATTTTCTACCACACCATAATTCCTGTGGTATCATGTGAGGAACGTCAGACTTTCTTGTCCTATTCTGAATGTAAGCAGCTATAGCTACTACTTCAGCCCACACTCTTGGAGCTTTGGAGTAGGCCATCATGCATCTGGCAGCTTCCATTAGGGTCCTGTTCTTTCTTTCTGCAACACCATTGTGCTGCGGTGTGTAAGATGCAGTCCTTCTGTGAATAATACCACGATCGTTGTAGAAGTCAGTGAATCGATTTGAGATATATTCTCCACCTTGATTTGTTCTGATCTGTTTTACTTTATTACCAGTGCATCTTTATGCCCAATTCACATACTCTGTGAATTTGTCAAATGCTTCTCACTTATTGTGAATAAAATAGACTCTGGCAAATTTATTGTAGTCGTCAATAAAGGTAGTGTCATATTTCAAGCCTCCTACTGAGATCACATTGAAAGATCCACAGATTTTAGAATGCACTAACTCCAGAATCTTAGTTGTTTTGTAGGAGTTCTTCACAAAGGGAGTGCGTGACATCTTACCCTTTAGACATGCATCACAAGTCATCGAACTGATTGCATTCGAGATTCTCACCCCTATGATTGCTCCATGATGGCTTGCTTGATATAGTGCCATTGAATTCATATGGCATAGTCTCCTGTGGGGTCGAGTATTTGGCGAATCATTATGAGTCTGATGCACTTGATCTGCAGGTAGGCATACCTTCAAGTAATACAGGTTGTCTTTTTTTTCTGCCTTGAGTGATGAGCGTATTGGTACTTGCATCAACAATGTTGCATGCTTCATCTGAGAAAGTCACACGCATCCCTGCATCAACTATTCTTGCCACTGATAGCAAGTCCTGCTGTAGTGTAGGCACAAACAGAACATCTTCGAGTCGTCTGTCTCTGCCATTTGTGTTGAGCCACAGTGAACCAATATCATTCACTTGATTTTTTGATCCATCTTCAAGAACGATAAATCTTGATGGATCTGCACTTCAAAAATCAGACATGATTCATCTTGATGTAACGAAGTGTGAGGTAGCTCCTGAGTCAAGGATTATCTCCTATGTGTCAGGTGTTGACACTACACACATGTATGCACAAATGTAGTCCAATTACCATGATTCAATCTTTCTTCATCCATTTTCGAACTCTTTGGCTCCTCGACATAGGACGAACTATTATTGTTCTCCTGTCTACTTTGAGCTCTCTGGCTCCTCGAACTATTATTGTTCTCCTATCTACTTTGAGCTGATTTGTTTCTTGGGTTCAGGCGGCTGTCCATGGTTGCATGACCTTTCTTGTGACAGTGAATACACTTGAGTTTTGGATTTAGCCAACACGAATCAATAGTATGTCCTTCACGTTTGCATCTCACGCAGGTCTTCTTGTCTCCACTCTACTGTTTTGACCTTTCTTTGCTTCCATTTGCCTTTGCTAGTTCCTTTTGCTTGCTGATCACGATCCTGCTTTCGATCTGACTCCCTCTTAGGCTTGAATTGTTTCTTTGTCTTCTCCTTGTTGTTGTAGAGAGCTTGGTCAGAACTATCATTGTGATCAAGGTGCTCTCAAGCCTCGACTTCTTCTCGAATCTCAACAATTGCCTTTTCGAGTGTCATTGTAGGATCCTTTGCTAGTAGTGTTCTGGTTATCTGAAAGGATCTTGGTAAGGCTCTCAACAGATAAGTGAGCTGCTTCTCTGTTGACACTGCATTTTCTGCTCCAGAATTGTGTAGTGATAGGAATTGGTCCTTCATCTTTCTAATAAAGGAAGTGAGGTCTTTGTCATCCCACTACAGGTTTGTCAACTGATCTTCAAGCATCATTATCTAAATGCGTGATTTCGTCTAAAATCTTGTGAGTAGAGTATCCCACATCTCTTTTGCTTTAGAGAGTGTAGCTAGGTAAAGTGTCAGGCTATCCTTGATGGATGATGATAACAAGGCTACTACCTTGTCATTCTTCTCCTTCCATTTGCGTAGCTCCTTTATGTTGTTGTAGGCATCTTCTCGGTGCCATCTACCTAGGGGGCTGGAAAAAAATTTACTTGCAGAATGTCAAAACCCTCTGAAAAGAGTTGGTTGAAGCACATTTTAAATAGGAGTTTGAAAAAAATTCACATAGTAGTTCAAACATTTTTTATGATTGAATTTTGTCTTCGAAACCAATTCCAAGAATTGTCGTATAGATCCAGTTTGTTTGAAGTATTCAAATGATTTCCTATAGAATTTTGTAACACTATCAATACACCCAATTTTGAATCTATTCCACAACTTTGCAATTGGATGTGCTTGTGTATCACACCATGCTCGAACTTGTCATTAAATGCACATTTGGATTCCTCAAAATAATGGTAATGCCAGAAGTAAGCTTCTAATTTAGTCAACCAATCTTCAATATTGATTGAATTTAATTCTCGTCAAAAGCAAGGCTATAACATACGATTTCAGATTTTATTTCATCATTAGATGGAAGTTGAATGTTTTTGTTATATCGAAAATCCAATACTTGTGATTAATAAAATTATGTGGGTATGAATGAGTTCACCAACTAAAATTTATTCATAATGCAATTTAATAGGCTGTTAAAATGCTCTTCTCCACCCACTTAAAGTTATAAGTCCTTGAAGAACGAAGTGGTTGTAAATAGAAAGTATAAACTATAAACTGATTGTACTAAATTTGTAGATCAGATCAGTACAACACTTTTGCTTTTTACTACATTTGAATCTGAGCACCTAGCAAACTCTAATCCCAAAGCTCACATTTACAAACAGGAGGCTAAACTGTATTATTTGCACATGAGCCACAAGAGAGCCACAAGATGTTGGATTTATCTCCTTTAGTCTCCTAAATCCTATGTTAATCTGCCTCCATTCATGCTGCTGCAATTTTACTCATGTTATCGCAGAGTCTGCATACTTACATGTAAAATAAGACAGACGAATAAAACGCAACTGTCTGCATAAATACAAGTAAATTTCCGCAGGCGAAAAAGGCGAAAAATGCGACACTATATTTTTACACATGATTTGTGAGAGGCGAAAAAGATGACACTGCCCTACAAATGTAATAGGTGCCCTTATAGAAGAAGGGAAGGCACCATGTAAATCAAATCTTAAGGCATTTGTCAGAGTGTCGCAATTTTCGCATCTTCACCAACGTTCATTACGTTGCGGCCTTATCACGCTCATCCCACGCAACTGTGCAAGCATATTTGACAATGACAGCAGCCACTCACGATCTCCCACAGACAAAACATCCACTTTATACCTTCTTCATCTGCACACCTGTAAAATTATGTATATGTATTGAATACCATCTGCGTATTCAATGTGTGAATATTGCATCAGAGATAACAGCATCAGATTTTTTATTAGATAGAGACAAAGTAGATGTTTTCGCTCATTGATTTTTTGTATTGTCAATAATAAGTTTATTCCTTTCACAAATTGGATTAGCTTTGTGGAGCACGCGGTTTTGTCCGCTATTGTTTTGTGCTCACCAACAGTATTGACTTGTATATTTCGCTATACTTAATTTGATTACAACTCTATTTGTTCTGTGTTCAAATTTGCGTCAATATTGCTAGCTTTTCTACATTCTGTCTGACTCTCTTGTTCCTTAATCTGGTTACTATTAGTCTAGCTGTTCGCGACTAATATTTAGTCTCGCCTTTCATGACTAATTTGTGACTTATAATGTGTCTAGCTGTTCGCGACAAATTATCTTTCTGATGTTTTGTTGTTTAATATTTGGCTACGTAATCAGATCGAACGTGATTTCTATCACTAACGTTCTGTTCGTGTCAGATAGGCGCAGTCATGCTTGGGAAAAGAGTGAGATAGCTCATTCCGCTGCACACGAACACTTTCCGTTCGAGTTCGAGTTATTTTCGTTTTCGTTCCACACACACACCCTCTTTCACCCAACACAAGATTCACAAAATGATGTCTCTTGCCTATTTATAGACAATTTTCTAACTTAACCTAAACATAACTATCTTGAGGGATAGTTAGCCCTTGTTAAGTCTTATTTAATCTACATTGGGCCCTTGTTGGCAGATTATCCTTATTTAAATAATTTGGAGGGCCTAAAGAGGGAATCACTTTATACTTAAGGCTAATAGCTCCTTTTGGGGTTAACAAAATTTATATTGGATATTATAATGCACTATAAACCTTATGTACTAAAAGTACATGACAATACATATGTTAACAAGCTATAAAATCAAGGTAGAATGTTAGAATGCAAGTGTGAGGATATTATTGATGCCATGATGTCATCCCTTTGGGGCTAAATCATTGTAGAAGTTTTTCCTTTGAGGATGTGAAGATGTTATACTTGCCTTTGGGATAGTAGATTATTTGCCACATAAAAATATAGTGATTGTTGTATCAAAAGTTTTTATCAAAACTTTGATTGTGCACAAAAGAAAAGGCCCCATGAATGAATTAACATTTGAAAATTGTTGAGTGTTATGAACAAGTTGTGATGTAGCATTGAATTTCTTATGATAGTTTTAAGTTGAAGTCTTTCCAAATCTCTCTTTGTTTCCATAAAAGCTTTCTCATCAAATTCTATATTTATGAAGTGCGCACTTTATCTAATTATTCTTACAACAAAAATGGATATTTTACAACAATAAATTAGTTTACCTATTGATAAAAGACCCGTAGCACAAAAAAGTGCATTTAATAAACTCTAAGTCTTGAAATAAACTTGAAGTCATATTTTAGAGTAACTAGAAGGTCACTGCACTAAATTGTAAAGCATGTAACAAGATTAACCAAGAAACCTCTGTCTTTCTTCATAATAATACTTTAAGGAGAAAACCATATATAATCAAGGCAAAATTGGTTATTTACTATCACTTTATTACATTGTTGTGAGCTAACACAGTGATCTCATCAATTGTAGCATATTAGTTTCACGAGGAAGGATCTACTACTTTGTCGACAAGATTTTTGCCAACCTTTCTTCTAAAATGATATGATATTGTTTTGAATCAAAACATGTGTTAATTTTAACTTCTAGACCTTGTAATCATACTACAATTTGAGGTGTCTACAACTTGAAATTTATTTTTTACTTCCCTTACATAGTTTTTCACGTGCAAGTAACTCAATCGTATGTTATAGTACAGACATCCATATGACAGCATTGTGACAATGACATTGTACATGTGATGCTTAAAGATATGTGGAATGAAGTTATTCATGAATGAATATTCTTACAGTTTCTTTTAAAATCTTCTCAAAATATTTTATCTCCAAAATATCAAAAGTGTTGTGTATCTCCTACTACATAAATAAGATCATAAAAAAACTTCATGGAATTCAATATAAACAAATGAATGTGTGTGTGTGTGTGCACGCACCCACGCGCGCGCGCGCGCGCACGCACACACACACACACACACACACACACACACACACACACACACACACACACACACACACACAACAATATCAAAACCATTTCTTCCTTTCTTAGATAGGTAGTGGGATCATGCGCGCGCACACACACACACACACACACACAACAATATCAAAACCATTTTTTCCTTTCTTAGATAGGTAGTGGGATCATGATCCCACTTCCCCTGGTATTCATTATTACAATATAAAATCTCAAATTGAGGCCTACACAGGCAGCCTACAATTACTTCCAACAAGTGGCCTTGTATAGAACTTTGTGCTCTTAGTAATGTGCAGGTAAGTCAAGAGAGTAAGTCAATTTGTTAAAATGCACCTCTAGAAAAATGTGTACATACAAGTACTAATAAAGTCACTCAAAAACTCTATCCTCAATCTCTTTTTAGAATATGAAACATGTGATATCTTGCTAAATAAGGCCTCTCTTGGCAACCTATTAATAACATACGTAGCACTTCCAATATCCTCATCAAAATAAGAGAAATTCACAATCTCTCAAAATGTCCTACATTTTCTCTCATCTAAACCATCTAAAAGTATGCTTGAACTTGAAAATTGGTTGCATCTTGTCCAATTTATAAACTTACCACTATTCGTATTTAAACACAAGAAGCATTGGAGTCATTTTAAAAGTTGAAAAATGCATATTAATATTAGCACCAAAGTGGATGATCAAATTTCATGTGCATATTAATGCATCAAACTATCCAATTGGGGTAGTGGTAATTCAACCAACATAGTATAAAAGAACTTCCGATCATGTTTGCTAGCCATCAATTGAATGATGTTGAAATCAATTATTCCACCACAGAGAGGGAAGCCTTGGCAATAGTATTTTATGTTGCGAAGCTTTTTCATTATTTGATGGCTACACATTTTGCCTTTTACACAGATCACCAACCATTACTGTATTTAGTAAAAACTTGCAACACAAGCCAAATCATGAGACGATTACTCTTGTTATTAAACTTTGATTTTTGTGTGGTAATGCAAAAGCTTAAAAAGCATTACATTGTACTTGGGATAATCTATACACAATTCATGATTTGTTATAGGTATAAAACTCTGCAACCCATGATTTCACATATTTTATGGACTAACCCACAAAAGCAACAATGTTTCTAGTCAACTTTTCTAGGTATTAGTGAATTCACCTAAGTCTGTTGCACAATAATTTGGATATAATTCTTATAAAGATACTCACTTTGGTCCAAGTTCGTTACTGAGACTCTCAGGCCACTTATCGCATAAAAAACTGCAAACATAGACAAAGCAAGTTACGATCTCTTATAGATAGTTTCTACTCTTGTACTTTTCAAATGAAGAAAGGTCATCATTGGAATGGAAGCTCAGAAGAGTGGCCGACTTGTGCAAAGTCTAATTTTACAACAATGTATGTGATGGTGATAGGTAAATTTAGACTCATAGATTTCTCTGCAAGCAATCTTCATTCAATGAAGTGAATCAAAAAAGAATTAGCGAATCAGATATATTATCTCAAGCCGAGTTGATCTCCCAGTACCTTAAGATATAGCTTCATGAAGATTTTAGCCTTTTGACACTTGATGAGTATATCGTCAATAAAAAAATGCTAATCACAGGGGACTTCCTAATGAGTACAAAAGAATAAAACTTTTTACTAACCAAGTTCTTGAGATTACACTCAACAATTTGAATGCATTAGAGAGAATATCGAACAAAAAGTAGTGTGTTGGAACACTTGCAGAATTGGGTTAGGGTGTGGCCCCACCAGTTGTTAGCACTCTCAGTTAGCGCTAACGGAAGTGACATTGCGGCCCCACCTATGCTTAAAAAACAGTGTCATTTAGTAGTTTCAGTTAGTGCTAACTGAAATAGTGCATTTTTTCAGATTTCTTAACCCAAGCTGATATGGCATGGTTAAGTAACTAAAAATAAGAGCTTCCATCACTTCCATTCTCTCTCATGCAGTGAACTCCTACTCTTTGTTTCTCTCATGCAGGGAACTCCTGCTCTTTGCCTCCATCAAAGACGGCCACTGCACTCCTTGCATAATATCCAGATCAACAATGTGTGCCATATCTTCATTCTCTGAAGCTTCAAGGATCGCTTGATTTGTTGTGAGTGAAGAAACAAAATGTTTCTATTGCTAAAGCTTTGCTAGCTTTCAATCCTGAATTTTTGACAAAAGATGACATGACACGACACGACACAAAATTGTTTGTGACACAAAATCAGTCATGCTCCACAAAGTACCAAGAAGATCAGCCAAGTAGCATGGGGTATAAGTATTTGATCAAATATCATGACATCAGCAGAAGTACTCTAGAACGTGGCTAATCTGCCACTCTTGTAATTCGAGATTAGTTGTATATTTTTTTAATTTTTCTGATTTGAAAGCTACATGACACGACAGAAAAAGTTCACGAATTATATACTTTCTGCTTGATGCATAATACTAGAAAAAAAGACGAAAATATACTAAATACATGTCCGCCTATGAGCGAGACAATTTTAAAAGAGGATCTGTAGATCCAGAAGTCCGCTAGTAAGTGAGACACAAATTGTGGGAGAACTGTATTTCCCTCACGTCAATGCACTATGTGGATCTATCATCCAGTGCTAGAAATCAATCTATAGATAATATTGTAGCTTGTGGTGATGACCTCTCGTGTCTCTTTTTTGTTCGATGATCATGAACTATAGTAGCTTGTTGGGAAGGTGTGGTTGAAGCTGTGGATGGTTTATAGCCTTGGCTAGCCGCAACATCTCTTGGAGCTAAAGCAAGCTTCAAGTCAATGGTTAACTGACTTTGAGCCAGATCAAAAAATATGTAGCCCAAGGATGTGACTGGGGCTCACTTTTGTAAGGCATTGATCAACTATCTGGAGATGAATCCGGCCCAATAATACATGCTTTGTTGGCCCTCATAGGATTCTCCGAGCATGGCAAAAATTTGGAGAGGGATTCTCAACGGATGTGCCTTTCGTGTGTAGGTGTACGTTGTGAGATAGGCACAGAAAACTCCTAGTTCCTTGCATTTAATAGCTTCGAGCAAGTGTCGTCCTTGTTCTTCCACTTGTCGATTGAAGTGTCAAGGAACTTGGCATAGGATTGATGCGTCATGTTGGTCAGCTTCATGGCCACTTGGGAAGCCAAAGGTTGTAAGATTGCTACCAGCCAAGTAGATATATAGGTGAAAATTTCGGAGATCAATGCGGAATGTCAACTGTTTGTCTTCAAAGTTTTCATAAGTCTGGTACATTAGGTAGAGGCTCTAATGTCCCTTCCATTTAAAAATTTTAAATTCTAGCAGTTGAAAGACATATTCTTGGCTTGTGTGTATCATTGGAGTGTTGTGTTATCTTCATATGGAATGAGTTTCAATGATTGAGGCATATCTGGTACCTCTTCATTGTGGTCTGAATCCGATTCGGCCATTTTGAAAAATTTAGATTTTTTTGAGTTTTCTTAGTGGTGTCAGATGGAATGTGGTGGCTACAATGGCAGCTGGACAGATGGAATGGCAGATGCAATGGCGGATGCAATGTCAGATGCAATGGCGGATGCAATTTGTTAGATGCAGTTGGAGTGTTGGATGCAAAGTGGAATGAAATATGGCAGGTATAGTGGTGGATGGAAACAGATGTGTAGTATTGGTTGAAAACTGGCAGACGCAACTAGATATAAAGTGTCAGATGCAAAAATGCAAGCGATGAATGGAGAATACAACTGTCGAATGCAATAAAAGTAAGTCGTTGGATGCAAAAAAGAGTGCATGGGTGAGATGCAAAAAAGAAAAAAAGAAAAAAAGAAATGTAAAGTTGGATGTCGATGGCAATGCTATGAGGCAAAAAACTTTGGTAATCGAAAAAAAAAATAGTGTAGAGGTGAAAAAACACAAAACTAAAAATTTTGGAAAAATTAAAATTTAGAAGTTTGAGATTTGGTAGGGTTGTGTGCTACACAGCTGAATGCATGTGTGAAAATGATGGAGCATGGATCAAACAACAAAATGATTGATAGCGGTCAGTTTGCAATTGAAATTAGCTGAATCAGATCAGAAAATAGATAGATCATTAGAAATTTGCCAATCAGACATGAACTCGTCCAAAATTCATGTGAAGTAAAATGAAGTGGACATTCGACAAATTTATACTGAAAAATTTTAGGTGAGACGTGAATGCAATTTTTTTGGTTTGATCGGAGGATGCAAATAAGTTGTTGAATGCAATCTATCCTGAAAAAATTGGTGGATGGAGTTCATTGGATGCATCTTGTCGAATGCTCGTCGGATGCATCTTGTCGGATGCAATCGTCGGATGCTCAGGTGGGTGCAAATGTCGGATGCTCGTCGGATGCATCTTGTCGGATGCAATTGTCGGGTGCTCTTCAAATGCATATTAGAATCTATTGTCAGATGAACTGTCAGATGCATAACTTAGAATATTTTTGGATTTTTGGAATAAGTCTAAAATTGATGGAAAAAACTTGGGTAGGAATATACATAAAAAAATAGAAAAAAGTAGAAGGATATTTTTACATAGGACTTATTGAAAAGGTATCCTACCTCCATATTCGGCTACCATTGACTAATGTGTCTAGAAGTATGCCTTCTAATATTTCTAACTGCACTGCACCATTCATAAAAATTTTCTTGACAACATAAGGACCTTGGCTACTAAATTTCCCAAGATGGACTTTGGAAGATGTGTAAAGTAAAACTTTATCACCATCATGAATATCCTTAGTCCGGACATGACGATCATGCCAAGCCTTCTGTCATCGTTTATGAACTAACTATGCATGATAGGATACAAGCTGTGTTTTACAGTTTGATCGACTTGTTTCTATTATCTTGGTTAAGACTCTACAAATTGTTTTATTCGTAGATTTTGCTACTCCATTGCATCTAGGATAGTATGGGGTGCTCTTCTGGTGTATAACAAAGTAATGAGTCAGTAAACTGTTGAGTACTTCTTCAAGGAAATGAGAACCTCGATCACTGACAAATCGAGTGATGTTGTTTTCATAGAGAAAGCATGTTAAAGTAAATATCATCTACATGTGAACATGGTTATTATATAACTAGTTAGCAGAGTGGGTCCCCAAATGACGTGACTATAGGCGGTTTGTCGTCGTCCCTCTCTCATGCATCTATGTAGATGCAAGGCCTCATTTCACAAATTACTCATTCAATATATAGTATGTAGTTAGTTATCTCTTGCTCTCTGCGTCTTGTGTGTGATGCTATCGCTTGTTATATCTCTGATCTAAAACATGGTATTAGAGCCATGGAGGTTCTGATGCACACATTGACACGTGCCTCTAACGTGCTCTAACATTCTGATGCATGCAAACTGACGCAGTGTGATGTAGTTTCGTTCTGATGCGCACATCTTCCTCTTTGAGACTTGAAGCCTTCCAATCTTCACAAAACATCACCTCACATTTTGTGGGCTGAGAATGTAGATTCTACATTGAACTTGAATCTATACATGGAATCCAATGCAAAAAATTTGGAATGTGCGTATGTTAAATTTGCAAACGTTGAAGTGTACCTTCAGATAATAAATCAAGTGGTCTCTACCTATGCAGCAGAGCTGGGCCCTGGCTGTCTGAAGTGATTTGCTGCAAAGATGGAAATGATTAGCAACAAGGAGGAGTAGTCATTTCAAGAGAGAGGCCTTTGAAGATCAATCTTTACTGTGAGCAACAACTTTTGTTCACCATGGCTGCCAATAACAGAAACTCTAACATCATTGAAAAGTTTGATGGAGAGAATTTTCCTGTGTGGAAGCGAAAGATGGAGATGGTTCTAATAGAACACAATCTTTGGAGCATTGTTACTAGAGCATATGAGAAACCTTCCCAGACTAAAGGACTCGATGCATGCTAACAACAAAGCAAAGGCTACAATACTCCTTAGCTTAAATGATTCACAGTTGCTTTAGGTGAGCAAAGCAAAGTCAGCAAAGGAGGCCTAAGATACATTAGCCTCAGCCTATGAGACTAAAAGTGTCACTAATCATTTGTACTTGTGCAAGAAGCTAATCACCATGAAGATGTCAGAAGGTGACACTATGTCTATTCAAATCACTAAGTTGCAGGCACTCATTGATCAACTGGCTGCTGTTGGCTCAGTGGTGAGTGATGAAGAAGCAGTCATGATGCTTCTAACCAGTCTTTCAAAGTCGATTGATCACATGACATCAATACTTTGTAGCATTGCTCAACAAATGGATCTGCAGTCCATTAGTGGATACTTCTTCAAGAGGAGTTACGTTGTACGGATCAGAATGATGAATCTGGTGATGTTGAGCATGCCCTCTTTACAAATGGCAAGAAGAAGTTTCACAAGAAACCAAGTTGGAGTAACAATAAAGCTAGTGGAGATATGGGAAGCGTTGAATCTTCAAAGAACCAACCTAATTAGAATGTGAAGAAAAGTTTCAGATGCTACTACTGCAATGCGAAAGGCCATAGATCATTTGATTGTAGAAAACGTGCAACTAGCTTACTAAAGAAAGGAGAAGACACTGATGAAGATGATCAACATGAAAATAAGCAATCTGCAAATACTGCTACTGCCAAAGAATGCATTGAAACTTGTAGTTATATACTTAGATGAAGGAGGAGTGTTAAAGTAAATATCATCTACATGTGAACATGATTATTATATGATTAGTTAGCAGAGTGGGTCCCCACGACGTGACTATAGGCAGTTCGTTGTCGTCCCTCTCTCACGCATCTCTGTAGAGGCAAGGTCTCATTTCACAAATTACTCATTCAATATACAGTATGTAGTTAGTTATCTCTTGCTCTTTGAGTCTGGTGTGTGTGATGCTATCACTATTCCGCTCTTATATCTCTGATCTAAAACAGCGTGCTACGGACTTTGCGTTTGCTTTTCGTATTGCTCTAGCCTCTAGCCACACGTTGATAAAGCATGGTTAGTATACAAAATCATTACTGATCCAAGGTGGAGAGAAGACAGGATTAAAGCCTTCGAAGACCTCAAACAAGCTTTAGTCATCGCACCAATTCTTCACGTACCTGATTATAATAAGGAGTTCCATGTGCATACGGATGCTAGTAAGTATGCCAATGGTGTTGTTTTAACGCAACCTGGAGAATTAGAAAAGGATTTTCAAATCCGTTTCCTAAGCTGTCAGCTGGTTCCAGTTGAGGTTAACTATTCCATGACAGACAGAGACGCATTAGCAATAGTCTATGTTGTTCAACAACTTCGTCATTATTTGCTAGGCCAGCTCCTTTTATACTGACCATCATGCTCTTCTTTATCTATTGAATAAACCATGCAAAACAGGATGAATTGCATGATGGCTATTGATTTTTTAGAATTCGACTTTCGAGTTGTTATTTGAAAGGGATCACAACATTTTTTGGCTGATCATCTTTCATGATTACCCAATGTTGAAGTATCTGAAGAGCCAATAAATGATGAGTTACCATATATGTGTCTATTTTATGTAGATGTGACACCATTATGGGCAGATGATATCAATAGATATCTAGCCATTGGGGAAATAGATCCTCAGTTGACAAAACCACAAAAAATAAAACTCATAATGAAATCCTTACCATATCATCTTATTGTGGGACAATTATATAAGTTAGGTATTGACGATATTACACGACGTTGTGCACATGAATCTGAAGTCCGACAGACTATTGCCTTGACACATGAAGGTATTAGAGTGGATATTTCTCCTCTGATGCTACTGCTATGGCAATTCTCCTGGCAGGATTTTGGTGGCAAACCCTATTCAAAGACACTTATGCTTATATAAAAGTTTGCGATGTCTGTCAATGCGCAAAGAATATCCAAAAAGTCGACCACAATCTCCTTACTCCAATACTTGAAAGCGCCGCATTTCACAAATGGAGTATTGATTTTGTTGGACCTATTAGTCCAGCAGCACATGGCACACAATCACGACACATCTTGATTGTTGGAACAAAATGCCTCGTCCTTGAGAGAGAAGAAAACTTATGTCTCATTAAGTTTTTTGGATTAGTCAAAAGTCAAATGGTGGTAGAGGGGTGTGCTTCTTGCTACACCATAGATTAGTTTATGTTTCTTATGGATGGTGTGGATTGCAATCCTGTCCTTTGCAAGTAGCCAATAGGAAGCAAAGGGCCACCCCAAAGATAAAACGACACTATTTGTAACCACTTTTCATGCTTAATGAGAAGGAGGAAACTCTACCATTTTGGAGAGCAAGCATCCTCATTTGCTATTCAATCATTTCTAATGCTATTGTGTTGCTTTTCTCTTTTGCTCTCTATTTTTCATTGTTTTTGTTTTCATTAGTTAAAGCTTAATCATTAGCATGCAATGAGCAAATATATCTATTGATTCATTAGTTGCAATTTGGATCTGATTTTTTCCACGTGGCATCAGAGCTGGTTGCAAGCAAAAGTTGGTGATAGTGCCAAATCAAGTGGAGTATTTGAGGGCATCATAAATTCTATTAAGAGTTTGAGTGGTTTCTTGATCAAATCAAGTATTTTCAAGTGTAGAAAGTGGATCTCTGTGATCCTAAGCACATTTTAGGTCACACATTTGCATTCTCCATATCCTTGATAGAGCATTAGTGTTGGAAGATTTATTATAATCAAAATCTCCAACAAAGGCAAATGTAAATAGGAGAGTTTCAATGTCGTGCCTTGGTAAAATCAGTGCAACTAAATAAGTGCGACACAATGAATTGCCAGTTTTTGTTTCTATTTGCTGGACATCTGCAGCAGATGAAGATTCAACCTTTTTTTAGGATATATATATGTGAAGAAACCTACAACATTGTTTTGGAGCATTATCTAACTAAGACGACAATTGAGCGAGTGAATGCATCATGAGGTTCAAAAACAGGTCAATTCTAGTTATCAAAAAATGAGAATTCTTATAGTTACCATTTTTGCAATAGGTGCAAAAGTGTCTTCATAGTCAAGACCTTTGATTCGAGAGTAACCTTTGGCACAAAGTTTTGCTTTGAATTTGCTGATGGATCCATCATTGTTGTACTTGATCCTGAATACCCACTTACATCCAATGACATGCATGTTGTTAGCTTGCAGTCCGTTCGATAGTATGTCTATCGCCTTATGGGTTGCTTTTATTATTCGATTTGTCTAGTTAGTATGGAATTGTACTTTCTCCCTATTACGTAGTTGTTTTGTATTGCCAATAATCATTTCTTGTAAACGTTTGCAAAGGTGACGGCGGGTTGTTCACTTGGACCCACCATGACTGTTGTATTGGTAGTTTAACTTACATGTCATGCTGTTTACAGTGTTAATGGCTATTGTAATGGGTGACATTTTGAAATAATTGCAAGATTTTGTAAGCAACAACCGGACAACAAACTAAGCAACTCCAATGTACCAATATACCAGCTTAGAGATTGATATACAACACGAGTCATTTGATATAATCATATAGTACTATCCACAACATTAAGGTTAAATGGCTATGCCATATTGTGTGGAGACAGTGAGAAATAAGTCTTTACTTGTATATTCCTTTCAGTAAAAAGCAGTACTAGAAAAAGCTCACTTCGAACACAAAAAAGCTCGCCACAAAAAGCTCACTGCAAAAAGCTCACCAAAAAATTACACCCCAATTACCGTAGATGCTTCTATGCATTCTGCATACATAGTCAGGAAGTGAATTTGAGACAAATCCTGGGGGTTGATCCATGTAGACCTCTTCGTCTAATTTGCCATGTAAGAAGGCTGTCTTCTCATCCACAATGTAGATCCTGAGGTCGTAAGCTGCTGCATATGCAAACAACAAACGTAGGGACAAATGTTTGACGATAGGAGAGAAGGTTTCAAAATAGTCAATACCATATCTCTGAGAGAAACCCTTCGCTACCAATCTTGCCTTCTATTTTGTCACACTCCCGTCTGGTCCATATTTGAGTTTGAAAACCCATTTGCATTTAACAGTCTTGCGCTTATGAGGTAATGGCTCCAACGTCCATACCTGGTTCTTCCTCATGGACTCCATCTCTTCGTTCATGGCTTGGATCCATTTGTCCTTTTCTTGACATTCAATCGCCTCCTCGAATGTCTGTGGTTTGTCACTGAACCCGCAGAATTCTTCTGATGTGGAAGCTGAGCTGCCTGGCACAAATCTTGTTGGTGCTCTTTGTGGTCTTGTCAACCTTCAGAGAGATCCTCCCGGAACAGCTATGCCTTTGCCCTTGTCTACTCTGCTCGCTCCGAAACCATCTTGGTTTACAGGAACTGCGGCGGCAGGTTGCCTCTCGAATCTTTCTTCGTCTGATTCATCGTTTGAATGCGAGACGACTCAAAAATCTTCGTTTTCATGTTCGTCCTCCCGCTAACATTGCCGGTAGGTCATAGTACTGTCTTGCCATAACTTCATAGCTAATAGGGTCTTCGTTGGCCATTGTCCTGCTCTTGTCAAATTTGACATCCCTCACTATTCTCACAATGTTCATGTCTGGCATGTGGATTCTATAGTATGACGAATTATTGTCATAACCTACCAGAAATCCTTGCTCGACTTTCTCATCAAGCTTCTTACAAAGCTTATCAGGAATATGTGCATATGCTGCATAGCCAAATATTCTGACGTGAGACAGGTTGGGCTTTCTATCCCACCATAGCTCATGTGGTGTCGTTTGAGGAACACCAGATCTACCTGTCCTGTTCTGGATGTATGCGACTGTAGCTACTGCTTCAGCCCACAATGCCCTTGGAGCCTTTGAGTATGCCATCATACATCTGACTGCTTCCATCAGGGTCCTGTTCTTTCATTCAGCAACACCATTGTGCTACGGTGTGTAGGCTGTAGTTTTCTGTGAATGATGCCACGATCATTACAGAAGTCAGTGAAGCGATTTGAGATATATTCACCACCTCAATCTATTCTGATCTGCTTCACCTTGCTGCCTGTGCATCTCTCAGTCCAATTCACATATTCTGTGAATTTATCGAGTGCTTCAGATTTGTTCTGAATAAAATACATTCTGACAAACTTATTATAATCATCAATGAAGGTTATATAATATTTTGAACCTCCTACTGAGATCACGTTGAATGGACCGCAGATGTCAGAGTGCACTAGCTCCCGAATCTTTGTCGTTCTGTAGGAGTCTTTGACGAATGGTGTGCATGACACCTTGCCTTTCAAACATGCATCACAGGTGGTCGAATTGGTTGCATTCGAGATGCTGACCCCTGTTATTGCTCCATGATGACTTGTCTGGTAGAGTGCCATTGAGTTCATATGGTAGAGTCTTTTGTGCCACAAAGTGTCTGGCGAATCGTCATGAGTATGATGCACCTGATCTGCAAGTAGGCTTACCTTCAGATGATATAAGTTCCCTTTCCTTCTGCCTTGAGCAATGAGAGTGTTGGTGCTGGCATCAATCACGTTGCATGCTTCGTTAGAAAACGTCACATGCATCCTTGCATCTGCTATTCTTGCTACAGAGAGCAAGTCTTGCTACAGAGTTGGCACAAACAGAACGTCTTCAAGTCGTCTGTCTCTGTCATTGCTGTTGAGCCAGAGTGAACCAATATCGTTCACTTGATGTTTGGATCCATCTCCAAGAACTATGGATCTTGAGGGATTTGCACTTTTGAAATCAAACATGATTCGTCTTGATGTCACGAAGTGCGAGGTGGCTCCTAAATCCAGGATCACGTTGTGTGTGTCAGACATTGATGCTGCATAGACATCTTCATAGATGTAGGCGGTCGAACAATTTTTGTTCATTCTTTCTTCGCCCATCTTTGAGCTCTCGGGCTCCTCCACATAGGAAGAACTATTATTGTTCTCCTATCTATTCTGTGCTGATCTGTTTCTTGGGTTCTGACGGCAATCCATCGCTGCATGACCCTTCTTATGGCAATGGATACACTCAATCTTGAGATTGAGCCAGCAAGTATCTACTGTATGCCCATCTCTTCTGCATCTTGTGCAGATCTTCTTGTTGTTTTGACCTCCCTTTGGTCTTCCAAGTGCTTTTGCTGGTCCCCTCTGCTTGCTGGTCACAATCCTGTCTCTAATTTGACTCCCTTTTAGGCTTAAACTGTTTCTTTGATTTTTCTCTGTTGCCGTAGAGTGCCTGGTCAGAAGTCAAAACCATTTTTGTGATCAAGATGCTCTCTGGCCTCGACTTCCTCTCGAATCTCGGCAATCGCCTTTTTGAGGTTCATGGTAGGATCTTTCACGAGCAGGGTTCGTGTCATCTAGAAAGATCTGGGTAAGGCTCTCAACATATATGTGAGCTGCTTCTCAGCTGATACTGCATTCTCTGCTCCTGAGTTGTGTACTGATAGAAACAGATCCTTCATCTTTCTCATGAAAGAGGTGAGGTCTTTTCCATCCCACTGTAGAGTCGTCAGCTGATCTTCCAACATCATAATCGGACTTCTTGATTTCGTCTAAAATCTTGTGAACAATGCATCCCAAATCTCCTTAGCCTTGGAGAGTGTAGCCAGGTCAAGTGTAAGGCTATCTTCGATGGAAGATGATAGCAAGGCTACTACCTTGTCTCCCTCCATTCGCATAGCTCCTTGCCTATTGTCGTAGGCATTTCTTTTGTGCCATCCACCCAGGGGAAGAGTCCTTCGCCCTTGAGTATCAAAGATGTCTTAACTTTCTAGGCTAGAAAGTTAGATCCTGAAGAATTAAGTATAGTGCAGATCTTGTTTTGCATGCTGCTGATTGAAGCCATTGTTTCTTGAAGTCTATTTTCTTGCTGATGGTTGATTGTCTGAATGCTTGGCCTCCTGGATCTACTAGCTTCTCGGCTATGTCAGAATATGACAAGGTGGCTGTAATACCACTGTTAGAAATCATGCGTTGCTCCGATACGACTGATGAGAATCGTGAGAAAAAAAATTCACGAAACATTCGCAACTCTCTTTCAAGATTCGGATGGAGTTCAGATGCGTTCGCTGGGCACTGCCAGCTGAAACACTCCTACAATCCTCCAGAGAGTAGTCAGTTACTACTGATCTACGTTCATAAAATTAATACAACATTCGACTTCATTTCAACCAAGGTGCGGAACTCAAAAGGAACAAGTAAACTCAGACATATGAAAAATAAATAGCATAAGCATTCGACATCCAAGATCAGACACAACCAGAAAAATAATCTATATTGATTTTCTCTGATTTCTTCAAGGCATTGCATGCGAATCCACGCAGTGCGTTGGCATGAGAGAAGCACGACTCTCTCACGAGTAGTAGTCTCGCTTCACTAGCGGACAATTGGATCTTCTGATCCTAGACAAAATTATTTTCTCGCTCGCAGGCGGAGCTTCTGTCTATGTTTATCTTGATTGCTTACTAGCATCAGACTTCTTTTGTGTCTCTTCTCTCTTAGTTACACTCTGTGTATCATGTTCTGATATGTGTCAAGTATTATCCAGTAAGTACGGTCTCTCTATGTAAACCTAAGATTAGAGTGATTAGACATCTACAACTAATCAGGGAATTACAAGAGTGGCAGATTAGCCACGACCTAGGAAGTATCTGCTGATGTCATGCCATCAGGTCAGATCTCTATACTTCTGGGTACTTGCATGATCTCTGGTGGTACTCCTTGGAGCGCGAGGACAGAACGAGTTTCGTTTCCACCGTTGGTTTCGCTTACCTCGTCTGCCTTTCTCTCTTGCTGGACCACAAAGGAATCTCGTTCGTGGATCCTTCGTGTTTGCAAACCGTTTGTGTTCGCGAACCGTTCGTCTTCGTCTCCGTTGACTTTCGTGTTCGCAAAACTCTTTGTGTTTTGTGTCTCTAGATGTTCGAGTTCGCAAACATCTTCGTCAAGTGAAGGACTGAAGGCTAGCAAGGCTTTGTAATAAAAAACACTTTGTTTCTTCATCTTTCTGCCCAGTTCACATATTCTGTGAACTTGCCGAGTGCATCTGATTTGTTGTGTATGAAGTAGACTCTGGTTGAACAGAACATCTTCTAGTCATTTGTTGTCTCTATCGTTAGTGTTGAGCCACATCGAACCAATACCATTCACTTGATATTTCGATCCGCCTCCAAAAACTATAAATCTTGATGGATCTACACTCCGAAAATCAGACATTATCCATCTTAATGTAACAAAGTGTGAGGTAGCTTCTGAATCAAGAATTACCTCTTGTGTGTTGGATGTCGATGCTGCACACACGTCTGTACACAAATAGGCTGTCGAATTTCTATTGTTCGACTTTTCGTTGCCCATCTTTGAGCCTTCTGGCTCTTCGACATAGGATGAACTATTGTTGTTGTCTTATTTGCCTTGAGGCTGCTTGTTCTTCAGATTCTGGAAGCAGTCCATGGATACATGGCCCTTCTTGTGACAATGGATACACTTGACCTTCAGATTTAGCCAACACGAATTGATAGTATGTCCTTCGCGTTTGCATCTCACACATACTTTCTTGTCGCCATTCTGCTTCAACTTTCTTTTGTTCTTCTATCTTTTGCTGGCTCTTTCTATTTGCTGGTCTTGATCCTACTTTTGATCTGACTCCCTCTTAGGCTTGAACTGCTTCTTGCTGGGGCAAGGGAGACAGAAGAACGCAAACGGAGAAAAGAGCAGAAATATTGCCGAACAGCTCTCCCGTTACAATCAGCTGCTAGATGCAAAAACAGTTTAATACAAAGCTTATGCTAAATATAATCACAGCTTTAAGTGTTCTAATTGCCCAACAGAATCTTAAAAAGTAATTCATGCTCACAAAAACAAGAGTTCAATCCACCGAAGAGATTAGAAAATGGTTTGTGTGTGGTATTACTAAAAAGTGGATTCAATGTGAAGTTTGGTTCTGAAATAGATGGAAAGAGCAATATGATATCGCGAGTTCCTGAGGCGTCAAAGACAACCATCATCTGATCAGAAGTGAAAAAGTCGTAGACGTCCGTGTTCTGATCAGAGTGAGTAAACAAGCACGATCAAACAACAATAAAGTGCATTCAATCACAACCAGAATTCATCTACGTTATACACAGATAGAAAAGCATGCTGCTGCTATATTACACTGAAGCACAATAAAATAGCAATTACAACCAAAATGAGGCGTAACTAGGAGGCTCAAAATCATTCGTCTCATGGACGGAGCATTGTCTAGAGTGTGCCTGGATGATCCATTTATACAATTCATCCATGTACTAATTACAGTAAATGTTTGTAACCTAATTAGGTAAGCCGTTGTACTTGGTCCAAGAAGTATTTGGCTTTTGTGACAACTATACATAGCATATACGGTCAACAAACCAGAGAATGTTGACGTGGATGAGGACGTCACAAAGTGTCACTTTTTTGAAAAAAGTCGACACTGTGTAAAAGATAGTTCATTTCTGCATACTATAGCGACACTTAGAGTATTTCTGCAGACTGTTGCGACACTTAGTGTATTTTTGCATACTGTTGAAAAAGTAATGTAAATCTACAGACTTGTTCTAAATGGTAGTTCTTGGAAGTCCTTAAAGATGGCCAAGTCTTCAATGACTTCAAGTAATTGGACTTGACATCTGAACTTGAAATTATGACAGGATTGGTTACCCTTTGCTGGAGATCAGCCGTAAGTTATTTGTAGATGTTCTTCAAATAATTTGGTTGTCTAAGTTTGTGATCCCTATAGGTATCAGATGAGCAGATGTAGAACCAAAGTTGGTTTCACCCGATCCTAAATCAATGATCAATAAATGTGCAAGAAGAATCATGAAATAGAAATTAGTCATTCACCAAGGAGACAAATGTGGGCTTAATTTTCAACAGTCCCCCTTAAGGTCATGGTTGGTGCCTTGGTATCTTCGTCAGGTTCAACATGTTGAAGAATTTTTCATGCTTGATCCTAAGAAGCACTTTGGTGAAGATGTCTGCGACCATTTTTGTTGTGGAGCAGTATTGAAGGATCACTTGCCCTAAGAAGACTTTCTTCCGAATGAAATGATACTGGATTTTTATGTGCCTGGATTTGCCATGAAATCTGGGATTCAGTGACAGTGAAATACAGCTCAAGTTGTCACATAGAATGGTGGTAGCATTGAACTAAGTGTAATGTAAGTCGTGAAGTAATAACCTAATCCATATGGCTTCTTTTGAAGCTTGGCATGCTGCGATGTACTTTGCCTCTGTCGAAGAAAGTGCAATTGATTTTTGCTTCCTTGAGTTCCACGAAATCGGTCCCCCTGCCAAATAGAAACAGAATTCGGAGGTAAATTTTTTGGTAGAGACTATTCGTCCCCAATCTGAGTCGGAGTAGCCTCGCAGGACGAGTGGGTCGATAGCATTTTCATCATAACATAAAATGTGATCTAAACTTCCCTGAATATATCCCATCACTCTCTTTAATGCTTTCTAATGAGAGATCCTAGGATTTGACATGAATTGACTTAACGTGCTTACAATATATGCTAAATCTGGTCTAGTACACATCATTGCATACATTAAAGATCCTATTAGTGAATGATGAGGGTACTTTGCTATGTCGAGTACTTCACTATATTTGAGTCACCTCAACACTTTCAAAAATCTTATGGAGCAGATGATTGCAACTGGATCAGTCATAGAAGATTTCGATGCACTCATGACTCTATTATTGTGTGAAGATTATTAAAATATTATCTTCCTATCTCGAGTTTAGGGCCATGTCCATGGCGATTTCCACTAAATTTTATGTCGTACATAAAAGGAGTGTGAATTGAGCACATATCCTTCTAGTGTAGCTCGGATTTGAGTTAGATAGGTTCAATTCTAATGACATGCAAAGTCATACTGTACGCATGCAAGCCACATGCAATCAATGCATGCAACATGCAAAATAGTTTCTGTGATCTACACATATCTAGGCAATTTTATGAGCTGACATGCAGTACATGCAACATCCATGCATGCAGTTACACATGTGGATCTCTGGTAGGTGAATTAGTTCAGTTAAGTGGAACTTCCATGCAACTCCACTCTAGGAATTCGAGTCTCTCTCATGTAGGGAAAGCTAGGCAGGTTTTGCCATATTGTGAATATTGAGATTTTGGTGTTTTGGAATCATTCTCTCTCTACCCAAGTTTTCTATGCTTGATTTTTTCTCTATACTCGAGAGCAGCCTGTTTTTCCCATACTGAGCACTTAGAATTATTTTTGACATTCATTTCTCATAGTGAGGAGTTAGATTTTTTCATCAAATGTATGCCATTGTGCTCTTGCCTTAGATTTTTCAAGCATACTGTCCTTTGATCAATATTGTGCAATCACAACACCTCAGTAAGATCCTGTAGGGTGTGTGGTGAAGTTCACACATGCTAAAAACTTCACATGGTATCAGAGATTCATGCTTTGAAGAGGTGAGGTGTAGGCTATAGTGAAAATAGCAAAGGATATAGGATATTTGATCCTATTTCAAAGAAAGTAAAAGTTAGCCATGATGTCTTGTTTGATGAATCTCAAATCTACAAGCTGTCTCCAAATTCAACTAATCTCTTAGGTGATGAAGATCTTGCAACACCCGAGGAGGAGCCTCTTGAAAATGATCTTTTGGAAGATCAAAATCAAGTGCCAAAGGAGCCGAGAAGATCCACAAGGAGCAAGGCTGAGCCTTCAAGGCTCACATACTTTGATAATAAAGGGAAGCAAAGGGAAGACACATCTCCTTCTACCTCTTACTCTTTTCTAACCACAATGCTTGAAGAGCCATCATGTTATGAAGATGCAAGTAGATCACAAGTTTGGAGAGATGCAATGCAAGTAGAGTTTGATGCTTTGATAGATAATGAAACTTGGAATCTTGTACACCTTCCATATGGGAAGAAGCCACTTGCATGTAAGTGGATCTATAGATTAAAGTACAATCAAGATGGATCTATAAGTAAGTACAAAGCTAGATTGGTTGCTAAGGGGTTTCTTCAAACTAAAGGCATAGATTATGAAGAAACATTTGCTCCTGTAGCAAAACTTGTAACCATTAGATTGATCATTTGTATTGCTACTTTATTCAAGTGGAATCTCTATCAAATGGATGTGACAAATGATTTTTTGAATGGCTACTTAGAGGAGGAGGTATACATGTTGCAGCCCAAGGGCTTCATCAAGGACGGTGAGGAGGACAAGGTTTGCCACTTAAGGAAGAGCCTATATGGCTTGAAGCAAGCACCTAGAGCTTGGTACTCTAGGTTGCATGATTTTCTCTACTCTCTTGACTTTGTGATTAGCTCTTATGAGCCTTCTTTGTATATCTAATGTAATGATGGAAAGATCATCATTCTAGTACTTTATGTTGATGATATAATATTGACAGGAAATGATGGTGAAGGCATAAGAAATGTTAAAGTTTCCTTGTCTAGTGAATTAAATCTAGGACTTCTTAAGTTCATACTTGGAATAGAAGTTACTAGAGGTAATTATTTCACTTTTAACACATTCTAGAATGAACCTTCTATTTTGAGGTGCACTCAATTGCAATCAATTATAGTGAAAGAGACTCATTTGGATCCAAAATTACCCTAGCAACTCCAGAATGTGATGTTTGATATCCAAAGACGACTTGAGTTTCTCCAAGGATAAAAAGTCTCTCAAAATCACCTCTTGACTCAAATGAGTGATTGCTTGGACTTGGCTCAAATACCATGTGAAATTTTGTAGCAAAAGGGACCAAGAATGAATCACAAATGATTAAATAACAATAACATATGTAGAAGATTACCAAAAAAGCAAATGAAATCAAGACTAGCTATAATGAATCAATCTTGACATATCTAGACAAGAGCATCAAAGAATCATCCATTAAAGGATCATACACATCATTGTCGATATGAATCAAGTATGCTACTATGAATAAGAGTAATCAAGCTCATAAATGCAACATTACCACCACACCAACCAAATAGCTAGAAATGTCAAAAATTCACAATGCTTCAGCATCTATTCACAATAATGTCACATACTAAAGTGATATACATATTGGTTAGCTTGTATCCATGATATTAGAGCTTCTCTCCCTTCTCAAATGACATTCTAACCTACCATCCTTAATCCTAGCATGACCTATGGCTTAGATTTTGGCCAATTCATAACCGTCTAATTTAGGTAGTTGAGATCGGTCGCCTCTTTCACCTATTCTAAATAGAGTACGAATTGAGCCCCATTCATCAAGGAAGAGGTCTAGGACCTAATTAAAATTCACAAGAGGTATATGACTTACTTGACATTCACAAGAGGTGTAGGCTCATGGACAATCCACCTCAACAAAAAAATCACTATTTGTTTATCTAGAACTTGCCTCTTTTCACATTGTTTACAAACTATTCCATAGACCCCTCAGACCCTTCCCACCTATAGAAAAATAATATTGATTCTAGTGTTGCCATAGGAATAATTGGATTGTACATGCAATCAAATCAATGCGCATAAAGGAATATTTTGCAAACGGGTTCCTCTAGTGAACATTTCAATTTAGGAGTACTTGCAAGAATTTTCAAACCTCAAACTTTGAGGGGATGCAAAGCCCCAAAAAATTGTCTCTATCCCCTCAAGGAGACTATTGCTAGTTTAAATGAACAAGCATGCTAGCACAACTAGATCTTCTTGACACATCCGTGTGCCTTGGAGGTTTACTGGATGCACCTTGCAAGGTCCAAATCAATTTGACCGATCACCTGATCGAGTGACGGTCATGCTGTTTTGTAGTAGCCCACCACCTTACACTAAAATTCTACAATGATTCCACTTTCAAAGGTGGAGTACAAGCATTGATTTCCAAGAGTGGCAAATTTTCTTTTGTAAAATTGTGGTAGTTCTTTTAATAGGGTGCCCTCACTTTGAGGGGCATTCAAAATTTTGCATTGGATTTAAACTTCAACTTCAAAATGCCATAAGGGACTATATCCAATCAAATCATCAGAATTATCATGGTCCAAAGTTAGATCACAGAATAATATGAAATGCCCCCCTTGGCCACCAACTTGTGGTAAGAGCCTAGTGGCCCCTAGCCACACCCATAATACTAGTGTCATCCACCAAGATGTGTTGAGGGTAAGAGAAGGCCTAACAAACCTTGCAGATGGTGTGGGCATTCTAAGCTACCAATGTGCATTTGGTGGTTGATGTGAAGACAAGGACACTTCTCATGCAATGGCCACATGGATTCTTAGGGTGGCTTTCTTTAGTGAAAGAAGGGGATGAAAGATGGGTTGGGAAGTTGCTTCCCTACCGCTTTGATGCAGATTCCATACACCCGCATACCCAACTCCTTGGTCTCTTATTCTAGTACATATTCCATATGATCACATGCACTTTCTAAGGATGGTGCGACTATCTGCTAGCATCTAAACATCTAAAAAAATGTGTATGTGCCCTTGTACATATGGGACTCGATCTCCCTGTGAGACAAAGAAATAAATGTGTAATTCTTCAAACTTTGCATCTAAAGCAAATGAAAGAAGGGCATCTTTTGTAAAGCTTCATGTGGCCATCACATCAAAAGGCACCTCTTATTAAATTGAGCATGGTGTTGGCATTTGGGCCAGGGGCATGAATGACTCATGAGAAGAGACTTTAAGTGGAGCCCAAATTATGCATATATAACGGAATAGTGGACCCTGGGGGCCTGGTCCCTGGTGGAAATGCGCATACGGACTAGGTCCGTGTGCCTCGAGGGCGATGGCCAAACGGCTGTCAGTGGTAAGGACGTAGGTACTGCTACTGCTACTAGCGAGGAGAGAAGAAGCGGCAGATGAGAAAGGAGAGGGTGGGAGGACTCAAGAGGACGAGACAGCGAGGCCGAGGAGGAAGGGATTTGACTGTGCATTGATGCTGCAGAGAGTGACGCTTGATCTGCGTAATGATATGTGCAAAAAGCTGTACATTGCATTTGCTTTTTGACAAAGTTTGGTTGAGTTTTGATCCAGTTTCTTAAGCTTAGAGGATGGAAACACAGACAAGCAGCTAAGTTGAGCTGATTTGGAACAGTTCTTGGCACTTGCTTACAGAGTAGATATTGAGCTATTTTTGGCATGTGGGTGTCAGATACTTGCAATGCACACCCTCTGATGGGATTTTCTTGAAACATTGATTAGTATCATCTACCAGAATATTTATTTTGTTGGGAACGTTGGAACAGGCGGTTCTCTGTAGTATTCAAGCAGAGCATTGCTCAGCAGGAAGAGCTTGACAGGTGGCTGATCAAAGCGGCAGCTTCATGTACAAAAGACCCATTAAGAATTAAAGGTTAATGCGCTTAACTCATTGGCGAAAGTACTCGTTAGGAAGAGTTTCACAGTCAATAGTAATAACAGGTAGAGCAACGCGGTAGCTGCAAGTAAATTAGATCCATTAAGAAGACTTGATTCGCTAGTCAGGAAGAGCTTGACAGTCAATAGCAGCAGGAAGAGCAAAGTGCTAGCTTCAAGTAAATAAGATCCATATAGAAGTACAGGTATATTTGCCAGCCAGGAAGAGCTTGACTGTCAATAGCAAAACGTAGAGCACCGGCTTCAACTAAATAAGATCCATTAAGAAGTAAAGGTCGACTAACTAACCAGGAAGAGCTCGACAGTGATTAGTAATAGTTGGAGTAAAGCGGCAGCTTCTAGTAAATAAGATCCATTCAGAAGTAGAGGTTGATTTGCTAACCGGGAAGAGCTTGACAGTAGGTGGAGCAAAACTCCAGCTCCGAGTAAGTAAGATCCACTGAAAAGTAAAGGTTGATTTGCTCCACAGAAAGGTGAAATTTTGCAGAAGGCATTTAGTGGAAAAGCCCATCAAATGTCGAGGTATCACGGAAAAACAAGGCAGTCTTTTGATTCTGAAGGAACAAGCTTCGGGGCCTCCCCTCCCCAGTCTCCTCGGCATCCTGTCTACTTTGTGCAAAGCCCTTCCAGAGAGTCTTCTCATGATGGTGAGAAAAGATCCTTTCAGTCGACACCGGTAATAAGCCCGACTGCTTCGCCCATTCATCAATCCTTTATGAAAATCGCACCGGATGAGAATGGCCAAAGCACCGCATCTCATCCCAAGCCTGGCTCCAGAAGAATTCTCCCGCAGCCCTGCTATGGAGGGGCGAACGCTTCCCAGACATCCAAGAAGAAGGGCTACAGAAAATGGACTCCAAGCACAATCATTGAAGAAGAGGAGCAACAATCAGGCTTCGAAAAGAAGAGAGGGCTGCCACGATGGGTCATGTTCGGGCTAAGCTTATTATGCTGCATTTTGATCTTCTTGGCTGGGGCTCTGATCTTCTGGCTGGTTTGTCAGCCTCATTCTCCTCATGTAGAAGTCAAGGTAAAATGTGATGGTCCTATCTACATTTTTTAGTTTTATTCAGTTCATTTGAGAAAGGACAATGTGAATCATACCCCGAAGGATCGCTATCTGTAAATAATACATTTGAGCTCACTACCTTATAATGCTCCACGTGAGCTTGCATAGAGTCCTGCCGTGGTATGGAAGAATGAGAAAATGAAATGATATGCGTTAACTAATTACATACATCCGGATCCATGGGACAAAAGATAAGGACATCAAATTGTCTTTTGCAGCTCTAATTATATTTCACTTTGTTGTATTATAGCAGAAGCTATAAGTTAGAAAATCAGCAGTACATAACTTGCTTGAAATCATTTGTATTCCCAAATTTTCCAAAGTATTTTACTAGATTCCAAAACTTTAAGAAAGGATTGAATCAATTTAGCAGGTTTCTTGAATAAACTAGATAGGCTAGCTGGTTTCTAACCAGGCCTGGTGTGCTTTTCTCTAATGTTGTCATGTCTGCGGTGATCAGGTTCAGTGCACTAATCTCAAGACCATTCTTGTTCTATATTCATTAGTTATTTTGAATGCCATTGTAGATGAAGGATCTTCCGCCAAGTCTTGTAATAGATGCGGTCATTTTGCCCCTACATATGGCCTGCCGACAGTATTCTTCCTTTAGCACTTACTAGTTGATGTAGCTTGGCATTGTACATGACTTTTTCTTTCATGTTCCTATTCGAATTTGATCCTCAGTCCAATTCCATCTTCGATTGCCTGTTCTAATTTTCTTTGCCCAGAATGTTATGTTGAAATATAGAAGAGGGATATCTTGAGGGAGCAGCATATTAGCTGTTAGCAAGGCAATGTCCACTAAGCTTGTGTCTGGTCACTTGTTAACTTCTATATAAGTGGAATTTTCATTCTAACTTTTGCAATTATTTGCTTTTCCCAAGTATGAAACCTTTGCTAATTCTGAATATTTTTACTTACAGGCTCTTTCTTTGATGGTGTGACATAAAATCCCTTTAAGGAATTTGTGGACCATGAATCAATCATTTTCTAGGATAGCCTTCTTTATGACGAATCCACCCTTTGTCTCTGGGCAATTGATAAAAACTTGGCACAGTGGTGTCATAAAATTGGATCAAAGCTATGTGGGAATCAATATTGGAGCTTATACTTGTTTCAGTTTGTTGTCTATCTATCTTGTGTTGACAATGGCACTGATGACCTTGATGCAGGACATTGTCTTCAATGAATTTGAAGTTGTTCCAGGAACTGATGAGGGAGTGCCAACAAGTGTGCTCTCAGCGAATTGTACCATTATTTTGAGCTTTCTTAATCCCTCCAAATATTTTGGCATTCACGTGAGTCCTTCGGATATCAATATGATTTACCAGGAGCTTCCAATCGGAAAAGGGCAGGTGAATGAATGAAATCTGTCTTTTCTATTGATGTAATAGTCTCATAGTGATAAAAAAATCAGATCTTGATGCCCTCCAAACCATTTGGATTGATTGTTGATTCAAAGCTTAAATTTTTTTTGCCTCAATTTTTTTCAAATTTTGAGAAAAATTCTGGTTTAATTTTGAATTGTTTTGCTATAAATCGATTCATATATAAGAAAAGAAAAACATGAACTGATTTAAATTGATGCTTTTTGAATGGACTGGTTATTATGATAATCAGGCTGATTGGTTAATCTAGTCAGTTTTCTGATATTTGCCAATATTTACACACGCAATGAGTGTGAAGACTCATGACCTTGTATATATCTTTTCTGCATCTTACTGATTCAATTCACTCTCCTGCAGGTACCTCAATTTTTTCAGGCAAAGGAAAGCAAGAGAAACTTGCCAATTAGTGTCACAGCTGACAAGCTACCCCTATTTGGAGCAGGGCCTAGTTTACAAAGCATCACTAGTGGAGGAGGTGGTGTCCCTTTGGAAATACAAGGGTCGTTACAGTCTTATGCTTATGTTTTCTCAAAAGTTGTTAAGCCTAGGTTTAGCAGTTTCTTTTCTTGTGACATTCTCATAAGTAGCAGTGGTGTGAACTTCTTAAAGCTGTTGCAGAAAAGCTGCTCTTATTCGCACAGCAAGTGAACGGTGGTCATTGGAACAGCATTTAGAAACAGCCAAATAATAGAGGACTTCTCTCACATATATGGATTTGTTCAGTTTGCCTGCTAGTAAAGCTTGAGGTTGTATATCTACGTAGCATCACTATCACTTTTGGAAGGTTGTAGCAATATTGTGGAAAGTATGCTGTTCAGAGTCAAAAGTTCGGGGGTTTGCTCATGAACTTGAACCACGTATTCCAAAAACAGCATAAATCAGCTGGTTCTATATGTAATGGAAGTTTTATGTTTTTTTTGTAACTTTTCAATTAATACTAGCAACAATATGTTGGCCCGTTTCTCTGTGAAAGCTGCCACAACATTTTGTGTCCTCATGTAAAATTTTTTTTCTAGCATGTCCACTGCACGATTTGAATCAAATTCGTATTGACTCAAATCTCTATGGGCATTCCCTTTTTTCTGTAACAAATTAGAAAGCTATACAACATAACTGGAATACCTGTATCTGCCAGGTGTACATGAGCAAATCAACAATTAGGCTTAAAGGCTAGTGCTACATGATCTTTATGACGAGGCTTGAAATTATTGGCATATCTTTATGTCAGGGTATCATTTTCTAATAACATTCACTATAATATTGTTGTTTTCAAATGAAACACCCGAAATAATATTTACAAAGGGACTTCAATAGATTTGGCTTCGAAATTAAGATCCAGTTATTCATCTGACTTCCGATCTTGAAGGAAGATTTTAAGGACTAGCCTCCTGCCACATCCGCTAGATTTTTTTGCCTTTAGAATGCAGAGGCCCATTACAGCTTGCAAATTCCAAGCACGCTCATGACCTTTCTACTGCCTTCACATGTATGAATAAGCAACCAACATTGTGCTAGGCCGGGAGGCAACTGTGTGGGTCCTTAAATGGCAAAATCTCTTTAGCCAGGTACCTTTCATGGACCCAGCCAACTGGTATATGCCAAATTGCCACTTTTCGTTTGAATGCTATCAGGTGCCAAGATTGGCATGGGGCAATCGTAAAGGTAAAATCCACTTGGATTTATTGGGCACCAACAAGGAGGGTGGTCCCATTGGCAATTGCATTTGAATGAATGGGCCATTCATGTGCCACTAGTTTACATGTGGGGCAATCATAAAAGAGGGTTCCTCCACAAGAAAAGAATCAAGAGAATCCATTTTAATGGGAGGTGATCAAAAAGGACCAGGCAAACAAACTTACTCCTGGTCTGATCCAAACTTAAGAGTAGTTTGATCGACATTCTGTGGCAGTGCAAGATTTTATTGCCTTGATGAGCAAACTAGTTAGGGCATTAGAATTTTAGAACTGAAGCCAAAACAAACTATAGGCTTAAATCTAAATTGGTGCCCCTACCCTCTTGCTTAAGACTGAGATCAAGAGATGAGTGTATAGGAAATTGTGGCAGCCATGGCCTTCTTATTCAGGACATTTTTGGAAGCTTGATAGGTTTGTGAGAGGTTATGCTTATAAAGCCGGCAGGTTGGTTTATGTGCGCATTCGCAAGGTATTGTGCGTTGGTAAACCGTTGCAGAGTGCACTATAAAATTGTAATGACAAACATGTCATGTTGAATCTGCCAATTTGGAAGGAGATCTTGGGAGCAAAACATTGTCAACTTCAAGTAAAATGGCAATGTGGGTCCTATAATCCAAGGGTGGTGAAGGCTAAGCACATAACGGATAGATGCATCTCTGCTTCCACGCACATAGTCCCCACCACCCTTGGATGGGAGCATATTAGTGACAACAGTTGTGGTTGAAAATAAGATGCTCTTAGATTTTGATTAGAAACACAATATGCCGCTCTTAGATCTTGATTCAAATCACAATATGTTGTTCCTATATCTTAATTCCAAGTCACACTAGCCTACATGTTGTAATATTTTCACCCACCAACCACTTTTCTAGAATACAAGTCATATTTTCATCCATCGAGTCCCCACCACTCTTTGGATGAGGGCAAAAATGCGGCTTAAAATATGATCTTTGTAGATATTTATTCACCACCGCTCTTGGATGAGAGCAAAACAGAGACTTAAAATATGCTTGTCCTGATTCAGAGTCACACTACACCAGATGCCATATTGATATATAGTAGTCCAATAGGCCATATTGTTTCATGTGAGCCTAGCCTTGCTGGTGTGGCCATGGGTGTATGCCCATGTTAGAACAAATAATATAGATTCTAGAAGAACTGGGAAATGAGGATGGGAGGGACCCAACTTCCAAGCCCCAGCAGCAGCAGCAGCAATCAATAATGAATCATACTTTTCATTATATTCTGAATTTGATCATTATTATTGACCGTCCATATCCCGGCAGGAACGTCGGAGGTCTGTGGCTGGTGGGCCATCCCGTCAGCTGATTTTTCATTTTGCATCGCAGAAATAGGATGGCCGACAGAGGAGACACCGAAATGGACGTGCTGGGCTCGTGGCAATTGGAAGTTGGAAAGCCTCCTAGCCTTTCAAAGAAAGTTGCAAAACTTAACAAAGTGTGGCAATTATATATAAACTATTCTTTTCATTGACATGTAAGTTTTATATATGAATCAAACAACATTATTTATTTATTTCCCTGCGTGGAGTGCCTTTGGCCCGAGGGTGGGAGCCAGAGGGCAGGGCCCCAACCAGCACAGAGGGCCCAAGGCACACGAGCCTGCCACGACGTAATGCAAGGTGAGAAAGTGGAGAGAGAACGCACATTCCGAAGAAAAAAACTCACATTTCATAGAGACAGAATGCACATTCTAGAGAGAGAATGGTAGATTCCAAAGGAAAGAGAAAGTTGCATCCATATTCCACTCTTAGAGGTGCTTTCAAAATACAAAGCAAACCTGAGCACCTGGCGTTACGTATTAGGTAATGGTACACACCTTACAGGCTACAATTTGTAGCCAAACTAAATGCCTAGCCACATATGTGCTAACCATAAGTGGATGCAGTGCATGGACAATGTATGTGACAATGTATGTATTTGCTTTGAGCAAGTAAATTTTGTTCTATGCAACCGTTTGTGAAAAAGTTGCAAAGTACAAAGATATTATAGCTAATAATATGAAGCTCCACATTTTCTCACTATGTATTAGGTAGCGAGCATGAACGGGCCTGCTACTATGGATAGTGGGTAGGTCACTATCCACCGAGTTGTGCCTGTTGCGCTACATGGATATTTTATGTATTTGCTTTGAGCAAGTAAATTTTGTTCTATGCAATCGTATGTGGAAAAGTTGCAAAGTACAAAGATATTGATTACTATGGCTATAAATATGAAGTTCCACATTTTCTCACTACGTATTAGGTAGTGGGCATGAGTGGGCCTACTATCGTGCATAGTGTGTGGTCATGACCTATCGAGCTGTGCCTGTTGCGGTGCATGGATACTGTATGTATTTGCTTTGAGCGAGTAAATTTATCTATGAAACAGTATGTGAAAAAGTTGCAAAGTACAAAGATGTTGATTACTATAGCTATAAATATGAAGTTCCACATTTTCTCAGTATGTATTAGGTAACAGGCATGAGCGGGCTTGCTATCGTGCATAGTGGGTGGTCACTACCCACCGAATCGCCTGTGACTTAGTGACCACCCACTATGCACGGTAGTAGGCGCACTCGTGTGTGCTACCGGCCATTATTTGCATCGGCGTTTCGGTTTTCTATTGCTGCAGGATGGTTGTTGCTGAAGGCTTGAAATAGTCTTATCAGCCATCAACGTGCTTCTGAAGCACGTAGTTCAGACTTTGTTGAAGCTTCATGCCTCTCTTTGATGGCTGCAGGTTGTGTAGAAAGGAAGGGCATCGATTTTCTTGAAGCTATAGGTGAAACGTCAACGTCAAGAGATGAGCAAAAATACTCGGTTACTTGGTAGGTGATTAATTCTAAGAACATGCTAGGTACCGAATTACGGCTCTAAAAAAGCCTATGAAAATTTGACATGCGTCCTCCAAACACAAATTACAAGTTTACATAACACAACTTGAGAGCCCATAAGCTACTTATAGAGAGGTTGAGTTATTGTTACAAAGGTAGTCAAGAAAATCTGCCCTTGTGTCTTGTGTGATGGTAGATGGTTCTTGGGCTGGATTGGCCACCCAAATTCAAGCCTTCAAACCCGGCCCATACATGGTAAGTGTCCCATAAACAAAAACAAAAGCTACTAAAAAAATATAAGCCTTACATGAAAGATAATAAAGAAATCCCTTCAATTTGAAAGGTTAGTATCCTTGGAGGTATACAAGGGGAGGAGGACTCATCATCCATTCTATCTACCTTGGAGGAGGTGGATGGAGAGCGTGTGCACGGCCAAGATGTTTGCTAGCATGAGGCAGGAGATCGCTGGGAGCCTAGGCGGTGGTATGGGACGCCGTCTAGGATGGAGGTCGGATCCAGCTTGATACGGTCACAGGCCAGGGCACGGTGGGTGGACCTGGATTAGGTCCTACGACGGGGTGGAGTGTGAATCGTTCGGTCTCTTGTGGTTAACCGGCACCTGGAGGTTTGCAGTACATAGGGATTGTAACATATGTTATCAGAGCCACTACATATCCGCCCCGACGTCTCCTCTTGATTATGGCTTGAGGATTTGCACCTATTGAAGTTGGTCAATTAAGTAAAAATGTATAAGAAAGTTCTTTGAAAGCTGAGGGTCTCCCCATAATAAAAAAAAGTATTTTTACAACCTAACGCAAAACCTATTAATTTTTTTTGCTGTAGGGCTTTTAGCAACTTATGAGCCAAAAACTCATTGGCTCTACATGGAGAAGGCTCAAACAAAAAACTATTTCAAAAAGCCTTAAATTTTTTATACAAAGCCTCATAATGCATTTATCTTTTCTCATATAGATTTCAATTCATTCAAGCTTTAGCTATGCAAATAATCAATATCAATATTTTAAAGTTGTACATTTTAATTAATGATAAAAAAAATACTTGTATGGTCTTTGTGTTCAACAAGACTTTATTATGGGCCACTCAAAGGAAGTATTAAAGCCTAGAACGAAACTAATTTTTATAAAAATCTCAAGCTAAAAATAACTAATTATTAATTTATATGAAAATAATAACCTGCAGTTTAATATTTAACAGGCTCATATCCTTTAAAGGGCTCAAACATATAGGTTGTGAAAACCTACAAAATTTTTCTTGGTAGGTGAATTAGTAATTTGGTAGGCTCTTTCAATGGATTATAGGTTTTGGGCAAGCACTACTAGTCACCTATTTAAGTTGGTCAAGTAAGTCAAAATTAAAGAAAGTTCTTTCAAAATTGACCAAGGCCTTTGATTGCGGCTTGAGGGTAGTCACATATTCAAATAAGTTAAAGAAGTTTCCTTAAAAGTTTTAAAGTAGTTAACCAAAACAAAGAAGAAAATTAAGAACTTTGCGATATACACGAAGGCATTGACACAAATTTTATGAATAAAAATTGTCCAAGATAGGATGCAAAGGAATTAGCTAAACGCAAATCTAGTTGTCTTGGAAATGTGGCATAATAATTATTGTTTTCTTTTCTTACTTCAAGGATTTACTCTGATTCAAAGCTTGTGCATGACCAGAGATATATATGAGATCATTGAACAAGGTAATTGATACATCAAAAGAAGCCCTACCTTATGCATGGCACTCAATTTGAAAAAAAGCAATCCCCCCCCCAAAAAAAAAAATCTTATTATTTTTTTCTCTTGAAAAGGTTAGCCATAGATTAGTGACTTTATACAAATTACTTGAAAAGAACCATTAACCTACAAATGATAAAGTTTTTTAGCTTCCATAAAAATCAGCGAGGGGAAAATGAAAAAATCTCCATTCCCAAATTCCCTGCTATCTAACCAAATGTTCCAAAGTGTGACAATTCTAATACATTGTCAATAATCGTTCACAACCTCATCATCCAGAACAATATCATTTAGCAGCAGATCATGGTGGTTAAATCTCTTGAATCTAACATGAAAGCGTGCAATAAACAAATCAATCACTGATCTCCAAAGAGGGGTATGCCAATAATAGAATAGGTGAGAGACGTCCTCTTTTGAAGTTTTGCACTTTGAACAAACATGCGTTACACTACCCCTATAGTTTGCTCGAATAGGTAGGGAGAGTTGAAGAATTCTAAGGGTCAAGATTATGAGCTTGCCTGTTCTAATTTTGTGAGTGCGTCCAAATCTAGATTGGGAGGGTCAGAGAGGCTGCACTTGGAATTGAACCAAGAAAAGGTGAAAAGAGGCTCTTTGGTAGCAGAATAGACAGAGGAGTAGGAGATTTTACCTTTCTTGTCCAAGGTTTTAAAAATCCAATTTTTATCGTTGTCAGCTAGAAGTGAGGTAGAGAGGGGTCCAAGCTCACCATGGGTAAAAGCAAAGAACATGAATTTGGATTCGCAATTAGATAGACCAAACTCAGTTCTAAGACGAGAGAGGTTGAGAGAATAAATAAAATTCATGTTATGGTCCCAAGTAACAAAGCCTTTTCGAGTAAGGCTGAGACAGAGTCTTTTTTCGATCAAGGCAAGAGGCTTGGAGTTTAAAGTAATAGCTTTCAAAAACCAAAGAGATTCCAAGGGGGAAACAACATTACCACCATTCCAATAAGTTAATTCTCTCATGGATAAAAGAACTCTAAGAATAGATTTAAAAGGGTGTGTGGGGGGGGGGGGGGGGGGGGGGGGGGGGGGTTGAGGGGGGGGGAGTGGAGTGGAGGCGAGGAACAAGGAACGTGTAAAATCAAGAAAATAGGAATGAGAATTAAATTAATTGGTTGAGGGTAAAGGAGAAGAATGGAGGTCATCATCAATGCCCAAAGCTGAGGTGAGTCAAATTTAGCGTGGATGTGTCTAAAAAGAAGAGAGAGAGAGAGAGAGAGAGAGAGAGAGAGAGAGAGAGAGAGAGAGAGAGAGAGAGAGAGAGAGAGAGAGAGAGAGAGAGAGAGAGAGAGAGAGAGAGAGAGAGAGAGAGAGAGAGAGAGAGAGAGAGAGAGAGGTGATGGAAGGATCAAGTAAGCCCAGCCCACCCAATTTTTTTGGAGTAGTACAAATGTCCCAATTCAAAAAACTCAGACCGTTGTTCCAAAGGAACTTTCTAAAAGACTTGGCAATGGTGAGCGAGAAAGAGGGAGGGAGAAATCAAATGAAAAAGAAGTGAGTGAACTAGGATGAGAAAATATGCTTAAGAACGATAAGTCTTGCAGGAAAAGACAAGTTAGAGGAGTTCCAAACGAAAATTTTGGAATTAATTTTCTCAAAAATCCAATTGAAATGGTCTCTATTGGAGAGGGAGGCCCCCAATGGAAAACCAAGATACCTAAAGATGGTGCCATGCGGGAGAATATTGAAGCCTAGTTCCCAACACCAAGCAGGGGGAGCATCGTGGGAGAGGATAATAAGATCAGATTATCAAAAGTTAATCAAGGAGTCAAAATGAAAACAAAAATGGGAAAGTTCAAGGAGAAGGAGCAAGGCAGAGGGTTGATGAAGTTCTATGATGCAGGTCAAGTCATCCGCAAAAAGTTGGAGCCCAAGAGGAATGTTGCGAAAAATGTAAGGACGAAAGGAAGGTAGAGTGATAAGCTTAAGAAAATGATGAATCAACAGATCAGTAGCAATGACAAACACGTAGGGTGAGAGTGGGCAACCTTGTCTGATACTACAGGTAATAGGAAAGGAGGGGGGGGGGGATTTCTTGAAAAGAATAGTGGACGAAGTAGAAGAAAAGAGAGCACTGATAAGATTGGTCAGGTAAGTAGGAATACCAAAAGCAGAGCAACAAGTGAGGAGGCAATTCCAACTTATACGATCAAAAGCTTTAATCAACGTGAATCTTGGCGATCAAAGCCAAGTAGTTGTACCAAAGAGAAGAATCAAAGCAGACCAGACATTAAGAACATCATTGAAAAGGGACCTGCCTTTGATGAATCCCGACTGAGTTGTGGAGAGGTTGGGGGGGAAGGAGAGGAGCAATCCTTTTGGCAATAGCTTTTGCCAGAATTTTATACGAGGTGTTGAGCATGGTAAGGGGTCTATAGTTAGAAATCAGAGAGGGTGAATCAACTTTAGAAATGAGTTTGATGAGCCCTTGAGAGAATGAAAGAGAAAAGGAGCCACTCAAGAGTGTGAAATTGATAGCTAGGAGACGAGAAAGACCAACTAGATCCCAGTGCGCCAAGAAAAATTCCGAGGTGACACCATCCGATGGACTAGGAGTCTTATCTTTGCTAAGAGACTTAAGAGCTGAATGTAATTTCTCAAGGGAAAGAGAAGCAGACATAGAGTTAGACTCATCAGTAGAAAGGGGGGAAGGAAATACACCGTAAAGGGACAAGTCCTAGCATGAGGGGAGAGAGCGAGAAATGGAGGGATTATAAAAAGCCGAGAAATACTGACGAAAAGCTCTACACATGGCCTCAGGGGAAGACAAGGGAGAGCCATTTAAGATCGGCCCATAAGAGTCTTTACGTCTATGCAAAGACTTAAGCTTTCTAAGGAAGAAAGCAGAAGAAAGATTGGCCTCTCTAAGCCAATTTAAGTGCGTTCTCTTGCACAAAATAATAGCACTAGAATGATCAAGAATCTTGAGACGCATTAGGGGAGGTCCAAGCGCTATAAGGGCCCTTTGTGAAGATATTTTTGACTTTTCAACTATTCGACGTCCACATGTCCCAATAATATTTTTACATGTGTGCAGGACGATAACAGTATTTGCCGGACAATTTTTTTTTACAATTTCCCCAGCATATTTTTAGCCAGATCAAAACTCCCGCCGGGCAGAGTCTAGATATGTGATTGGATAATATATTGTTGCCCGTCGGGAAAAGACTGCCCGAGTTTAACTAACTGAAGTTAAACTAACTTGCATGGATGGTTCAACTAACTCAAGTTATCAATCATTTATCAATCGTTTTGTATCTTGGATGTTCATTACCAATCGTTTTGTATCTTGCACTATTATGCAATGGCCGGTTGCAATCGAAGACCGCGTAGTGCAATCAATTTGGTCACTGTTTGTAATGAAAGGGATTTCGAAGGGTTATGGATACCATGCGCATACACATGTGCACATAGACATGCATATACACATGTGGAGGATGTCAATCCCGTAGATCGACTCAAATGCAATTGTATGTGATTCAACTTACGCTGGTTTTTCTATGTTAATGATCCACATTCATTATTGTGATATATTTGTGTTAAAATAGAATATTGTCTTTTGCAGACTTGTATCCATCGAGCATAAGCGAATGACAACCAATACAATCACTTGCAGGCATCATAGATGTCATTCATTCTGATATTGGTTTACTCTAGTATAAGCATCGTCCTTTAACGTCACTTTTGGATTCTGGCATTTTTTTTTTACGATTCTCTTTACATACCATGCAAAAATGGTTTGAATGGCAAACTAGAAACTCTACCTCTACCACATTCTTTAAGTGAGGAATGGGTTCCCCCCGATTCTACCAAAGCAGAAAGTTTCAGATCGAAGTTTTTTTATGGACATTCAAAGCTGCATGAAATGTTATTGCGACAATTGAAGTGGAGGAGGACTGGAGTCTAAAATATATACGATCGGAACTTACAATGCTCCAATCTGACATACCTCAAAGCTATGGTTTTTGAGTAAATAGAAGAATGGTACGTTTTTGTATTAAATAGTTTGTTATATAATTGTTATACTGTTATTTATTAACAATGATTTATTGATAGATCATTTGCAATGTTAATGCAGATTAGAGCAAGGTAAGAAGATCATATCCCATGCAAAGATTTATTGTCAAGCATAGAAATTGTCGAAACAAATTAAAGCTTCGATGAATCAGTAAATCTACAATATTAGTGAGCTTAACTTTCTTTGTGAAATTTTAGATTGCTAGCTTTTGGCTCCTTTTATATTACCCCACATTGTTTATTGATAAATGTAATTCCATTGCTTTTATGTGCAGGTTCAAGAAAAGTGAAATGAAGAATTAAAATAGCAACAATAGAATATTAAATGATGGAAATAGCAACAATCGAATATTAAAAGACCCTAAAGGGTCATCATTTGTACACATTGAATGTAAATTTTTGAAGTACATTTTTCTGTATTGGCCTTTCAATAAGACCATTTATCTATTTTTCTATATAAATTTCTTTTCCATGAGCTCTTTCAAGTGTAAGCTCCCCAACTTCTTGATTCGTTGTCACCGATGTTGCATTAGAGAGAAAAATCTGAAGCATCTCTTGTCGAAATTCAAAATGTCATTTTGTGTGAATTTCGGACAGGTGAACTGCAAATCATCAACAATAGACAAGTTAGACGAATACACAAAAGTAAAAAATCATATAAATAAAATCAGTGTACATCCAAACTCAAATTATCTAACGTATATCGACATTTTTCCCTTGGCTGATGAACCATTCCATAAAGCATTTTATATTTTTTAATGGCATACTAGCCACAGCTGAATGAGTCAACTTGCTGAGAGGACTGAGAATCAAAATACAGAATGTTAGTTTCACATTTTTTTATATCGCAATTTTCATCACAAAAAGAGTAACTGAAAAATTGGTTACCTGTGCGTCTATAATCTCTATGTGCCTTGCTACACACAGGGCCTTCGTTGGAAAATAAATGATCATGCTTTTGTACATCTCAATGTCGACATTGAGGTGTGTTGATCTCAAAGAGTTCATTCTCAGCACCTTTGGATTACACAAACCAGCTTCATCCACTCTTAGTGATATAATATGTACAGACTAGTGATGACTGCAATCAACCAATTAGTCAATGATATGTAAATGAAAAAAAATACAAATAAAGCATATAATAAAACAATACACACAACTCAAATTAAACAATACATACTTTTGACAGTATGGTACAACAAAATTTTTGGAGTCGCATGGCATATGTCGTAAACATGATGCAACTGATTGTTCGTCCTTAAGCAGGTGACAAAAAAATTGAGTAAGCACAAAAACACTGTCGCTTTTGTACAACTGAACCCAATAATTGAGTCCAGCTTTGACAACTGGGTCCATGAGGTCCAAAGACTTATTCAATAACTCCTTACAGATAACAAGATTAAAATAATTCATATATGAGGCCGAATATATATTGAATACAAAGCGACCACCTAATTTATTTATTTTTTTAGCTATGTACTCGTCAAAAATTATATATTGCTCAGAATAAAAAAATGTCAGCATGGGATTGACCGGACATTGAACAACCAAATTTTGGGACTATCAGGAAAAAGAGCAATTGATTTTGTTATATATCTATCCAGATCCTCTGTGGTGCATCTCGGCACATCCAAAGACTGGTAACTATCAAAAGAGTTATCTAGTAAAAAATTTAGACCAGGAGTGACAAGAAGACCCTCTTGACCTTTCAGTGTATCAAGAATCAACTGGGTCTGGCCTATCATCTGCTCAGTCTCATCTGATAGTACTAATCTTCTTTTAGACGGAGGTGGAGGAGAGGGAGATTCTTCAGATTCCACCCTAGACGACCCAGCTTGATCATGAGTTGGCTGGTCTTCAACTGGCTTGATTTGGCTTTTTTTGGCCCTGGAACCTGACCTCACTGGCCTTGACTGCTTTCTTTTTCTCTGATAAGGGGGTCTAACCCTGGGAGCTGGTCGGGGAGGTGGAGGTGCCTTGAATACCTGCTCATACTGATTCCTCAGCCTAAACACAAGCTCCATATCCTTGGGCATGATAGTCACCCGCTTTGCGTATACAGCAGCAAGCACAATATCCTCAAAAAACCTAATCTGATAATCTTCATAGGCTGTATGCAATGCTTCAATTGTAGTCACGCACCATCTGACATCCACGGACAAAGACCTTGTCACATCCCTCACTATTTGGTTGAAGTGAGCTTTCGGTGTCAGAACGTTTGTGGACTTCTGTAACCTCCTGATATCTCTGAGCCATGGGTGGGGTTTTCTGCCAGTTCCCCTAGCACGATGTCGAGCAGTTGCAGGATGCAAGGATGATGTGGCTTGACCAGCAAACGAGACAGTAGACTTTGGACGCGCGATCTGTTTAGTCCTTGCCATTGCTTCCGATATCACAGGCACGCGACTAGGTCGTAGATGAGTTACTCAAAAGCAGATCCTCGCGTGGCTCCGATATCAGCCCAATAGATTCCAATATCGCAGCGGCGCGAGAAGCAAGCAAAACTCTCAAAAATACTGTTGATCATCGCGCGGCTCCGATATTGAGTTTCCGTGAGAGAGAGCAAGGAACGATTCAGGAATCTAGTAGCCAAATGGTTTTCATTCGCGGTCTCTGCTTATATAGAGAGAGATTTTTTGTGCATTAAATGTAAAGGCACCACATGCCAATTTCTGATTGGTGTGTCCTATTAATGATTGCTCCACACGTGCAAATACACGTGTCATACTTTCAACCACACACGTGCCAAATTCTGATTCGTGTGTTTTATTAATAATTCCTCCACACGTGCGGATACACGTGTCCTCTTTTCAACCCCCCATGTGTCACCTATGGATTTGGCCAAAATTTCACATAAATGCTTCGCACGCGTTACAGGATTTGATGTATCTCTGAAGTGTTGCATATCTAATGGTGATATTCGAACGATCGCGATGAATCTGCGGGATCTATATAAGGGCTAAACAGCGCCATAAAACATTTTGCTATTCAGAGATCGTCAAGGCAATATCGCAACGACGTGAGTCCACTGCGTTCAATTTTATTTGCCATCACTCCCTCACGTGCCTGCGATATCAGATATTCGTTTCAACTATCGAATATCGCTACAACGCGACACTGCTACTTCTCTATTTTCTTGCTCACCGTCGCGTGCCTTCGATATTGTTACATTTTGTTTTGCCTGATATTACTGCCACGCGACACTCTCTCTGTCGATCCAAATTGTCTCCATTCCTCGCGTGCTTGCGATATCAAGTATCCAGTGTTGTCTGTCATTTCCGATATGGAATCTAACAAGCTGGATAAATTTCTCTCTGACCCTGGTGTTCTAGACAGGACTGAGTACTTTTCATCGTTTTTTCGTCTTAAATTTGATGTCGATAGATTTGTGCTTGAGCACAAGTCTCACCTATTAGAATTATTTGAAAAGTTTCGGACTAGCATCCTCGAATTATCTCTTGGTATTGATGGCTTGAAGTTTATTCATTTCCATGAACTGATAGTTGCCCAACCTGAAGCCAAGCACAAGCATGATAGGAAGTTTACCAAGCTTGACGAGAGCCTGAAGGTGGTACAATATTGTGAATCCCATAGGAGATCATGCAGGTTTATAACTGAGGGCATAGCTTTTGTTTTCTTCATATTTGCGTTAATACCTGATGAAGGCCAATCTTCCAGATCAATTGGTCTTAGTTCTTCAAGTAGAACATCTACTCAGAGATCTGTCGATGTGGACAAAAATTTAGAACACAAAGTATTGGGTGATGAGAAAGAGGCTAGGCTGGCTTCGATGTATGACCCTATTCTGTCACGGTCGATTATAATATCTTCTACATCATGTGTAGAAGAACACGATAAAAGAAAGACACTGCTCGACGATCCTGTATACCATATGAATAGCCTGCCATATTCATCATTGAATGATATTGGGGATGTGTTCGACATGAGAGAGGACGAGATCCTATCTGTACTAGCCAATGCATTGTCAGAATTTTTGGATATAATAGACTTCAATCATGATGATTTAATTGAAGGGATTGACTATCAAGATGAAGGTGGTTGGAAGTCTGGAGAGCAGGCCTTACAAATTACAAGGCAACAATGTCTAGCCTATGGTGCAAATGCTCCTAGTGAGGAGGAGTTCATTGAGTTTCAAAAAAGATATCCTCCTCCAGAGCAATACATTTTTTTTGAGGATACGTTTCTTGCTGGGCATGACTTGCGTGGAAAAGGATTGTTGGAGTATGATCAGCATGACATGGTAATTTTTATTTTTTTATTCCATTATAATCATATTTAGCATTTTATTCAATGAAAATCCATCTGAAAATTTAACTGATTACAAATTTTCGTTTTTATGTTGTAGGACACAATTGAAGTTGATGATTTTGCTACGAGAAGAGGAGGTGCCCGAGGTGTTGTTGGCCATAAGGATTCAACATTGTGCCATTACCTGAAATACTTTGTAAAAAGTGAAATTTGTATTCAAAATGACAACTTTTATTCACAAGCAGGAACTATAGTAATGGTAATAAAGGCATTGTCCTATTTTTGTGATGGACATAGATATCCTAACAGTACATACAAAATCATTTTTGTGAAGAGGGATATAGCTATCAAAATATTGGGTTATGTTTTTAAAAATGTACCCAAAAGATCATCTGCTTTAGCAATGTACGCAAGTTACATAGAGTTGAGCAAAAGAAGATCAATTGAGCATCTGGATCCATATGAGAGGAGACAATTTCTTCATGACCATACTGCTCAGCTGACCTTTGATACTGATGAGGATATGTAATATTTTAATTGTTTTTCTATTACGATGATGAAGTTGAACTATTTCTCCTCAGATGTTGAAATGCCTTTTTGAATGAAATGAGATTTGTTGAATATTTGGTTTGATATCTAAACTGTGCTCTTCTGTAGAACCATTGAAATAATTGATATACGTAGCATATCTTTGAATTATATCCTCCATGGTTGGTTGCTCGATGAAAAGCTCCTCTTGCTTGCCAATGCGATTTCTCCATACCTTGAGAAGACCATATGCTCATACTTCCATATTCTTTTGCAAAAAATGTGGTGTGATGTAATAGAATATGCTGCAACCAGTAAAATACATATATCAGAAATCAAATATATGACGTTGCAGGACAATTTTTGCACAAAAACAAATAGTGAATTACCATATAGTGTGTAACATGATTCTCTCCCCAACATTCTGCTACCGATTTGACAAATATCTCACAATATTTTTGTAAATTTGCAATGTCAATTTCAGATAACTTTTCTTTTCGCAATATGCCAATCAAATTGTCGCGATTTTGCCATACTGCAGTTTTTTTAATCTTATGTTGCCCCTCTCTTCAAAATCTTTTGATGCTGCAACAACGTCTTTCCAAACATTGTATGTTACGGTAGAAGACTTTCCAATGTGATTGGATAAAAACCTTCTAGCTTTTGCACCTCCAACAGATGGCTTGTTTGGAACGTTCCCTGATTTACCCGATAGTTTTTTACTTTTTTCTATTTTTACATTCCCCTTGTGCAAACCTGCTTTTGAAAGTACTTGCTCTAATCTCTCAATTCCAATTTTAGAAGCCGATTCAGGTTTGGTATTCTAGACATAAAAATATGATTGTAAATTAATTTTGCAATAATTCGTACCTCTCAATGTCGTATTCTCGTATATTTGTTTCTGCAAATTTTCTTGAAGTATTGCCTTCTCATTGTTTGTTTGATTCAACAAATACTTCAATACTTGTGTTCGCTTCATTGCTTCATACATCCTGTATTGGCTCAACTTTTGACAATATTCCAACAATCCACTATGTCCATTACACACAAAATTCAATAACTGGCCAGTAGTTTGAAAGTCTAAAAAACATTTTGTACTTGGATATTTGGGATAAATTGATCCAACTGTCCACAAATCAATATTTCTACAATTTTTTTCTCTAAGTTCTTTCTTACAAGTCTCATTAATCTGACCAGCTTTGGTGTTTTTCTTATAAATTGGAGCACAATCGAGTGGGAGCACAATATGAAGATCAAACTTTTCCATTATTTCAAAATCAAACAAACTAAATCATGTAACGAGAAAAACGATTCACACGAAACCAAAAAAAGCTTATAAATCAATAAACATGCGTGTTAATTTATCTACCTTTCAAATGCTTTCAAAGATTTTTGGAGGGAACACCAAAAAATTATCCTCTCCTTCTCCTCCCGCTACTGATATCTTCTTGAGAGCGTGAATAAAATTATCCTCTCCTTCTCTTCCCGCTATTGATAGCTTAGGCGGCGTGTGCTTAGTCAATTGTGTGCTTAGGCGGCGTGTTTATTTCGTTTGAGTTGTCATGAGTTAACCACACCAGTTAGACTGCGGGCAACACCAGAAACTAGAAAAACGGGTTATGACCATATTATTGACAATGATCAATATGAAATTATTCTTGAACCGTTGATCAATCGAGCGATAAAACACTAATGCAAAATTCAAATCCCATTATAGCAATGAGCTTTTTGATGATGAAATTGGTATTAACATTGCTTCAATAACGTCAATAATAAGAAATACATATCAAGATCTGAAGTAAATTCACACTGAGTTACCAACTATGAAAATTCACACGTGTGGGAATGCTTTAATGTGTGAAATTGATCTCCTAAGCTTTGTTCTTGCACTAAGGCAAATTCTAAGGCAAAGAAACAATTCTACATGCATACATTCATAACCAAAGTAGTTTCACATGTGTGGAAGTATTTCATGAAAAAACTAAGTCTCAACAAGCTCCTCTCCTTGGGTAGAGAGAGAATCCAACATTTTCATCTCGGGTAGAGAGAGAGAGTGTAATACACACAAAAAGATAGATCTCCAATATGACTCAAAAACTCACATGGAATTATGATAGAATTCAAAGTACATGTAGGAACTCGAGGTTTCCCATGCTAGATTCCTATTGGACCCTTTTTTGTGACCTCTCTAATCATATTGGATGAGTGATGCAACATCTCTTGATTTTGATTGGACCCTTCCAACAAATCTCTCACTTATGATTGGACCCTTGACTCTTTGCCAACACATTGGCTTGATCACTCATCAAGTTTAACTTGGACACTTGTAAGCAACCTAAGTAGCTTGAGGTACATCATATTTGACTTTTGGCCTAATGATGACAAAACGTGTGTACTTGACTATTTGACCTCTAAAGCCAAAAATGGCCCTATCCACTTATGGCACCAAGGTGCTTGACTCACAAACTTTGTCAAACCCATAAAGTCAAGATAGATAACTTTTTATATTTTTCACACTCCTAAAAATATATCTGATCTAAAAAAGCATGGATCTTGGAATCATTCCAAGATTAGATCTATGTTTGATGAAGGACTCTTGAGTAGAGGCTTGGTGAGTAGATCGGCAATACATGAAGATGAATCAATATGCTCCAAACAAATCTCTCCTCCAATAAGCTTTTCTCTCACAAAGTGATGTGCCACTTCTATGTGCTTCCTCCTTGAATGAATTATTGGATTATTGGCAAGGGCTTGGGCCGAGATATCATTACAATAGATCAATGGTAGATCATCTTCTTTGATGCACTTTAGCTTAAATAAAATCCTCTTGATCCAAAGCACTTCTTTTGTTGATGTAGTGAGTGCTTTATACTCGGCCTCACATGAAGAAAGAGAGATAGTATCTTGCTTTTTGGAAAGCCAAGATATGAGATTTTCTTCAAAAAAGATAGTATATGTACTTGTGGACTTTTGATCCACCTTATCACTTGCAAAGTATAAATCCGACTAGCCAATAATGAATAGATCTTCACTCTTAGAAAGCAAACCATAATCATGTGATGAAGATAGCACCCTCTTGGCCATCTTCCAATGATGGATCTTTGGATCTTGCATAGATTGACTCAACTTGTGCACACAATAGCTCAAGTCGGATGAGGTTCAATAACCTCACAAACGAGAGATCCAATCAAAATTAGGATTTTGACAAAATCACAAAAAATTGAATATTTCAAATTCTACATGCAATTTCTAAAAACTTGATATATCAACTTGCAGCCTCCAATGAGACCTTCCTAATGCACCAAAATCAGATAATTCTAGTAAACCAAGTGTGAAAGCGGAATTGATCAAGTATCTAACCCTATATTGAGTTTTGACCTACAAAAGATCAATTCTACACATGTAAAAATGCTGATTTTTTAGTAGAAATCAATCTAGCATGCTGTAGCATTGGTAAATCCTCCAAATCCTTGCTAAAGATGGCTGATCCTTTCATAATCTGAAACAAAATAGCTCTGATACCATGTGAAGGATTTTAGATCATTCAAGATCCAACCCATGTCCTTGATCTTTGGTTACAAAAATGAGCAAACCAATAATCTGCCAATGTAGAAAAATCAGCATCTACATACAAAATGAGATGCAAACTCTAAGAGATACTGATCAAACATGAACCAAAACATAAAATATAGTTGATGTCCGTAAAATTACAGTACCCTACTGTATTTCACACCTGTGGAACCAAAAATAGCAAAATATGAGCATTCTACACACAAGATTGCAAGATATCATCAAGAGAGTGCACCAACGAGTAGTAGAACCCAGAAGAGAACCATGTATACTGATGAAATGAGAGAGAGAAGAGAGAAGATGTGTCTCTCCACGAGTTTCCTCCTTTTATAGCAGGTCCAAACCCTATTTGGCCACTTGGCTTTCCCTTCAAAATGTAAACCCTACTACTTTTGGGTCTAGATTCAATGTACCCAAAAGTTCAAATTTGAATCTCTCTCAAACTCGACTACAAACTTTTTCACACTTACAAAAAATATTTATTGAATGTATTTTAAACTAATATAACTTCAAAAAGTTTATCTCTAAGTCTTAGATGAGTTTTGGCCTCAATTGACAATTTACCAAAATATGACTAAACTTGTTGAAATCTCTCACACTTCATTCCCTTCATTAATGTCTAAGAGACTTCTTAAAAGATTTAGACTCACGAGAGAAATAGCTCCATTTTGAGTGGCACCATGAAAATGCGGGTCGACATTTTTGATGACTGATTAAAGGTCGACATATGTCCTTTCTACCAACTGGGCTTTTTACACTTGCATTAGCATTTATACTCATCAGCAATTTTTGAAATTTATACCAATCAGCAATTTAGAACTTGTATTTTGATGTAAGCTAGAAAATGGGTCAGTCGCCATTTTTTTTTTCAGCATTTTTTTAGAGCTCAATACTTTGTTCTACAGACTTGAGATTTTCACCTATCAACATTTGTTCTACAGATCTGAGATTGTCACTATCAACATTTGTCAATTTTTCTAAAATTTAATGTATTTCTATAGACTTTGTCGAATCGTTTGTGTTTTTGCAAACTGTGCTTAACTCCATGTATTTCTACAAACAATTAGACACCTTGAGTATTTCTACAAACTTCATAGGTTCTCATTAAAAGCAAAATTAAGTGAAAATTTTAACATATAGAACCAACTTTCACATGTGTTTTCAATGTGCTCTAAATTCATTATGTTTAAGAGAAACATCTCAATGATATAAGAATGAGAGGTCATCGTATTTGTTGGCTGATCTTGACAAATCTCCAAAATACTCAGATAGAGCAACTCAAAAGCACCTCTCACCTTAGACCAAAAAGGTCTCTGAGGAGACGAGACGAAGGAAGATTGAGAGCCGAGTATGAGAGCTGAGAAATGCTAGTTAAGAATGGCAAGCAAGAACTGTGTAAACCTCATCGCGAAAGATGGAATGACCATGTAGAAATTACTATTTCTAGGCAAAAGTAATAAATGCAAGTAGACCCCTCTTAAAGAAAGTAGAGTGAGCCACCTTTTGATGGTGACCTCTAGTGGAGAGCATTATTCCACTTGTAATTTGTGAAATGTGGAAATTCCACTAGGATGCCACATAAGGAGCTCTCTTGCTTATTTAAGAGACTCCCTCTTTGTGAAGATGAGCTTTTTTGCATTGTATCTTCTCCATGCTTAATAAGAAGGTTTTCCATGAGTTTGATGCTACACTAAGCTCCTTGATCATGATGGTTTTCTTGAGTGATGCCCCTATGATCATGCCCTTCCATTCATATTGTGTGTGGTTGAGGACTTTAGAGTGGATTAGTTTTCTTGTTTTCCTAGTTGTGGATTAGTTTTCATGTCTTGTTGTGAATTAATGTAGGAATTGACATTCAAGTAAACTAAATAGGCTAGAAATGTGGCATAAATCTTACATATCCTCCAACATTCTAGTTTTTGATGTTCTTGGGATGTCCAAGAATCAAACAACTTGTTGGTTTCTTGATTCTTGGACTTCCAAAATGCTGTAGATTAGTTCTTGTTTCAGCTTTGTGGATTAATCCAGGTGTATCTTAGTTTTAGTAATGTGTAGGATCTGATTCAGTTCATTTTTAGAGTAGGTAGCTGTAGAAACTATTGAATGTTCATTTGGGCTGCATGTTGATCTGCAAATGAATGTTCACGGCTTGCATCTCTATTTGAATGTGAGCGCTTTCAAGAGAGAATGACCCTGAGTGTCCTCTGACAAGAAAGATCTAATACTACAACATCAATCCGTCCATTCTGTCTGGTTTGGGCATTTTAATATCAAGAACACATCTAATGAATGCCATGAAACTTGGTAACAGAAAAAAACGGTTCTGAAGAATCAAAGCAACAGTAAACAGATCCTTTGGAATAGGGGATCTGTCAACATTTCACACCATTGCCACTTGAAGTCCGATGCATTTTAAATCCATAAAAACTGCAACATTGTCCCTGTTCAGATCCCTGCAAGCAAACTCCCAATCTTTCCACACATTTGAGTTTCTACAAACTGGACATAGCCACATCAATGGCTACATCATTGCCCAAATCCATGGGCTGATACACTCACAAATCCATTGGATGTCTCATTGTTAGCAAACGCACTAACAGACCTAGATTTCCTTCAACACCAAGCTCACGCTCCTCCCGTCTCCTCACGCTTCCATTCTCAACCGGAGGCCTGTGTCAAATCTCAATTGGAGGCCTATGTTAAATCTCAGCCGGAGGCCTGTGTCAAATATCAATCAGAGGCCTGTCTCAAATATCAATCGAAGGCCTGTGAAAATTGTCAACATTTCCTAGCTAGTTTGAGGCCTAAATTGGCTAAAATTGTAAATAGTTTTGGTTCTGGAGTTTCACACGTGTGAACCAGGCCACAATGTTTTTATTTACTGTATTTTTTCAGTATGATGAAGTGTCAAACTTCATACCCTTCAAAATGAGACCATTTTGATGTATTTTGGTCATATAAGCCATTTTTAGCTATTTTTCCTATATAGGGAATATCTAGGGTCAAGTACCTTCTAGAGAGAGGAGAGAGAGTCATCTTCCTCATCCATAAATAGTAGGGAAGTCGTGGAGAACAGGTTGGAAAAACCTTTTGTATGCTTCATTGAGATCAATAGATCATTGTCATTGTTTCTTCCTCCATTGAGAGCATTGTTGTGTGTATTGTCTTCAAGCTATTGTGTATGATCTTAGGTGCTTTCCAAAAGTGGTAGGCTGATGTATTATGGACTGTATAATGCTATTTTGGGCCGCACTTGATGTTTATGGAAGTTTCCATTTGTGATAAATGCTTTTTGATCAAGTTCTTTGCATTCTAGGTAGCATAGAATGTGTTGCCAATTCCTAGCTTATGTAGTTTGGAGTGCAAGCATTCAAGCCAATGATCTTGGAGTTTAGATCCACTTAGGATCTGTATTTTTCACATGGTATCAGAGCTGGTTGGCTTCTATTTACAGTAAGTATTCCATTTTTGGTGATATTTGGATGTTTGATCAAGTTCTAGCATGATTTTGCATTGCTTTGTTGATAAAATCTTACTAACCTTTGTTTTGTGAGTTGAACTTGTGGATCAAAAGCATATTTCAGGTCTATTGAAGATCAGAGGCTGAAAAGAAACTATTTTGGATCAGATCATAACACCTAATCATTTGTGATTGTGAGGCTTGTGCATATTCAATACTAACAATGTTCTTTTCAATCCTATTGTTGACAATCTCCATTCTTGGATGAACACTCTCCTTAAGTGGATGAAACTTCTCCTTAAGTGGATGACAAATGCTCTTTTGAGTGAGTTGTAATTCTCCTAAAGGCTGAGCAAAGCTCCCATTTGGATGAAAGATCCCCTTTTTTGGGTGAACATATTGTAAGCTCCATTGTGAAGAGCATATTGTAAAGATTGTCATCAATTTTGGCATAAATTTTGGTGTACTTTGTTGAGCATGTAAGTAACTCTCCTTATGTAATTTGATTGGAGCATTTGCTGGAAGGTGTTAACCATTATGCAAGTGTGTTTTCAGGTTCTTAACAGGTTGAGGAACATTCTCATGTGAAGTGATCTTAGATCTACATCTAAACACCAAGATTTGACAAGATAGTGAAGCTAGTCTTGTGATTCACTAAGTGTGCTCATTCATTCACCTCTAAATCTTGTAATTATCACTTGCTGGAGTTTATAAACTTTTAGAAGTGTGGTTTACATGTGGTTTTACAGGTTGAATCAATATCTTAGTGTGTTGATCATATGTTGATCAAGTTTGTTCATTACTAGGTAATCTTGGCATCCTAGTTTTGGGTATTTTCTAAGAATGCAAGTAACTCTTCACACCATAACTTGATTTGGTCACTTGCTGGAAAGTTTGAGAGCTTAAGCAAGAGTGTGTTCAGGTTGGTTTGATTTTGTAATCCATTCTTAGTGTGTGCAAAGTGTTGCATGTGTTTCAATCTTCCTTTCTATGCTTGGAAACCATCTAGGTTCAAGATAGAAGTGTTTTAGGGTCCTAAATCTTCATAGATCTCTTTATCTATCATTTGTTGAGAGAAAAGTGAGTGCTAAGTGCTTTAGGACAGAACCTAAAAGTTGAAGAAATATTAGAATCATGGCTTCCAATGGTGGGATCATGCTAGAGTCTAGTGAAAGGTTGAGTTCATCAAACTACTCTACTTGGAAAGTGAGGATGGAGTCCTTACTTGAGTTGAATGAACTCATGGACATAGTTGCAGAAATTGAAGAGAGACCTCTCACACTTCAAGAGCAACAAAGGTTTGATAAGAAGGCCAAAAGGGCTCTTCATATCATTAAAATGAATGTTACAAATGAACTTCTCAAGGAAGTTGGAAAGTGTCAAAGTGCAAGTGAGGCATGGAATGCCTTAAAGAAGCTCTTTGAATCAAAGTCCACATCTAGGGTATTGACCCTAAGGAGACAAATATTTTCTAGTAGGCAAAGAGAAGGTGAAAGTGCTCATGCATTTATCTTGAGAGTTAAGTCCCTAAGTGATGATTTAGCATGCATTGATGAGAACATAAAAGATGGTGAAATAGTCCAAGTTATGTTGAATGGTTTGCTAAATGAACATGCTAACCTTGTGCAAAGTTTTGCCATTCAAAGAGTCTTGCCAAGTGTGGTTGACTTGCAAGAAATCTTATTGGCTGAAGAACATAGGTTGCAATCAAAGCTTGATGGTGCATCCTTGCAAGGTGGAGGTGAAGAGGCTTTCTTCACAAAAGGCAAATTCAAGGGCAAAGGTAAAGGCAAAGGGAAATGGTCCAAAGGTGGTAACTTTGATCATGATGATCACTCTTCCTCTTCCTCTTCTACTAAGAACAATAAGTCAAAGTTCAAGTGCTTTTATTGTGGGATAAAAGGTCATTTTGCAAATGAATGTTATAAGAAGAAAAGAGAGCAAGGAGAGAGGCAAGGAAATCTTACAATAGATGAGGAAGAACATAACACATGTGAATCACTTGTTATGACTTCAAGTTTGTTAGCCAACATAGATGATAATGATCCTTGGTGGATTGATAGTGGAGCCTCATCTCACATGACAAGACATAAGGAATACTTTACATCCTTATTGTCTTATGAGGGAGAAGGTAACATCATCTACACTGCAAATGATGGTCAATGTGACATCAAAGGCATAGGCACTATTCCTATTTCCCTTTCAACAAATAGGAAAGCAAATCTTGAAAATGTTTTGTACATTCCTTCAATCACTAAGAATTTGCTTAGTGTAAGTCAAATGATTGACAAAGGACTTGATGTGGAGTTCATTGGAGATGCATGTTTGATAAGTAAATGTGGATCCTTGATTGCTCAAGGTAGGAGGCATGGTAAACTTTTCAAGCTTGATGCATGTGTGATCTCTAATCATGAAGGATGTATGGCTAGGGAGCAATTGACAAACCAAGAAGTTTGGCACAAGAGGTTGGGCCATCCCAACTTCAAATCTTTGGAGGTAATGGCAAAGAAAGAGCTTGTTCTTGGTCTCCCTAAAAGTCTTGTTGCAAACAATAGTGTTTGTGAACATTGTGCCTTGTCCAAATCTCATAGACTTGCTTATTCTAGATCTACTTCTAGATCTAAAGAAGCTTTTCAACTTGTGCATTCTGATATTCATTCTTCTAGTACAACTAGCAATGGTGGGGCAAAGATGTATGCAACTTTCATTGATGACTTTAGTAGGTATACTTGGATCTATCTTCTTAAAAGTAAGGATGAAGTGTTTGCTGCATTTGTCAAGTTCAAGAATGAAATGGAAAACCAATTCAATACAAAGATCAAATGCTTAAGATCTGATAATGGAGGGGAATACACCTCAAATAGGTTCAAAGACTTTTGTATAGCACATGGGA